>LR738714.1:155250041-155403096 GCA_902687465.1 Secale cereale | reverse complement strand
ATATATATATATATATATATATATATATATATATATATATATATATATATATATATATATATATATATATATTGCCATATGATTCTTATGCTAAAGTAACAATTCATCCACAATATCAAGCATGAATCATAAACTTCATTGGAAACTAACAAACTTTGATCTCGGTCATTGAAGCAATTGCAATTTATCGTAACATCGAAAAGAGTCAATATAAGAGCTTTTTAGCAAGCCTACATACTCATCCATCATATAGTCTTTCACAATTGCTCATACTCACGCAATACTTATGTTTATGGAGTTTTAATCGGACACAGAGAAAGATGGGGGCTTATGGTGTTGCCTCCCAACCTTTTACCTCAACGGTAATGTCAACAGTAATAGACCATGAAAACTTACATCCAAGTGGGTATATATGTCAGGATATTTCCAACACAATTTGCTTGCCAAAGGATAAAATGTAAAAAGGAAAGGTGAATTTCACCTTGACTCTTATAAGGCAAGAATAATAGATAGGCCCTTCGCAGAGGGAAGCAGAGGTTGTCATGTGTTTTTATGTTTGGATGCACAAAGTCTTTGTTGGGGTACAAAAAGAGGGGTACACTTTTTTGTACCCCTATAACTATGCACGAGCAATCTGAGCCACGGGCACCACCACACCAAGCATGGCAAGGGAGGTGAGCCAGGGTAAGACCGAAGCTCGATGGAGACTGAAGCCCAAGAACAAGACCACAAAGAGCAAAGGGACGAAGCGGCTTCCCCTGGCGAGATCCTTGTCGGGAGCCAGTTTCAGCAGCCCCGGCAAGATCCTTGCCGGGGCCGGCTCTAGCAGCCCCGGCAAGACCCTTGCCGCGGCAGCTCGCCCCACGCCTACAGAGCGGATCACCCTTTGAGTCCACTGCCCCCATAGGGCAAGGATTTGGGAGATATCCCCGTGGTGGCATGCAGATCTTTGTGAAGACATTCAAGATCAGATACACACTGAGAAGACGATGACCCTTGGCGGGATCCCAGCCAAGGAGGACCACAAGACCTCCGGCAAGCACCTTGCCGGGGATGACAGCAGGGGCCATGGCAAGACCCTTGATGGAGCCCCGGCAAGGCCCTTGTGGAGGGCATGCGCAGGGCCACCATCAGGCCCGCACCAACTAAGTTTCCACCGCCCCATGTAGCTGCCGACCCAACCAGCTGGGCAGGCACCTACGTGGCAACATGCAGATCTTCGTGAAGACCCACCATTGCGCCACCTCAGCTGCCTGCCTGCCTACATGGCATCTCACGCATCGGTGGCCAGGGCGTGTGTCAACACAAGAAGGAGCGGCGACGGACAAGACGGATGTCTCCCCCGTCCCCGATAAAGCAAGGACACCTAAGCTAAGCGCATTAAATGCGCCTTGTCATGTAATGCGAGGGATAACCTTGCATCACTGTACCCTTTCCACCTCCTGTGTGCCACTGTGGCAACCCCTTTTCCCTACAAAAGGAGGCCCAAGGCGACCATGAGAAGGATTCGGCTTTTTAGAACTCCTCACGACTCGGCTTTTGGAGCTCCTCACGCCCCATAGCTAGCTGAAGAACACAAACATATGATCCACCAAAGCAGGAGTAGGGTTTTACGCATCTTTGCGGCCCGAACCTGGGTAAAGGAACCGTGTGCTAACTGTTGGATCCGCTCTTCTCTCAACCTCGCGCCTCGCAATCGTAGTAGGGATTCTTGTGATCCCATAGGTGTCGATCCAATACCCCGACAGTCTTAGCATAGAAGAACTTCACTTTATATTGCCACTTGTGATAAGGACCTTTATTATGCAGTCCGTCGCTTTTATTACTTCCATATCACAAGATCGTATAAAGCTAATTTCTCCCACACTAATAAATCATACATATTTTAGCGAGTTTGCAACATGACAACTTACTTGGAAGGATCTTTCTCAATCCATAGGTAGGTATAGTGGACTCTCATGGCAAAACTGGGTTTAAGGATATATGGAAGCACAAGTAGTATCTCTACTTGGTGCTAGGAGTTTTGGCTAGCATGAGGGGGAAAGGCAAGCTCAACATGTTGGATGATCCATGCCAATATACTTTATTTCGGATATAAGAAGACATAACACATTATGTTGTCTTCCTTGTCCAACATCAACTCTTTAGCATGTCATAGTTTAATGAGTGCTCACAATCATAAAAGATGTCCAAGATAGTATATTTGTATCTGAAGCCTCTCTTCTTTTATTACTTCCTATTAATTGCAACAATGACCAAAACTATGCTTGTCAACTCCCAACAACTTTTATTTATCATACTCTTGTATGTGAAGTCATTACTTCCCATAAGATCAATATGATCTCTTTGGTACTTTTTATGTTTTCTTTCTTTTTATCATGACCCAAGTGAGGAAATCAAGCCCTTGACTCAACACTAATCTTTATTATATAGCTCATGGACTCGATTACAAAGGGTAAAGATCACAAAGCAAAAGCTCACAACTAGATCATGCTAACTTTATTCTACTAGATCAAGATACTACCAAAAGGGTCGAACTAAGTAAAACGGTAAAGATAGGAGTGATGGTGATACGATACCGGGGTCACTCCCCCAAGCTTGGCTCATTGTCCACCTTCCAAGGCATGGGTTCACCATCGTAGAAGGATGATCGAGTCTTCGGGATAGTCAAATCTGCAGCCAAATTCATCTTCTTGAATCTATATTCATACTCACAGTTTTGGTTTTGCAGGTCATAGATCTGGGCTTGGAGGTGTTCGATCTTCTCTTGAAGATTGGAGATAGTTTCCCCAAAGATCCTTGAGTCCAGCTTGAGGTTGTTGGCGAGCTCCGAGATCATCATGTGGTTGGCGTTGAGTCCTCGTTCCACCATACCTTGGCACTTGAAAACTTGCTGCTCCATTGCTTCGAGTGTTGTCTCCACGCTTCCGGTCCTCCTCGGCCCCTCAACATCACGGATGTGCAGCACCCCCTCATGCAACTCCAAGGTTTTAGGGTGGCGCAGCACCTCCGCAAGGTAGGGGTTGATGACCTTCTCGAAGAACTTGTCCTTGGGGGTGTTGGAGGACGCCATGATGATCTAGATCTTTCAAAAACATCAGCTCAAAACGAAAACAGAGGATTTTTGCATGATACAGAGGTCAAAACCTTCGGGAGTATATATAATGAATTTTTACCGACCAAAAGGAGTAACCCACAAGAAAACGGAGTCCGGGGAACACACGGGGTGCCCACGAGGTAGGGGCGCACCCTGGGAAGGGGGGCAGGCCCTCCACCCTCGTGGACGCCTCGTGTCTCCTCCGGACTGCTTCTTATTTTTCTATTTTTCTAATATTCCAAAACGGAGAAAAATTGCCTTTAGAACTGTTTTGGAGTCGGTTTACTTACGGTATCACATACCTCTTCCTTTTCGAAGGCTGAATCATTCTGGAAAGTGTCCCTTATGTATTCCTACGGGGTTACGGTTTCAATAAGATTGGTTTCAACATTTATAGATACCTGAGATATAATGTTTAATTCTTTGACCATTCACCACCTTTGGATTTGTGGCTTCGAAGTTGTTGATTTTTATGGCACCGGAACAATAGACCTCCTCGATAACGTAAGGTCCTTCCCACTTTGAGAGAAGTTTTCCTGCAAAAAATCTTAAACGAGAGTTGAATAACAAGACATAATCACCTATGTTAAACTCACGCTTTTGTATCCTTTTGTCATGGCATCTTTTTACTTTTTCTTTAAACAGTTTGGCATTCTCATAAGCCTGGGTTCTCCATTCATCAAGGCAGCTAATGTCAAATAGCCTCTTCTCACCGGCAAGCTTGAAATCATAATTGAGCTCCTTGATATCCCAATATGCCTTGTGTTCTAGCTCAAGAGGTAAGTGACAAGATTTTCCATATACCATCTTAGACGGAGACATACCCATAGGATTTTTGTATGCAGTTCTATAGGCCCATAATGCATCATCAAGTTTCTTGGACCAATCCTTCCTAGACCTATTAACTGTCTTTTGCAAAATTAATTTCAACTCTCTATTACTTAGTTCTACTTGACCACAAGTCTGTGGGTGATAGGGCGATGCAATTCTATGGTTGACATCATATTTAGCAAGCATCTTACGAAAAGCACCATGAATACAGTGTGAACCACCATCTGTCATTAGATACCTAGGGACTCCAAACCTCTGGAAAATAACTTCTTGAAGCATCTTAATAGAGGTGTTATGATTAGCACTACTAGTTGGAATAGCTTCTACCGACTTAGTGTGTACCCATTAGAGGCAGGAAACGGTCCCATATAATCAAAGCCCCAGACATCAAATGGTTCAATAACAGGTGAATAATTCATAGGCATTTCTTGACGTCTACTAATATTACCAATTCTTTGACATTCATCACAAGATAAGACAAACTTACGGGCATCCTTGAAGTGAGTAGGCCAATAAAAATCGGATTGCAATACCTTGTGTGCAGTTCTATCTCCCGCATGGTGTCCCCCATAGGCTTCGGAATGGCACTTGCGTAGGATCTGTTCTTGTTCATGCTCAGGTACACAACATCTAATAATACCATCTACTCCTTCTTTATAAAGATGTGGGTCATCCCAGAAGTAATGTCTCAAATCATAGAAGAACTTTTTCTTTTGTTGGTATGTGAAGCTAGGAGGTATAAACTTAGCAACAATATAATTAGCATAGTCAGCATACCATGGAGCGGTACGAGAAGTATTTATGACAGCTAGTTGTTCATCAGGAAAGCTATCATCAATAGGTTGTGGGTCATCAAGTACATTTTCCAACATAGACAAGTTGTCTGCAACGGGGTTCTCAGCTCCCTTTCTATCAATAATATTCAAGTCAAATTCTTGTAGCAAGAGAACCCATCTAACAAGTTTAGGTTTAGCATCTTTCTTTTCCATAAGGTATTTGATAGCAGCATGATCAATGTGAATAGTTACTTTAGAATCAACAATATAGGGTCTAGACTTATCACAAGCAAATACAACTGCTAAAAATTCTTTCTCAGTAGTAGCATAATTTCTTTGGGCATTGTCTAGAGTTTTACTAGCATACTGGATAACATTCAATTTCTTATCAACTCTTTGCGCTAGAACATCACCTACATCATAATCACTAGCATCGCACATAATCTCAAAAGGTAAATTCCAGTCAGGAGGCTGGACAATAGGTGCAGAGATCAATGCTTTCTTAAGAATTTCAAATGCTTCTAGACAATCATCATCAAGGACAAAAGGAATATCTTTTTGTAAGAGATTAGTCAGAGGCCTGGAGATTTTGGAGAAGTCCTTTATGAACCTCCTGTAAAACCCCGCGTGACCAAGGGAACTTCGTATACCTTTGATGTCCTTGGGGCATGGCATCTTTTCAATAGCATCAACTTTAGCTTTGTCAACTTCAATACCTCTTTCAGAAATTTTTGGTCCCAAGACAATGCCTTCATTAACCATAAAGTGGCACTTCTCCCAATTCAAGAAAAGATTAGTGTCCTCACATCTCTGCAAAACTCGATCAAGGTTGCTTAAGCAATCATCAAAAGAAGTTTCGTAAACGGAGAAATCATCCATGAAAAACTCAACAATCTTTTCACAAAAATCAGAGAATATAGCCATCATGCATCTTTGGAAGGTAACAGGTGCATTACATAAACCAAAAGGTATACGTCTATAAGCGAAGCTACCGAAAGGACAAGTAAAAGTGGTCTTTTCTTGATCCCCTTTTGACACAGGTATTTGAGAGAAACCAGAATAACCATCTAGAAAGCAAAAATGAGTATGTTTGGATAACCTTTCTAGCATTTGATAAATAAATGGCAAGGGGTAATGATCTTTCTTAGTAGCTTTATTTAACTTACGGAAATCAATTACCATCATATAACCTGTAACTATTCTTTGCGGGATAAATTCATCTTTATCATTAGGAACGACAGTCATACCTCCCTTCTTAGGGACACAATGGACATGACTTACCCACTAGCTATCAGCAACTGGATAGATAATACCTGCCTCTAAGAGCTTTAGTACTTCCTTCCTTACCACTTCTTTCATCTTAGGATTTAACCGTCGCTGATGATTGATAACCGGTTTAGCATTTTCTTCCAAATTTATCTTGTGTTGGCATATAGTGGGACTAATGCCCTTAAGATCATCTAGAGTATATCCAATAGCAGCACAGTGCTTCTTCAGAGATTTCAATATTTTTTCTTCTTCCTGCTCTGAAAGGTTAGCACTAATAATAACATGATATATCTTCTTTTCATCAAGATAAACATACTTAAGATTATCGGGTAAAGGTTTAAGTTCAAACACGGGATCACCCTTGGGTGGAGGAGGATCCCCTAGGATTTCAACAGGCAAGTTGTTTTTCAGTACGTGTCCTTGTTTAAAGAATATTTCATCTATTTCACTTCTCTCATTCATATGCATATCATTTTCATGGTCTAGCAAGTATTGTTCTAAAGGATCATTAGGAGGCACGGCAATAGAAGCAAGAGCAATAATCACATCCTTACTAGGTGGTTCCTTTTCAAGGGGTTGTCTACGGAATTTAGCAAAGTTAAAATCATGAGACATATCCCCTAACCCCACAGTAACAATATCTTTCACGCAATCTATCTTGGCATTAACAGTATTCAAGAAGGGTCTACCAAATATAATGGGACAAAATTCATCTTGTGGGGAACTAAGAACAAGGAAATCAGCAGGATATTTAACCTTCCCACACAAGACTTCAACATCTCTAACAATCCCAACTGGTGAAATAGTATCTCTATTAGCAAGCTTAATAGTAACATCAATCCTTTTTAGCTCAACAGGTGCAATATCATGCATAATTTCTCGATATAAATCAAGAGGGATAATACTCGCACTAGCACCTACATCACATAAACCATGATAGCAATGATCTCCTATCTTAACAGATATAATAGGCATGCCTACAACACGTCTATGTTTGTTCCTAGCATTGGGTTTGGCTATTCTAGCAGACTCTTCTTGGAGGTAAATAACATGTCCATCTAAATCTTCTACCAAGAGATCCTTAACCATAGCAACACTAGGTTCAACTTTAATTTGCTCAGGGGGTGTAGGTGTTCTAGTATTACTCTTACGAACTACAGTTGAAGCTTGAGCATGATCCTTTATCCTAACAGGGAAAGGTGGTTTCTCAATATAAGCAGTAGGAATAATAGGATCAACATTATAAGTGATGGTCTTTTCTTAAACTTTAATAGGTTCAACTACTTTTACTTCAATAGGAGGATGGTATTTAAACCACTTCTCCTTGGGGAGATCAACATGAGTAGCAAAAGATTCACAGAAAGAAGCTACTATCTCAGAGACAAGTCCATATTTAGTGCTAAACTCACGGAAAACATCAGTATCCATAAAAGCTTTAACACATTCAAACTTAGGGGTCATACCTGACTCCTTACCTTCGTCGAGATCCCAGTCTTCAGAGTTGCATTCAATTCTTTCCAATAAATCACATTTGAATTCAATAATCTTCATCATAAAAGAACCAGAACAGGAAGTATCGAGCATGGAGCGATTATTAAGAGAAAGCCGAGCATAAAATTTTTGAATGATCATTTCTCTTGAGAGCTCATGATTGGGGCATGAATATAACATTAACTTAAGCCTACCCCAGGCTTGAGAGATGCTTTCTCCTTCACGAGGCCATAAATTAGAAATATAATTACGATCACGATGAACCTAATGCATAGGGTAGAACTTCTGATGAAATTCCAACTTCAGACGATTATAGTTCCATGATCCTATATCATCGCATAGCCTAAACCATGTCAATGCATCTCCCTGCAAAGATAAAGGGAAGACCTTATTCTTGATAACATCCTCGGGCATACCTGCACGCTTAAAAAATCCACAAACTTCATCCACATAGATTAGATGTAAATCGGGATGCAATGTTTCGTCTCCCGTAAAAGGATTTCCAAGCAGTTTCTCTATCATACCTGAAGGAATTTCAAAGCAAACATTTTCAGTAGGTGCAGTAGGTTGAGGAGCAACTCTTTGCTCTTTTGGTCGGGGTGAAGATACCCCGAACAAGCCACTCAAAGGATTTTGAGCCATAGTAACAAGTGATAATAAATTTCAGCACACTATATAAATTTTTCCTTACCAAATTCCACTTACCAAAGGCGCTTCACTCCCCGGCAACGGCGCCAAAAAAGAGTCTTGATGACCCACAAGTGTAGGGTATCTATTGTAGTCCTTTCGATAAGTAAGAGTGTCGAACCCAACGAGGAGCAGAAGAAAATGATAGGCAGTTTTCAGTAAGTTATTTTCTGCAAGCACTGAAATTATAGGTAACAGATAGTTTTGTGATAAGGTAATTGGTAGCAAGTGAAAAAAGGTAAAAGTAAATAAGGTGCAGCAAGGTGGCCCAATCCTTTTTGTAGCAAAGGACAAGCCTGGACAAACTCTTATATGAAGGAAAGTGCTCCCGAGGACAATGTGAATTATCGTCAAGCTAGTTTTCATCACGATCATCTGATTCGCGTTCGGTACCTTGATAATTTTGTATGTGGGTGGACTGGTGCTTGGGTGCCGTACTTACTTGGACAAGCCTCCCACTTATGATTAACCTCTAATGCAAGCATCCGCAACTACAAAAGAAGTATTAAGGTAAACCTAACCATAGCCTGAAACATATGGATCCAAATCAGCCCCTTACGAAGCAACACATAAACTAGGGTTTAAGCTTCTGTCACTCTAGCAACCCATCATCTACTTATTACTTCCCAATGCCTTCCTCTAGGCCCAAATAATGGTGAAGTGTCATGTAGTCGACGTTCACATGACACCACTAGAGGAGAGACAACATACATCTCATCAAAATATCGAACGAAGATCAAATTCACATGACTACTAATAACAAGACTTCTCCCATGTCCTCGGGAACAAAAGTAACTAATCACAAGACATAATATTGTTCATGATCAGAGGGGTATTAATATGCATAATGGATCTGGACATATAATCTTCCACCAAATAAACCAACTAGCATCAACTACAAGGAGTAATCAACACTACTAGCAACCCACAGGTACCAATCTGAGGTTTGGGTACAAAGATTGGATACAAGAGATGAAGTAGGGTTTGAGAGGAGATGGTGCTGGTGAAGATGTTGATGAAGATAGCCCTCCCCCAAGATGGGAGAGTTGTTGGTGATGACGCCGATGACGATTTCCCCCTCCCGGAGCCCTAGATTGGTTTCCGCCTCGGTTCCGCCTCGAGATGGCGGCGTCTGGTTCCTAAAGCCTCCTTCTGATTTTTTCCAGGTCAAAAGACCTCATATAGGAGAAGATGGGCATGGGGGCCTTCTGGCTGGCCCACGAGGCAGGGGGCGCGCCCCCACCCTCGTGGACAGCCGGTGGCCCCCCTCGTGGACTTCTTTCGCTAGATATTTTTTATATTTTCTAAAATGAAGTTCTGTTGAGTTTTGGGGCTTTTGGAGCTGTGCAGAATAGGTTTCCAGAGTTTGCTCCTTTTCCAACTGCCGGCATTCTCCCTCTTCATGTAAACCTTGTAAAATAAGAGACAAAAGGCATAAGTATTGTGACAAAACAAGTAATAACATCCCACAATGCAATAAATATCAACATATAAGCATGATGCCAAATGGACGTATCAAGCCTCTCGAAGGTCTCCATGGAAAGCACATTGAGCCCCGCGTCACCGTCGATGAGGGTCTTGGTAACGGAGACGTTGCTGATGGTTGGAGTGCAGAGCATGGGGAGCAATCCGGCTGTGGTCGCGCACTTGAGTTGATCCTTGGAGTCGAAGGTGATGGCCCACTAGGACCACTTGAGAGGGCGCACGGTCTCGAGCCTCGGGAGGGCCGCGTAGACCACGTGGGAGAACTGCTTGAAGACGTGGTTTGAAGTAGCCGACTGGGCTCCTCCAATGATGCACGCGATGGCACGAGGCTCCTGGAAGCCCCCAGGCCCCTCGTCCTAACGGTTTTCCTCGTCCCTTCTTGGTGGTGGCGGCAATGGAGGGAGGCTAGCGCGGCCCTGAGGGTGATCCTCGCGAGGCAGATCACCCCAGGGGCCCTCACGAGGCCCATCATGCCAGTGATCCTCACGAGGCGGGTCACGCTAGCCCTATCGCGGGTTGCGGTTGTCCCAGCATCCCTCGCTGCGGCCCCCTCCACGGCTGTAACCCTGTTCGTCGCGCTTGGGGCGATGACCCAACCGCACGTCACGAATCACCCTGAGCTCCTGGCAATCATCGATGTTGTGGGTGTGGAGGTCATGGAAGACGCAGTAAGGGTGGTGTTCCTTGACCGCCTCGGCATGGTCTCGGCCACGCTTCTGCTCGGGGTCCGTCGCCAGCATGGCGGGGCCCTTGCGCTTCACTTCCTTGGCATTGGCCTTCTTGTCTTCAGGGTCAGCCTCAGGGTGCTTGTGGAGGGCGAGACGCCCTTCATCAGCCCTGGCGCACTTGTCCGCCAGGTTGAATAGCTCCAGAGTCGTGCACAGCTCATCATGGATGGCAAGCCCTCGCTCATCTTGACGTTGGTGATGCCTTCCATGAAAGCAGAGATGATGGCCTCGTCAGACGCCTTCGGGACCTTGAGATGGACCTGATTGAAGCGTTGCATGTACTTCCGGAGGGTCTCGCCAGGTTGCAGCTTCACACGTCATAGGTCATTTTTTTTGCGGGTGCGGTTACGAGTCCCTTGGAAGTTGGCGATGAAGCGCTTGTGAAGCTCGTCGCACGTGGTGATGGACCATTCGGGGAGGTTCATGAGCCAAGAACGCGTGCCATCCTTGAGTGCCATGGTGTCAGGACCCCGATCCTAAGTCACACAGGTCTAGCCTGTAACACATCATATCACTTTGCGGCCTCACGCACGGTACCTGGCCCGGGACCGTTTGCGCATTTTGGCACACGTATATGATAGTGTCGCTAGCATCCATATGACAGAGAACCCGGGCCGACATGACTAGTTATAAACCAAAAGTGGCACTAAATTACAGGGACATGCATACATGACCCAGCAACGAACGTGTCGGTCATCAACGTATGAACCCAAGTCGTAGCAAGCTACAAGGACTTAAAGGAACAACGCGTGACATTTCCCCTAAGGGACAGACACAGGAACGAAAAAGGACACATGCCGGCCAGCCTAAGTGTTCCGGAGCAGTAGCAAGCTACCAAGGCTGAGTGGAAGCACTAGGAGACATTTCCCTGTAATGTAGGCTACCAAAGGTAAACAACTAGGTGTCGGATCCCACACATAGCAATACACATTACACGTACGCATAACATGCAAGTATGTGCTGTACAACAAGGCATCACAACATAACTCAACAACTCATATAGATAAAGGCCCAGAAGAGTCATCATAGCATTTATTACAATCAGAGGTCACATGACCCAACATACAGAGCATACAGGCAACGAAAGCATAACATGTCTGAGTACAGACAACTACAAATGAAAAAGGCTGAGAAGCCTGACTATCTACAAGATCCTACAAGGGTACAAGACCGTAGGTGAGGGAACAAGCTAAACGTTGAAGTCCGCGTGGAACCACTAGCGAGACTGAAGTCTCTCTGCAAAAACATAAATTAAGCAAACGTGAGTACAAGGGTACTCAGCAAGACTTACATTAGAACTAGCTACATATGCATCGGTATCAACAAAGGGGTGGTGGAGTTTGACTGCAGCAAGCCAGCTTTGACTCGGTGGCTATCCTGAACTACGACTGCAATTAACTCTCTTGAGGTGGCGCACACGAGTCCACATATTCACCAATCAATACACCACTATGGATCCGCTCTCGTCTCCCTACGAGAAGGCCATCCATAGCACTCACGCTTATCTTGCGTGTTTTAGAGTATCCACTTTCACTTGTCTATGAACTGTTATAGGCAACCCAGAAGTCCATTACCGCGGACACGGCTATTCGAATAGATTATGTATATAACACTGCAGGGGTGTACTTCTTCACACATGTTTCCACCACTTAGCGTCTGCACACGACATGTGCTCGGCAGACTTCAAGCGAAAGCCGACGTGGGTGTAGACCACGACCTAACCAACCACTCAGGTCTCTCGTCCAGGTTTATCGCCTATTTGGGTTCCATCCGTGGGGAGATCCGGCCGGGGTGTCGCTCACGGCCCCAAACGATGTGTACAGGGTTCCCGTGTCGCCAAACGGGCGACCGGTACACCGTGCCACGTACCTGCCGTGTCACAGCCCACCCCGAGGGTCAGCACTGCGCACGACCTCCAGTAAACTACAAACACCAGAAACTAGTTGCAACTCCTGGACAGAGAACAAGGGCAGTCAATAAGTCGAGCGGGGTCATATTTCAGGGCCCAATGTGTGGTAGTAGCTGTTTCATGGATCAACCAACACAGAACTCAGTTCCTGAGGACGGTTTCAATGAGACAACCCACCATGTACTCCTACATGGCCTCTCATCGCTACCTTTACCAAAACGTGTTCACACACTTAGCTCACACACAGTAGGACATGTTCATCACATTCCAATTCATCCCCGATGAATCAGACCTAACACAACTCTAAGCAATAGCAGGCATAACCAGAAAGCATCAATGAGTAGGCACAACATGGCTCAAACAACTTCTACTCATACTAGTGGGTTTCAACTATTTACTGTGGCAATGACGGGTCATGCAGTGGAAAGGGGTTCAACCACCGCAGCAGGTAACAATTGAAGCGTTGTTGTCCTAATGCAGTAAAAGAGAGCAAGAGCGAGAGAGTGGGATTGTATCGGAATGCTCAATGGGGTTTTTCTTGCCTGGCACTTCTGAAGATAACAATGAGTCTTCATCGGTGTCATCGAACTCATCGTCGGAACGTCGTCTACTGAGAGGGGACAAAACCGACAAACAGAGAAAGAACACAATCAATGCAATGCAACAATATGATGCATGATCATGACATGGCAATATGCTGTTGATTGAGCTAATGCAACTAGCAACACAATTAAATGAAGTTGGTTTGAACCAAAGGTTCAAATTCAAACTCCATATGTGATTATTTAATTGTCATTTAATTGATTTGACCTTATCAGCAGGCTTAGCTTGTTCAAACATGCATGAAAGTGCCATAACCAGATTCCTTGGATTTTTCTGATCATTTTTCATATATAAATTATTTTCATCTGAGCTACGGTTGATTTTATATGATTTTTACAAGTTTTGGCTATTTTGTGAAATAAATAAATCATTTAGATTTATATAAAAATTCCAGAAAGGCTTTATTGCATGAACATGACGTCTGTGTGACGTCAGCAAGTCAACAGAGGCTGTTCGGGTCAAACCTGACCAGTGGGTCCCACTGGTCAGTCTCTCAGGGCTAACTAAACGTTTTTAAAACTAAACTAAAGGTTAACAGAATCTGGGCCCCACGTGTCAGTGACACATCTAACTAACAGGGTTAGTTAGCCTTAAGTTAATACTAACAAAACTGTCAGTGGGCCCAGGGCCCACATGTCAGTGTCCAATCTAACTAACAGAGATAAATAACACTAAATTAAAACTAAACTTTAATTAGTTAAGAGCCTGGGTCCACCTGTCATTGACCCAGGGGGGTCATTAGTGCCTAAACCAACTGGGCCACGTCAGCGTCGCCGGATTAAGCGCCGGCGACCTCACAGCGCGGCGGCGGCTCGCCGGAGTGGCGCTAGGGGCAGCGGCTGGGCACGCTGAGGGCACCAGAAGGAAGCCCTCGCTCGCCCGCATCTAGGGGTGCGCATGGCTGGGCGCGGGGGGGCCTGCAGAGGCACCGGCGACGAGGTCCGCGGCGGCTGAAGCTCTGGTGGCGACGGAATCATCGAAATGGTGCGCGGGAGGAGCCGAGGTTTGCGCCTACTGTCTCTACGAGTGCTCGCGAACTCGTTGGACTTGGTGGTGTGACCAAAAGGTCACCGGGGTGGCGCCGGCGACCAGCCCGAGCGGCGGCGAGCTTCGGCTTCAGTGGAGGCGGTGGCTACGGTGATCAAGAGGCATGGGGAGAAAGGGCAAACGACGGAGGGGCTCACAGGGGGTCGGTCGGAGGTCTCAGCAGGCTCAACGGGGGCCGGACGGCGTCGGAATCCCGTCGGCGATCTCCCGTGGCCGAGGAAGAAGACGAGGTCGACGATGGCGCTCCAGGGGCTTCTGGCGTCGGGCAGCTCAGCGAGGAGGAAGAGAGGAACGAGGCGGAGCTACTGGGCATGCTAGAAGGGCGAGGCGGCAGCGGAGGCTATGTGTGCGGCGAACGGCGGCGACGGCCGTGTTCGGTGGGGAAGAAACGAAGGAGGGGGGAGCGATCTGGGGAGAGAGGAAGAGGTGCAGGGGGTCCATGGGGTGCGTGGCGTCCGTAGCGGCGTCGGGGAGGCAGCAAGCAAGCAGGAGGTGGCCGGAGTGCGGCGACCACGCGCCGGCACGCGCGCTCGTCCTCCTGGCAAGGAGGAAGACGACAGGGAGGCGGCGTTGGCGGGCTGGGCCTAAACAGGAGCTGGGCCTCCTCATGTGCCAGCCAGGTAGGAAGGCCCAGGTGAGTTACTCTTTCTCTCTGTTTTTCTTATACTGTTTCTGTTTTCTATTTCTTTTGTAACTTTGTGGTTTTTCTAAAAATGCTTAGGCACTTTCAAAAATCACCAAACTGCTCATGCCCACTGTTTAGCATATAACCAACATGGAACATTTCAGTTTAGGATTATTTGGGCATTTAAAATAATATATAAAATTTAAATGCCCAAATGCAAATAAGATATGATTTAATTCAAAAATCCAGAATGGTCCTAGAAATATGAGCAACATTTTTGGCAGAGGTTTTTAATCAATCCAAAAATGATGAACTTTTCCAAAGAGCATTTTGGGTTCACTGAGAAAGATTTGAATTTGAACCTAGTTGGTTTCATCTGGTGCTAGGGTTTAGTCATCCCCATTTCAAGTTTCCTTTGAAAATAAACATGATGCACACATGAGGCTAGCCTAGAGCATTACCAGAAGCTAGGGATGTGACAACTCACCCCTACTAAACAAGAATCTCGTCCCGAGATTCAGGACGTGAGATAAGAAATCAGAGGGGACACTATCTAACACAATCTTCTCGATCCAGTTTCCCTCCTCGAAATTGTTGATTCATTGCATCATGTAAATCTTGGCATCCTTGATTTCGAGATCTTTGTCCAAACGGTGACGATGAGAGAAACTCTACAAAATTGATCTTCCGAAAGATCGAGCAATTCAAGATCAGCTTATGGAGTGAGACGTTGAAACATCTCTTGAGCTGAGACACGGAGTACACCTCCAGGGGGATGGAGTGAGACAAACGATGAAGGTTCACCTAGTGGCAATAATTCCACACCTAAGAAGATGGTGATTGATACCACCAGACGGGGCACCTTAGAGAAGGTGACTCGTAGAGTTATTCCTTTAAGTGGCAAAAAGAATTACTTTTGATATAGAGATCATTGGAACTCTCTATACCAGCCTAAGGCAAACACAATCAATCGTTTGACGGAGTCCGAAGGAATGACATTCTCGGCCAGAATGGATGATGTTGACTACCTTGTAAAGGACAAAGCCAAGGTTGATTTTTCTTATCACCGGAAATGGATGGGATCCATGGTAAAATGGCACATTGGCGGTGCAAGTTGGGAACAAAATGCAAATGCGGGGAATGATTCTAGTAACTGGGAAGAAACCCAACAGTAGAGAGTAAATTGCTCTTTGAGAGGGTACAACATAACCAAGAACACTGGGAGCAATCCCGGTTAGTGTCGAGGATAACACCTAGTGTTTGTGCGTGCTCTCAAGAACTTGAGCATTCCCGTATTCATCAAGGTTTCATCAATATCCGTGTCAAGGATCCTGGCAACGTCACATACTACCATGATGAATAATGATGGATGATGCAGATGCAAAGGAAGACAACACCTTCTCGGATTTCACCTTGGCGAGGCCAAGGGGACGAAATCTGGATGATCAACCGAGAGACATTTAGCACTCCGCTTCTAATGTTCCCCTTGATGTACTAGGTACCACGGTCAATGCTTAAAAGCATCAACATGGCCATCAAGTAAAGGTCGGACTTCGGGAGCACAAAAAGTCCATAAGGAACAACTAGGGAGTAACCCTACGAATCCTTACGGGGAGGTGGCCAACTTCTTCAATCAAGATTCTACAACAATAGGTCTTCCGGCTGGGTGTGTTGGCCACGACATCCACTTTACCGGTTATCGAGAGACCAATATTATAGCTCTTGGGAAACGCACCAACCATCATAGCTGCCTGAGATTCAGTTCTGGTTGGTGTCAGGATATTCCAGACGTCATGTTTGGAAACGAAAGTTTGCAACACAAATCGACGAGATGGCGTTGCAAGATTCTCGGGAGTGAACTACGATAGCAAGCTCCAAAACATGAGCTAGTTCTGCTACGTACCTGTGAACACGTTGTCCCAGACAAACGTGACCACATAGTAGTCTTATATTAAAATACTATCGAGTTCTGGTCGGGAACCATCGTCTAGGATATCGAAGTCCTTACATAAGTCATATGATTAGCTCTTATGATGGAACTTTTCTCCTTGAACAAATCAATCAGTGGCTTGGTGTGCTAGGGATACATACAGAATGAAGATGATCAGTCTATCAGACCATAGAATACTTCGCACGTATGCATGACTGACTTGGGATGAATCCAGAGGAGGTAAAAACATGCTTTCTCGAATTCACGGCGGCAACTTGCATCAAATGCACATGAATTAGAGAAAGTCACTTCTTTCTTCCGTACATATGCTTCACGAACGGGTCATGAAGATAATGCTTGTAAAAGTTTCCAATACTAACTGGATGTTCAACATAGATCATGGTGAAGATAACAATGTTGCTGATGGGCTCAACAACAATTCATCCAGGTTTCCATATAATTGGAGTTCCATGACAATGTGAACAAAGTGATAGCATTGGTCAGACCCAAAAGATATAATGGTGTATGCTCAAGGGAACAACTATGAGTAAGACAACATTACGAATATCGTTGGTTCTGATTTGACTTGACGATAACCCATACTCAAATCAAAATTTGGACAAGACGATAGATCCACAAGTGATCACGGGATCAATTGAAGAAGATATCATCTATCTTCAATACACATACAAGATATCCCTTTGGATGAACTAAGCTGGCAAGCTTTTATCTTCCAACTCTCCAAGTTATTGTTTTAGCTTAATGTTGACGCTCAAAAGTGGCACAATCGTAAAAGTTGCTTTAATCTATGTCAAGATTACTTCAAACTTATGATTGGAAGTCACCATGAGATGGCTTTCTTTGAGAAGATCAAGATGGATATGAAAGTGGTCTAAAACGGAGTCCGGATGCAAAAGTTATGACAAGTTCAAAGATGCTCATGATGACACCAGATTAAAGAATGGCCTGAAACTCAATTAAGATGACTTCAAATGGAAAAAGTTTCAACATGAAAGTTGTGCGTCTCGTCGAAGCGGTCGATTTTGATATAAAAATCGTCCCAATCCGAGTTCGTATGCAAAAGTTACAGCCATCTGAACACAGCCCTGTCACAGAGCCATAAGTGGCGCGCCCCACCAGCCACGTGTCTGATGGGTAGCGCGAATAACAGCCTGTATTGCGTGACCGTTTCGGCCTAGAAGATGGCTTCAAATCGAAAAACGTTCAACATGAAAGTTGTTCGTATCGTCGAAACGGTCAAGATTGTTTTTGGGCTCTTTTTCATCCGAGGTCGTTTACCACCTCAAGAATTACCCGCAAGGTACAGCCAGTTTAAACCGAACAGTTTTGGAAAGTTCGGATAAAACCAATCCGAATTTGGCTAGGGTTTTGGACGTGAATCCAAGCCTTTTCCTTGCACGGCAAGTCCAGCCGCCTCTTATATACCTAAGGGGTGACGGCCGATTGAATAACACACAATCGAACAAACACATCTACTACTTTTTCGTGTTCATCTATCCCCTACCCTTGTATCTTCTTCCTCGTTCTTCGTTCGTTCTTCTTCTTGCAGGGCGGCGAACCTCGAGGCCCTAGGGGCGATCAGGTCGACCTAGGGCAGCCCATAGCCGCCACGCGCCCTGACGGGGTCCCTCCCGGGCGTGTGGGGTTTCGGGTCTACAAAAGCACCCGCCGGATTGCCTGCGTACCGCGCTTCCGGACGGGTCTCCTTCGACGTGAGCTGCGGTGCATCACCCCCGGCGTCGAGGGTACACGGTGACGTGTTCGTGTGCGAACACACTTTTTGGCGACTCCGCTGGGGACGAAGCTTTGAACGGTCTCCGGCCCGTTCTTGCTACGAAGAGATCGTCATCTAGGGTTTGCAATCTACAAAGGTAATATGAATACCCAATTCACATATGTAGATGCAAATAATGGATATGTTGTTGCTAGATCATCTAATGAGCATAATGTATCGGCTAGCCCTTGCTTTATCAATCATGCATCTAATTATGTGCAAGGGCCGATGCAACAAAATCTTCATGATTCTACTTCATATAATTTTAGCAACATGCAACATATGTATCCCAACTCCCATGCATCGGCAACCCCACAAATGCATATGCCGATGAACAACATGATGAGTTCGGTTAATCAAGTTGAAACACCCCATGTAGGATCTTTCAATGGCATGCAACATAGTGTTTCATCTTTTTATTCACCGGCAACTAATTTGCAACATGTTAATCCAAACATGCTGGTGGATAGGGGAATTGGCCATGCTACTACTAGTTATCCGGCCAATTACCATCAAATATCATATGCTACACCTCATGCTACTAGTTTTTTGGCACCATACGCAACTGTTGATGTCCATAATTCGGCTCCGCACCTTAATGGTCATGGCCGAATAAGTGAAACTTCTGCAGGAGCACAAATGCCTTCACCTACTACCGTGGCATATCATGATCCCCCTACACAATTACAGAATTTCGGCAACATCTCATTGCCGAAAGAGTCTAAAAGCATTGGGGGGCAACCATATCCAGACTGGGTAATTGAGAACAAGCTTACATTCTCTTGGGATTTGTGCAACTCTATTTGCCAAGAACTAATAGAAGGTGGGAAGCCTCATGATTTTGCTGCTGTAAAAGCTAGAGTTGTGCAAATGATGCAGTTGCCCGGTGTTGTATCATCCAGTATACCACCCAAACAATCGCAAAGTTTCGGCACCTCATTGCCGAAAGAGTCTCAAAGTATTGGGGGGCAATCTCATGACGAGTGGATGGAAATTGAGATGAAGAAGTTTAAAGCTCGCCAAGCTGAGATGTGGGCTAAACTTAGACGAGAGCGAGAAGCCTTGCAAATTCAAAAAGATAAAGTTGTTGATTCAAGTAACAAAGAAAATTCGGTTATTAGAAGAGCCGAATCAAGTAGTATATATTCCGAGTCCATCAAATCCAAAGAGGCAAGCATTATTGAGAAAGGGCATGGAAAGCATAGCAAAACAGTCATACTTGATTTTTCCGAAGTCAATGGAACCTACTTCCTGCCCTATGAGTTCCGTGCCATAGAAATTGACAAGCCTCAAGGACAAGAACAAGTAGCCGAACAAAGTTCAGCTGACATGGATCTTCAAAGCAATGATGCACGGAATCAAGAAAAAGATGATGAAAAGGTGTTGGGGAGCCATCCAAAGATGGAGCAAGATGTTCTTCAAGTGACACCACGATCATGTTCTCCCAACATATTTGAAGAGGTATGCATAGAGAGTAATTTACCTATTTTCAGATTTGGTCAAAACTATATTGTTGATGCATCTATTAGAAAAATCATCTTAAGAAATTTTGAAAGACCAATGAAGAAGGGTAATTTACTTGTTAGCAATAAAATTGTTATAGAACATATCGGTCAACCCATTATGCCATTTATAAAGACCGATATTGACTTATTGTTACAACCAAAGCTTTCCCCGTTGCTTTATGTAAAGTTCATATCTAGTTGGGTAGCTGTGCTTATTTCGTACTTGGCTTGCACTTGGTCTCAACTGAGACATGTATGTTCTAAATATCTTCGTTTCAGAAATTTAAAGCCAAGGTTAAATTCTATTGAGAAAACTGATGCTAATATAATATCTTATCCAAAGACATCAGAGATAGAGTGGAAAACACAATGCATAGCCGAATGGGCAGATTACAAATCTGAACCATTCGTTTGCTTATCTACAAAGCCGTTCAAACAGCAAGATCGGCTAGAAAACAAGAAGTATACCTTCAATTCAAGCATGTGTGATCAAATATTTGACTTGTTGCTGAAAAATAATTATATTACAATTCTTGATCACCATGTTAAGCCATCAATCCAAGGACGAATGTATTGTAAGTTGCATGATTCATCCAAGCATAATTTTGAGGATTGCAACATGTTTCGTCAAATAGTTAAATCGGCCATTGAAAAAGGACGATTGAAGTTTGTTGAAACACCAAGAGATGACCAGTCTATTCCGATTGGTCCCGATGGCAAAAAGTTTTTGCATCGGCTGCTTCAAGCCGATCCATTTAAAGAGAATGTAAAAGCGGCAGGTGATGGGATCAAGCTTTCAAGTAAAGAAGTTGTTGAAGAGCATAACGAGCATAATCTTGAGGGCGAGAGTTCCATCGAAGCTACAATGAAGACGCCAAGGACTGGGGGGCAGCAAACAAATCCAATGATTGATGAAAGCAAACCAAAAGAAAACAAAGGCCGAAATAAACGCAAGTGTAAGAGATCAAAAATCACCTTCGCTGAACTATTGGATAAATATCAAAAGAAGAGTGAAGAGAAGAATGCTTATCGGCCAAATCATGCAAATAAACCAAGATCACCCCCAAGGCGCAAGTATGAGGATCGGTATTGGCAAAGTGACAATTTTTATGCAACATATTCATATCCTTATTTTGGGCCGCCAATGCCAATGCCGTGGATGCCTCCCTATGCTCAAGTAGATCCATATCCATCATGGGACAGGTATGATACAAGGGCGCATTCTCCATCTTATTTTAGACCATCTCACCAATATTATGCAGCTCCGAGAAGATCAACATTTGAACAATCACATGTTAAAGACCGTTTCGATCATAAGGAATCGGTCCGGAGCTCAAGGGAGAAGAAAAAGGTGGTCAAGCAAGTTTACCGTGTTAAAAGAGATGGTCGTAAGAGTGCAACTTCAGATTTGATCTCAAATGAAAAAGAGCCAATTAAAGTGTTGACATTGGCTACTAAAGGCAATGAGATGAAGCAACCAATTATTGACAGTCAAAGTGCCAAATCTGAAGAAAAGAAGTTGAGAGTGCACAAGGCCAAAAAAGGATTGCCATTGGCCAAGACAAAATCGCAGCCGGGGTGCCCACTCGGCTTATCATATTGGCAAAAGAAGAAATTACAAAAACTTAGTGCACAAGAACTTGAAAAAAGAAACATGGCATGGGTTCCCAAAGGAAGTGATCAAAATAAGAATTATGTGCAAGCTTCCATTACAAGAAGTGCGGCAAAGGTGAAGAAGGAAAAGAGTGAAAACTATGAAGGACGAAGCCGAAGGTTTCAGCATCTTCGGTCTACACATTATCCATATTCTTCAACTATGCCATTAATGCCCATGTCATGGAATTCGTCATCAGGTATGATTGGTAAACCTCAATGGGCTTATTTTAATCCATGGATGCCATATAATTTCTTACATCATGAAAGGGTATTACCAAGTCACTATACATTTGATTAGCTACAAGTTTGTTGCTGATCCAAAGGGCCGAAATACTTGATTTGTCATTTCATTTGTTTATTTCGGCTATATGTGCTTTGAATGAAGTTTACATGGTAATGGCCGATATTTATCTATCGTCCTAAGAATATGTCAATGCATGGCCGGTGTAGTATTCTAGCATCGTCCTTAGTTCGAATGGAGAGCGAGACAAGGTGGTGTACATCTTGAGGCTTTCGGTGATTCGTTATGAGTAGTGCAACAAATATCCAAGGGTTATCAATGTTTTGACGAATCACTTATAGTTTATCTTGAGATATGTCTAGATGCAAAATTTACCTTGGGTTGCTTTAAAATAGTTCTTATATTTAGACATGACAATTCAAAAGAGTTGGCACAGCAAGTATCCGGCTACTACGTTAATCATGGTGTATTGCATTTCTCTCAATAGCCGATGCTTCGTCTCGTCAACATAGGTAAGGCCGAACCGAAGTTTACAGCTTCGGCCACTAATGAATTTTGATGCAGGTGATCGTAAGGATTGGAGAGAGTTTATTGTTGATTATCTACAAAATCCTAGCAAAAGGGGGAACATTATGGTTCGGAGGATGACCTTGAGATACATATCTATGGAGCTTTATCATCGGATTGTTAATGAAGTTGAGAAGGTTTCGCCCAAGTTTGCATCAAGGGTTCAAGAACAATAATGTCTGATATATAATTATCGTCCTAAGCATATAAATGGCCGATGGGGTGTTGACATCGTCCTTAGAACCAACATGGTACAAATTATTTTTCGGCACACTTGCTTTGCCGAAAAACAGGGGGGCATGTGTTGACGCTCAAAAGTGGCACAATCGTAAAAGTTGCTTTAATCTATGTCAAGATTACTTCAAACTTATGATTGGAAGTCACCATGAGATGGCTTTCTTTGAGAAGATCAAGATGGATATGAAAGTGGTCTAAAACGGAGTCCGGATGCAAAAGTTATGACAAGTTCAGAGATGCTCATGATGATACCAGATTAAAGAATGGCCTGAAACTCAATTAAGATGACTTCAAATGGAAAAAGTTTCAACATGAAAGTTGTGCGTCTCGTCGAAGCGGTCGATTTTGATATAAAAATCGTCCCAATCCGAGTTCGTATGCAAAAGTTACAGCCATCTGAACACAGCCCTGTCACAGAGCCATAAGTGGCGCGCCCCACCAGCCACGTGTCTGATGGGTAGCGCGAATAACAGCCTGTATTGCGTGACCGTTTCGGCCTAGAAGATGGCTTCAAATCGAAAAACGTTCAACATGAAAGTTGTTCGTATCGTCGAAACGGTCAAGATTGTTTTTGGGCTCTTTTTCATCCGAGGTCGTTTACCACCTCAAGAATTACCCGCAAGGTACAGCCAGTTTAAACCGAACAGTTTTGGAAAGTTCGGATAAAACCAATCCGAATTTGGCTAGGGTTTTGGACGTGAATCCAAGCCTTTTCCTTGCACGGCAAGTCCAGCCGCCTCTTATATACCTAAGGGGTGACGGCCGATTGAATAACACACAATCGAACAAACACATCTACTACTTTTTCGTGTTCATCTATCCCCTACCCTTGTATCTTCTTCCTCGTTCTTCGTTCGTTCTTCTTCTTGCAGGGCGGCGAACCTCGAGGCCCTAGGGGCGATCAGGTCGACCTAGGGCAGCCCATAGCCGCCACGCGCCCTGACGGGGTCCCTCCCGGGCGTGTGGGGTTTCGGGTCTACAAAAGCACCCGCCGGATTGCCTGCGTACCGCGCTTCCGGACGGGTCTCCTTCGACGTGAGCTACGGTGCATCACCCCCGGCGTCGAGGGTACACGGTGACGTGTTCGTGTGCGAACACACTTTTTGGCGACTCCGCTGGGGACGAAGCTTTGAACGGTCTCCGGCCCGTTCTTGCTACGAAGAGATCGTCATCTAGGGTTTGCAATCTACAAAGGTAATATGAATACCCAATTCACATATGTAGATGCAAATAATGGATATGTTGTTGCTAGATCATCTAATGAGCATAATGTATCGGCTAGCCCTTGCTTTATCAATCATGCATCTAATTATGTGCAAGGGCCGATGCAACAAAATCTTCATGATTCTACTTCATATAATTTTAGCAACATGCAACATATGTATCCCAACTCCCATGCATCGGCAACCCCACAAATGCATATGCCGATGAACAACATGATGAGTTCGGTTAATCAAGTTGAAACACCCCATGTAGGATCTTTCAATGGCATGCAACATAGTGTTTCATCTTTTTATTCACCGGCAACTAATTTGCAACATGTTAATCCAAACATGCTGGTGGATAGGGGAATTGGCCATGCTACTACTAGTTATCCGGCCAATTACCATCAAATATCATATGCTACACCTCATGCTACTAGTTTTTTGGCACCATACGCAACTGTTGATGTCCATAATTCGGCTCCGCACCTTAATGGTCATGGCCGAATAAGTGAAACTTCTGCAGGAGCACAAATGCCTTCACCTACTACCGTGGCATATCATGATCCCCCTACACAATTACAGAATTTCGGCAACATCTCATTGCCGAAAGAGTCTAAAAGCATTGGGGGGCAACCATATCCAGACTGGGTAATTGAGAACAAGCTTACATTCTCTTGGGATTTGTGCAACTCTATTTGCCAAGAACTAATAGAAGGTGGGAAGCCTCATGATTTTGCTGCTGTAAAAGCTAGAGTTGTGCAAATGATGCAGTTGCCCGGTGTTGTATCATCCAGTATACCACCCAAACAATCGCAAAGTTTCGGCACCTCATTGCCGAAAGAGTCTCAAAGTATTGGGGGGCAATCTCATGACGAGTGGATGGAAATTGAGATGAAGAAGTTTAAAGCTCGCCAAGCTGAGATGTGGGCTAAACTTAGACGAGAGCGAGAAGCCTTGCAAATTCAAAAAGATAAAGTTGTTGATTCAAGTAACAAAGAAAATTCGGTTATTAGAAGAGCCGAATCAAGTAGTATATATTCCGAGTCCATCAAATCCAAAGAGGCAAGCATTATTGAGAAAGGGCATGGAAAGCATAGCAAAACAGTCATACTTGATTTTTCCGAAGTCAATGGAACCTACTTCCTGCCCTATGAGTTCCGTGCCATAGAAATTGACAAGCCTCAAGGACAAGAACAAGTAGCCGAACAAAGTTCAGCTGACATGGATCTTCAAAGCAATGATGCACGGAATCAAGAAAAAGATGATGAAAAGGTGTTGGGGAGCCATCCAAAGATGGAGCAAGATGTTCTTCAAGTGACACCACGATCATGTTCTCCCAACATATTTGAAGAGGTATGCATAGAGAGTAATTTACCTATTTTCAGATTTGGTCAAAACTATATTGTTGATGCATCTATTAGAAAAATCATCTTAAGAAATTTTGAAAGACCAATGAAGAAGGGTAATTTACTTGTTAGCAATAAAATTGTTATAGAACATATCGGTCAACCCATTATGCCATTTATAAAGACCGATATTGACTTATTGTTACAACCAAAGCTTTCCCCGTTGCTTTATGTAAAGTTCATATCTAGTTGGGTAGCTGTGCTTATTTCGTACTTGGCTTGCACTTGGTCTCAACTGAGACATGTATGTTCTAAATATCTTCGTTTCAGAAATTTAAAGCCAAGGTTAAATTCTATTGAGAAAACTGATGCTAATATAATATCTTATCCAAAGACATCAGAGATAGAGTGGAAAACACAATGCATAGCCGAATGGGCAGATTACAAATCTGAACCATTCGTTTGCTTATCTACAAAGCCGTTCAAACAGCAAGATCGGCTAGAAAACAAGAAGTATACCTTCAATTCAAGCATGTGTGATCAAATATTTGACTTGTTGCTGAAAAATAATTATATTACAATTCTTGATCACCATGTTAAGCCATCAATCCAAGGACGAATGTATTGTAAGTTGCATGATTCATCCAAGCATAATTTTGAGGATTGCAACATGTTTCGTCAAATAGTTAAATCGGCCATTGAAAAAGGACGATTGAAGTTTGTTGAAACACCAAGAGATGACCAGTCTATTCCGATTGGTCCCGATGGCAAAAAGTTTTTGCATCGGCTGCTTCAAGCCGATCCATTTAAAGAGAATGTAAAAGCTGCAGGTGATGGGATCAAGCTTTCAAGTAAAGAAGTTGTTGAAGAGCATAACGAGCATAATATTGAGGGCGAGAGTTCCATCGAAGCTACAATGAAGACGCCAAGGACTGGGGGGCAGCAAGAAAATCCAATGATCGATGAAAGCAAACCAAAAGAAAACAAAGGCCGGAATAAGCGCAAGTGTAAGAGATCAAAAATCACCTTCGCTGAACTATTGGATAAATATCAAAAGAAGAGTGAAGAGAAGAATGCTTATCGGCCAAATCATGCAAAGAAACCAAGATCACCCCCAAGGCGCAAGTATGAGGATCGGTATTGGCAAAGTGACAATTTTTATGCAACATATTCATATCCTTATTTTGGGCCGCCAATGCCAATGCCGTGGATGCCTCCCTATGCTCAAGTAGATCCATATCCATCATGGGACAGGTATGATACAAGGGCGCATTCTCCATCTTATTTTAGACCATCTCACCAATATTATGAAGCTTCGAGGAGATCAACATTTGAACAATCACATGTTAAAGACCGTTTCAATCATAAGGAATCGGTCCGGAGCTCAAGGAAGAAGAAAGAGGTGGTCAAGCAAGTTTACCGTGTTAAAAGAGATGGTCGTAAGAGTGCAACTTCAGATTTGATCTCAAATGAAAAAGAGCCAATTAAAGTGTTGACATTGGCTACTAAAGGCAATGAGATGAAGCAACCAATTATTGACAGTCAAAGTGCCAAATCTGAAGAAAAGAAGTTGAGAGTGCACAAGGCCAAAAAAGGATTGCCATTGGCCAAGACAAAATCGCAGCCGGGGTGCCCACTCGGCTTATCATATTGGCAAAAGAAGAAATTACAAAAACTTAGTGCACAAGAACTTGAAAAAAGAAACATGGCATGGGTTCCCAAAGGAAGTGATCAAAATAAGAATTATGTGCAAGCTTCCATTACAAGAAGTGCGGCAAAGGTGAAGAAGGAA
Organism: Secale cereale; assembly: GCA_902687465.1. Taxonomy (NCBI): domain Eukaryota; kingdom Viridiplantae; phylum Streptophyta; class Magnoliopsida; order Poales; family Poaceae; genus Secale; species Secale cereale. Next base: position 155,376,274 of record LR738714.1, on the reverse strand, counting down.
AAGAGTGAAAACTATGAAGGACGAAGCCGAAGGTTTCAGCATCTTCGGTCTACACATTATCCATATTCTTCAACTATGCCATTAATGCCCATGTCATGGAATTCGTCATCAGGTATGATTGGTAAACCTCAATGGGCTTATTTTAATCCATGGATGCCATATAATTTCTTACATCATGAAAGGGTATTACCAAGTCACTATACATTTGATTAGCTACAAGTTTGTTGCTGATCCAAAGGGCCGAAATACTTGATTTGTCATTTCATTTGTTTATTTCGGCTATATGTGCTTTGAATGAAGTTTACATGGTAATGGCCGATATTTATCTATCGTCCTAAGAATATGTCAATGCATGGCCGGTGTAGTATTCTAGCATCGTCCTTAGTTCGAATGGAGAGCGAGACAAGGTGGTGTACATCTTGAGGCTTTCGGTGATTCGTTATGAGTAGTGCAACAAATATCCAAGGGTTATCAATGTTTTGACGAATCACTTATAGTTTATCTTGAGATATGTCTAGATGCAAAATTTACCTTGGGTTGCTTTAAAATAGTTCTTATATTTAGACATGACAATTCAAAAGAGTTGGCACAGCAAGTATCCGGCTACTACGTTAATCATGGTGTATTGCATTTCTCTCAATAGCCGATGCTTCGTCTCGTCAACATAGGTAAGGCCGAACCGAAGTTTACAGCTTCGGCCACTAATGAATTTTGATGCAGGTGATCGTAAGGATTGGAGAGAGTTTATTGTTGATTATCTACAAAATCCTAGCAAAAGGGGGAACATTATGGTTCGGAGGATGACCTTGAGATACATATCTATGGAGCTTTATCATCGGATTGTTAATGAAGTTGAGAAGGTTTCGCCCAAGTTTGCATCAAGGGTTCAAGAACAATAATGTCTGATATATAATTATCGTCCTAAGCATATAAATGGCCGATGGGGTGTTGACATCGTCCTTAGAACCAACATGGTACAAATTATTTTTCGGCACACTTGCTTTGCCGAAAAACAGGGGGGCATGTGTTGACGCTCAAAAGTGGCACAATCGTAAAAGTTGCTTTAATCTATGTCAAGATTACTTCAAACTTATGATTGGAAGTCACCATGAGATGGCTTTCTTTGAGAAGATCAAGATGGATATGAAAGTGGTCTAAAACGGAGTCCGGATGCAAAAGTTATGACAAGTTCAGAGATGCTCATGATGACACCAGATTAAAGAATGGCCTGAAACTCAATTAAGATGACTTCAAATGGAAAAAGTTTCAACATGAAAGTTGTGCGTCTCGTCGAAGCGGTCGATTTTGATATAAAAATCGTCCCAATCCGAGTTCGTATGCAAAAGTTACAGCCATCTGAACACAGCCCTGTCACAGAGCCATAAGTGGCGCGCCCCACCAGCCACGTGTCTGATGGGTAGCGCGAATAACAGCCTGTATTGCGTGACCGTTTCGGCCTAGAAGATGGCTTCAAATCGAAAAACGTTCAACATGAAAGTTGTTCGTATCGTCGAAACGGTCAAGATTGTTTTTGGGCTCTTTTTCATCCGAGGTCGTTTACCACCTCAAGAATTACCCGCAAGGTACAGCCAGTTTAAACCGAACAGTTTTGGAAAGTTCGGATAAAACCAATCCGAATTTGGCTAGGGTTTTGGACGTGAATCCAAGCCTTTTCCTTGCACGGCAAGTCCAGCCGCCTCTTATATACCTAAGGGGTGACGGCCGATTGAATAACACACAATCGAACAAACACATCTACTACTTTTTCGTGTTCATCTATCCCCTACCCTTGTATCTTCTTCCTCGTTCTTCGTTCGTTCTTCTTCTTGCAGGGCGGCGAACCTCGAGGCCCTAGGGGCGATCAGGTCGACCTAGGGCAGCCCATAGCCGCCACGCGCCCTGACGGGGTCCCTCCCGGGCGTGTGGGGTTTCGGGTCTACAAAAGCACCCGCCGGATTGCCTGCGTACCGCGCTTCCGGACGGGTCTCCTTCGACGTGAGCTGCGGTGCATCACCCCCGGCGTCGAGGGTACACGGTGACGTGTTCGTGTGCGAACACTTAACCAACCAGTTCAGGGTATCCAACACAGATTCTTGGAAAAGTGCTGGTTTATAAGGAACCAACTTGATCATGAACTCAACATAGCGGTCAGGTGACAACCTGGTAATACTTCTGAGAAGATATTCAGAAAATCACGATCCGCCGATATGTTACTAAGCTCGAGAACAATCTTGCTTTTCAGGGCAAGACGATATGATCAAATGAGCAAGGACTTAGCAAAATCCTAACTCATCAATCAAGGAGTGCACCAGGAAAGTGGACTAGGTAGCACGATCAATCTTAGAATGGTGATTTATTAATCATCACGCTAAGAATGAAATTGTGGTCCTTTAACTACCAAGCAACGAAGTTGCTAGGAGTATTGATTTCACACATCACAATCCACTTGTCAGCATTCCGGTTATAATAACACGGAGGCCGAGAAATAAACGATGATGGCGAGAAGTATCACCTTATCAAAGGTTCATAGGAGGTGGAGCAATTCCCATGACCTTCTTGACATAAAGATGGTAATACTCTAGGATAGAACAGTTTAGAAGCTGGATTAGCATTCTTCATCTGCGAAGTACAACTTCTTTGACCCAATCCTGGATATGGATAAGGTACTGGAGTTTGTTTCTCCTAGTCATTCCAGAATAGAATGGCTTGACGGACCACAAGGGTAAAAGGCATCGATGATCACAAGTGCACGACTACTCCTGACTATCAACTGATAGACGAAGGTCATAAAACAACTGAAAAGGGACAACTCAAAGGAACATATATCTTTCTGAGTTGTGGATGCATAGGTTAGTATGTCGAACGAGTTCCACATATTTCTTCCGGATAACCCATGCGGAAAAGTAGGACTGGCAGAGTCATAATATGAATGGAGTATCACTCAAGAGCACTCGGGTTGTGATCTTTTGGTTCGGGAGAACTTCTACCAAGATGGTTCATGGTATTGGAAGAACGATAACCACGGACCTCGAGGACTATCACAAGGTTACTAATATCCTAAAGGGACGAGCAATTACTACCAACAGGAGGTAGGTGGAGTGGGTCTTGGGTTCAAGAACCCAGGAATAGAATACCTACCAACTAAATAGCATCACGAGATGCTTTCGAGAATGATGGCCAGAATCATCACACTGGAATATAAAACATTGCTGGATTACTGGGTGATCTTCTAAGATACTTAGGGTCATAACAATAACTCCGACATATGTGTCGAGGTAACAAAGTACCACAACTCACTGACTAGTGTGATTAATCTGGCCTAGAAGGACATCGGAAACAGGGAGGAAAGGTTTGCAAATGTATCAGACAATTTAGAAACCTGGGATGACTCGGACAGCATAACGGCTGCAAATGCTCGAAAATACTTTTGAGATCCAAGCAAAAGGGTAGCATATCCACTTAACATCATAATGTCAAGGTTCTCAGACCAACAGTTGAACAACAAAAGTAGTAGCAACTGAGCTGAGGGTTGAATCCACAATAACGTGATCCTGATAAATAGAATGAGAATCCTAGTTCTTAATCCCCGTAGAAAGAAGAAGGTGACTCAGATCAGAAGGTCATAGGGCAAAGGAATAAAAAGAGCCTTACGTTCCCTTCCACAAACTTTACATAACTAAAGAGTTTCTAGACACGACTTCGACCAGTTTGGCTTGCTAATCCTACACGCAGTCAGACTCTGATACCAAAGCTGTCAGGACCCCGATCCTAAGTCACACAGGTCTAGCCTGTAACACATCATATCACTTTGCGGCCTCACGCACGGTATCCCCACGGGTGCCACCTTACCTGGCCCGGGACCGTTTGCGCATTTTGGCACACGTATATGATAGTGTCGCTTGCATCCATATGACAGAGAACCCGGGCCGACATGACTAGTTATAAACCAAAAGTGGCACTAAATTACAGGGACAGGCATACATGACCCAGCAACGAACGTGTCGGTCATCAACGTATGAACCCAAGTCGTAGCAAGCTACAAGGACTTAAAGGAACAACACGTGACATTTCCCCTAAGGGACAGACACAGGAACGAAGAAGGACACATGCCGGCCAGCCTAAGTGTTCCGGAGCAGTAGCAAGCTACCAAGGCTCAGTGGAAGCACTAGGAGACATTTCCCTATAAGGTAGGCTACCAAAGGTAAACAACTAGGTGTCGGATCCCACACATAGCAATACACATTACACGTACGCATAACATGCAAGTATGTGTTGTACAACAAGGCATCACAACATAACTCAACAACTCATATAGATAAAGGCCCAGAAGAGCCATCATAGCATTTATTACAATCAGAGGTCACATGACCCAACATACAGAGCATACAGGCAACGGAAGCATAACATGTCTGAGTACAGACAACTACAAATGAAAAAGGCTGAGAAGCCTGACTATCTACAAGATCCTACAAGGGTACAAGACCGTAGCTGAGGTAACAAGCTAAACGCCGAAGTCCGCGCGGAACCACTAGCGAGACTGAAGTCTCTCTGCAAAAACATAAATTAATCAAACGTGAGTACAAGGGTACTCAGCAAGACTTACATCAGAACTAGCTACATATGCATCGGTATCAACAAAGGGATGGTGGAGTTTGACTGCAGCAAGCCAACTTTGACTCGGTGGCTATCCTGAACTACGACTGCAATTAACTCTCTTGAGGTGGCGCACAGGAGTCCACATATTCGCCAATCAATACACCACTATGGATCCGCTCTCGTCTCCCTACGAGAAGGCCATCCATAGCACTCACGCTTATCTTGCGTGTTTTAGAGTATCGACTTTCACTTGTCTATGAACTGTTATAGGCAACCCAGAAGTCCATTACCGCGGACACGGCTATTCGAATAGATTATGTATATAACCCTGCAGGGGTGTACTTCTTCACACATGTTTCCACCACTTAGCGTCTGCACACGACATGTGCTCGGCAGACTTCAAGCGAAAGCCGACGTGGGTGTAGACCACGACCTAACCAACCACTCAGGTCTCTCGTCCAGGTTTATCGCCTATTTGGGTTCCATCCGTGGGGAGATCCGGCCGGGGTATCGCTCACGGCCCCAAACGATGTGTACAGGGTTCCCGCGTCACCAAACGGGCGACCGGTACACCGTGCCACGTACCTGCCGTGTCACAGCCCACCCCGAGGGTCAGCACTGCGCACGACCTCCAATAAACTACAAACACCAGAAACTAGTTGCAACTCCTGGACAGAGAACAAGGGCAGTCAATAAGTCGAGCGGGGTCATATTTCAGGGCCCAATGTGTGGTAGTAGCTGTTTCATGGATCAACCAACACAGAACTCAGTTCCTGAGGACGGTTTCAATGAGACAACCCACCATGTACTCCTACATGGCCTCTCATCGCTACCTTTACCAAAACGTGTTCACACACTTAGCTCACACACAGTAGGACATGTTCATCACATTCCAATTCATCCCCGATGAATCAGACCTGACACAACTCTAAGCAATAGCAGGTATAACCAGAAAGCATCAATGAGTAGGCACAACATGGCTGAAACAACTCCTACTCATACTAGTGGGTTTCAACTATTTACTGTGGCAATGACGGGTCATGCAGTGGAAAGGGGTTCAACTACCGCAGCAGGTAACAATTGAAGCGTTGTTGTCCTAATGCAGTAAAAGAGAGCAAGAGCGAGAGAGTGGGATTGTATCAAAATGCTCAATGGGGTTTTGCTTGCCTGGCACTTCTGAAGATAACAATGAGTCTTCATCGGTGTCATCGAACTCATCGTCGGAACGTCGTCTACTGAGAGGGGACAAAACCGACAAACAGAGAAAGAACACAATCAATGCAATGCAACAATATGATGCATGATCATGACATGGCAATATGCTGTTGATTGAGCTAATGCAACTAGCAACACAATTAAATGAAGTTGGTTTGAACCAAAGGTTCAAATTCAAACTCCATATGTGATTATTTAATTGTCATTTAATTGATTTGACCTGATCAGCAGGCTTAGCTTGTTCAAACATGCATGAAAGTGCCATAACCAGATTCCTTGGATTTTTCTGATCATTTTTCATATATAAATTATTTTCATCTGAGGTACGGTTGATTTTATATGATTTTTACAAGTTTTGGCTATTTTCTGAAATAAATAAATCATTTAGATTTATATAAAAATTCTAGAAAGGCTTTATTGCATCAGCATGACGTCTGTGTGACGTCAGCAAGTCAACAGAGGCTGTTCGGGTCAAACCTGACCAGTGGGTCCCACTGGTCAGTCTCTCAGGGCTAACTAAACGTTTTTAAAACTATACTAAAGGTTAACAGAGTCTGGGCCCCACGTGTCAGTGACACATCTAACTAACAGGGTTAGTTAGCCTTAAGTTAATACTAACAAAACTGACAGTGGGCCCAGGGCCCACATGTCAGTGTCCAATCTAACTAACAGAGATAAATAACACTAAATTAAAACTAAACTTTAATTAGTTAAGAGCCTGGGTCCACCTGTCATTGACCCAGGGGGGGTCATTAGTGCCTAAACCAACTGGGCCACGTCAGCGTCGCCAGATTAAGCGCCGGCGACCTCACAGCGCGGCGGTGGCTCGCCGGAGTGGCGCTAGGGGCAGCGGCTGGGCACGCTGAGGGCACCAGAAGGAAGCCCTCGCTCGCCCGCATCTAGGGGTGCGCATGGCTGGGCACGGGGGGGCCTGCAGAGGCACCGGCGACGAGGTCCGCGGCGGCTGAAGCTCTGGTGGCGACGGAATCATCGAAACGGTGCACGGGAGGAGCCGAGATTTGTGCCTACTGTCTCTACGAGTGCTCGCGAACTCGTTGGACTTGGTGGTGTGACCAAAAGGTCACCGGGGTGGCGCCGGCGACCAGCCCGAGCGGCGGCGAGCTTCGGCTTCAGTGGAGGCGGTGGCTACGGTGATCAAGAGGCATGGGGAGAAAGGGCAAACGACGGAGGGGCTCACAGGGGGTCGGTCGGAGGTCTCAGCAGGCTCAACGGGGGCCGGACGGCGTCGGAATCCCGTCGGCGATCTCCCGTGGCCGAGGAAGAAGACGAGGTCGACGACGGCGCTCCAGGGGCTTCTGGCATCGGGCAGCTCGGCGAGGAGGAAGAGAGGAACGAGGCGGAGCTACTGGGCATGCTAGAAGGGCGAGGCGGCAGCGGTGGCTATGCGTGCGGCGAACGGCGGCGACGGCCGTGTTCGATGGGGAAGAAACGAAGGAGGGGGGCGATCTGGGGAGAGAGGGAGAGGTGCAGGGGGTCCATGGGGTGCGTGGCGTCCGTAGCGGCGTCGGGGAGGCAGCAAGCAAGCAGGAGGTGGCCGGAGTGCGGCGACCACGCGCCGGCACGCGCGCTCGTCCTCCTGGCAAGGAGGAAGACGACAGGGAGGCGGCGGTGGCGGGCTGGGCCTAAACAGGAGCTGGGCCTCCTCATGTGCCAGCCACGTAGGAAGGCCCAGGTGAGTTACTCTTTCTCTCTGTTTTTCTTATACTGTTTCTGTTTTCTATTTCTTTTGTAACTTTGTGGTTTTTCTAAAAATGCTTAGGCACTTTCAAAAATCACCAAACTGCTCATGCCCACTGTTTAGCATATAACCAACATGGAACATTTCAGTTTAGGATTATTTGAGCATTTAAAATAATATATAAAATTTAAATGCCCAAATGCAAATAAGATATGATTTAATTCAAAAATCCAGAATGGTCCTAGAAATATGAGCAACATTTTTGGAAGAGGTTTTTAATCAATCCAAAAATGATGAACTTTTCCAAAGAGCATTTTGGGTTCATTGAGAAAGATTTGAATTTGAACCTAGTTGGTTTGATCTGGTGCTAGGGTTTAGTCATCCCCATTTCAAGTTTCCTTTGAAAATAAACATGATGCACACATGAGGCTAGCCTAGAGCATTACCAGAAGCTAGGGATGTGACACATGGGAAACCAGTTCGCCATGACTTTCTCGTTGCCGTTCGCCGCGTCGATGCTCAGCGTGTAGAGCTGGAGAAGCTTCGTTGGGTCGTGAGTGCTGTCGTAGCGAGCTAGCAGGTCGAACTTGAACTTGACCAGCCAGACGATGCAGCACAGCTCCTGGGAGAAGCGCGGCAGCCCGCCATGCTCATTGGTACAGCTTTCTTGATGACGGGGTCTTCATGCACCGCTCGGTCTTGACGTCCGTGCGGCTGTGCGGGGAGAACACAGCTGTCACGTTGCGGCCGCTGGATGACTTGGCAGCTCACTTCGTCTCATGTAGACGAAGGGGCCTCATCCCGCGCATCATGCATGGGGTTTCCCTCCATGTGCACTGAAGAGGGGGCGGGGGCAGGCCACGTGCCACCCCTCTTGCGTGCGACGACGGAGGGCGAAGCAAGGCGGAGGGCGCTGAGGCCTCGCCCGCGTCGCTGATGAGCTCGGTGATGCGACCCAGCTAGTCGTCATAGGCCTCTTCGGCAGGGCGGTAGCATAGCAGCTCCCGAGCCATCAGGAGTGTAGCCTGCGCAACCGTCGGCCCACGGTGAACTTGAGAATACAACGCCTCGGCCGGGGTGAAAGAAGGCATAACAGTGCGGCCATCGCTGCTCCTGGATGACCGGTACGGAGGCGGCGCTGACCACTAGAGAAGCGAGGCGACGAGGAGGACGGCGGCCTGCCGGGGCCGGTTGTGCGCCCTGGGCGGCCCAGTGCTTGATAACCCACAAGTGTAGGGGATCGCAGCAGTTTTCGAGGGTAAAGTATTAAACCCAAATTTGTTGATTCGACACAAGGGGAGCCAAAGAATACATTTAAGTATCAGCAGCTGAGTTGTCAATTCAACCACACCTAGAAACTTAGTATCTGCAGCAAGATAGTTTAGTAGCAAAGTAATATGATAGTGGCGGTAGTGGCAATAAAAATAACGATAGTGTTTTTGTAGTTTTTGTGATAGTAGCAACGGAAAAGTAAATAAGCGACAAGCAATATAGGTAAAGCTCGTAGACATTGGATCGGTGATGGGAAATTACGTCGGATGCAATTTATCATGTAGAAGTTATAACCTAGGGTGATACAGAACTAGCTCCAGTTCATCAATGCAATGTAGGCATGTATTCCGAATATAGTCATACGTGCTTATGGAAAAGAACTTGCATGACATCTTTTGTCCTACCCTCCCGTGGCAGCGGGGTCCTATTGGAAACTAAGGGATATAAAGGCCTCCTTTTAATAGAGTACCGGACCAATGCATTAACACATAGTGAATACATGAACTCCTCAAAGTATGGTCATCACCGTGGTCCCGATTACTGTCACTTCGGGGTTGCCAGATCATAACACATAGTAGGTGACTATAGACTTGCAAGATAGGATCAAGAACACACATATATTCATGAAAACATAATAGGTTCAGATCTGAAAACATGGCACTCGGGCCCTAGTGTCAAGCATAAAGCATAGCAAAGTCATAGCAACATCAATCTCAGAACATAGTGGATACTACGGATCAAACACTAACAAAACTAACTCAATTACATGATAGATCCCATCCAACCCATCATCGTCCAGCAAGCCTATGATGGAATTACTCACACACGGCAGTGAGCATCATGGAATTGGTGATGGAGGAAGGTTGATGATGACGATGGCGACGATCTCCACTCTCCGGAGCCCCGAACGGACTCCAGATCAGCCCTCCCGAGAGAGATTAGGGCTTGGCGGCGGCTCCGTCTCGTGAAATGCGATAATTCTTTCTCTCTTATTTTTTTGTCACCGAAACAGAAGATATAGGACCTGGGGGTATGTCGGTGGAGCATCAGGGGGCCCTCGAGGCAGGGGGCGCGCCCTGGGATGGGGGGCGCGCCCCCCACCCTCGAGGACAGGCCATGGCCCACCGGTGAGTATCTTCTTGCAGATATTTTTTATATTTTCTGAAATAATTCTTCGTTGATTTTCAGGCGATTCTGAGAACTTTTTATTCTGCACAAAAACAACACCATGGCAGTTCTGCTGAAAACAACATCAGTCCGGGTTAGTTCCATTCAAATCATGCAAATTAGAGTCCAAAACAAGGGCAAAAGAGTTTGGAAAAGTAGATATGTTGGAGACGTATAAACTCCCCCAAGCTTAAACCTTTGGTTTTCCTCAAGCAATTCAGTCGATAAACTAAAAGTGATAAAGAAAAACTTTGACAAACTCTGTTTGCTCTTGTTGTTGTAAATATGTAAGCTAGCATTCAGGTTTTCAACAATATCATGAACTAACCACATTCACAATAACTTTTAGGTCTCAAGACTACTCATATCAATGGTATAATCAATTAGCAAGCAATAATAATAAACCTTGGATGACAACACTTCTCAAAACAATCATGATATGATATAACAAGATGGTATCTCGCTAGCCCTTTCTGAGACCGCAAAACATAAATGCAGAGCACCTTTAAAGATCAAGGACTGGCTAGACATTGTAATTCATGGTAAAAGAGATCCTGTCATGATCATACTCAATGCAAATTAATAGTAATACATGCAACGACAGAGGTGCTCTCCCACTGGTGCTCTTTGATAAGAGGATGATGACTCTGCATAAAAGTAAATAGATAGGCCCTTCGCAGAGGGAAGCAGGGATTTGTAGAGGTGCCAGAGCTCGATTTTTAAATAGAGATTGAATAACATTTTGAGCGGTATACTTTCATTGTCAACATAACAACCAAGAATCTCGATATCTCCCATAATACGCACATTATAGGCGGTTCCCAAATAGAATGGTAAATTTTATACTCCCCCAACCACCAACAAGCACACTCCATGGCGAGCCGAATCCATGGGTTACCGTCCAAACAAGCAACAACCCTGGGGGAGTTTTGTTTAATTATTATGATTTTGAGCATGGGACTAGGCATCCCGATTACCAGCCATTTTCTCATGAATGATGAGCGGAGTCCACTCATCGTGAGAATAACCCACCTAGCATGGAAGATATAGACATCCCTAGTTGATACATGAGCTGTTCGAGCATACAAAACAGAATTTCATGTGAAGGTTTAGACTTTGGCACATACAAATTTACTTGGAACGACAGGTAAATACCGCATATAGGAAGGTATGGTGGACTCATGTGGAATAACTTTGGGGTTTATGGAAGTGGATGCACAAGCAGTATTCCCGCTTAGTGCAGGTGAAGGCTAGAAAGAGACTGGGAAGCGACCAACTAGAGAGCAACAACGATCATGAACATGCATTAAAATTAATCAACAATGAATGCAAGCATGAGTAGGATATAAATCACCATGAACATAAATATCGTGAAGGCTATGTTGATTTGTTTCAACTACATGCGTGAACATGTGCCAAGTCAAGTCACTCAAATCGTTTAAAGGACGATACCACCCATCATACCACATCACAACCATTTTAATATCATGTTGGCACGCAAGATAAACCATTATAAACTCTCGGCAAATAAAGCATGGCATAAGGAGTTATGATATCTAGTTGTCATTGCAAACATGTTTCATTCATAACAAGCTGAATCAGGAACGACGAGCAATCATATTTACAAAAACAAAAGAGGTCGAGTTCATACCAGCTTTTCTCATCGCAATTAGTTCATCATATATCATCCTTATTGCCTTTCACTAGCACGGCCGAACGGTGTGAATAATGATAATAGTGCACGTGCATTGGACTAAGCTGGAATCTGCACGCAATTAATATAAGAGAGAAGACAAGGTAATATGGCTCAAGGTTAAATTAACAACAAAGCATATGAGAGCCACTAAGCATCTTCTACTCTCAACCCCTAAAGAAAAGAAAAGAAACTATTTACACGGAAAGCTCCCAACAAGCAAAACAAGAACGGGAAATCTTTTTGGTTTTCATTTTTAGTTACTACTACAGGCAAAGAAAGTAAACTAGCCAGAAGCTACAACTAATATTTTTTTTCTGGATTTTTCTAGCACACAAGAAAAAGACTAAGAAAAAGAAATTAAAACTAAGCATGGATGGTACATTGAAAGAGTGTGAGCATCGACAGCTAGAATAAGTGTGTGAACATGAATGTAAGTCGGTGAGAAACACGTACTCCCCCAAGCTTAGGCTTTTGGCCTAAGTTGGTCTATGGCCAGTATTGGCCTGCAGAATATTCAAAGTTGTAGTTGGGGTCATACTGAGATGCAGCAGATGCTGCATGCTGAGCTGCAGCTCAAAGGCGGGTTGCCTCCGTCATGTTATAATAAGCATTTGCCTCCTCCATAGTTATAGTATATCTCCCTTTTTCCTGAAAGTTAAACAAAGAAGGGGCAAGAAGAACAATAGGGATGGCATGTTGCCTGTTAAAGATTAGTCGATATTTGAGGGTTTGATTGTCCCACTCGATAAACCAGTGAATAGCCATAGCATGGCAATCTAAATAAGCAGGAGGTAAAGGTTCATCATACGTCTGCACAGACACACCAAGATAGCGGGCTATGCGAGTAGCATAGATCCCACCAAATAAATCTCCATGCAAACCATTATGGTGTAGTCTACGTGCAACAATAGCTCCCAGATTATATTGCCTATCACCTAGTACAGCACTCCTGAGGACACTAAGATCAGGGACACACATGTGACAAGCCTCATCTTTACCATTTATGCATCTACCGATAAAGAGAGCAAAGTAATGAATAGCAGGAAAATGTATGCTCCCTGTGGTGGCTTGTGTGATATCCCTGGATTCCCCACTGTAATACTAGCTAGGAATTCTCTAAATTCAGATTTGCGAGGATCACTCATACTGCCCCACCATGGGAGCTTGCAAGCAACATTAAAATCCTCTAAATCCATGGCATAAGATTTATCATAGAGGTCAAACAGGACAGTGTGAGAATTACGTGAAGATGAAAATTTAAACCTTCACACAAAGCTATCGGTTAAGCCACGGTATTGAGTGCACTTATCTTGCATGAAGTCCTCAAGGTCAGTGTTGCGCACATATGCGTAAAATTCATCTTTGATGCCCGCTTGACCCATAAATTCATCTGACGGCCATTCAGAAGGTCGCACATCAGCATCCCTCGGTGGTTCATCGTCTGGCTCACGGAACGCGAGCCTCGGTTCTTGCTTCCTTGAAGGACCACCTTGGATGTTTCTCCTAGACATTTTTCGGAAATTTTCTGAAATTTTTAGTAACTTCAAAATAAAAGTTAACCAAACTCAACAAGATTGATAGCAACAACTCCTACAAGTGCCTAGAGGCTATATCATGCATTAGAACTACTTGGGACCAAGAAAATTTGACATGTATGCTCAAGAACAAGGTCAACACAGCAACATAAATTTGCAACAAATAAAGCACTAGAACAAAAACTAATTGGACCAATGGAGGAGCCACATACCAAGGAACGATCTCCCCAAACAGTTTGGTGAATGGTGCTTTGAGCAAGGAGATCAAAAATGGCAGCAAAATGAGCTAGAACTCGGGTTTGAGCTGGTTGGGGATTTTTTGGGAGGAAGAAGAAGAGCATGGGTGGAAGGATAAGTGGAGGGGGGCCACGTGGGGCCCTCGAGGCAGGGGGCGCGCCCTAGGAAGGGGGGCGCGCCCTGTGCCCTCGAGGCCACGTACTGGCTCCCCTCGCTGTGTGTTCAGTGCCATATTTTCTTAAATATTCTAGAAAAAATCATATTTCATTTTCATGGCAATTGGATAACTTTTATTTTTGGGATATATTTTTTATTGCTTGGATAAGTCTGGAAATAGACAGATAATGCTATTTTTGTTTTATTTAACCTAATTAACAGAAAGTAAAAGAGGGTACAGAAGGTTTGTGCTATCTAGATTCACCTATCCCATATTCATCAAAAGGATCCATTAACAAGGTTGATCAGGCCTTGTTACTAAACTCTTTCCGAGTAACATGAAACCGAAGAATTTTCGAATAACACTATGTTACTTCAATGGGGATATGTATGTCTCCAACAATAAGTATGTCATATGCCTTCTTGATAGTAGGAATAGGAAACTCAAAACCTCCAATAGTGATAGTCGAAGTTTTTCCAATAGAATTGATACTGTGGACTTGAGGTTGTTTCCTCGGAAAGTGTACCATATGCTCATTACCATTGACATAAAAAGTGACATTGCCTTTGTTGCAATCAATAACAGCCCCTGCAGTATTCAAAAAAGGTCTTCCAAGAATAATAGACATACTATCATCCTCGAGAATATCAAGTATAACATAGTCCGTTAGAATAGTAACATTTGCAACTACAACGGGCACATCCTCACAAATACCGACAGGCATAGAAGTTGATTTATCATCCATTTGCAAAGATATTTCAGTAGGTGTCAACTTACTCAAGTCAAGTCTACGGTATAAAGAGAGAGGCATAACACTAACACCGGCTCCAAGATCACACAAAGCAGTTTTAACATAGTTTCTCTTAATGGAGCAAGGTATAGTAGGTACTCCTGGATCTCCTAATTTCTTAGGAATTCCACCCTCAAAAGTGTAATTGGCAAGCATGGTGGAGAATTCTACTTCAGGTATCTTTCTTTTGTTGGTAATAATATCTTTCATATACTTGGCGTAAGGATTTGTTTTAAGCACATCAGTCAAACGCATACGCAAAAAGATAGGTCTAATCATTTCAGCGAAGCGCTCAAAACCCTCATCATCCTTTTTCTTGGATGGTTTCGGAGGAAAAGGCATAAGTTTCTAAACCCATGGTTCTCTTTCCCTACCGTGCGTCCTAGCAACAAAGTCTCTCTTATCATAACGTTGATTCTTTGATTGTGGGTTATCAAGATCAACAGTAGGTTCAATCTCTACATCATTATCATTGCTAGGTTGAGCATCATCATTAACATTATCACTAGGTTCATGTTCATTACCGGATAGTGTCTCGGCATCAGAAACATATATATCATTGGGATTCTCAGGTGGCTGAGCTACAGGTTCACTAGAAGCATGCAAATTTCTATCATTTTTTCTTTTTCTTCTTCTTAGAAGAACTAGGTGCATCTAAATTAGCTCTCTGAGAATCTTGCTCAATTCTCTTAGGGTGGCCTTCAGGATACAGAGGTTCCTGAGTCATTTTACCACCTAGTTGCAACTCAAACAGCATAGTCATTATTCTTACTATTTAACTCACTGAGCAAATCATTCTGAGCTTTAAGTACTTGTTCTACTTGAGTGGTGACCATAGAAGCATGTATACTAATAAGTTTTAGTTCATCTTTGGCACTAGACAGATAATCACTCAAGTGTTCAATCATATAAGCACTGTGTTGCAATTTTCTACCAACATAAGCATTGAAGTTTTCTTGTTTCACAATAAAATTGTCAAAGTCATCTAAGCATTGGCTAGCAGACTTATAACGAGGAATATTACTTTCATGAAATCTATAAAAAGAATTTACCTTTACTACCTGTGTCGGGTTATCAATACCATGTATTTCTTCAATAGGCGGTAAATTCTTAACATCTTCAGCTTTAATACCTTTTTCTTTCATAGATTTCTTTGCCTCTTGCATGTCTTCAGGACTGAGAAATAGAACACCTCTTTTCTGCGGAGTTGGCTTAGGGGCTGGTTCAGGAAGTGTCCAATTATTTTCATTGGCCAGCATATTATTCAATAGTAATTCAGCTTGTTTAACTGTTCTTTCCCTGAAAACACAACCAGCACAACTATACAGGTGGTCTCTGGAAGCATCGGTTAGTCCATTATAAAAGACATCAAGTATATCAAGCATCTCAAGAGGATGATCAGGAAAAGCATTAAGTAACTGGAGAAGCCTCCCCCAAGCTTGTGGGAGACTCTCTTCTTCAGTTTGAGCAAAGTTATATATTTCCCGTAAGGCAGCTTGTTTCTTATGAGCGGGAAAATATTTAGCAGAAAAGTAATACATCATATCCCGGGGACTACACACACAACCAGGATCAAGAGAATTAAACCAAGTCTTAGCATCACCCTTTAACGAGAACAGAAACAACTTAAGGATATAATAGTAACGAATCTTTTCATCTTTGGTAAACAGGGTGGCTATATCATTCAACTTGGTAAGATGTGCCACAACAGTTTCAGACTCATAGCCATGGAAAGGATCAGATTCAACCAAAGTAATTAACTCAGGATCAACAAAGAATTCATAATCCTTATCAGTGACACATATAGGTGAAGTAGCAAAAGCAGGGTCATGTTTCATTCTAGCATTCAAGAACTTTTATTTCATCTTAGCTAATAACTTCTTAAGATCATATCTATCATTGCAAGCAAGAAAGTCTCTAGCAGTTTCTTCATCCATAACATAACCCTCAGGCACAACAGGCAATTCATATCTATTGGGGGTAGTCTCATCATCACTTTCATTAATATCATCAACATTTGAACTCTCCCTAACCTTAGCAGCTTGTTCATCTAGAAATTCACCTAGTGGCACAGTACCAGGCATAGAGGTAGTTTCATCATACATAGCAGAAGTAGCATCATCAAGAACATACGACATATCAGATTTAACAGCAGGAGTGGGTGTCACAAGTTTACTCATAATAGAAGGAGAATCAAGTGCAGAGCTAGATGGCAGTTCCTTACCTCCCCTCGTAGCTGAAGGTAAGATCTTGGTTTTTGAGTCCTTCAAATTCTTCATAGTGATAAGCAGATATAAATCCCAAGTGACTTAAAGAATAGAGCTATGCTCCCCGGCAACGGCGCCAGAAAATAGTCTTGATAACCCACAAGTGTAGGGGATCGCAACAGTTTTTGAGGATAAAGTATTAAACCCAAATTTGTTGATTCGACACAAGGGGAGCCAAAGAATACTCTTAAGTATTAGCAGCTGAGTTGTCAATTCAACCACACCTAGAAACTTAGTATCTGCAGCAAGATAGTTTAGTAGCAAAGTAATATGATAGTGGCGGTAGTAGCAATAAAAGTAACGACAGTGTTTTCGTAGTTTTTGTGATAGTAGCAACGGAAAAGTAAATAAGCGACAAGCAATATAGGTAAAGCTTGTAGGCATTGGATCGGTGATGGGAAATTACGTCGGATGCAATTCATCATGTAGAAGTTATAACCTAGGGTGATACAGAACTAGCTCCAGTTCATCAATGCAATGTAGGCATGTATTCCGAATATAGTCATACGTGCTTATAGAAAAGAACTTGCATGACATCTTTTGTCCTACCCTCCCGTGGCAGCGGGGTCCTATTGGAAACTAAGGAATATAAAGGCCTCCTTTTAATAGAGTACCAGACCAATGCATTAACACATAGTGAATACATGAACTCCTCAAACTATGGTCATCACCGGGAGTGGTCCCGATTATTGTCACTTCGGGGTTGTCGGATCATAACACATAGTAGGTGACTATAGACTTGCAAGATAGGATCAACACACATATATTCATGAAAACATAATAGGTTCAGATCTGAAAACATGGCACTCGGGCCCTAGTGTCAAGCATAAAGCATAGCAAAGTCATAGCAACATCAATCTCAGAACATAGTGGATACTACGGATCAAACACTAACAAAACTAACTCAATTACATGATAGATCCCATCCAACCCATCATCGTCCAGCAAGCCTACGATGGAATTATCACACATGGCAGTGAGCATCATGGAATTGGTGATGGAGGAAGGTTGATGATGACGATGGCGACGATCTCCACTCTCCGGAGTCCCGAACGGACTCCAGATCAGCCCTCCCGAGAGAGATTAGGGCTTGGCGGCGGCTCCATCTCGTGAAACACGATAATTATTTCTCTCTTATTTTTTTGTCCCTGAAACGGAAGATATAGGACCTGGGGGTACGTCGGTGGAGCATCGGGGGGGCCCTCGAGGCAGGGGGCGCGCCTTGGGAACGGGGGCGCGCCCCCACCCTCGAGGATAGGCCGTGGGCCCCCCGGTGAGTATCTTCTTGTAGATATTTTTTATATTTTCTGAAATAATTCTCCGTTGATTTTCAGGTAATTTCGAGACTTTTTATTCTGCACAAAAACAACACCATGGCAGTTCTGCTGAAAACAGCGTCAGTCTGGGTTAGTTCCATTCAAATCATGCAAGTTAGAGTCCAAAACAAGGGCAAAAGGGTTTGCAAAAGTAGGTACGTTGGAGACGTATCAGTGCTCTGCGCTGGCACAGTGAGCCTCAGCCATGAGCTCAGCGGTTCGCGGACATGGGTTGAAGAAGAACGAAGCTTCGACACGCCCCTACCTAGCACGCCAAATGTCGGATTCAAGGGCTCCGCAAACCCAATGAGGTTGGAGCACAGGGGCGTGAACAAAGGACTCCACTTTCACCAGGAGACGAGACCCGCCATGCTCTAAGCTCAAGCTCGTTGGTCAAGATGATAGGAGAAAAGGGGGAAAGCTACACAGAGGTTTACCCAGGTTCGGGCCACCTTCCGGTGTAAAACCCTACTCCTGCTTTGTGGTGGATTAGCCTCTTGAGGGGCCGAATATGAACTTGATACAGTGGGAAAATGGCCTTGAAGGGTTCTTGAGGGAAGGAGGACTCGATGGATTGATCCCCTTATGGTGGATGCTAGTCCCTATTTATAGTGGCCTTGGTCCCCTTCCCGCATTATTTGGGCGGGAAGGGATCCCACAACGGCCAATTTCAAAGGGGCAAGCAGTACATCTTATCCTAACGAAAGGTGGTCTTCGCCTGCAAAGCTTCCTGTCGTGATGCAGCAGTGGGATCGACGATGACATTTGTCCTATCACGCCTGCGGTATCGGTCTCGTTGCACTGGAATGGAAACCTTTGCTAGATTCCTTGGGAACCCATGCTAGTCCTTGCCTGCTTAGCAGCAAACAAGAAACTGCCTCCTCTGCGCCCGCTGGCGCCCGCCTGGCGCCGATCGTCATGGCTCATGTCACCGCGCCCTCATGAGGGGCGGGGGGCTTCTGCGTAGGTAACTCCGCCCCTTGGGAGGTAGCTCGCAGGGGCCTCTCCCTCTTGACGTTGCCCGCCTCGCGAGGCTTGGCCCCTCGCGAGGGTCTTGTCTTGGTGGTTGTTGTAGATGAGTCGCACTAGGCCGTCGAGTGAGCCACGCCATGGGTTGCGGGCAGGCAAGTCTGGGTACCCTGGTTCCCAGAACGACGACACACACTAGAACAATGGTTGTGGCTATGATGGTAGGGACGGTGGTAGCAAGAGCGGCTACCAATCCAAAATTAAGCAAGGCAGCAGCCGTTCATATCCTAGTGGCGGTCGTCGTGGTGGTGGTCACCAGTGTGGGAGCTGCTATCATGGTGGAGGTAGATATCAAGGCAACAATGGGGTTGATACTAAAGAGAGGTGCGACATTTGTCGCATAGAAGGCCACAAAGCATACCACTAATGGAAAAGGCATGATAGCTCTTTCGTACACGTACCAGCAACAACCTCGAAGAAGATGACGAACATAGTATCAAATTCTTATGTTGTGGATACCAATTGGTATGCCGACACCCGGGCAACTGACCACATCACGGGTGAGCTAAGCAAGCTCATAGTACACGATCGCTACACCAGAAGTGATCAAATCCATGCGATTAACGGAGCAAGTATGGAAATAGCACATGTTGGTCAAATGCATTTTCCTACCCATGATCGTCCTTCGTATCTCAAGAATGTCTTACATGTTCCATCCACATCCAAAAATCTTATTTCTGCCCATAAACTTTCCCAAGATAACCTCACTTACGTGGAATTTTGTCCTAAATTAATTTGTGTTAAAGATTAGGTAATGGGAAAGTGTTGTTGCACGCTCAGAGTAGGGGTGGACTATATCCCATATGATGTAATCCATCTGTTCATGGGAGGCAAGCTCTTTCAGCAAGCAAACCATTTTCCTCTCGGTGGTGGCATAAGCGTCTAGGGCATCCCTTGTATGTGGTGGCCCACAAAGTTCTTAGAAAAAACGGTCTTCCAGTCTCCAATAAAAGTCAGGACTCAGTGTGTGATGCTTGTCAAAAGGCAAAAAATCATCAGTTCCATTATCCTAGTTCAACTAGTGTTCCTAGTGCTCTAGGATATGAAAGTTATCTTGCCCGATAAAGGTTAGAATATTTATCTGGCGTACGCTACATGCCACCCTCCCATGTCATGTTACGCTTGCAAATAGACATATGAAAATCTCACCCATTTGTCCTTCCTGCTTTGTTGGTCCAGAAGATACGGAATCACCTTCTATCCCTCTACAACAGAGCAAGGCATCTCTAGAAAAGGTTAGGGATGGATGATATTATTGATAAAGCATGTGAAGTTGATCGTGCTGGTGAGGCGGTGTTGGAGTATTTACTTCTTTTGCCAGAACAGGAATTGTCTATTATGGGTCATTATAATATCCGTGAAACCATCTCAACCTGGTATTTGTGGTGGGAGAGATGGAAATTGGTGCACAAGGAGACAACGGAGAATGCATAGCAGATCCCTATGGGGATACTAGATCTTACGGCCAACTTTGTTGTTGCCTCCACTCAAAAGGCTTCTATGAAAAGATGGGGCTATTATTTCCCTCCAGTGGGTTTCGTTAAGCTTAATGTTGATGCTTCTTTCAACCATGACCTGCTTAGGGGCACGATGGGGGCGGTCCTAAGAGACGACAAATGCAGATTTATCGCTGGGGGAATGGGAAGATAGACTATTGCGTGAATGTCCAAACAACAAAAGCTTTGGCCCTCCAATTTGATCTATTGCTTGCGCTAAGGATGGGATGCAATCATCTTATTATTAACTCGGACAATCTAGAGGTGATTGATACCATGAAAGATGGAGGACAGTCAGCAGGTGCGGTAACGACAAATTTTTTATGATTTTTTTTCATTTTTCTGATGATTTCATTATTACTAGGTTCAAACACTATAATTGAGAAGCAAATAACATTGCTCACGAGCTTGCTAGATTAGCTAGATTTTGCTTAACTTGTGATTGGTTTGATGAACCACTAAATGAAATTGTAACGATCCTCATAAACAACATATTGGTTATTTCCAAGGAATAAAGTTATGATTTATTTCAAAAGTGTTTTTTGTCCTCCTTTGAAGCTCATCTTCTCTGACGTATGGGGTCCTGCCACACCTTCAGTAAGTAGAAATAAATTATATGTAAGATTTATCGATGTCTTCAACAAATTTATACATATATATTTGCAGAAAAATAAGTGTGATGTATTCAAGAGATTTCAAGATTTTCAGCATTATGTAGAATGATTGTTTGGTAATAAAATTCTTTCCATGCAGACCGACTTGGTAGGTGAATATAGTTAAGTAGATTATTTTTCAATCGCATTGGTATATCACATCATGTTTCATTCCTTATGCTCATCAACAGAATGGTTCCGCTAATCGAAAACATCATCATATAGTTCAGGTTGTTTTGTCACTTCTTCACATGCATCCATGCCACTTAAATTCTGGGATGAAGCTTCCCTTACTATTCTCTATCTTATTAATAGACTCCCTCACAAGGTCATTAATTTCCAAACACCCATGTAACATCTTTTGAACACTAAACTAGACTATTATTTTTAATGAATTTTTGGGTGTGTGGTGTGGCCTAATCTTTGTCCATACAACCAACATAAGGTTCAATTTTGTTAAAAAACAATGTATTTGTCTAGGCTATAGTGGCCTTCACAAGGGATACAAATGTCTTGATGTCGCCATTGGTCGAGTATATATATCTCAGGATCTAATTTTTGATGGTTCAATTTTTCCCTTTACTAATCTATATCCTCATGTTGGAGCTTAACTCCGGGCTCAAATTCCCCCATTACCACCTTTCCTTCTTACTGCATCTATGACTTTGGATCACGGGGGTAATGCGCATAATGATAATATGTCTAGTTTATACTAATGATACATAAGGATCCAAAAATGGTGTTTCCATAAGTGATTTTATATGCAGGATCAAAGAACTATAGAAGATAAGGACACGCACAATAAGACTGATTGTCTCGCTCACAAGTAATTGTGTGTGGAAGCTGGTAGCGAATCTGTCTTGGGATCAGCCTCAGCCAACCATGGGCATCTAGAAAACGTGTCTCCCACTCTGGGATTAACGTTCGTCGGGCAGGATCAAGGGGAAACTGCATTGCATGGTCCCGCGTGAGGCTGATCTCTTTGATTTTCGCAAGTGGCATCCTCTCACTGGAGGACGCGACGCCCACCCTCCGCACCGACCAGGGCTCACCATGTTATGAGTTTTTGTGAGTCACACTCCACCGAGCGGATTCCCCTGGACCAGAAGCTGAGAGTGTGGTTAATAGTATATCTAACATCCGGCTATATGGAGTTGCCACATCACTTATGGCCAACCTAATAGCCCACTCATACACTAGTTTTTCATACAAGTATGCTATACCATTAATATATGGCCCACCTCTTTCTCTCACAAAGAGTGTTGGAGCTCATGGTACATCTGGCTATAAGTTTGTAGCCTGCTTCTCTTATCTCTCCTCTCCTCTCTCTTTCAACTAGGCACAAATCCGATGTGACATCTCTTATAGCCCGCCTACGTCAATCTATTGTACTTGCTCTAATGCCACTTACCCTTTAGTCCTCCGCATACATAATGTTGTTGCCGCCGGATCTTCTATAATTTATGTGTCCAAGACTTTCCAGCTGCCTCTTTGCACACACACACGTTAAAAAATTGGTATTTTTCATCCTAAAGAATAAATAGATTGTATACATTGGGCTGGTTTTTGTAGTACAGGGAATATGGGAATTTACATGAAGCTTTTGGTGATGTGAAGTAGAAGCATGCAATGAATGTGGAGTATTTTGATCTCATGAAAAATGAGACATGCCACCTAGTTCCTTTTTAGATGGGATATACAATGTCGTTGACTATAAGTGGTTAAAAGAAAATCTGATGGCGTCGTTTATAGGTACGAGGCACGCATAGTTGTAAAATGTTTTAAGCACCATTATGGTATTAACTACAAAGACATTTTCAGTCCCACAGTCAAGGCAAGGACAATCATATTAATTCTTTCCATTGTTGTGTCAAGAGGGTGGTGTATGTGACAGAGATGTGCAAACGCGTTTCTTCATGGCATTATGGAAGAGGAGGTCTATATGAGGCAACCACTAGGATACAAGGATCTCAAGAAACATGTTTCATGTGCAAGCTAGATAAAGCATTATATGGGTTAAAATAGAAAGCACGGGCATGGTACACTTGTCTATTCACCGAATTACAATCACTTGGTTTTACTCCCTCAAAGGCAGATACCTCTTCATTCCTTTGTGGTATAGATGGAATAACCATATATATGCTTATTTATGTTGATGATATTATTGTCACAGACTCATGTCCAAAGGCAGTTGAAGCCCTACTTCGTGATTTGCATTGGGACTTCTCATTGAATGATCTGCGAGACTTGCATCACTTCTTGGGAAAAGAGGTAACACCAGTACATAATGGGATTATCTTTTCTCAAGGAAAATATATTAAAGACATAATTATACAAGTTGGCATGAATGATTGTAAGCTAGTCACCACACCTTTATCTACTTTAGAGGGTGAAATACTTGGGGAAGAAGACTCTACCAGGTACAAGAGCATAGTTGGTGCATTGTATCCAACACTAACTAGGCCTGATATACGAAGTTGATTATAATTTTGTTCAAGAAAGAGTAGCAAATAAGTTACTCAATATTTGGTTAATACTCGTAGGAGATCAAGTTGCAGACGAGTTTACTAAACCTCTTATAGTAAGGTAGCTAGAAACTTTTCAGCGTAATCTCAATTTAGACAAGTTGTGATTGAAAGGGGATGTTGAAATACCTATGTAATATTTTTGTGCATGTACGTTATTATATTCATCTTGGAGTTGTTGTAACCCAGTTCAGAGTGTTGTACAAATTAATCATATATGCTGTATAGTTATAGTAGAGATCAAGTCTCGCATAATGTGAACCTACCTCCATAAATCTGTCATATTATATATATGCATACGAGTTCCTGCTCCGACATAGCAATCTCTTCACCAAATTACACATGTGGCAATCAAAGAATAATGAGAGTGTTGGCATATTGGTCAAGGTGACACCACTAGAAGGATCATGCTTCAGTTGGTCCAAAGAACCCGCTCAACGGTTGCACATCTCTTGAATCACACCCCATTGGTTTGTGAGACATTTGAGCCACAATTCAATTTATGCCCAAGGTGTTGATGGAAATATTTCTCGATGCATCTCTAATACTTTGCATTCATTTGATTTTCATACCGAGTGCATCGAGTGTGATGTCTTGCCATGCCCTCAAAAAAGCAATATCCTCTTCCCTTCTGTAGTTCGTGGCCCCAATTGCTTTCCTTCTTGGTGAACCTAATGGTTGGAACTGATCCAATTTGGTAGATTTTCCCTTAGCATCAAACTATTCAATGTGCGCCACCGATGCGCCATCAATTATACTATCTAGAAATGATTCATTATTGATCGTCAATCCGTCAAATGCACACAATTATTACTAAATACAAATATTGCACACTTGCCACTACTCTTACACGATCACATTACATTCATCAAACCATCCGAAAGACAAAATAAGGGAGGTGTTTTCATCTCATTGGCAAATTCCGAGTGCGTTGGGTATGCCTGAGTTTTACGCGTCGCTGGCATGAAGGGAGGAGGGGGACGAACATGGGGCATTGCCTTCTTCATCTATTTCTTTGATGTGGCACATACAGAGGGGAGGCCGACGCCTTGAGTTGATGATGTTGGTGGCGGATCTGTCATCTCTGTGCCCGAGTCATCAACGACAGGATTAACGAGGTGTTGGCTTAGGCGAAGGCACAATATGTGGGGGAAGTCATGGGATCAGCCTCAAAACTGAGGGACTGTCCATCCGGAGTCCATGGCATTGTTGATGGGACCGTGGGCAGGCTGCCGGAGGCGTCGCTACAGTGAGGAAGGGGAGGCACCGACAGAAAGAAGAGTGGGAGTGGAAATTTCGCTTGCACCAAACTGTTTTTGGTGGAGTGTGCTCCAAAGATCTCTTCAGTGCTGTTGGAAATATGAGCAATTTACCATATTATTTTATTACCGTAATTAGTAGATAAAACATGAATATTATAGCAAAGATAAAACAAGTCATGCAATCTGACAGGGAGAAGGTAAATAGCATATGCATATATGAACTAGAATAGAACATATGTAGAACAGACAGTAGAACAAGAGATTGTGGCACAATTTCAAACGGAGAGAACATGAGAACGTACACAACAATGGCAGAAGCATTGGTCTTGGGGTCGGTGTCCTCGCCGGCCATGTCATCGAAGAGGTGGCCAACGTCGGGGAAGAAGTCGTCGTTGGGGAAGTGGTCGTCGGTGTCCGGACCGTCCGTGATGAACAGGTAAGTGGCCGCGCAGAGCGCTCCCCAAAAACCTTATCACACTTCTCCCATACAGGACTGAAAGAGGTGGTGTTTCGGAGGCCTACTATCCCGACCTGCGGTGCACGCCGCAAGCCGGGATGGGGAAGATTGTAGCAGCAACTCAGAGATTGGAACTCGATGGCGTGAGGAAGATGGTCTTCTGGTGTGTCTCTCTGGAAAGGAGCAATCTCTCTTTTATAGGCACATGTGAAGGAGGCGAATAGGCTGCGTCGGGAGCTGAAGGGAAAGAGGGAGATGAAACAAACAGGTAGCAGCCGAAGGGTGTAGCATCCGTATTCAGTACCCACTACATCAAAAACTTTTCAACTTCTGAGTGACCTATCGTATACCACTCGTGCGTGGCACCCACGGCGTGATGAGGCATGGTGAGGCGGGCGACAGAGAAGGAGCGCGTGTGAATGTCCCTCTTGTTCTCATGCTCATACATGTGGGGAACAACCTCCTTTATAAGATGGTCCTATTCCTACCAAACTAGCAATGTGGGTGAGGGAGTCCTAGACTAGGGGGTCCTCGGGTGTCCGGACTACTCGATACAGGTCGGACTGATGGGCTGTGAAGATAAAGCAGAAGATCATCCCCCGTGTCCGGGTAGGACTCCTATCTGTGTAGAATGGCAAGTTTTGTGTCCGGGTGTAACATTTCCTTCCTCTGCAAGATAACTTTTACAACCCTAGGTCTCTCCGGTGTGTATATAAACCAGAGGGTCTATTCCGTAGAGGCTATCAGAATATCAGGCTAGACAGCTAGGGTTTAGCCAATACGATCTCGAGGTAGATCAACTCTTGTAACCCTTATACACATCAAATTCAATCAAGTAGGAAGTAGGGTTTTACCTCCATTAAGAGGGCCCAAACATGGGTAAACACCGTGTCCTTGTTGCCCCTTGTTACCATTGATCCTCAGATACAAATCTTGGGGCCCCCTACCCGAGATCTGTGGTTTTGACACTAACATTGGTGCTTTCATTGAGAATTCCGATGTGTTTTTGATGGAAAGATTGATGGCTCGCTTTGTCATCAATGATGGCGCTATCTTCGGGGAGGCCTTTCCCCCTGGTCAGCTTTTCATGTTTGATGGCTTCGTGCTACGTGTGAACTCGGCCGGTCACCTTGAGCAGGTCTATAGATATGCCCTTGGTCATCAGATCGGGTTTAGGATTTTAAACTACATCACTGATATCCGAGGAGATCTGATCTTTGAGGGGTCCACAACCTCGGGTCCCACTGCCCACCTGCACGAAGAAGACCCTTCAGATCTACTATCAGATCCCGTCCAGGGGTCGACGCTCATGTCCGCTCTGGCCTTAGATTTGGGGCAGACTACTTCATTCGAAGACGGGAGGATAAACCCCGCCGGACTCTCTCTCTCTCTCTTCATGGAGCTTCTATCCGGAGACTCAGAGGCAATCGCGTCGTTCACAGACCCGGAATCAAACGGGACTTTTCTTGCTGTTGGGAAGCTGGACTCGCTTCCGATCATGAGCTCTGAACTCCTGGGGTCTGTGCCCTCCGGGCTCGATCAAGTGGTCATTGCCGAGCCCAGCTCCGCATATCCGTAGACCCCTGTCCAGTTCTCGCTCTTAAACGAGGCGTTGGACTCATTACAATCTCTCTCCATCATAGAGGTATCACCTCTGAACTATGCCCAGTTCGAACTAAGGGCTAAGACTAGGGAATTTTACGTCCCACCCACCACCCACTTGGTAGCCACTTTCGAGGATTTAACCGACATGCTAGACTACGCTTCCGAAGACATCGATGGCATGGACGACAGTGTCAAAGCCGAACCAAGTCAAAACCTGCCCATCACTGGGCGCTGGAAAGCCACTTCTATCTACGATGTATACATGGTGGACACGCCTGCGAAGAAGGATGACGACGGCACTAAAGATCCAGATGAGGATAAGCCCGTGGATGAACCACCAAAACGCCGTCGTCAGCGGCGCCGCTCTCAATCGCGCAGAGGAAGGGAAAGCAACACAGGCACCGGAGACAATGACACTCTGGATAATGCCGAAGACCCTGAAAACCCCATGGAACCAACGTTGGAGCAGGAGGAAAGGGAGGAGGGTCAATTCAGCCCCGAAAAGCTCGCCGATCATGAGGATTAGTAAGACAGTAACTATTTACCTGTCTCTGAAGAGGATGCCAGCCTTGGTGATGAAGAATTCATCGTTCCAGAGGAACCCCTCGAACAAGAACACTTTCACCAACGGCTTATCGCCATACCGAGGAGCCTGAAAAAGCAGCAGCGGCGGCTTAAAGCCGAACAGGATACACTAAACGACAGATGGAATCAAGTGCTAGATGCTGAAGAAAGATATGGCCGCGAGCGCCAAACAAAGAGCTATACCAAACACAAGCTACTGCCACAATTCGACGATGAGGCCTTTGCGCCAATACCGTCGAGGTACAATCAGGCCGATCAACCTGACCGTCCACCATGTGGACGGGACAAAGCGGACAATAACACCGAACACCAGCCCACGCCCCCACCATAAAGGCAAGGAGACAGCGGCTACGGACTACAAGTACGACCTACGTCAGGACCTAGACAATAGATTCGGTCAGACCAGGTCAATCTACAAATCAAGAGGACATGCCCCCACACGGGATAACGGCCATAAAGCTTGCCACGACAAACATAATCCAGTTCGGAGTAGGCACCAAACATAGATGTCATCCGAACTCCGTCGTGATGTCGCCCGGTATAGAGGTGCCGCACACCCTATGTGCTTTACCGACGAGGTAATGCAGCACCAATTTCTGGAAGGGTTTAAACCCGTGAACATAGAGCAGTACGATGGAATGACGGATCCTGCCGTATGGATTGAAGACTTTATTTTCCATATTCACATGGCTCACTGAGATGACCTCCACGCCATTGAATATCTCCCTATAAAGCTGAAAGGAGCAGCACAACACTTGTTGAACAGCCTCCTAGAGAACTCCATTGGAAGCTGGGAAGATTTAGAGGATGCTTTCCGGGCCAACTTTCAGGACACTTATGTTCGGCCATCGGATGCTGATGACCTGAGTACATAGTCCAGCAGCCCGGAGAGTCAACCCGGAAACTCTAGAATCGGCTCTTAACTAAAAAGAACGAAATCGTTGATTGTCCAGATACTGAAGCCTTAGCGGCATCAAACATAGCATCTATGATGAATGGCTCGCCCGACACCTCGGCCAAGAGAAGCCGAAGCCTTAGCAGCATTCAAACACAGCGTCCGTGATGAATGGCTTGCCCGACACCTCGGCCAAGAGAAGCCGAAGACTATGGCAGCTCTTACTACACTAATGACCCGCTTTTGCACGGGCAAATATAGCTGGTTGGCTCATAGAACCAACAGTACGAGTGACCCAGGCACTTCTGAGGCCAGGGATGGCAATGGCAGGCCACAATGCAATAAAAACAAGCTTCGGAACAATAACGGAGAAAGAGAGGATATGGCAGTAAATGCCGGATTCAGTGGCTCCAAATCCGGCCAGCGGAAGAAGCCTTTCAAGGGCAATCGGGATGGTCCATCCAACCTGGACAAAATACTAGAGAGACCTTGCCAGATTCATGGCACCCCTGACAAGCCTGCCAACAACACCAACAAAAATTGCTGGGTTTTCAAACATGCCAGTAATTTAAATACCGAACACAAGGGGAAAGGACCTCAAAGCAAGGATGATGACGAGTCTTGCCCACCGAACACTGGGGAGCGGAAACAATTTCCCCCTGAGGTTAAAACTATGAACATGATATATGTCACCCAAATCCCTAAGAGGGAGCGCAAACGCGCATTAAGGGATGTCTACGCCATAGAGCCTGTCGCCCAAAAATTCAACCCATGGTCAGCTTGTCCGATCACCTTTGATCACAGGGACCAACCAACCAGTATCCGTCACATAGGTTTGGCGGCCCTGGTACTCGATCCTATCATCGATGGATACCATCTCACTAGAGTCCTTATGGACGGCGGCAGTAGCCTCAACTTGATCTATCAGGATATTGTCCGCAAGATGGGGATCGACCCGTCAAGAATTAAGCCAAGTAACACTACCTTTAAAGGAGTTACACCCGGTGTGGAGGCCTGCTGCACGGGCTCATTAACACTAGAGGTAGTATTTGGCTCTCTAGACAATTTTTGAAGCGAGGAATTGATCTTCGACACCGTCCCTTTTCGCAGTGGTAATCATGCACTACTCAGACGAACTGCTTTCGCCCGCTTTAATGCAGTTCCACACTATGCTTATCTGCAGCTCAAAATGCCGTGACCTCGTGGCGTCATCACAGTAAATGTGAATATGTAGTGCTCCCTCCGTATTGAGGAGGATACCGCGGCCCTAGATGTCGGAGTTCAGGGTAGCCTTATCAAGCCAAAAAACTCATCGGTCATCAAGACCCAAGACACAGCTAAACATGTCCAACCCGCATTACAACGCGGTAGATCGATGGAACCTGAGCTTGAGTAGCAGTTTAGCCTCCGCCAACTACCCCATAAGGTTGCGGTATACGTACGTCGCGTACGCAACTACGCCCTTGAAATACCTTGGAAAGTACCAGAGGCACACTGCGGAAAACGGTCCATAGTACAGCTTGACCCTATTCGGGCCTCAAATATGTTTCTATCGTAGGTTCTTTAAAAAATCCACCTTATCTACGGTCGTGCGGGGACTTCTTTCTAGATTCCTCTTTTTCTCAAACGACCATCAGACTCCTGTCCTTCAAGGACATGTCACCAAGGAGAAACGACGCAAATGTGCAGCAGGGCATCATTGGCATTTTTCAAACCATTTCATTTAGGCTCAATGTAAACATTTCCCTTGTATAAACTTTTGGCATGTAAAATGTCCTCGATGTTTTTGGCATTATTTGTAACTACATGGCTCGCCGTATTAATGAGGGTATAAAGGAAGCAGTTGATCACCACTTTGTTTGGAATTCATTTTATTTTACATTATCGTATGTGTTCCTTCCCTACCTTAGATTTCCACACGTGCTTCAATCCAGCCTTAACACCAGGGGATGTATGTGGCCCAACACATTTTAAGTCCGAACACCTATAGGGAACTCTTCGGCGTCCCGAATATTGCATTATATGCATCGGCTCCAAATCATGTCTTGGGTCTATAGTTGGGTTGCCCGGCTCCTGTGCTTACCACCTTACGTTTCACATTGTTCGGCTAAGGTAGTAAAGGGAGAACTACTGCGAATATATTTCTGGTTCGTCCGGTCAAGTACCTCAATAGAGAAACCCGAAAACTGACTATCATGATAGGCGAGAGCTGGTCGGCGATTCGGTGACTTAGTACTATACTAGAGATTGTTAGCGATTTACCCCGTGTTACACAAGGGACTAGTCTCCGCCCAGCCATGTAGAAAAGGCACCGTAATCCGGATAGCCGCACACGCACAAGGGGCTAGTACCTAGCCCCACAGTCAAACTCCTATGGCTTAGTGAAAGTAATAAAGCCGCATAGTCCGATTGCCTGGTTCACCTCGCAGACACCTCCTTTACGGACTGAGATGTTGGATAAACTGTGGTCATGCATCATGCCGAATACCCCTGTAGCATCTACATGGGGGCTGAAGCCGACGACTGGTAACTTTCAGAAATTTAACAATAAATGACAACAAATGAGGAAAAAGTACATATATAATAGCACGGGTTCACAACATAGTTTGTACATACCAAACACACTTAACTAAATATTACGTCCTTCGAACAATGGCCCTCTATAATGTGGGTTCCTTCTAGGACGTCATCGAAGTACCTCTTCGGCTTCCGATGATCTTTGCCTTCGGGCGGACCTGCGGCTGCCACTTTGGTGGCCTTCATCTTCGCCCATTGCATCTTGACGCGAGCGAAGGCCATCCGGGAACCATCTATGTAAGTCGAGCGCTTCACAGCATCAATCCACGGACGCGCATCGACGAGCCGCTTCACCAAGCCGAAGTAGCTGCTAGGGATCGGCTCGGTTGGCCAGAGGTGGACTATTAAGTCCTTCATAGCCAAACCTGCCACCTTATGCAGCTCCACCAGCTGCTTCAGCTGGTCGTTGAGAGACGTCGGGTGTTCCGGTGCAAGAAATTGCGACCAGAATAGCTTCTCCGTCGAGATCCCCTCCTGGGCTCTGAAGAACTGTGCGGCGTCGGCGGAACTCTTTGGGAGATGCGCAAATGCGCCTGGAGAACTCCACACTCGGGTGAGCAACGCATACATCTGACCTCCAAAGATATTCTGCAAAAGAAGGCCTTACTAGCCGCTATCTGCCTCGTCTGGTGGATCTCTTCGCGAGCACTACGGGACTCGCTCTGCACCTCTTTGGCATCAAGGAGAGCCTTGGTAAGCTTGGATGACTGGTCCAAAGTCTTTTGCTCCAATGCCTCGCATTTGCAGATGGCATCCTTCAACTCCTGCTGGACTTCGGCCACCCGAGCTTCATGTTGGCGGTGGGCAGCTTGTTCGGCCTCCAGTTCGGCAGCCCCTTTATCATCGGTTGCCTTATTCACCTCCACCCCCTTCTTGCCATGGGCAAGGGCGCCCTTGAGGGTATCGACCTTAGTTGCGCCAACTGTGATCATAATCACATCATATGAT
The DNA here is from genome assembly GCA_902687465.1 of Secale cereale. Taxonomy (NCBI): domain Eukaryota; kingdom Viridiplantae; phylum Streptophyta; class Magnoliopsida; order Poales; family Poaceae; genus Secale; species Secale cereale. The sequence goes on along the minus strand of LR738714.1, from coordinate 155,344,295 downwards.
GAGTTAAACTCTCAATATACATATCATCTTTGATATAAAAGTAAAAATTTATGAATCCGCATACCATGCATTTCATCAAACCGCTTATTTATGCGGCCGAGTTCCTCATCGGTTGCCTGAAGCTTCCGATTGAGCTCGGCAACTTCTGCGGCCTGGGCGGTCACCGCCAACATGGAAGCATGTTTCAATAATGGCACAATACATTATATTCCCGAATACTATATGGATCCTCTGTCAGATTTCTTTCAAATCGGACAGAGTATCATCGGCTACTGTTCGTACACAGGTTTATTATCCTACACAAATAAAATGTAAAGTTCTTCTTAGAGTATTTATTCGCATACCTCAAAGCCCGGTAGTAGGTTGTGGAAGGCTTCATTCAGTCCGCTCTTAGCAGACCGAGTCTTCCCCATAACCGCACCCATCAGGGTGCGGTATTCCGCCACGACGGAAGAGCTTTGCATCGCTTCCTCCAGGGCGTTGGGCGCCTCCGGATTAACGGAGGCTGCCATTGGAACTGGTGCTCCTCCCCCTTTCGTAGGGGGTTGCTTATCCGATTCCGGAGCCATACTAGCAGCCGGAATGGTGTTCGGCGGGAGCCCGGATTGCTTGGGCTCCCTGCCGTCGGTCACCATGGGGACCGCCTCCCCTTGGTTTTTGGCGACCAAGGTGTTAGCCTCACGCACTCTCTTGTCAGCCCCGCTCGCCACCTCTCAGGCAGGGGATGTCCTCAGGGAGGACACTTTAGTGTCCCCCATGACGGTAGGCGAGGGGGCTCGCGGCGGTGTCTCACTCTCTGCCATTTTGGCCGGCAGAGAGTTCCCCTTCGATGATGGGGTATCGGGGAGTGTGCGGGGAGGACTGGAAAACAACAAACAAGGTAACTTACACAATGAAAACAGGTATACCAAAGACGACAGTAAGTTTCCAAATACTTACGACTTGGCCGAGGGCTTCACCCTGGGTTGTCTTCGGGCGACAACTTCGGATCCTGAATCCAAACTGTCCGGGAGGTTCAGCTTCCTCCTCCTGGGCGCCCCCTCCTATGTGTCTTTGGGGGGCGCTCCCTTCTTCTTCCTCCTCTCCTTAAGGGGGAGTCGCTTTCAACCTCCTCCTCCTCTTCCTCATTGTTTGCCTCGTGGGAGGAGAGGGCTTCGGTCTGGGGCGGGGCCGCCCTTGGCCTCCTTGCCCTTCTTCTTCCTGGCCTTCTTTTCTGGCGCTTGATACGACACCGATACCAGCATCTCCATCAGCCGGGGTGTGGCTGGGCCCTTGGGTAGCGATGCCGGACAGTTGATCCGTTTCGCCTTTGCCATCTAGGCCTCTATGGAATGCAAACACTATAATTTCCGTTATACCTGAAATATTGACCGGATAGGTCTTTGGCAAAATCGTGCTTACCGTCGTGGCCGGAGTCTCACTATCGAATCCGATGTCCTCATTCTTCTTCGGCCACTTTTTCTGGGCCTTTAAGAGTTTCTTCCAGATGTCTTTGTGCATGGTGGCGAAGAAGCGCTTTAGGGTCTGTGGATCCTCTGGATTGAACTCCCACATGCGGGGGCCTCAGAGCTGGCAGGGAAGAATGCGGCGGAAGAGTATCACTTAGATCACGTCAGTGAGATTAGTGTTCTCCGCCAACATATCAGAGATGCGATTTTGGAGCATCTTCACCTCCGATTCGACCCCCAATCAAGGCCCTTGGCGGTCCATGAGGTGAGTCTCACTGGGGTCCGGATCTGAAATCGAGCGTGGCCGCCCAGGTGGCTTCGCGGGGTTCGGTGATGTAGAACCACTTCTGCTGCCATACCTTGACTGTTCCCATGAAAGCCCCTTTGGGCTAGGTGGCGTTGGGAGCTTCCTTACCATGGCTCCGTCGCAGTCTGCAGGATGTCCGTCGACCACCTTCGGCTTCAGATTGAAGATCTTGAGCCATAAGCCGAAGTGTGGGGGGACGCGGAGGAAAGCCTCACACACGACTATAAAAGCTGATATGTGTAGGACGGAATTTGAGGCTAGATCATGGAAATCTAGCCTGTAGAAGAACAAAAGGCCCCGGACGAAAGGGTGCAGGGGAAATCCTAGCTCCCGAAGGAAATGGGGGATGAACACGATCCTCTCATTGGGCCCTGGAGTAGGAATCACCTGATCTTTATCAGGGATCCGGTGCGCTATGTCTGCGGACAGATAGCTTGCGCTCCGGAGATCCTTCATGTCCTTTCTAATGATAGTGGAGGCCTCCCATTTGCCCTTGGAGCCGGATTCGGCCATTGCTGGAGAAGGAGGCAGTGGTGGAGGAGATTGGATTTGCGGGCGCTAGAGCTAGAAGATTGAGAAGCAGAGGCTAGAGGAAAGCATGAGGAAAAAACTATATTGTTTATCCTTTTATAGAAGGTAAAAATAACAAACGTCCCCCACTCATGCCATAAAATTGGCTTGTTCCCAACGAGAACGTACGTAAGGTGCGGTTGGGTTACCCAAAGCATATTGATAAGGATCCCGTAATGGGCAGGCACGATCTCCGTTTCGACAAGACGTGCCAATGAAGGCTATGCCTCGAAACGCGAAACAAGAGGCGCAAAAACGGTTCAAAATGATAAAGGGTCAAGTGTGACGTTTCATCGAAAAAAGTTGGCAGTAAAGACACTGTTCTTATTTTCACGTCTTGCCTTTGTGGGTAAGGGTTATATTAATCACGCAGAGCCGGACAAAGTTCCTTTATGCGGGAAGCTAACTTAAAATGTTTAGAAGAAGGAACCCGCCTTGCAATGCCGAAGACAGTATGCGTGCCGAACACATCGTCATTGAAGATTGGTTCAGGGGCTACTGAGTGAGTCCTGGATAATGGAGTCCTTGGGTGTCTGGACTACTCGATATGGGCCGGACTGATTGGCCGTGAAGATAAAGCAGAAGATCATCCCCCGTGTCCGGGTAGGACTCCTATGTGCATAGAATGGCAAGTTTTGTGTCTGGGTGTAATGTTTCCTTCCTCTGCAAGATAACTTTGTACAACCCTAGGTCTCTCCGGTGTGTATATAAATCGGAGGGTTTAGTCCGTAGAGGCTATCAGAATAATCTCAGGATAGATAGTTAGGGTTTAGCCAATACGATCTCAAGGTAGATCAACTCTTGTAACCCCTATACACATCAAATTCAATCAAGCAGGAAGTAGGGTTTTACCTCCATTAAGAGGGCCCGATCCTGGGTAAACATCATGTCCTTGTTGTCCCTTGTTACCATTGATCCTCGGATACACAACTTGGGACCCCCTAGCCGAGATCTACCGGTATTGACACTGACAGTGGGACTAAACTTTAGTACCACCTCTTGCCTTGTACCGTTGACATATAATGTGTTTCCTAGTCTCTTCCATCAGATCGGTCTTTTGATTGCATTAGCTAGAGCATGCATTTATACATGGTATCGGAGCCAAGAGGTCTTGAGTTCAAGACCCAGAATTGGCTAGAGCAACTAAGCGGGCAGACTAAATTTAAGACACTTTTGATTCACGTTTAGATCTGAGAGAGCTACACATGAGGGGATAGGTTGACATATAATGTGTTGCCTAATCCCTGCATTGGCTAGATCAACTAAGTGGGCATACTGCAATCCCTGCATTGGCTAGATCAACTAAGCGGGCATACTAAATTCCAGCAAGTGCTTCCATGTAGGTAAACATAATACGCCAGTGCGGCAGTCGAAGATTTGGCCGGTCGCTTTCCTCACGCCCTTGTTTGACTCCAGCAATTTTATCGTTTGACGCATTTCTTTCTCAACCACACATCCTCTCGCATCTCTTCTCCTCCCGCTCACGCTCGAGATGCCAGGGACGACACAAGCCCAGCTGATTCCCTTCACTTCTCTCCATCTTAAACCTCCATCCTTGACTGGCCTGCTACATGGTAGCTCTCGCCGTTTTTTTGCGGAGGCCATGGCCGACTTCGAGCTGCCCTGGAGACACACCCCATCCCCATGCATTGGCGAGCTACAAACAGCGTCGGCGAGGAAGTTTTTGCTGCCACCGGCAATTTTGTGCTAATACTACAACGACACCTACTGGTTGCTGAGACCGGTGCCATGGCTTGGTGCAAGATCCAGGGGGAGAGCCAGGTACCCTGCTGCCAGCTGGATCCGGCAAGATGACGTGCTGAAATCATCTTACTAGGAGCTGGAACTGTATGTCGCCGGTGCTACATAGACAGACCAAGCGACCCAAATGCTGGAACCAACGTTTAGTTTTCCTGGAACGGCCACCATTTTTTGCTGCAAACCTTGCACCATCAGCGATGCAAAAGCTTCAAGCGAGTGGATAAAGATTCAACCAGCATGAGGAAAAAGTTACAACCCATGTGAAGAAAGATTCAACCATGAAAAAAGCTTCAACCAACGATGGAAAAGCTACAAGCGACGGTGAAAAAAGCTTCAACCGACATGGGTAAAAATCTTCAACCTGTGGAAAAAGCTTCAACGGGCATGTGAAAAATCTTTAATCTCTAACAAAAAGCTTCAAACGGCTCCACCGAGAGCTAGAATCAGCACCTGCGCCGCCACGACCGTGCAAGGGTGTGGGGAGCGAGGCCAAGATGTTGTAACCAGCGACCGGAGTGCTACAACGGGTATTCGAAGGAGCTAGAACGAGTCTGCTTCTAGCCTCCGCTCCCTCCCACTCCTAGCCTCCGCTCTAGCGCCTCCACGCCGGCAGCCACTCCGGCCCCCGACGGCCACCCCTGCCCGGCGCAGGCCATTCCGGCCCCGTCGTCCACCCGAGGCGATGTCCTTCCCTCCACCCTCGACCGCCGGTCCCTCACGCCAGATCCGGTGGATGGAGTCGAGTCCTTCCTCTGGCGGCTCGGCCGGCTCCCCGCCCGCCTCGCGGTCTCCGGCGCCCTCCCTGGCTGCCTCTATGGGAGGCACCAGCCCCGCGCCATCCCATGCCTCGCCCTCGCCGCCCCCCGTGCGGCCCGTCATCCGCTCCGATATATGCCGCTCTACGGACGAGCTTCCTGGCCAGCAGCCTGCTTGGAAGGTAGCTCGGGGTCAGAAGTGGCCCCGCCCGTGCGCCCCCGGCCGCCCGGGGCGCGGACCCGGCGACACCCCTTGCCAGCGTCCCTCCTCGCTCTGTGAGGGTGAGTGCCCCCGGTGCTTCAGCACCGCCCACCCGCGCTCCAAATGCCGCTGCGACATCTGTTGCGCGCGCTGTCGCCTATTTGGGCACACGGCGAAGAAATGCACCGCCCGGCTCTCCTCCACCTCCTCTGCCTCGTCGGATGTCTCATCGCCCCCACCACAGTGTCGTCGCATCCACTCGCCGGCCGGTGTCGAGGGGGAGCATTCCGCGGCCACCACTAGCTTCACCCCTGACCTGCTGACAACCGAGTCCTCCGGGCATGCGGCTGCCACTCGCTCATCCTCAGGTCTGCCGACATCCGTGTCTTCCGGGGCAGCAACCGACGTGCTTCGGGCGAGCTCCAGCCCCATCACACATGTGTCCTCCAGGCCCGCGACCTCCTCGTGCTCTGCGTCCCCGTCGGGCTCGGCCTCCTCGCGTGCCACTCCGTTCTTTGGGCACCCGCCGCGCTGCCCTGCGGCGACCATTTCTACCTCCCCCGCTCTGAGGAGATGATTGCTGCAGAGCAAGAGCTGGGCCGCGCCCTCCTTGCCATGTTGGCCGGCTGCCACTCCGGCCTCTCCTGCGACGATGTGGCTGCGGTCCTCTACGCCAAGTTCGACCTCCCTCCACGTGGTTTATCCGTGCACAAGCATGCGCCCGAGGAGTTTATCATCCGCTTCTCCAGCTTGGACCTTCGAGCGCATGTCACCACCGTGGGCCGCGCGCGCACCCCCTTAGTTCCGGCTCATCTTCCACCCCTGGGGCAGGACGGCGGGCTCCAAGCCAGTGTCGACTCTGTTCCTCCTCTCCATCGAGCTCTACGGCATCCCCGACAATGCATGGCACCGCTCCTCTGCCGAGTTTGTGCTCTCGCCGTTTTGCAAGGTTGAGAACCTGGCGCCGGAGACGAAGTCCATGGCGGACATGTATGTCTTCTGGATCACCGCATGGACCACCAACCCGGAGGCCATTCCGTGCTCCTCTGAGCTCCTCGTTCCCGATGATGATGCGGTCACCCCCGACGCTGACCCGGACCGTGCCGAGCAGCTTGCCCCCGGCCTCGCGTGCTTCCCCTTCCTCGTCCACATCGCGGCGTGCGATGACTTCCACCGCCCTCCGCCGCCTCCTTGAAAGTGCAACTATCCCTGGGTGGTTTTGGTAATTACTAACAACATATAGCTCATTGAACTAATGCTATTTCAAGATGATCATTTCAGAAAGTTCAATGATTGGCATGGCATGGATTAGGAATGTGGAACCCTCAAAATGCTAAGGACTAATAAACCACAAGTTAGGGGATCGCAACAGTTTTCGAGGGTAAAGTATTCAACCCAAATTTATTGATTCGGCACAAGGGGAGCCCAAGAATACTCTCAAGTATTAGCAGTTGAGTTGTCAATTCAACCATACCTGGAAGACTTAATATCTGTAGCAAAGTAGTATGGAAGTAACAGTAATGGTCGTAAAAGTAACAATAGCAGTTTGGTAGTGATTGTAACAGTAGCAGCGGTAAAGTAACTAAGCAAGGAGCAATATGTGAAAAGCTCGTAGGCATTGGATCAGTGATGGATAATTATGTCGGATGCGATTCCTCATGTAATAGTTAGAACATAGGGTGACACAGAACTAGCTCTAGTTCATCAATGTAATGTAGGCATGTATTCCGAATATACTCATAAGTGTTTATGGGAAAGAACTTGCATGACATCTTTTGTCCTACCCTCCCGTGGCAGCGGGGTCCTATTGGAAACTAAGGGATATTAAGGCCTCCTTTTAATAGAGTACCGGACCAAAGCATTAACACATAGTGAATACATGAACTCCTCAAACTAGTCATCACCGAGAGTGGTCCCGATTATTGTCACTTCGGGGTTCCCCGATCATAACACATAGTAGGTGACTATTGACTTGCAAGATAGGATCAAGAACTCACATATATTGATGAAAACCTAATAGGTTCAGATTTGAAATCATGGCACTCGGGCCCTAGTGACAAGCATTAAGTATGGCTGTCAGATCTGGGGTTCCGGCAGAACCCTTAAGGTTCGAACTCTGGGGTGTGCACGAAGATCTTTCCTTTCGCTCTAGCTCGTCTACTCAATCAGCCCTAGGCCTAGCTCGTCAGATCCGATGAACAAGAGACACAAGATTTATACTGGTTCAGGCCACCGTCGTGGTGTAATACCCTAATCCAGTGTGGGGTGGTGGATTGCCTTGTAGGCTGAGGAGGAACTAGTACATGGATGAACTGCCTCCCGAGGATAGGTGTTCTTGCGCTCGAGTGAGCTTGTGGTTCTGTGGCCTTCTATCTTATCAACTCTCGATCTTTTCCGGACCGATAGTGACCCGGGTCCTCTTCCCAAATATTGAGCAGGAAAGAATCCCACAACGGCCAAATTTGAAGGGGGACAGCTAGTACGAGCTATCCTGACAAAAGGTGGTCTTCGCCTGCCAAAGGCTGTGGTGGTGACACCATCGTGGGCTCCGCGATGACCTCCGTCCCGTCGTTCTGCTGGTCTTGGTCTCGTTGCACCGATATGGAAACCTTTGCCTGATGCCTCGGGACTCCTCGCCTGCACCTGCTCCTTTAGCACCAAAGACGAAACTGGCACTCTGCGCCCGCTGGCGCCCGCCTGGCATTGGTCGTCACTGCTCACATCACGAGGGCCTCGCGAGGTACCCCTCGCCTCGATATCTCCAATCCTTGCGAGCCGTCCTGGTGAGGCCGCCCCAGGGGATGCCTTGTGTCGTTCGCCTCGCAAGGCTTGGCCCCTCGCGAGGGCCTAGAGTGGTTGCTGAAGAAGATGGGTCGTACCAGGCCGCCTTGTGAGCCACGCCCTGGGCCGTAGGCAGGCAAGTCTGGGTACCCCCGTTCCCAAAGCGTCGACAGTAGCCCCCGGGCCCAAGGTGCGCTCGGGCTTGGCGTCGCGGCGAAGCCAAGGGCTAAGCGCGGAACGCCACGGGCCCTCAAAGCCCGCGGCCTTGTTTGATGCGTGGCGCTTGATGGGACGTGGGCGTCTACACTTCCCCACGCAACCTCGGCGATTGCGTGACTTGACGAGTCTCTGCGTGCACAGCAGACCATCATTACCTACGGTTATGGGGCCGGCGGTTGGCCTTCCTCTTGCCATGAATAGGGCGGTGGGTAGAGTCCTTTCCTCCCATCTTCTCCCTTTGTTCCCCTTGCTCTTTCGCCTGACCAGACCACCCATGGCGCTGCCCAGGAAGTACTCGTCCATGGAGAAGGGGAAGGCTCAGCAGGAGGGGCTTGGCTCACCACCAGCTAAGAGAGGATGATGCCATCCTTGTAAGTGTGCCGCGACCCCCGTCGGGGCTGCGAGCAGGCGTGGACGGACTCCCACAGCGTCCATAGCCGCCCTTGGTAGCCGCGGCAGCGATTCTTTGAGTGGCGGGAGCCGTCGCGGCGTTGGCGGTCCGGTGAATGAAGGGAGGCACTCTGGGGTTGTCAGACCTCCCCGGCCGCACTCCCACTTGGCGGAGGCAGCGCTGGAGTTCGTCGTGTGGTCGGAGAGCCCAGCAGGCACCAGGCTCCAGCTCCCGCGCTCCTTGGCCCGCGAACTCCTTGCCGCGAGCTCCGGCGGCTTTTGGCTGCAGGCGGATGGTTGTTGCAGTAGGGCTTCGTGGGTCGTGGTGGAGGTCTCCGCCTCGGGCGCTATGGCTTTGGCCCGAGGCTGGCAGACGTTCGCCCGCACGCGCGGCTGGAGCGGCCGGTGCACCCTTCACTTCAAGTATGGCGACGACTCGACCCTCTTCGTGAGGGTGTTTGGAGAAGACGGGCGACGCGCCAAGTGCTGCCCCGAGGACAACGGCGGCGACGAGGTGCTTGGCCTGAGTGATGGCCACAGCTCGTCCAGCTACGGCGGCTCCTCCTTCAGCGGCAGCTCCAGCAGCGGTGGCTATGACCAGCCGCCACGCCTCCGCGCCTGCCTAGAAGGCGGCGCTGGGTCGTCTCGTCGTCACGCTCGGGTGAAGCGTGAAGAGGGCTCTGCCTGAGCTCGAGGTGTAGGTCCTCGCGAGCAATCGTGCCCCGAGGGTCGCGGTCAACCATTCCTAGTCTTTCTTCTTTTTTGTCTTGCATCGTTTGATTAAAAAAGCATGGATCCCTTGCAGGGCATGTAACAAACTGTGGTTTCATGACATTTATCACCATACATAGTGTTCCTGTCTATTGTTGTGCAATTCGTGTTTTCCACGTCCTTAGGGTGAGGAGACTTATCTTGATGTTCAGGATTGCTCTCATGCCGTGACGTTTGACCCTTCGTGAGGCTGCAAAACTTGTTAGGTCGTTATATTTTACTGCCCGAGGCCCTTGACACGGGTCGAGCGTGATCGGCCACCCCTTGTCGCAGTACCCGTGGGCACGGACATAAGGATGGGGGCATGTCAGTTACGAGCCCTGGTTCGGGCGCCTCGTGAAGGCTATAGAGGAGGGAGCACCGGGGAGAGCGTCGTGCAACTGCCGCTCTCCCTGAGCTAGCCCGAAAGCTGGGGGAAGAACCACAGAGAATCTGAGAGAAGAACCGCAGAGGGAGATCAAAACCAAGCAATCGAGGAACACCAGAACCTTCAGCATCCATTAAAAAAAAGAGAAGATAGGAACAAGCCAATTCCAGAAAGCAAATGAACGGCCGCGTCCGGCACCTAATCTAGTCTTCTCACCGGCGCGGAGCTAAGTGATGCCACTAGGATGTGGGAGGGAGCCCCCGAGGCCCGAGGGCGGCTCTCCGGAGACTCCGGGGCATGTACAACCCCACTCATTATTACGTGAGAGTGTCACGAGCGGAGATCTTCATAGGCTCGAGCCTTGCTTCACAGGCACCGGGCCTTGGCTTCTCAGGCCCGAGGGCCTTGTTCCTCGCAGGCACGGAGCCTAGTCTTCTCAGGCGCAAGGGCCTTGTTCCTCGCAGGAATGGAGCCTAGTCTTCTCAGGCGCAAGGGCCTTGTTCCTCGCAGGCATGGAGCCTAGTCTTCTCAGGTGCAAGGGACTTGTTCCTCGCAAGCACGGAGCCTAGTTTTCTCAGGCGCAAGGGCCTTGTTCCTTGCAGGCATGGAGCCTAGTCTTCTCAGGCGCAAGGGCCTTGTTCCTCGCAGGCATGGAGCCTAGTCTTCTCACGCGCAAGGGCCTTGTTCCTCGCAGGCATGGAGCCTAGTCTTCTCAGGCACAAGGGCCTTGTTTCATGGGTAGAACCTCCGGAGGTGCCGGGCCTTGTTTCAGGACGGGGATGTCGTCTCCTGTTTCCAGGCGCACGGCGCCGGGTCTGGAGACGTGGGTGATCTTGAATGGCCCTTCCCACATGGGCGAAAGCTTGTGCAGTCCTTCTCTGGAGAGGACTCTCCTTAATACGAGGTCACCTACCTCAAGCATCCTGGGGCAAATGTTGCGGCAAAGGTACCGCCGCAACGCCTGGTGGTATCTTGCTTCTCGGAGTGAAGCATCGCGCCGGCGTTCCTCCCCCATCACATGGTCTGTCCCTCGCACAGTGCCTTGTTGCGCCTCGTCAAATGCTAAGACCCGCGGCGACCGGTGCCTGACCTCATGAGGGAGGACCGCTTACGCTCCGTAGACGAGGAAGAATGGGGTCTCGCCTGTCGGCTTGGTGGTAGTGGTGCGGATGGACCACGGCACAGATGGAAGCTCGTCGTGCCATCCCCTTCTGCAAGCTTCGAGCTTCTTCTTGAAGGTCCTGGTCTTGAGGCCCCTCAGGACATCCACGTTGGCGCGCTCGGCCTGGCCATTGGTCCTGGGGTGCGCTACAGAGGCGTAGCAAATCTGCGTTCCAAGGTTAGCACAATATGTCTTGAAGAGGTTACTCGTAAACTGTGAGCCATTGTCGGTGATGATGTGGTTAGGGACCCCGAACCAGTTTACGAGGCCCTTGATGAACTTGACTGCAGATCCAACTGGGATGGTTCAGACTGCTTCCACCTCAGCCCACTTGGTAAACTTGTCGACGGCGACGTAGAGGTATCGATAGCCCCCGGGCGCTCGAGGGAAAGGGCCCAGGATGTCCAGCCCCCAGGCCGTGAACGGCCAGGAGAGTGGGATGGTTTGCAAGCCCTAAGCCGGTTGGTGGATCTGCTTGGCATGGAACTGGCAAGCCTCGCAAGACTTCACCAGCTCAGCGGCATCATTAAGTGCCGTGGGCCAGTAAAAAACACTGCGGAACGCCTTGCCGACCAAGGTGCGCGATGATGAGTGATGCCCGTAGTCCCCGGCGTGGATGTCAGCTAGCAGCTCGCCTCCCTGCTTCCTGGAGATGCATCACAAAGAAATTTTGTTTGGCCGTCTCCTGTAAAGCTCACCCTCCTGGATGCAGTATGTCGTAGCCTGTCGGGCTACGCGCTCGGCATTTTCCTCCTTTTCCGGCAACACTCCTCGCACTAGGTATGACTTGAATTCCTCGGTCCAGCACCCCTCCTAAGGCTCGAGCGCCAGGAGCAGGCGAGCTCCTGAGGCCGGGCCGCCGGCCGGGGCTCCCGAGGTCGGCGGCTGGGGGAGTTCTTCCTGAGGCTTCGCCGACCCTTCCAGTGGGGGTGACGCCGAGGGCCTGAGGAACCTTTCCTCGAAGACGCCGGGTGCCTGGGGCTGTCGCCTGGACGCTTTCTTGGCGATGTCGTCGGCCTCCTTATTGGTGCCGCGGGGCACGTGCTCCAGCTCCAGGCCCAAGAACTGCTTCTCCATCTTGCGTACCTCCACGAGGAATGCCTCCATATGTTCGTCCCTTGGCTCGTACACCTTGTTGGAGAAGTTGACAAGGAGCTGGGAGTCACCCCTGATGACAAGGCGTTTCAGCCCCAGGGCTATCGCTGCCCTGAGGCCAGCGATGAGGCCCTCGTATTCCGCGATGTTGTTGGAGACCTTATCACTTGGTTGAAAGCAGAGTTGCATAGCGTAGTAGAGCTTGTCTTGAGCGGGCGAGATGAGCACAGCCCCTACCCCAGCGCCCTGGCGGGCGAACGCGCCGTCAAAGTACATGACCTAGCCATCAGGTGCTTCGCTCCCTGGTGAGAGGGACTGTCTCGGGCTCACTTCGGGCCCTGGGGCGTCAGTCCATTCTGCCACGAAGTCAGCAAGCGCGGCCCCCTTGACGACTCTGGTGGTGCTGAACTCTAGTTGGAATGCCTGCAGCTCTATATTCCATTTCGCGACCCTTCCTGCCGCGTTTGGGCTCTGGAGTACCCTTTCCAGGGGGTAAGGTGAGACGACCTTGATGGGGTGGCCTTGGAAGTAGTGACGCAGCTTACATGAAGCGACGAGGAGTGCAAGCAAGAGCTTCTGCGGCATGGGGTAGCATGCTCGGGCATCACGGAGCACCGTGTTGACGAAGTATACCAGGTGTTCGACGTAGGTGGAGTCCGGACTTTCCTACGGCTGTGTGGTCTGAAAAGGTGCCCCAGGGCCTTGGTCATAAGTTGGGGCAACCGCGGCCCCAGGTAGGTTGGCTTGTTTGTCGCGGCCATCTTTCGGCCCTCACGGGGCCTCGGGGGTGCCTCCCTTGGGTTGCAAGGTCTTGTCTTGACGCTCCTCTTGAACAACCACCAGCGCTGCACTAGCTGAATGTGGCATTGCGGCCAGGTAAAGCACCAATGGCTCTTGAGGCTTGGGTGCCACCATCACTGGTGGGCTGGTGAGGTATCTCTTGAGGTCTTCGAACACTGCATCAGCCTTAGGGGTCCATTCGAACGGGCCCTTCCTTTTCATCAGTTTGAAGAAGGGGAGGGCTCTCTCCCTAGCTTGGAGATGAAACGCCCCAGCGATGTTACACAGCCGGCCAGCTTCTGCATCTCCTTGAGGTTCTTGGGCGGACTCATCTTTTCTATGGCCTTGACCTTCTCGGGGTTTGCCTCGATTCCTCGGTGCGACACAAGGAAGCCCAAGAGCTTGCCTGAAGGGACTCCGAACACGCACTTCTCGGGGTTGAGCCGCAGGTCTACCTTGCGTAGGTTGGCGAAAGTCTCTTCCACATCTGTGATAAGGGTTGAGGCCTCCTAAGATTTTACCACGATGTCGTCCTCATACGCCTCAGCATTTCTCACGAGTTGCTTTCCTAGTGCGATGTGCATTAACCGCTGAAAGGTTGATCCTGCAATTCGTAACCCAAACAACATGCAGGTGTAGCAGTATACCCCGCACGGGGTGACAAAGGCAGTCTTCTCGACATCTTGAAGCGCCATCTTTATCTGGTGGTAACCTGAGAAGGCGTCCAGGAAACACAACAAGTCACACTCGGCGGTGGGTCGATGATTTGATCGATGCGTGGCAGAGGGAACGGATCCTGCGGGCAAGCTTTGTTGAGGTTGGTGAAGTCGACACACATGCGCTCTTTTCCTCCCTTCTTGGGTACGACGACGGGATTTGCCAGCCACTCCGGGTACCGGACTTCGCGGATGACACCCGCCGTCTCTAGCTTACGAGTCTCCTGCACGATGAAGGACTGCTTCTCCGTGGATTGGCGCCTGGCCTTCTGCTTCACGGGGCGCATGTTATGGCATATGTTTAGGTGATGCTCGATCACCTCTCTCAGGACTCCCGCCAGATCCTTGGGTTCCCACGCAAACACGTCCATGTTCGCACGCAGGAACCCAACCAACGCCTCCTCCTGAGCTGGGGAAAGGCCAGCTCCTATGGTGAAGGCGACACCTGACGGCTCATCTTCATCCACCGGCACCTGCTTTGTCTCGGCTTGGTCTTGGGAGAAAAGTTGCTTCTTCTTGGCAGGAGCAGCACCCTTGGTCCCAGGGGTGGCTTCCTCGACAGGGCGCGCTGCCACAGCAGTCAGGAAGACGCACTTGAGGGCTGCCATGGCTTCTTTGGTGTCCCCTATCACGGTAAGGACTCCACGGCTCCCCGGCATCTTCATGAGGTTATAGGATGGATGGGTTGCGGCCATAAACTGAGCGAGCACTGGGTAACCGAGGATGGCGTTGTACGGGAGACTGATTCGTGCAATGTTGAAGTCGATCAGCTCGGTGCGGTAGTTGTCTCGGGTGCTGAAGGAGACCGGGAAGCGGATCTGCCCTAGGGGTCTGGTGGAACCACTGCTGACCCCAGAGAAAGGTTGGGTGGGGCGTAGCCGCTTGAGTGGCACTTGGAGCAAGCTGAAAGCATCCACCGACAGCACATTGAGGCCAGCCCCACCATCGATGAGGGTCTTCGTGACTGCCACGTTGCAGATGTTGGGGGTGCAGAGCACCGGGAGAGCGTCGGAGCCCGCGGTGGAGGCAGGGTGGTCTCCCGAGTCAAAGGTGAGGTCGGCCATGGGAGTCACCCATCCAGGAGGAGCCCCCTTGCGTATGGAGGCGACGCCCGTCTGGCGAATGATTGCTTGATGTGTCAGCCGGAGGGTGGCGCTTGGGAGCCGCCAAGGAGGGCCGCGGCGGCGTGGGGTGCCGGCGCCCCGAAGCACGCGACAAAGAGGTCGTGTAGCTTTTCCCATGATGCCACGGGCAATTCTGGTAAGCTGAAAAACCAGGCGCGTGGCACGCCGTTGAGTGCCATGGGGAGCCAGCTGGCCATGACCTTGCCATCGCTGCCGGCCGCTGAGATGGCCTCTTCGTAGGCCTAGAGGAAGACCAACGGGTCTGCCGCCCTGTTCTAGCATGGTGGCAGATTCGGCCTGAACCTTGGTGGCCACTGTACCTGCTGTAAGGCGGGGGTGAAGGCCCGGTGGCCTGGAGCGCCGCTGCGCGCGGGCACCAAGCCCGTCGGAGGAGGGACGTCCGCCATGGGAACTTGGTGAGCGGAGAGTGGGGCGAACGGGGAGAAAACTTCGGCACACCCCTACCCGGCGCACCAAATGTCGGATCTAGGGTTCTGGCAAAACTATTAAGGTTCGAACTCTGGGTGCGCATGAAGATCTCTCCTTCCGCTCTAGCTCATCTACTCAATCAGCCCTAGGCCTAGCTCGTCAGATCCGATGAACAAGAGACACAAGATTTATACTGGTTCGGGCCACCGTCGTGGTGTAATACCGTAATTCAGTGTGGTGTGGTGGATTTCCTTGTAGGCTGAGGAGGAACTAGTACATGGATGAACTACCTCCCGAGGAGAGGTGTTCTTTCGCTCGAGTGAGCTTGTGGGTGTCTGGCCTTCTATCTTATCAACTCTCGATCTTTTCCGGACCCGATCTCCCAATGGTGGTGTCTAGTCCTATTTATAGTGACCCGGGTCCTCTTCCCAAATATTGAGCGGGAAGGAAACCCACAACGGCCAAATTTGAAGGGGGGTAGCTAGTACGAGCTATCCTAACAAAAAGGTGGTCTTCGCCTACCAAAGGCTCTGGTGGCGACGCCGCTGTGGGCTTCGCGATGACCTCCGTCCTGCCGTCCTGCTGGTGTTGGTCTCGTTGCACCGATATGGAAACCTTTGCCTGATGCCTCGGGACTCCTCGCCTGCACCTGCTCCTTTAGCACCGAAGAGGAAACTGGCACTCTGCACCCGCTGGCGCCCGCATGGCATTGGTTGTAACTGCTCATGGCACGAGGGCCTCGCGAGGTACCCCTCGCCTCGATATCTCCGATCCTCACGAGCCGACCTGGTGACGCCGCCCCAGGGGATGCCTTGTGTCGTCCACCTCGCGAGGGTCTTGAGTGGTTGCTGAAGATGCTGGGTCGTACCAGGCAGCCTTGTGAGCCACACCCTGGGCCGCAGGCACGCAAGTCTGGGAACCCCCGTTCCCAGAACACCGACAATGGCAAAGTCATAGCAACATCAATCTTAGAACATAATGGATACTAGGGATCAAACCCTAACAAAACTAACTCGATTACATGGTAAATCTCATCCAACCCATCATCGTCCAGCAAGCCTACGATGGGATTACTCATGCACGGCGGTGGGCATCATGGAATTGGTGATGGAGGAAGGTTGATGATGACGACGGCGATGATCTCCACTCTCCAGAGCCCCGAACGGACTCCAGATCAGCCCTCACGAGAGAGATTAGGGCTTGGCGGTGGCTCCTTATCGTAAAACACGATGAATACTTCTCTCTGATTTTTTCTCCCCAAAAGTGAATATATGGAGTTGGGGTTGAGGTCGGTGGAGCGTCAAGGGTCCCACGAGACAGGGGGCGCGCCCAGGGGGGTGGGCGCACCCCCACCCTCGTGGACAGGGTGTTGGCCCCTGGTCTTGATTCTTTCGCCAGTATTTTTTATATATTCCAAAAATATTCTCGGTTGATTTTCATGTCATTCCGAGAACTTTTATTTCTCCACAAAAATAACACCATGGCAGTTCTACTAAAAAAAGCGTCAGTCTGGGTTAGTTCCATTCAAATCATGCAAGTTAGAGACCAAAACAAGGGCAAAAGTGTCTGGAAAAGTAGATACGTTAGAGACGTATCAACTCCCCCAAGCTTAATCCTTTGCTTGTCCTCAAGAAATTCAGTTGATAAACTGAAAGTGATAAAAAAACTTTGACAAACTCTGTTTGCTCTTGTTGTTGCAAATATGTAAAGCCAGCATTCAAGTTTTCAGCAAAGATTATGAACTAACCACATTCGCAATAACTTTCAGGTCTCATGTTTACTCATATCAATGGCATAACCAACTAGCGAGCAATAATAATAAACCTCAGATGACAACACTTTCTCAAAACAATCATAATATGATATAACAAGATGGTATCTCGCTAGCCCTTTCTGAGACCGCAAAACATAAATGCAGAGCACCTCTGAAGATCAAGGATTGACTAGACATTGTAATTCATGGTAAAAGAGATCCAGTCGAAATCATACTCAATGTAAATTAATAGCAATGCATGCAAATGACAACGGTGCTCTCCAACTGGTGCTTTTTAATAAGAGGATGATGACTCAACATAAAAGTAAATAGATAGGCCCTTCACAGAGGGGAAGCAGAGATTTGCAAAGGTGCCAGAGCTCAAGTTTTGAAATAGAGATGAATAATATTTTGAGAGGCATACTTTCATTGTCAACATAACAACCAAGAGATCTCGATATCTTCCATGCTACACACATTATAGGCGGTTCCCAAACATAATGGTAAAGTTTATACCCCCCCCCCCACCACCAACAAGCACACTCCACGGCCATCCGAATCCACGGGGTACCATCCATACAACCAACAACCCTAGGGGAGTTTTGTTTAATTATTTTGATTTGATTTGAGCATGGGACTAGGCATCCCGGTTACCGGCCATTTTCTCATGAATGATGAGGGGAGTCCACTCATCGTGAGAATAACCCACCTAGCATGGAAAATATAGACAGCCCTAGTTGATACATGAGTTGTTCGAGCATACAAAACAGAATTTTATTTGAAGGTTTGGAGTTTGGCACATAAAAATTTACTTGGAACGGCAGGTAGATACCGCATATAGGAAGGTATGGTGGACTCATATGGAATAACTTTGGGATTTATGGAAGTGGATGCACAAGCAATATTCTTGCTTAGTAGAAGTGAAGGCTAGAAAGAGACTGGGAAGCGACCAGCTAGACACCGACAATAGTCATGAACATGCATTAAGATTAATCAACAATGAATGTAAGCATGAGTAGGATATAAATCACCATGAACATAAATATCGTGGAGGCTATGTTGATTTTGTTTCAACTACATGCGTGAACATGTGCCAAGTCAAACCACTTGAATCATTCAAAGGAGGATACCATCCCATCATACCACATCACAACCATTTTAATAGCATGTTGGCACACAAGGAAGACCATTATAAACTCCTAGCTAATTAAGCATGGCATGAGCAACTATAATATTTAATTGTCTTTGCAAGCATGTTTCATTCATAATAGGCTGAATCAGGAATGATGAACTATTCATATTTACAAAACAAGGTAGGTCGAGTTCATACCAGCTTCTCTTATCTCAATCAGTTCATCATATATCGTCATTATTGCCTTTCACTCGCACGACCGAACGGTGTGGACAATAATAATAGTGCATGTGCATCGGACTAAGCTGGAATCTGCAAGCATTTAATACAAGGGAGAAGACAAGGTTATGGCTCTTGGTTAAACCAACAATAATGCATATGAGAGCCACTAAACATTTTCATCATGGTCTTCTCGTCTTGACCCCCAAAAGAAAAGAAACTAAAACTACTTACACGGGAAAGCTCCCAACAAGCAAAAGAAGAACGAGAAATATTTTTGGGTTTTCTTTTAATTACTACTACTACCGGCATGGAAAGTAAACTAGTTAATAGCTACAACTAATTTTTTTTGTTTTTATTAAGGTTTTTCTGACACACAAGAAAAAGACTTCGAAAAGAAAAGAAACTAGCATGGATAATACAATGAAAAAGTATGAGCACCGACAATTAGAATGAGTGTGTGAACATGAATGTAATGTCGGTGAGAAATGCGTACTCCCCCAAGCTTAGGCTTTTTTCCTAAGTTGGTTTATTGCTACGGATCAAAGCTACTCTCTCCGGTGGGTGGAGGAGTGTCTTCTGGGTGCCACTGGTTGGCAATCTCCTCTGGATCCCACTGATAAACCAACTGCCGATAAGGGTCAACTGATGGCTCCGGCTCAGGCTCTGAAACCTGTGCCAGGCTCCAGTACGCATAAATGGCATCTGGCAAGAAGAGGTATGTGCCTGAAAGTAAATCAAACAAAGAAGGTGCAGGCAAGGTAATAATCTCACAATACTTTTCATCAACTATCAATTTCTACTTAAGCAACTTCTTCTTATCTTTAACAATAAAATCATGTGCTATCATGCTCTTATAATTTAGAAAACAAGGGGCCAGTAAGTTCTCCTCCTTCTCATAATGCCTAATATGTATTCTAAAGTGTTCAGCAAGGCATGAAGAAAAGATGCCTCCGAAGATGGGGCCCTTTGTACGGTTCATACTTAATCGTTTAGCAATAATAGCACCCAAGCTAAAAGTTGTATCTCGAAACAAAGCATGGCGCAAAATAACAATATCAGGGGCACTAAGGTTTCCACTGTTCTCGTGACCAATTAAGCATCTACTAGCAAATATCGCAAAGTAGCGTAGAACAGGAAAATGTATACTAGTAATTCTTGCCCCTGAAATTTTCCTCATTTCCCCTACAACGATCATATCAATAAATCCCTCCACATCCTTACGATGTGGTTCCTCTAGGCTACCAGCAAAGGGTATCTTACAGACTTGGCAAAATTTATAAAATGACATCTCCTTAACCTCATCATATAAATGAAACTCCACTGAAGGTGGTGATTTCTTATGGTGGAAATGAAAATTTTGCACGAAAATATTAGTGAGTAAGAGATACTGTTTGCGCTGGTCATGGAGGAAGTTGGTGAGGCCTGCATTCTCAGCCAAGTAATAAAAGTCTTTATAAATTCTGGCAGCTTCCAAGAACTCATTGCAAGGCCATTCACACGGCCGAACTTCCGCAGTGCGAGGAAGATTGTATTTGGGCTTTTTATTCTCCTCCTTCTGCTTATCCTTTGAGCATTGGCTAGAAGAGCCTCTCAACAATCTCCTCATCATTTTATTCCTCTAAAATATTTCTGAAATTTTTAGTGACTCAAAATAAAAGTGAACCAAACTCAACAAGATTGATAGCAACTACTCCCACGAGTGCCTAGAGACTACATCATGCATTAGAACTACTTGGGACCACATAAATTTGACATGCAAGCTCAAGAACAGGGTCACCTAAGTAGCAAAAAATTGCAATAAATAAAGCACTAGAACAAAAACTAATTAGACCATTGGAGGAGTCACATACCGAAGAACAATCTCCCCAAACAGTTTTGTGAATGGAGCTTTGAGCAAGGAGATAGAAAATGGCAACAAGATGAGCTAGAACACGAGTTTGAGCTATGGGAAGATTTTTTCTAGAGGAAGATGATGTGTGTGGGTGCTGGAATAAGTGGAGGGGGCACGTGGGCCCACGAGGTAGGGCGCGCGCCCAGGGGGTGGGCACGCCCTGTACCCTCGTGGCCAGGTGGTGTGGCCCCCTGATGTGTTCTCAGTGCCAAATATTCTTAAATATTCTAGAAAAAATCATATTTCATTTTCGGGACATTTGGAGAACTTTTATTTTCGGGGTATTTTTTATTGCAAGGTTAATTCAGAAAACAGACAGAAAATACTATTTTTGCTTTATTTAATCTAAATAGCATAAAGTAAAAAGAGGGTACAGAGAGTTGTGCTTTCTAAATTCATCCATCTCATGCTCATCAAAAGGAATCCATCAACAAGGTTGATCAAGTCTTGTTAACAAACTCTTTCCGAATAACATGAAACCGGAGAATTTTTGAATAGCACTAGGTTACCTCAATGGGGATATGTATGTCCCCAACAATAAGAATATCATATTTCTTCTTGACAGTAGGAAGAGGGAATTCAAAACTTCCAATAGTAATCATTGAAATTTTTCCAATAGAATTGATACTGTGGACTTGAGGTTGTTTCCTCGGAAAGTGTACCGTATGCTCATTACCATTAACATGAAAAGTGACATTGCCTTTGTTGCAATCAATAATAGCCCCTGCAGTATTCAAAAAGGGTCCACCAAGGATAATCCACATACTATCGTCCTCGGGAATATCAAGAATAACAAAGTCCGTTAAAATAGTAACGTTTGCAACCACAATAGGCACATCCTCACAAATACGGACGGGTATAGCAGTTGATTTATCGGCTATTTGCAAAGATATTTCAGTAGGTGTCAACTTATTCAAATCAAGTCTACGATATAAAGATAGAGGCATAACACTAACACCATCTCCAAAATCACATAAAGCAGTTTTAACATAGTTTCTTTTAATGGAGCAAGGTATAGTTGGTACTCCCGGATCTCCTAGTTTCTTTGGTATTCCACCTTTAAAAGTATAATTGGCAAGCATGGTGGAAATTTCAACTTCCAGTATTTTCCTTTTATTTGTAATAATATCTTTCATATACTTAGCATAAGGATTTGTTTTAAGCATATCAGTCAAACGCATACGCAAAACGATATGTCTAATCATTTCAGCAAAGCGCTCAAAATCCTCATCATCCTTTTTCTTGGATGGTTTGGGAGGAAAAGGCATGGGTTTCTGAACCCATGGTTCTCTTTCTTTACCGTGCTTCCTAGCATCAAAGTCTCTTTTATCATAACGTTGATTCTTTGATTGTGGGTTATCAAGATAAACAGCAGGTTCAATCTCTACATCATCGTTATTGCTAGGTTGGGCATCATCATTAACATTATCAATAGGTTCGTGTTCATTAACAGATTGTGTTTCAACATCAAAAATAGAAATATCATTAGGATTCTCAGGTGTGTCAACAACAGGTTCACTAGAAGCAAGCAACGTCCTACCATTTCTTTTTCTTCTTCTTAGAAGGACTAGGTGCATCTACATTAGCTCTCTGAAAATCTTGCTCAATTCTCTTAGGGTGGCCCTCAGTATACAGAGGTTCCTGAGTCCTTCTACCCCCACTAGTCACAACTCTAACAACATTATCATTTTTCTTACTATTTAATTCATTGAGCAAATCATTTTGTGCTTTAAGTACTTGTACTACTTGAGTGGTAACCATAGAAGCATGTTTACTAATGAGTTTAAGTTCACCTTTAACTCCAGACATATAAATCACTCAAGTGTCCAATCATATAAGCATTACGTTGCAATTGTCTACCAACATAAGCATTGAAGTTTTCTTGTTTGACAATAAAATTGTCAAACTCATCTAAACATTGGCTAGCAGACTTGTAATGAGGAATATCACCTTCATCATATCTATAGAGAGAATTTAGCTTTACTACCTGTGTCGGGTTATCAAGACCATGTATTTCTTCAATAGGTGGTAAATTCTTAACATCTTCAACTTTAACACCTTTTTCTTTCATAGATTTCTTTGCCTCTTGCATATCTTCAGGACTGAGAAATAGAATACCCCTTTCCTTCGGAGTTGGCTTAGGAGTTGGTTCAGGAAGTGTCCAATTCTTTTCATTACTCAACATATTATTCAATAGCAATTCAGCTTGATCAGTAGTTCTTTCCCTGAAAACACAACCAGCACAACTATCCAGGTGGTCTCTGGAAGCATCTGTTAGTCCATTATAAAAGATATCAAGTATTTCATTTTCCTTAAGAGGATGATCAGGCAAAGCATTAAGTAATTGGAGAAGCCTCCCCAAGCTTGTGGGGGACTCTCTTCTTCAATTTGCACAAAATTATATATTTCCCTTAAGGCAGCTTGTTTCTTATGAGCGGGAAAATATTTAGCAGCGAAGTAATAAATCATATCTTGGGGACTACGCACACAACCAGGATCAAGAGAATTAAACCATGTTTTAGCATCACCCTTTAATGAGAACGGAAAAAGCTTAAGGATATAATAGTAACAATTTTTTCCTCATTGGTGAAAAGGGTGGCTATATCATTCAATTTAGTAAGATGTGCCACAACAGTTTCAGATTCATAGCCATAGAAAGGATCAGATTCAACCAAAGTAATTAACTCGGGATCCACGGAGAAATCATAATCCTTATCAGAAATACAGATAGGTGAAGTAGAAAAAGCAGGGTCGTATTTCATTCTAGCATTCAAAGACTTTTCTTTCAGCTTGGCTAACAGTTTCTTAAAATCATATCTATCATTGCAAGCAAGAAAGTCTCTAGCAGTTTCTTCATCCATAACATAACCCCCAGGCACAACAGGTAATTCATATCTAGGGGGAGAATCCTCATCATTACTTTCATCAATATCATCAGTTTCATTAATTGCATTCTCTCTAACCCTAGCAATTTGTTCATCAAGAAATTCACCTAGTGGCACAGTATTATCAAGCATAGAAGTAGTTTCATCATAAGTATCATGCATAGCAGAAGTGGCATCATCAAGAACATGCGACATATCAGATTCAATAGCAGGAGTAGGTGTCACAAATTTACTCATAATAGAGGGTGAATCAAGTGCATAGCTAGATGGCAGTTCCTTACCTCCCCTCGTAGTTGAGGGATAAATCTTGGTTTTTGCGTCTTTCAAGTTCTTCATATTGATCAACAGATATAAATCCCAAGTGAATCAAAGAATATAGCTATGCTCCCCGGCAATGGCGCCAGAAAATAGCCTTGATAACCCACAAGTGTAGGGGATCGCAACAGTTTTTGAGGGTAAAGTATTCAACCCAAATTTATTGATTCGACAGAAGGGGAGCCAAAGAAGCCTCTCAGGTATTAGCAGTTGAGTTGTCAATTCAACCACACCTAGAAGACTTAATATCTGCAGCAAAGTATTTAGTAGCAAATTAGTATGGAAGTAATGGTAACGGTGGTAAAAGTAACAATAGCAATTTTGTAGTGATTGTAACAGTAGCAACAGTAAAGTAACTAAGTAAGGAGCAATATGTGGAAAGCTCGTAGGCATTGGATTAGTGATGGATAATTATGTCGAATGCGATTCCTCATGTAATAGTTATAACATAGGGTGACATAGAACTAGCTCCAGTTCATCAATGTAATGTAGGCATGTATTCCGAATATAGTCATACGTGCTTATGGGAAAAAACTTGCATGACATCTTTTGTCCTACCCTCCCGTGGCAGCGGGGTCCTATTCGAAACTTAGGGATATTAAGGCCTCCTTTTAATAGAGTACCGGACCAAAGCATTAACACATAGTGAATACACGAACTCCTCAAACTATGGTCATCACCGGGAGTGGTCCCGATTATTGTCACTTCGGGGTTGCCGGATCATAACACATCGTAGGTGATTATTGACTTGCAAGATAGGATCAATAACTCACATATATTCATGAAAACATAATAAGTTCATATCTGAAATCATGGCACTCGGGCCCTAGTACAAGCCTTAAGCATGGCAAACTCATAGCAACATTAATCTTAGAACATAATGGATACTAGGGATCAAACCCTAACAAAACTAACTCGATTACATGGTAAATATCATCCAACCCATCACTGTCCAGCAAGCCTACGATGGGAGTACTCACGCATGGCGGTGAGCATCATGGAATTGGTGATGTAGGAAGGTTGATGATCATAACGGCGACGATCTCCACACTCCGGAGCCCCGAACGGACTCCGGATCAGCCCTCCCGAGAGAGATTAGGGCTTAGCGGTGGCTTCGTATCGTAAAACATGATGAATCCTTCTCTCTCATTTTTTTTCTCCCAGGTAGTGAATATATGGAGTTGGGGTTGAGGTCGGTGGAGCGTCAGGGGGCCCACGAGATAGTGGCGCGCCCAGGGGGTGGGTGCCCCCACCCTCGTGGACAGGGTGTGGGCCCCCTGGTCTTGATTCTTTCGCGAGTATTTTTTTATATATTCCAAAAATATTCTCTGTTGATTTTCAGGTCATTCCGAGAACCTTTATTTATGCACAAAAATAACACCATCGCAGTTCTGCTGAAAACAGCGTCAGTCCGGGTTAGTTCCATTCAAATCATGCAAGTTAGAGTCCAAAAAAAGGGCAAAAGTGTTTGGAAAAGTAGATATGTTAGAGACGTATCAAGGACACATATTGGATCAAGCTCAAGACTCTACATTGTCTATTTTAGTGATCCAAGATTACATTGAGTCCATAGGAAAGCCAATACTATTAAAAGGGGATGAGGTGTTGCTTAATGGGTTTCTTGCTCAAAATGCTTAGTGATATGCTCCAAAACCCTCAACCACTTTCTCACATCCACATATGTCCCAAACCAAAAGTCAGACTCGGCCCCACCGAAACTTTCTATCCGGCGCCGCCGAGTTCATTTGACATAGCCATAGTGTAATGCCCCGGATGTAATACTTTCCCTTTTGGATATATAATATATCTCCGGCTTCATCTATTTCCATTCCGGGTTCTTTGTCTTTTGGGTTTTCGTCGTTTTGTTGTGTGCGTGTGTGGCATTCATTCACATCATGTAGACATGTGCATCGCATTGCTTTTGTGTTGTCGGTTGCATCCGGTTCCATGCGTTCCTTCCCGTTGTCCGTTTCGCGTTCCGGAGCTCCCTCACGTGTCTGTGACGTCCCGTAGGCCTACTTTGGTGTTTGGGCGTGTAACGTTACCGGTGTGCCGCGAGGTTGTTGTGTGTGTTGTTGTTTTGTTTTGTGCAACCCGCCTCTCAAATCTCGTCGCGTTTGGACTCCGTTTGCTATCCCATGAGTTATTCGTGTGGGTCCAAAGTGCCTTCACTTTGTGTCCCAGAAACATCCCTCCAGCAGCCCACTACCTTCTCCCAGGCCCATCTAGACTTCCCTCGCGATCGGATCCGTCGGATCGCGATTGGAGGGCTCCTAACACCCCCAAATCCCTCAACCCTAAAAATCTGCTATTTATAGACCCCCTAGTCTATTTTTGGCTTCCCTAACCTCTAGCCCCTTCTTCCCCTTTTCTCTCCTCAATTTTTGGATCTGGCCATTCCCCTCAGCCACTTGGCTAGTTCCCTCGAACCAGCCGTCGGAGCCGACCGTATCACTCGATCGCTTGGGGTCAACGCCCGTCGCCAGGTCGATCGGCCCTTTCCCTCCCTCGACAGGCCGCAACCAGGACCACATCGCCGATCCCGCGCCTGGGCTTCGCCTCTCGTCCCATCAGACCGGGGTGGCCCGATCGATCGCCCTCCCGCGCCATTGACGCCAGCCGCCAGGGCGTCCGCTGGGCCTCACTCCCTCCGCACCGCAGGACCACATCGCCCCCACGGGCCGGCCCACGCCACCGCGCCGCCGCCTCCAGCTCCACCGTCGCCGCTGCGGGCTGCCTCCCGAGCCGGGCCTCGCTTCCTCCCGCACCGGCCCACTCCTACCTCGCTCCGCGCCGTCCGCGCGCAGGCTACCTCGACTCACCGCCGCGCTCCACAGCCGGGCCGCGCCAGCCGCCTCGGCCCACCCGCGGGCCACCTCCACCGCTCCACTGCCGGGCCATCAGCTCCCAGTCGGGCCGCCCGAGTCAGGCAGGCCGCTTCCAGATCCAGGACGAATCTGGGCCCGTCGTTTTTTTTTCAGATCTGGATCTGAGGTTGTCTCCCCAAAATCCTCTAAGTCCCTGTTTTGCTTATTGTCTGATGCATATTTCAAACTGCTGTAACTTTTAGTGTGTTTGTCCGTTTCGCGCAAATAGCATGTCCAGACGTTCGTGGTGAATAGCACTACGTTTTATCTTTTTGTGTCATGCATGTTAGAAGTCATTTAGGTGCTTGTTTTTCTGTTGCAAGAGTGCATCGTGATATAAACTGCTGCTATGTGATGTTTTCATGTCATCTTTGCCATGTGATATCTTTTAGCTCGTTTGTCCGAATGATGCAAATGACATGTCCACGTGTTCGTCTTGCCATGCTCTACATGTTGCCTGTGATAGGTTGCATGATAGATTTATTCTTGCCATGTTTATCATCGTTGCAAAGTGCTATGTGGCTGTGATGTTGTTTCACTTGTTATGAAATGCCATCTTGTTGAGCTCGTTGCTATCGTTGTGTTTATCTCCATGAAGCATGCTTGTGTGTTTCGGAATCACCATCATGTGTACTTCGATGAGGTGCTTACCACTTGCCATGTTTAGTTTCGAGGTGACTTAAACTTTCTCTTTTAGATGCCATGATGAAATTGCTGTTTTAGGACTTAGTGGATTTTCACTAAGTCTGAAATCTGTAACGTTCTGATGCCATGTTCGTGTGATGTTCTAGGACAAAGCATGATAGTTTTGGAGTGGATCTTGTTTGTTCCTTGTTGTATATATTGTTGTCTTTCCATTCATGTGCTCACATGTTTATTTGAGTGGCTGTAGCATGTTTATCTTTTGCTCCAAAGTTTCAATAAAATTCTGCTGCCAGAATTTTATTGTCAAGTTCAATATGTCGAGGCTTATTGCTATTGATCCGTGGCTCCTTTGGGGGTGCACCTTTGGACTTAATTGCTATAGGATATGTCTAGTTTGTGATCTAGGTCTTTGCCATGTTGTTTGAGTGTTGTAGCTTAATTATTTTGTGCTCCGAAGTTGCTATGTTGCTGTAATTTTCAGCTTTCGCTCATTTCTTGTTTCGGGCATAACTTTTAGCCCGTAACTCCGATTTCAGCGAGTCTTATATGAAACTTGATTGATTTTCTGTGTAGATTCATAAAACTCTCCTCTACTACAAAAAGATCTCGTCCCGAGATCTAGGACTGGAAAAAGGAAGGGTACTCGGAACGAAGATGATCTTCTCGTTCCCAGATAGCCTCTCGGTCGGTGTGATGTGACCACTTGACTTTCAAAAATTTGATGGACTTGTTGCGGGTCTTGCGTTCGGTTTCTTCGAGAATGGCAACTGGGTGCTCTCGGTAGGACAGGTCTTGTTGAAGATCAATCTCTTCAAACGGAATCATGCGCTCAGGTGCCTTGAAGCATTTGCGAAGTTGAGACACATGGAAGACATCATGAACATTGGCAAAGTTTGAAGGGAGCTCAAGTTGATAGGCTAGGTCGCCTCTCTTGCGAAGAATCTTGAAAGGCCCGACGTATCTAGGAGCAAGCTTTCCTTTGATACCGGATCTTTGGGTGCCTTTCATTGGAGACACACAGAGATAGACGTGATCATCAATGTTGAAAGCCAAATCACGATGCTTGCCGTCATAGTAGCTCTTCTGGCACGACTGAGCGGCCTTGAGATTCTCACGTATGACTTTGCACATTTCTTCGGCTTCTGAGATCAAGTCATTGCCAAGAAGTTGACGTTCGCCTGTTTCAGACCAGTTGAGAGGGGTACGGCACTTTCTGCCATAGAGGATTTCAAACGGAGCTTTGCCTGCACTTGCTTGAAAGCTGTTGTTGTAAGAGAACTCGGCAAATGGAAGGCAGTCTTCCCATTTCATGCCAAAAGAGATGACACAGGCTCTGAGCATATCTTCTAGAATCTGATTCACTCGCTCGACTTGACCACTAGTCTGAGGGTGAAATGCAGTGCTGAACCTGATCTTAGTGCCCATGGCGGACTGAAAGGAGTCCCAGAACCTTGATGTGAACAAGCTTCCACGGTCTGAGGATATAACTTGAGGAATGCCATGTAGGGACACAATTCTGGAAGTGTACAGCTCTGCCAATTGAGCTGCATTGATTGATTCTTTGACTGGCAGGAAGTGAGCGACTTTGGTAAGCTTGTCAATCACCACAAAGATAGCATCATTTCCTCGCTTGGATTTAGGAAAACTAGTGACGAAGTCCATTTCAATATGGTCGAACTTCCACTCGGGAATAGGAAGAGGTTGGAGAAGACTGACTGGACGTTGATGTTCTGCTTTCACTCTTCTGCAAACATCACATTCGTTCACGAATTGGGCAATCTCCCTTTTCATGCGTGTCCACCAGTAAGACTGCTTGAGATCTTGATACATCTTGGAACTGCCAGGATGAATGGAAAGGAGAGAATCATGAGCTTCTTCCATTATGAGCTTCCTGAGATCACCTTTGGGAACAACGAGTCTGTCCTCGAAGAACAAGGTATCTCTCTCATCAACACGAAAGCACTTGTATTTCGGAATGCCCTTAGCAATAGCATGTTTCACCTTCTTCACCATGGTATCACTGAGTTGTTCCTCACGGACTTGATCTTCCAAGGTAGGAGCAATTTGAAGATTTGCAAGAAAACCCTGCGGAACAACTTGGAGGTTGAGTTTCCTGAATGCTTCACAAAGCTCAGGCTGGCACGGCTTAATAAGAAGGCTGTTGCAATATGCATTTCTGCTCAAAGCATCTGCAATCACATTCGCCTTGCCAGGAGTGTATTCAATGCTGGGATTATACTCTTGGATCATTTCAACCCAACGAGTCTGGCGGAGGTTCAGATGCGGTTGTGTGAAGATGTACTTCAAGCTCTTGTGATCAGTGAAGATGTCGACCTTTCTGCCCAACAACAGATGTCTCCACGTAATCAAAGCATGTACCACAGCTGCTAGCTCGAGATCATGTGTGGGATAGTTCTTCTCACTTGGCTTGAGCTGACGAGAAGTGTATGCCACAATTCTCTTATCTTGCATAAGCACACCACCAAGACCTTGAAGAGAAGCATCACAGAATACTTCATAGGGCTTGGATTCATCTGGAGGAGTCAGAACTGGAGCAGAGACGAGCTTTTCTTTGAGGGTTTTGAATGCCACTTCACACTCTGGAGACCAAAAGTATTTGACATTCTTCTGAAGCAAGTTGGAAAGAGGCTTGGCAATCTTGGAGAAGTTCTCAACGAACCTTCTGCAATAGCTGGCAAGACCCAGAAAACTATGGAGCTGCTTGACGTTCTGAGGAGCTTCCCAGTTGACAACTGCTTCAACTTTCTCGGGATTAACCGCAATACCGTCAGCTGAGATGATATGGCCCAGGTACAAAACCTTATCGAGCCAAAACTCGCACTTGGAGAACTTGGCATAGAATTTATGCTCTCGGAGTCGATCAAGAACCAGACGTAAGTGCTTTTCGTGATCTTCTTCATTCTTGGAAAACACCAGAATATCATCTAGATACACAAGCACAAACTCGCCAGTATAGGGGTTGAAGATGTAATGCATCATCCTCGAAAAGGTAGGAGGAGCATTGGCGAGACCGAAGGACATGACGGTATACTCGTATGAGCCGTAGCTCGTTCTGAAGGCCGTCTTGGGAATGTCTTCCTCGCGAATGCTAATTTGATGATAGCCCATTCGGAGGTCATGCTTAGAGAACACTTTAGCTCCTTTGAGCTGCTCAAAGAGTTCGTTGATGTTGGGGATCGGATATTTGTTCTTTATCGTCTTCTTGTTCAATGGCCGGTAATCAACACAGAGACGCTCCGTGCCATCTTTCTTCTTGACAAATAAGACACCACAGCCCCAAGGAGATGTACTAGGCCTGATGAGACCCATACTCTCCTGTTTATCAAGCTGCTTCTTCAATTCCTTCAATTCGTCCGGAGAGAGCTTGTACGGACGCCGGCATGCTGGCTCAGTACCCGGCTCGAGTTCAATAACGAATTCCACCTGACGGTGTGGAGGCATGCCTGGAAGTTCTTCAGGAAAGACGTCTTGATATTCGTTCACCACCGGAATTTGAGATATGGCATTAATTTTGCCCTTATCATTGAGAGAGAAAAGCCTGATAGTGTTATCCCTGGAGGCAAAGATAATCACATCTTCATCAGGATGAGTCATCTTGACTTCCTTTTGAGCACAATCAATGTGAGCATCATGCTGAGAAAGCCAATCCATTCCGAGGATGAGGTCGATGTCAGAATTACCAAGAACCACCGGAGAAGCCAAAAATCGATAATCTCCCATGCGAATAGAAACATTTGGAGCATATATACTGGAATGCATCTGCTTTCCCGAAGAAGAAACTGCCAACTGTCTCGGTAAAGCTGCTGTGGTCACACTATGCTTGGATGCAAAAGGGTATGACATGAAAGAATGTGAAGCACCCGAATCAAATAACACTTTAGCTGGAAAAGAGTTAACTGGAAGGTTACCCAGAATGACATCAGAAGAATTCTCCGCTTGTGCTGCATTCATCAGATTGACCCTTGCTGCCTTTGGATCATGCTTGACCATAGCGGTACCGACAGGAGGAGGAGGCGGAAGGCGCCTCGGGTTGTTGCACTTGTTGGAATAATGACCCTTCTGGCCACACTTGTAGCAAGTCACCTCAGAAAGCGGACGGGCAGGAGGAACACTCGGTCTTGGAGCTTGGAACTATTGCTTGGACTGCTTGTTGGAGTTGGGTGGGTGGGAGAAACCACGTCCACTAGAGTTCTTGTTGTTGGAGTTGTTGGAGTTGTTGTAGGGAGCTCGAATCACTGGAGGAGGAGGAAGCCAGAGTTTCTGATGCTTCGAGACCATCTGAGACGATGAGGAAGAGTGAACGGCATCTCGAATTCTCTTCTTAGAAGCCTCCATCTTAAGCTGAGCTGCCTCTTGTTTCAAAGCCATGTTATAGAACTTGTCGAATTCATCCGGCTCGAACAAAGTGAGAGCAAGCTGAAGTTCATCTTTGAGACCTCCACGAAACTGGTAGATTTTTCTCTTGGCATCAGGAATGTCTTGCTTAGCATAACGAGCGAGGTTTTGGAACTTGACATTATACTGATAGACTGTCATGGAGCCCTGCTTCAGGTTGCGGAATTGCTCACGCATACCCTCGATGACACTTGTTGGAATGTGGTGAGAGCGAAAGTCCTTGCAGAAATTCTCCCAAGAGATAACTTGACCTGGCCTGGAGTCTTTGTACTGCTGCCACCAATCAGCTGCTTGATCTTTGAGTTGGAAGGCTGCAAACTTCACATAATCATCTTCCTTCACATTACTGCACTCAAAATGCTTCTTTATATCGGTTAACCAATCTTCAGCATCAAGAGGGTCGACACAGTAACTGAAAGCTTTAGGATTGTTGGCCAAGAACTGGTTGAGAGTAGCATGGTGCTGCTGGTTGAAGAAGTTGCCTTGATTCCCTGGAACACCCTGATTAGCTTGATTAGCTTGCATCTGCTGCATCATCTGCATCAACAACTGGGTGTTCTGAGCTGTAGTCTGCATAATCGCTCTCCAAGCCTCAGGCGGAGGAGGAGGGGAAGGAGGACGATCTGGGACCTCTTCCACCTCTGGGTTAGCATTGGGAACCCTTTTCGGAGCCATCCTGAAAGAGATGACCACGAATCAGCAATTGATTGACAGAAGGTATAAGCTGAATCAATGGAATGAATTGCAACAAGTCTTCACAATAATCATTCAAACAATAGGAACGAATGAAATCATTCGAACAAGAGGAACGAATGAAATTCTCAGTTAAATGATAACATCAATCTTCACGAGAAGCCACATAGGGGACAAAATGAAAATAAGAAAACAACAAGGTACAGATGGGAACAAACGCAAGAGAGGAGTTTCGTTCTAACATCTTTGTGCTGAAAGCATATGAACGCGTTACGAAAAGGTTTTGCAATCCCCGGATCAGCATAGCCAAGGATCCTTTAAGATGCAACTCCTGATAGTAACATCGGTCATAAACCACTTCACTCAATGTAGAACCCCAAACTCGCTAGCCTGCATTCGTTGGAAGAATGCCTACGATCTACTGGATAACCCACCTATAAATTTCCGAAAGATTCCAGTTATGCAATCAGGTGTTGGGGATACACGGGAAGCACCGCGCAATCAACTCTAAACCTACATCCAGGTGTATCCATCCTTCAACACATAACCAGTCTTTCTCGGAAACTGTGTACCTCGGACCTTCGAAAAGCATCCACTATAACAAGCTATGGCAATACTCCCGAACTACCTCCCCAGTACTGGGTGATGTCGGGGTTATCTTGCCACTGGCCGTATAGGAGAGATTTTCGATGTCGGCCGTCTTAAGTATTTAGTACTGCCGCGATATGCTTGTGACGACAATACCCCAAAGCTCAACTCCCCGGGACACTGCCACAACCCCTAATGTCAGGAGGCATCAGAACAATATCCTCGTCACAAGAACATCGAAACAATCCCAGAATACTCGCGGGATTCCTAAAAAAAATTTGTGCAATTTTTGAAAATAGGAGAGACAAGAGTAGTCGTCAGAAGTCCTCGCCAGAGAGAAAGGGGATGAGAAGCAAAGAAATCCTACTCTCCGATATAATATAGGACTCAAAATATTTTCAGTGTGCGCCTAGACTCGACCGTCAACGATTCGATCAATCAGTGGGGGCTCCTAGGTCGGAGAAGGCTCTGAATACCAACTTGTAATGCCCAGGATGGAGTTATACCTCCTACGTGTCGAGGCACGACTTAAAGGCATAAGTCCATCCTAGAATGATCTCAAGTTTGATAATCTTTGCACATCTCATGTAAAAGAGGGGATTGTAAACATAAATAGTTGGCTTACACTCGCCACATCACACAAATACAATACAAGTCTCAAACATCATACATTAAGAACATCACAACCCTCTAAGGGAAAAACCAAATGTCAAGATACCAAACTTAAATAACATCCACAGGCGGATCGAATCCTAGTAGAAGTCTCCACTACTGATCATCCGGATAACGAACATAGTACCGACTACGCTCCTCGTCGTACTCCCAATCCAGCTCGGTGCCATCACCTGGATAGCTCACAACTGGACCTGCATCTGGTGGTGGTGAAGTAACTGTGAGCCACAGAGGACTCAGCAATCCCGTTCCCGGGTAACAAGACTATTTAAGCCTTGGGAAAGGATAAGGCTGAAGAAAAGAATAAGTGTCTGCAGCAGCAACTAGCAACTAGCTTACGTGAGAGAGAGCGAGAAGAGAAAGCCTCGGTCGAGAGATGATCACGAAGTGATCCTAGCTACAAGCTCAACAAACATAACCCCTCCGTGTTCAACTCCCGAATCCCTATTCGGAAATTGACAGTCACGGAACACACGCTGGTAGTGTATTAGAAACATTGTGTCAAGTTATCTACAACCGGATATTAACAAGCTCCCATCTGCCACATAACCGCGGGCACGGCTTTCGAAAGTTCAAAACCCTGCAGGGGTGTTCCAACTTGACCCATTACAAGCCCACGATCCGCGGAGTCGCAACTCCAAAGTGGGATGACCCGAGTATCCTCGAAATCCCGTGCTCAAGATATACCGAGCTAAGGTAAGGCCAATCCAGCAAATCCTCCCGGCGTGTCGACACCCTGATAGTAGCCGCGCGTATCTAAGTCTCAGGACACGACCGGGTGGGCGATTCTACAGGTTTATATCAATCCTCGAGTTCCCTCGTGGTGACCCCGCAGAACCCCCGGTTTGGACCAACACTCATGAGGAGCACTGGCCCGGGGTTGTTGATTAAGAACTCGGGTTAATTACTCCCTATGCAAGTTATTTAGTTATTAGGCAAATAGTACCAATGTTGGGACTTGCTGGAAAAGACTTAGCACTTAGCGGTTTATCGAGGGGGTCCCATACACCCCAACCGTGTTAGGAACGCATAATCAAGGAACATAACACCGGTTTATACGGTTCCTAACGGCATGAGTGGAACAAATCACCAAGCAAAAGGCTTAGCCTTCCACCCTTGCCAATATATAGATGATTTCATTTTAAGCATTTATATAGTGTGATATAACCCAACCAAACTTCAACATGAAGCAAGCATCTTCGATCTTCACCTGCAACTAGCAACGCTATAAGAAGGGCTGAGCGAAGCGTACTTAGCCAAGCAACGGTTTGCATAGGTAGGTTGGTTAAACATGGCAATGGTTACAAGTAGGAGGCTGACAAGAAGATCATGGGCATCGAGGCAAAACTATAGAGCGGAACTACTAGCAATAGGCAAAGATAGTAATGTTATCGAGGTTCGGTCATCTTGCCTGAAGAGAAGTCGTTCGGATCGTAAGAAGGGTCCTCATGCTCAACCTCGTTGGAAACCTCGTGCTCGTACTCGTACTCGGTCTCTTCTTCCGGCTCTAAACAATACAATCACACCAAGCACAAATCAACAAGATGCAATGCGCACTCGAAAATGATGGATGCATGATGGATGCACTAAGACACGGAGCACGTAAAATAGCACTCGAGCAGAACACCTCAAAACATGATAAAAATATGATATTATGAATCTACACAGAAAATCAATCAAGTTTCATATAAGACTCGCTGAAATCGGAGTTACGGGCTAAAAGTTATGCCCGAAACAAGAAATGAGCGAAAGCTGAAAATTACAGCAACATAGCAACTTCGGAGCACAAAATAATTAAGCTACAACACTCAAACAACATGGCAAAGACCTAGATCACAAACTAGACATATCCTATAGCAATTAAGTCCAAAGGTGCACCCCCAAAGGAGCCACGGATCAATAGCAATAAGCCTGGACATATTGAACTTGACAATAAAATTCTGGCAGCATAATTTTATTGAAACTTTGGAGCAAAAGATAAACATGCTACAGCCACTCAAATAAACATGTGAGCACATGAATGGAAAGAAAACAATATATACTACAAGGAACAAACAAGATCCACTCCAAAACTATCATGCTTTGTCCTAGAACATCACACGAACATGGCATCGGAACGTTACAGATTTCAGACTTAGTGAAAATCCACTAAGTCCTAAAACAACAATTTCATCATGGCATCTAAAAGAGCAAGTTTAAGTCACCTCGAAACTAAACATGGCAAGTGGTAAGCACCTCATCGAAGTACACATGATGGTGATTCCGAAACACACAAGCATGCTTCATGGAGATAAACACAACGATAGCAACGAGCTCAACAAGATGGCATTTCATAACAAGTGAAACAACATCACAGCCACATAGCACTTTGCAACGGTGATAAACATGGCAAGAATAAATCTATCATGCAACCTATCACAAGCAACATGTAGAGCATGGCAAGACGAACACGTGGACATGTCATTTGCATCATTCGGACAAACGAGCTAAAAGATATCACATGGCAAAGATGACATGAAAACATCACATAGCAGCAGTTTATATCACGATGCACTCTTGCAACAGAAAAACAAGCACCTAAATGACTTCTAACATGCATGACACAAAAAGATAAAACGTAGTGCTATTCACCACGAACGTCTGGACATGCTATTTGCGCGAAACGGACAAACACACTAAAAGTTACAGCAGTTTGAAATATGCATCAGACAATAAGCAAAACAGGGACTTAGAGGATTTTGGGGAGACAACCTCAGATCCAGATCTGAAAAAAAACGACGGGCCCGGATTCGTCCTGGATCTGGAAGCGGCCTGGCTGACTCCGGCGGCCCGACTGGGAGCTGATGGCCCGGCGGTGGAGCGGTGGAGGTGGCCCGCGGGTGGGCCGAGGCGGCTGGCGCGGCCCGGCTGCGGAGCGCGGCCCGGCTGCGGAGCGCGGCAGTGAGGCGAGGCAGCCTGCGCGCGGACGGCGCAGAGCGAGGTAGGAGTGGGCCGGTGCGGGAGGAAGCGAGGCCCGGCTCGGGAGGCAGCCCGCAGCGGCGACGGTGGAGCTGGAGGCGGCGGTGCGGTGGCGTGGGCCGGCCCGTGGGGGCGATGTGGTCCTGCGGTGCGGAGGGAGTGAGGCCCAGCGGACGCCCTGGCGGCTGGCGTGGGAGGGCGATCGATCGGGCCACCCCGGTCCGATCGGACGAGAGGCGAAGCCTAGGCGCGGGATCGACGATGTGGTCCTGGCTGCGGCCTGTCGAGGGAGGGAAGGGGCCGATCGACCTGGCGACGGGCGTTGACCCCGAGCGATCGAGTGATCCAGTCGGCTCCGGTGGCTGGTTCGAGGGAACTAGCCAAGTGGCTGAGGGGAATGGCCAGATCCAAAAATTGAGGAGAGAAAAGGGGAAGAAGGGGCTAGAGGTTAGGGAAGCCAAAAATAGACTAGGGGGTCTATAAATAGCATATTTTTAGGGTTGAGGGATTTGGGGGTGTTAGGAGCCCTCCGATCGCGATCCGACGGATCCGATCGTGGGGGAAGTCTAGATGGGCCTGGGAGAAGGTAGTGGGCTACTGGAGGGATGTTTCTGGGACACAAAGTGAAGGCACTTTGGACCCACACGAATAACTGATGGGATAGCAAACGGAGTCCAAACGCGACGAGATTTGAGAGGCGGGTTGCACACAACAAAACAACAACACACACAACAACCTCGCGGCACACCGGTAACGTTACACGCCCAAACACCAAAGTAGGCCTACGGGACGTCACGGACACGTGAGGGAGCTCCGGAACGCGAAACGGACAACGGGAAGGAACGCGTGGAACCGGATGCAACCGACAACACAAAAGCAATGCGATGCACATGTCTACATGATGTGAATGAATGCCACACACGCACATAACAAAACGACGAAAACCCAAAAGACAAAGAACCCGGAATGGAAATAGATGAAGCCGGAGATATATTATATACCCAAAAGGGAAAGTATTACATCCGGGGCATTACACATAGCCACAAACCGTAGTCACTTCGGTCTCACCGATAGGGATCTCGGTCTCACCGAGATGGGATTGCAAACTCTTTGTTTCCCTTCGTAACGTTTCAGTCTAACCGAGATGAGCGATCGGTCCCACCGAGTTCGCAATGCAAACTCTCTGTTTCCCCTTCGTAACGTTTCGGTCCAATCGAAACGAGCGAATCGGTCCCATCGAGTTTTCCTGACCATCTCTATGTGTGCTTATTACCAAAATCGTTCCTACCGAGTTTGTGTAATCGGTCTCACCGAGATTACATTATGCCCTAACCCTAATGAAATCGGTCCCACCGAAATGCCTAACGGTCACATTATGAACTAAATCGGTCTGACCGAGTTCTCTGATT
This sequence comes from Secale cereale, assembly GCA_902687465.1. NCBI lineage: Eukaryota > Viridiplantae > Streptophyta > Magnoliopsida > Poales > Poaceae > Secale > Secale cereale. The sequence continues at coordinate 155,306,972 of LR738714.1, read as the reverse complement.
CGGTCCCACCGAGTTTGGTAAATTGTGTGTAACGGTTAGATTTTGTGTGGAGGCTATATATACCCCTCCACCATGTCTTCATTCATGGAGAGAGCCCTCAGAATATGCCTACACTTGCAACATACATTTTCTGAGAGAGAACCACCTACTCAAGTGTTGAGATCAAGATATTCCATTCCTACCACATAAATCTTGTTCTCTAGCCTTCCCCAAGTTGCTTTCCACACAATCTCTTCTTCCACCATATCCAAATCTGTGATGAGCTGTTTGAGTGTTGGGTACACTATCATTTGAAGCATTTGAGCAAGGAGTTCATCATCAACACACCGTCTATTACCTTTTGGAGAGTGGTGTCTCCTAGATTGGTTAGGTGTCACATGGGAGCCTCCGACAAGATTGTGGAGTTGAACCAAGGAGTTTGTATGAGCAAGGAGATTGCCTACTTCATGAAGATCTACCCTAGAGAGGCAAGTCCTTCGTGGGCGATGGCCATGGTGGGATAGACAAGGTTGCTTCTTCGTGGACCCTTTGTGGGTGGAGCCCTCCGTGGACTTGCGCAACCGTTACCCTTCGTGGGTTGAAGTCTCCATCAACGTGGATGTACGATAGCACCACCTATTGGAACCACGCGTAAAACATCTCTGTGTCTACATTGCGTTTGCTCCCTCAAACTCCTCCATTTACGTTCATATGCAATTGGTTTACATTCCGCTGCTATACTCTTAGAATTGCATGTGTAGGTTGATTGCTTGACTTGTGCTAAGTTGCTAAAATCTTCCAAGACTTAAAATTGGGAAAAGGCTAGATTTTTATTTGGTCAAGTAGTCTAATCAACCCCCCTCTAGACATACTTTCGATCCTACAAGTGATATCAGAGCTTTGGTCTCCATTTGCCTTGATTTCCATAGTTTTGGTGATCATAGCCTTGGTTTCACGACCTAGGAGAGTATGGCGTCTAGCGAGGGAAATGAACACCATAGAGGTCCTTACTTTGATGGTACTAATTTTGCTAGTTGGAAGCATAAGATGAAAATGCATATTCTTGGACATAACCCCGTCGTTTGGGCTATTGTGTATTGGTTTGCAAGGTGAATTCTTCGATGGGAAGGAACCAAACCATGAAGCTACGACAGAAGAGTTGAAGATGTTGCAATACAATGCTCAAGCTTGCGATATCCTGTTCAACGGATTGTGCCCCGAAGAATTCAACAAAAGCAGCCGTCTTGAGAATGCAAAGGAAATTTGGGATACTTTGATTGATATGCACGAAGGTACTCACTCCGTCAAGGAGTACAAGTTGGATGTGCTTGAAAGTCAACTTGACAAGTTCAAGATGAAGGATGGTGAAGGTGTCGCTGAAATGTACTCTAGGCTTGCTCTCATCACAAATGAGATTGTCGGCTTAGGAAGTGAAGAGATGACCGATAGATTCATCATCAAGAAGATCCTAAGAGCCTTGTATGGAAAATATGATACCGTGTGCACATTGATCCAAATGATGCCCAATTATAAAGATCTCAAGCCAACAGAAGTCAGTAGAAGAATTGTTGCTCATGAGATGTCACTCAAGGATAAAGAAGAGCTTCACAACAAGTCTAGTGGTGCTTACAAAGCCTCATGTGATGCTCCTACGTCATCAAGTGAGAAGCAAGTCTTCAATGAAGAATTGAGCTTACTGGTGAAGAACTTCAACAAGTTCTACAAGAATAGAAGCAAAGAGAGAAGTTCCAAGTCAAGGTCCTACAATGACAAAAGATCTTCAAGTCGTGATCGGAATTGCTACAATTGTGGAAGACCCGAACACTACTCCAATGAGTGTACGGCTCCCTGTCGGTGTCAAAATCGGCGGATCTCGGGTAGGGGGTCCCGAACTATGCGTTTGAGGATCGATGGTAACAGGAGGTAGGGGACACGATGTTTACCCAGGTTCAGGCCCTCTCGATCGAGGTAATACCCTACTTCCTGCTATATTAATATGGATGAATATGAATACAGGAGATGATCTACCTCGAGATCGAATTGGCTATACCCTAAAGTCTAGACTATTAGGATTTGAGATTCTCCGTTCTCCTATATGGACTAAACCCTCCAGTTTATATACACAGCGGAGGGGCCTAGGGTTTGTACATACCATCTTGCAGAGGAAGGAAAGATTACACCCGAACCTAAAACTTGCCATTACATGAATTCGGAGGTCTATCCGGATACGAGAGATGATCTTCGACAATGATCTTCACGGCCCACCAGTCCGTCCCATCAAGAGTTATGTGGCCTCCCGAGGACCCCCTCTATCCAGGACTCTCTCAGTAGCCCCTGAACCTATCTTCGATGTCGATGAGTTCGGCTTCCGTATTGTCTTTGGCATTGCAAGGCGGGTTCCTTCTTCCGAATATATCTTCTGCAAAAAGTGTATTGTGTTCGGCTCTGCAAGGTTAGTACAACCCCTAGCCTCGAAGGCAAGGCTTTTAAAGGAAAATGAATAGTGTGTCTCTACTGACAACTTTTGGGTGAAGCATCGCGTCCAACCCACTAACAAATCGAACCGTTTTATTTGGCCTTGGTTTCGCGTTTCGAGGTAAATCCTCATTGACACGTCCTAGGGCTGGAATTTGAGCCGAGTCGAGCCAGCTCGGCTTGACTCGCTAGAGCTCGTTTCGTTAACGAGCTAGCTCGACTCGACTCGTTACTATAACGAGCTCAAACCCAAGATTAGCTCGACTCGTATAACTCACGAGCTGGCTCGTTTAGCTTGTTAAGCTCGTTAAAGATGTGTAATAAAACCCTCAAACATGATAAAAATGATTATGTATTTATTAAACATACACATCACAAAATAATTGTAATTTCCTTGTAACGCATAAGTCTACTGGGCGGCTGGGCCTTCAACAGCAGTGCCTTGTATTGTGCACCTGGGATACAGGGTGCTGAGTGGCTGATCTTTTTTTTAGATTGGGAGTGGCTGATCTTTTGTAGCGAGCCTAACGAGTTACACGAGTAGTCGTCAGATTGGCTCGTTTAACTTGGTCTATAAACGATCTTAAACTAAAGCTCGTCTTGACTCGTTATTCTTCGAGTTCAAGCCGATTCAAGCCGAGTCACGAGCTACTTGTTTAGCTCGCGAGCTTCGAGCTTTTTTTCCAGCCCTAACACGTCCCATCAGAATAGATATCGTGCCCGCTTTTGGTGGGATCCTTATCAATATGACGTGAGCACCCACACCGCGCATTACGGATGACCGCTTTGGGAACCGGCAAGGTTTATGGATAAAGTGGGGGGACACTCTGTATTCACAGCGTTATAAAAGGATATCTATCCCTTTCATCGGCCCCACGCCTTCCTCAAGCTCGAGCTCTGCAATCTCCCTTGCCCCCGTATTCTCATCTCTTGCGCCCTCCGCTCCTCGTTCCTCAACCACTACTCCCCTTCCCAGCAATGGCTAGATCCTGTGCCAGGGGCAAGTGGGAAGCTTCCACGGTCATAGAAAAGACCATGGAGGATCTACGAAGTGCGGGCTATCTCGCCGCCACTATTGCGCACCGAGTCCCTGCCAAGGGTCAGGTGATTCCCGTCCCTGAGGCGGGTGAGAGGGTAGTGTTCACTTCCCATTTTGTCAGGGGGCTAGGGTTTTCACTCCACCCCTTTGTTCGGGGTATTTTGTTCTTCTATGGGCTAGATTTCCATGATCTAGCCCCGAACTTAATCCTTCACATATCCGCTTTTATAGTGGTGTGTGAGGCTTTCCTCCGCATCCCTCCACACTTCGGCCTATGGCTCAAAACCTTCAACGTGAAGCCGAAGGTGGAGGACGGACAACACATGGAGTGCGGGGGCACTATGATTAACAAGCTCCCGAATAGAACTTGGCCCAAGGGCTCATTCATGGAGACGAATAACGTCTGGCAGCAGGAGTGGTTCTACATCACCGAACCCCGCGACGCCTAATGGGCGGCGGAGCCTGCTTTCAGATCCGGACCCCTAGAGAGGCTGACCTCTTGGACCAAAAAGGATCTGGACTGGGGGTCTACAACTGAAGTAACGACTCTTGTGAGCCGTGTGTCCGGCATGATTTCCAAGGGTCACCTGCTCTCCTCCGTGGTCCAGGCGATGCTGACCGGGCTTGTTCTCCCTTGCCAAAGTCGGGACTCCTCCCTATGGGAGTTTAATCCGGCAGGAGACAAGCCGCTGAAGCATCTCTTCGGCTTTACGCACAAGGAGATCTGGAAGCATCTCTTGAAGAGCTAGAAGGAGTGGCTGGCGGAAACCGAAGACGCGGACTTTAGCACCGCGCTCTCCGCCCCAGTGGTAATATAAAACTTTGTCAAACATGTGTTTATTCCCTTATTTAATGATAACAGGAATTGGAGTTTTTGCGTGATATACAGGGCTGGACGAAGAAGGCGACCTGGATTAAGAGTCCAGCGCCTCTGCCCGAAGACCCAGCATTGCCTCTACTGACGGCGATGCTGGTCCCGGTGCCGTACAAGGCACCAACCAAGAAGCCCAAGAAGACGAAGGGCAAGGGGGCGGAGATAGCCCCCGTCCTACGAACACGAAGTCCGAGGAAATCAACATCCTCTCCTCCGATGATGTGGAGGAAGATGATGAGGAGGAAGAAAAGAAGAAGAAGAGCCCCCTGCGCAAGGCAGGGGGGAGAAGAGGGGGGTCGTCGCTGACGCGGGTACGGCCGCGCCCCGGAGGAAACTGAACCTCGGAGCTAGTTCGGATTCGTTCGAACATAGCTTCGTGGTGAAGCCCAGGGTGAAACTCCTGCCCGAATCGTAAGTTTGTCCGGATTGGTTGCTGCACCTTTGTTCGTTTAGTATTTTTGATGCTTTACTTAGCTTTTTTTCCTCCTGCTAACCTACAACCCTCCCGGAGGACACCCCGACGCCTCCTTATCGGAGGGGAACTCTCTAGCACCTGGAGAGACGGAGAGTGACCCGCCAGCCCGGGCTTCACCGCCCGTGATTGGCGGGGACACCGAAGTGTCGTCCCAGCGGGTATCCTCTGCCCTAGGAGACGAGGGCGGGGCAGGTGACAAGGCGGCCGGGGATACTACCTAGGCGGCTACTGATCATGGGGAGACCATCCCCATGGAGACCAAAGACGTGGGGCCCAAACAATCCGGGGTCCCACCGAATACTATCCCGGAGCCTAGTGCGGCTTCGGGATCCGAAGACCCGACTCCCCAAGCGGAGGAGGATACGGCGGCGCCCGGAGTTAATCCGGAAGCGCCGGACTCCATGGAGGGAGCACTGGAGAGTGCTCTCGTCATCGAAGAACATCGCACCATGATGGGCGTGGTGATGAAGAAGATTCAGTCCGTCAAGGGCGGACTGAATGAAGCCTTCAATAGCCTGCTGACAGGCTTTGAGGTAAGCAATGTAATGTTTTTTATAGAACTTTATTATGTTTAATGCACATACATAACCAGTAGCCCCTAATGCTTTGTGTGATTCTGAAAAGAATCGGCTGAAGTATCCATAGTATAGCATACTTATAGAGTTGAACTGTTGTGCGTGCTTCACTAGTTACGGCAACTGCGCGAGACGCGGAGGTTGCCGGACTAAACCGGAAGCTCGTGCTGGGCAACGCGGACCTCGACCACGTGAATCAGCGTTTGGACAAAACGCAAGGTATGCAGAATTTAGGATGTCAATAAGACTTAATTAATTGAGTGTGTTTATAAACTCTGTTGTGATATTCTATATTACACAGCTGGCGCCGCTGACCTCGAGGCCCTCAAGGGCGAGGTTGCCAAGGCCAAGAAGGAGGCCGAGGCGAACAAGGTAGCCACTGACAAAGTGGTTGCCGATTTAGAGGCCGAAAAGGCTGAGTGCGAGAAGCACAGAGCTCGGGTGTCTGAAGCCGAGGTCGAGCTCAATGATGCTATCCTTAAATGTGAGGCATTGGACAAGAAGACTTCGGAACAAGCGATAGAGCTATCTGCGACAGTGAAAACTGCCCAGGATGCGCGAGGTGAGTCACGCAGCGCCCGTCAAGAGATCGAACCGGCACGACAGATAGCATCTGGCAAGACATTTCTCTTACAGAGCATCTTCGGAGGACAGAAGTATATTGGGCTAACACGGTTATAGAGTTCTCCAGGCGTGTTTGCTGATCTTCCAAGGAGCAGTGCTGATGCCGCCCTGTACTTCCGAGCCTTGGAGGGGAACAACACAGATAAGCTATTTTGGTCGCAGTTCTATGCACCAAAACATCTGGTGCCCCTCAGCAACCTTATGAAGCAGCTGGTCGAGCTGCACAACATGGCGGGCTCAGCCATGAAGGACTTAATAGTCCGGCTATGGCCCTCTAAGCCAATACCAAGTAGCTACTTCGGATTGGCGAAGCGGCTCGTCGAGGCGAGTCCACGGGTCGACGCATTGACGCGTTCGGCCTACATAGAAGGTGCTCGGATGACATTCGCTCGTGTCCAAGTGCACTGGGCGAAGATCAACGCAGGGCATATAGCTACTGCTGGCCCGCCCGCAGGCAAGAAGCACTGCAAGCCGGAGAAGTACTTCAAGGACGTCATCGATGGTGCCCGCCTTATAGAAGGCCAGTGTTTGAAGGATGTTGTCTTCGAGTGATTGTATCCGGATGTAAAGACTATGCTTATGAATCCTATGTATATAACTTTTGCGCTATGCATGATATCAGCGTCTTTTACCTCCTGTTTGACTGTTTATTTAAATCTAAAAGTTTCCAGTTGTCGGCTTCAGCCCCCATCTACATAGTACTGGGGTGTTCGGTCATATGCATATACACTATTTATCCAACGTCTTGGTCCATGTAGGAGGTGTATGCGAAGCGAACCAGGCAATCAGACTATGCGGCATTATTGATTTCACTTAGTCGTAGGAGCTTGACATGTGGGGCTAGGTACTAGCCCCTGGTGCAGGTATGATATTCCTTTACTTAAGGCATCCAATTGCACTTGGCTAGGCAAAAACCAACCCTTTGTATAACACAGGGTAGATCTCTATCGATCGTAGTATAAAACTAAGTCACCGGATTGCGGACCAGGTTCTCGCCTATCATGACGGTCAGTTTTTGGCTTTCTCTACTGAGGTACTTGACCGGACGAGCCAGAAGTACAATCGCAGTAGTTCTCCCTTTACACCCTAGCCGAATAATTGGGAACGTAGGGTTAAGCACAGGAGCCGGGCAACCCAACTATTGACGCAAGACATGATTCAGAACTGATGCATATAAGGCAAACATCCAGGACGCCAAAAACTCCCTACAGGTGTTCAGTCTTTTTAACATATACCGGGTTGAATACAGCCCCTGGTGTTTAGACCCTTATTTACAAGGCACATATGGCAATCTGATGTGGGGAGAGAACATTTATGATGAGTGAATAAAACTCTGAATGTAATGCGAATCAAGCTGCTCTATTAATATCCCTTTATGGTACGGCGAGCCGCAAACTTACAGACAATGCCGAAAACCTTTTTGGACATTTTACATGCCAAAAAGGTATATAACAAGAAAGAGAAAAAAGGTTTACATAGGGTTTTAATCTAAAAAGAAACCTTAGTGCAGGTCCCTGCTGCACGTCTGCGCCATTTCCTCCTCTGTAATGTGTCCTTGAAGGGGTGAGAGTATGATGGCCGCCTGTAAAAAGAAAAAGGAAAAACCTGGAAAAGAAAAAGAAATCCAGTGTGGCCATAACAAGTCTGGTTCGTTTGATGAACCTAAAGAATATAAGTTTAGAATCCGAATAGTGTCCAGCCAAACTATGGACTATATGAAGTCGCCGCCCAAGGAATTTCTAAGGCATAATTATGTACTCGAGGCACATATGATATTACCTTGTGGGGCAGTCGACGGGGGTGTAGCTGTCAATCCTGCTCAGGTTCATCTAAGCTACCGCACTGAGGCGTATGCCGGACACGTTTAGTTATGTCCGCTATTGGTAAATTAACCGGCTTGAATAGGCCATTTTGGACTTCGGCTGCTAAGGCCGCAGTGTCCTCCTCCGTACGGAGGGAGCGCTCCATATTTCCATTGACCGTGATAACGCCACGTGGTCCGGTCATTTTAAGCTTTAAATAGGCATAATGCGAGACTGCATTAAAGTGGGCAAAGGCCGTTCTTTCGAGTAGTGCATGATAGCCACTTCGGAACAGAGCTATGTCGAAGATCAACTCTTTGCTTCGAAAGTTGTCAGGAGAGCCGAATACGACTTCCAATGTTATAGAGCCAGTGCAGCGGGCTTCTACGCTCGGTATCACTCCTTTAAAGGTCATGTTGCTTGGCTTGATTCGTGATGGGTCAATCCCCATCTCGCGGACAGTGTCCTGATATATCACATTGAGACTACTGCCGCCGTCCATGAGGACACGGGTTAGTTGGTATCCATCGATTACTGGGTCGAGCACTAGGGCAGCCGAACCCCCATGACAAATACTAGTCAGATGATCCATACGATCGAAAGTGATCGGACAGGCCGACCATGGGTTGAATTTGGGGGCGACAGGCTCAATGACGTAGACATCTCGAAGTGCGCGCTTGCGCTCCCTCTTTGGGATATGAGTGGCATATATCATGTTCACTGTTTTAACCTCCGGCGGAAATTTCTTCTGTCCCCCTATATTCGGCTGGCGAGGCTCATCCTCGTCTTCGCTCTGAGGCTCCTTAACCTTATGTTCGGCATTGAGCTTGCCAGCCTGCTTGAAGACCCAATAGTTACGGTTGGTGTGGTTGGCAGGTTTCTCTGGGGTGCCATGGATTTGGGAGGGCATGTCTAATATTTTTTCCAGACTGGATGGACCATCTCTGTTGCCTTTAAATGGCTTCTTCCGTTGACCGGGTCTGGAGCCACTGAATCCGGCGTTTACTGCTGTATCATCTCGGCTCCCAGCATTGTTTCGACGTTTGTTTTTGTTACGTCATGGCTTTCCATTGTCGTCCGTAACTTCAGATGTTCCAGGGTCACTGGTACTACTACGAGCTAACCAGCTATCCTCACCTGCGCGAGTCATGAGTGTAGTTAGGGCTGCAATTGTCCTTGGATTTTCCTATCCAAGGTGCCTGGCTAGCCATTCGTCCCAGATACTCTGCTTGAATGCCGCTAGGGCATCAGCGTCCGGACTGTCGACGATTTGGTTCTTCTTGGTAAGAAACCGATTCCAAAGCTTGTGGGCTGACTCCCCGGATTGTTGGATGATGTGACTTAGATCGTCAGCGTCCGGGGGGCGGACATAAGTCCCTTGAAAATTGGCACGAAAAGCGTCCTCAAGTTCTTCCCAACTCCCAATGGAGTTCTCTGGGAGGTTGTTTAGCCAGTGCCGAGCTGGTCCTTTCAGCTTGAGGGGTAAATATTTAATGGCGTGGAGATCATCTCCTCGAGCCATGTGGATGTGAAGAATAAAGTCTTCTATCCAGACGACGGGATCCGTCGTTCCATCATACGCTTCGATGTTCACGGGTTTAAACCCTTCTGGGAAACCATGACCCAATAACTCATCGGTGAAGCACAGAGGGTGTGCAGCTCCTCTGTATCTTGCTATATCATGGCGTATGTCCGATGGTTGTGATGTTCGGTATTGACCCCGAACTGGTATGTCACCGGCGCGATTGGCTTGATAGCCGCCGTCCCGTGCGGGAGCCCGGTCCCTAGGTCCATAGATAAACCTGGTATTGCTAGCTTTTTTGTTCAGGTCCTCATGCAGATCATGTTTTCGGACTTGAGCCGCACCCTCTTTACCTTTATGGGGTAGTGATGCGGGCTTGTGTACGCCGTTACTAGCGACTCTGTCCCGTGCGAGAGGTGGTCGGTCTGGCTCGTCGGCGGTGTTATTCTTCGGCGGGACGGGCGCGGCGGCCTCATCATCGAATTCAGGCAGCAGTTTACGCTTTGGATAGCCTTTGGTTTGGCCGTTATAGCCATGTTTTTGTTCGGTGTCTAGCACCTCATTCCATCTATCGTTGAGCGTGTCCTGTGCGGCTCGAAGTTGTCTCTGTTGCTTTTTTAGGCTCCGTGCGATGGCAATAAGCCTCCGATGGAAGCGCTTTTGTTCAGAGGGTTCTTCTGGGACGATATATTCATCGTCATCTAGGCTAGCCTCTTCTTCGAAGACCGGTTCGTAGTTACCGTTTTTGGCATCGCTGTCATCGGACAGTGGCTTCAGACTTTGTTTGTCATCCTCTCGCTCTTCCTGCTCCATCGCTGGGTCTGTGGGGTCTTCGGCTTGTTCCGGAGTGCCACCGTCGTTAGTGACAGTGTTGCTATTTCTTCCTTTACGGGATTTAGTTCGGCGTTTTGGACGCCGACATTTGGGAGGTTCTTCAACGGGCTTGTCCTCTACGGGATTGTTTTCGCTGTCGCCCTCCGTCTCTTTAGGTGTATCCACCATGCACACGTCGTACGAAGACGTAGCTGTCCATCACCCGGTTACGGGCCAGTTTTGATTTGGATTCGCTTCAGCTTCGAGGTCCATCCCTTCGAAGTCTTTGGAAGCATAGTCAAGTAGATCGGTTAGATCTTCAACCGTGGCTACGAAGTGGGTGGTGGGTGGTGAGCAAAATTCTCCATCAGCCTCCAGTTCGAACCGGATACAATGCGGCTTCGTGTTCCCATCTAGGGAGAGGGATTTTAACGACCTTAGTATGTCGCCAAAGGGTGAGTGCTGGAAGATATCCGCGGCATTGGATTCAGTGATAGACGCCCGATCTGGCTTGAAAGGCGCAGATGCGTGTGATTCAGAATCCGAGGCTGGAGTTAGGTCCGGGGTTCCGATGACACAAACCTCGTCTAGAGTTGGGTTTGTGTGCGGCTCCAACATCGTTGAGTCCGCGGCTTTCGTGGTGGGGTTGAGCTCCCTGTCCTCAGGCGGCGTGGTCTGTTCCGGATCTAGGGCCAGAACTGTTGCAGGTGTTATTTCTTGATCCGATGACAGAGCTAGGTCATGTTCATCATGAAGGCAGAGAGAGGTTGCCGTTGGCTCGAATCCGACGAAGATCAAGTCTCCGCGGATATCAGCAACGTAGTTTAAATGTCTGAATCTGATTTGATGGCTAGGGGCGTAGCTCTCAATCTTCTCAAGATGGCCTTCAGTGTTGGTGAGTAGCGCGAAGCCGCCGAACACGAAGAGTTGTCTAGGAGGGAAGATTCCCTCGGTGATGTCGTCGTTGTTGATGACGCGATCCATCGGTCCTTCCGTCGACTACATAGTGGAACTCTCAATGAAAGCACCAATGTCGGTGTCAATACCGGCGGATCTTGGGTAGGGGGTCCCGAACTATGCATCTGAGGATCGATGGTAACAGGAGGCAGGTGACATGATGTTTACCCAGGTTCAGGCCTTCTCGATCGAGGTAATACCCTAATTCATGCTATATTAATATGGATAAATATGAATACAAGAGTTGATCTACCTCGAGGTCGAATTGGCTAAACCCTAAAGTCTAGCCTATTAGGATTTGAGATTCTCCGTTCGCCTATACAGACTAAACCCTCCGGTTTATATACACAGCGAAGGGGCCTAGGGTTTGTACATACCATCTTGCAGAGGAAGGAAAGATTACACCCGAACCTAAAACTTTCCATTACATGAATTTAGGAGTCCTATCCGGATACGTGAGATGATCTTCGACTATGATCTTCATGGCCCACCAATCCGGCCCACCAAGAGTTATGTGGCCTCCCGAGGACCCCTCTATCTAGGACTTCCTCACTCCCCACAAAAGAAGAGAAGACTCACCTAAAAGGAGAAGTAGAAGAGAAGAACCACCACCAAGAGAGAGAAGGAGTAGAGACGATCGTTATGAATGAAGACCTTCTCGTAGAAGCAAGGATTCGAAAAGGAAGGACATCATCAAGGAGCTATACAAGATGAAGACATCAAGCTCATGTTGGTGAATGGGTATCTGGTTTCGACTCCGATGATCACTCCAAGAGAAGCTATTACTCCGACTCCGAAGATACTCAAGATGAAGGTGTTCCTGGAATTGCTCTTGTGTCATCCAACTCCTATGACATATTTGACTCACCAAATGAAGGAATTGGAAGATGCTTCATGGCTAAAGGCCCTAAGGTATCACACCCCGAGTATCTTGATTTCAATAGTGATGAAGATGACTAGCTAGGAGATGATGATTTACTTGTTGGTAGCAATAGTGATGAAACCTATGATGAAAACTAAGATGTAATTGCTATTAATCATGCTAATCAAGATAAAACGAATGACAATGATATGGAGAAGATTGAGCGTCTAACTAAAGAATTAAACACTCTTAAGCTACCTCATGAAACTACCTTGGAAGATCATCGAGAACTTTTAAAGACTCATGAGAAGTTACGCTTTGAAAAGCTCAACCTTGAGGAAGAGCATGAGTTCTTAAAGGCAATCAGTGATGATCTTCGCAAGAAAAGTTCTTCTTACATTGCCAAGCGTTTACTCTTGTCTACCTACATGCCACAAGTAAAATCTAGCAACAAGAACAAGAAAGATTCTTCCTCTAGTAGTAACAATAATCATGCTAAATCCAATAGTGTTGCTTCTAGTAGTACTCTTGATTCCACTAACGATTCTCTTAGCCAAGTTACACTTGAGCAAGAAAACAGCTTATTGAAGGGAATTATAGACAAAGGTGTTTACAAAAGTCTTGTCGGGAGTAAGCAATTTGAGGAAATTGTATGCAAGCAAGGAAGACACCGGAAGAATCAAGGTGTTGGTTTTGAACGAAAGTTCAATGCCAATGGACTTGAGTGGGAAGAAGATCAATACCCTAAGGCCAAGTTTGTTCCTCAACACGAGAATTATGATCCTACTTCCTTCAAAGGGACACAAGCACAAGATGATCTTCCACCACAAGACCACAAGCTAAAGGGCAAGGACAAGCTTCAAGAGGAGATTGATGCATTTGAAGAAGCTCCTAAGGCCTTGGTCAAGTGGGTTCCCAAGACTACATCAAGTTTTACTTCATCAAGTACGACTACAACTCTAAGGATTCCCATCAAGTTGATGTGGATCCTGAAGAAAAATAACTAGAGAGTTCTTGAGGGTGATTCCGCCAACATATTTCACTCATATCATTTTGGCGAGGACAAGTACAAACAACTTCCATATCTTGCAATAGTTCAAGGAGTCACAAACCCTCTTGTTGGTAAGACAAGGGACAAGGTAACCTAATGCTTTCATGGACATCATCTTGTGTGCAATTCACTCTATTTCCATGGATATCCTTGTTTGTTCCTTGTGGGACTAACATGTCTAGGTATTGAAAGTGCAACTCACTCCAATGGATTGCTCCAAATGATCTACATCAACATTGAGCATCTACATCTTCAAACACCTACATGAAGTCATCATCGACAAAACCCAATGTTAGTTCATCCCTCTTAGGGGGGATATCACATCTAGGGGGAGCTATACTCTAATCAATTGAGCTAAAGCAACTCTAATGATGTGAACACAACAATGCTTTATGTAAAAGTGGTAACCCCACTTGTGCTTAAACGATGAGTATGACCTATGATCAAATGTTCTCATTTGACTCCTAAGTCAATATACTCATATATAGATGATCTAGTCATCGCCAATTGCTTGATAGATGCTAGAATGGTTGTGCATGCTTTGCCACATGTTTCATTTGCTATCTTATTGTGTAAGCATGTTGAATGCATATTTTTCTCATTCGAGGACATCCATTTGTTGCTTTGATTGTTTGGCTCTTTTCTTTTGCCAAATGGATGGACAAGAATGCCTAAGAACCCCCTCTAGCTATCTATGCTTTTCTCGTCTCAAACTCTATTCATACTACATCACAAAGTTTGATCAAGTCAGATTTGAACCAGTCTGTGTGAGGAGCACTCGAAGTCCCCGATTCGTCATAGACTTAAACTTCCAAAACCTCTTTGTGCATTTCATTATGCCCGAGTCATCCACTTCGGTCACACCGAGTTCACTAAGTTGACCTAGGTTTTCAATCTCGGTGCAACCAATTTGAACTTTTCGGTCACACTGAGTTGCAGTAACTGCTAGCAGTTTTGCATCTCGGTGCCACCGAGTTGTTCCACTCGGTCACACCGAAAGGGTCAAGTTATATATACCGGCGGGTCAAATTTTGGAAAACTTTCCAAAACCTCTCGCCCGCGCGTAACCTGCTTTGCCGTCTCGGGTCTCCAGATCATCTCCTCACCGGTAGCGACCTCCCACCATTGGTATCCTCCGCCATCAACGGAAATCTGCCCCGCCATTGCCGCCGTAGTGAGCTCACCGCCAAGTTAGGGTATGAGCTCGATTTATGTGCTATTCCTTAACTCTGATTCATAGCACATTACTTCGCCATGATTCTTGCCACGATTGAAATCATCCTGTCCAGCAGAAACTCCTATAGATTAGTTTTGTTTCAAAAATTTAGGGTTAGGTCTCCGTCGAACTCATCTCGGACCGACCGAGCTGTAGAAATTGGTCACACCAATTTGGCTTAGGCCATTGCACTTGCACTTTTCGGTCTGCCGAAAATTGCAAATTGGTGCGACCGAGTTCAACTCTCTGTGAAACCCTAGCAATCTCGGTGCCACCAAACTATAACTCGGTCTAACCGAGTTCACTAGTTTAGGTTCCAAAATTGCGTCGTTATCACCGAGTTTAACAAATCGGTTGCTCCGAAATGCTTTCCGTGGAGAACTAAAACTAAGTTTTTGAGTCATCTGTTTTGCAAAACATCTGCACTTTGTGATGTTTATCCACTCTACTCATCTATATCTATTCGCATGGCTTGCTCTTAGTGTATTTGCCAAGATGCCTGACCAGAGTGACAGCCAGAACAGGTCTGAGGAGCAAGTTAACATGAGTGAGAGCACTGGTCCCTCTAAGGCTCTAACAGTTCCGATGAGGGTAGCAGGAGCACTCCAAGCAACCTGCCTAAGGCTGCTACCAAGACAAGGAAGAAGAGAGCTTCTGACAGTGATGATGAGGACTTTGTGGCTGATGAGGCCACTTCAAAGAAGAAGGTGCTAAGGAAAGAGTATGGCACAACTGCTGCAACAAAGCCAGGTCTAAAAAAGAAGGTCCCTGCCAAAATAGCTCCAATGTCTAAGGATAGAGCATCAACTCAAGAAACAATGGTGTTCACTCTTGAAACTAGAGATGATGAGCCAGGAGGAACTAAGAAG
Organism: Secale cereale; assembly: GCA_902687465.1. Classification (NCBI taxonomy): domain Eukaryota; kingdom Viridiplantae; phylum Streptophyta; class Magnoliopsida; order Poales; family Poaceae; genus Secale; species Secale cereale. The sequence goes on along the minus strand of LR738714.1, from coordinate 155,291,839 downwards.
AGAGCTAGAAAGACAACAGCCAGAGTGATTGGCAAGCCATCCATGAGGGATGATGATGATGATTAAGCAGAAGATGAGGAAGAGGATGTTGCACCAGCATCCAAAGCTCAGAAGCTTATGGGAGATGCAATCAAGTCTGGGGCTGTTCCTTCAAAGCCCAAGACTGCCCCCAAAGCTGCTGCTCAAGCCACCATGTCTGCACCCAAGAGAAGCATAAGGAACATTCCAGCTACTGAAAAGAACAAGGCCCCAGTGCCTGAGATTGATGAAGATGCTGAGGTCCAAGTGCTTAGAAAGCTGAAGCCCAAGATCCCTGATCATGATAATACTCATATTGTTGCTGAGGACATGAAGTTGAAGAAGGATACAGGTCTCAGAAGATGGAGATATTCTGATCCATATGCTGTGAGGAGAAGGACTGTTGTGGACTACATATTTCATACAAAAGAATAGTAGGATTTCTATGAGACCGTCTTGCTTGATAAGAAGCCAATTGTCTGTGACATGAGATGGGTTGATTGGGAATTCATCAAGGAAAATGAAGATCACTTCCCAGGTGTATATGAAAACTTCAAGGCTTGTGGTGTTGACAAGTTTGTGGGTCAGAAGCTGACAAAATGGAGTGATGAACTCATCATGCAATTCTACTCCACAGCTCACTTTTATCCAGATGGTAGAATTGTGTGGATGTCTAAAGGTACAAGGTACCAGTCAACTGTTGATGAGTGGGCCAAGTTGATAAAAGCCCCTAAAGAGCATGAGGATGACTTGGATGTCTATGCTAGGAAGAAGCAAGACCACAACTCTATGGACGACATGTACAAAGAGATCCCAGAGCAAGCATTGGAAACACATAAGTTTGGGTCTGTGCGTTACTTGTTGTCTGGTCTAGCTACAATCAACACTATATTGAGGCATACATTGTTGCCCAAATCTGGAGATCACAAGATGATTAGAGGCCATTCAATCAACTTACTGCACATTTTTTATGTCCCTCAAAAGTTCAAGGTCATGAGTCTGATTGTAGAGACAATCAAAAGGACGACTGCAGATCAAAAGAGATCATGTGGGTATGCTCCACACATTCAGGAGCTCGTAAACTCCAAGATGGGCATAGGCATATACTTGTTGGACAAGGAACATCTACCCCTATATCCTGAATTTGAGGACAACCCAGTTGTGATGGATGAGAATGAACCTACATCAGTGCAAGCACAAGAGAAGAGAGCCAAAGCTAGAGCTGAGAAAGCTGCCAAGATGCAAAGTGTTGAAGAGGCATCTCAAGTGTTCCTCAAGTCAAAGCAAGATCAAATGGCATATCTGATTCAAGAAACTTTGAGGATTGAGAAGGGCTTGGCCACCCTGACTCAAAATTAGGAGAGCTTGGAGAGGATCATTGAAACAAAGTTCTATGGCCTTGATCTGAAAGTGACTGAGATACAGACTGCAGTTGAGCAGCTCCAGGAGGAAGCAAAGGAGAGGAGAGGGCTGGCTACCACAGATGCCTTTCAGGGAGTGCCTAGAGGTCAGAGATCTGCTGCGGTGCCTATACCTGATACAAGAGCTACATCATCAGCACCAGAAGGCACAGCTTCAGTGCCACCTCCAGTTGCCACTCCACCAGCTCCAACTACATAATCTGAAGCCTTCGTCCTTGGAGTTCTCTCTACACCACCTCTTGAAGATCAAGCCTGAGAGACGCATAGCACTATGCATATTTGAACTTTTTGGTAACTTGTAGCCAAAGGGGGAGAAATATGTATAGATCATAGGCTTAGAGAGAGTGTGTTTTTGCTTCTTGGTCTCTTGCTATTTGGTTGAACTTCATTTGTGTGTTTGCTTGATACTTTATGTGTGTGAGATACTTGTTTGATCATGTGATTGATCATATGCTACTTTAATGCTTGCTTGAATGATATTATCTTTTATATCCCTATATGATCATTCACTTTGCTTGGTGATGAGTGCATGCTTTTAGTTTATATCATTTTGATCGCTCCACCAAGATGTATGTGACATGGAAGAGTAACCCATGATCATAATCGATTGTGCATTTGCATTCAAACGCAAATTTTAAATAATGTACAAATTTAGGGGGAGCTCTTGCTTATCACATACTTCTCAAAGCGATGATGTATTTAAATCTTATTATCATTTGTCGAAGCTTTGATCTATATGTTGTCATCAATTACCAAAAAGGGGGAGATTGAAAGTGCAACTATCCCTGGGTGGTTTTGGTAATTACTAACAACATATTGCTCATTGAACTAATTTTATTTCAAGATTATTATTTCGGAAAGTTCAATGACTGGCATGACATGGATTAGGAATGTGGACCCCTCAAAATGCTAAGGACACATATTGGCTCAAGCTCAAGACTCTACATTTTCTATTTTAGTGATCCAAGATCACATTGAGTCCATAAGAAAGCCAATACTGTTAAAAGGGGATGAGGTGTTGCTTAATGGGTTTCTTGCTCAAAATGCTTAGTGATATACTCCAAAACCCTCAACCACTTTCTCACATCCACATATGTCCCAAACCAAAAGTCAAACTTGGCCCCACAGAAACTTTCTATCCGGCGCCACCGAGTTCATTTGACATAGCCATAGCCACAAACCCTAGTCACTTCGGTCTCACCGATAGGGATCTTGGTCTCACCGAGATGGCATTGCAAACTCTCTGTTTCCCTTCATAACGTTTTGGTCTAACCAAGATGAGCGATCGGTCCCACCGAGTTCGCAATGCAAACTCTCTGTTTCCCCTTCGTAACGTTTCGGTCCAACCGAAATAAGCGAATTGGTCTCACCGAGTTTGCCTAACCAACTCTCTGTGTGCTTATTAACAAAATCGGTCCTACCGAGTTTGTGTAATCGGTCTCACCGAGATTATGTTATGCCCTAAACCTAATGAAATCGGTCCAACCGAGTTGATCACATCGGTCTCACCGAAATGCCTAACGGTCACATTATGAACTAAATCGGTTTGTCGAGTTCTCTGATTCGGTCCCACCGAGTTTGGTAAATTGTGTGTAGCGGTTAGATTTTGTGCGGAGGCTATATATACCCCTCCACCCTGTCTTCATTCGTGGAGAGAGCCCTCAGAATATGCCTTCACTTCCAACATACATTTGCTGAGAGAGAACCACCTACTCAAGTGTTGAGATCAATATATTCCATTCCTACCACATAAATCATGTTCTCTAGCCTTTCCCAAGTTGCTTTCCACTCAATCTCTTCTTCCACCATGTCCAAATCTATGAAGAACTGTTTGAGTGTTGGGGAGACTATCATTTGAAGCATTTGAGCAAGGAGTTCATCATCAACACACCGTCTATTACCTTTTGGAGAGTGGTGTCTCCTAGATTGGTTAGGTGTCACTTGGGAGCCTCCGACAAGATTGTGGAGTTGAACCAAGGAGTTTGTACGGGCAAGGAGATCGCCTACTCCGTGAAGATCTACCCTAGTGAGGCAAGTCCTTCGTGGGCGATGGCCATGGTGGGATAGACAAGGTTGCTTCTTTGTGGACCCTTAGTGGGTTGAGCCCTCCGTGGACTCGCTCAGCCGTTACCCTTCGTGGGTTGAAGTCTCCATCAACGTGGATGTACGATAGCACCACCTATCGGAACCACGTGTAAAAACTCTCCATGTCTACATTGCGTTTGCTCCCTCAAACTCCTCCCTTTACCTTCATATGCAATTGCTTTACATTCTGTTGCTATACTCTTAGAATTGCATGTGTAGGTTGATTGCTTGACTTGTGCTAAGTTGCTAAAATCTGCCAAGACTTAAAATTGGGAAAAGGCTAGATTTTTATTTGGTCCAGTAGTCTAATCACCCCCCCTCTAGACATACTTTCGATACTACACTCCTACGCAACCTCTGGTAAGTGAGGATGCCAGTCCGGACGAAGGCTCGCCGCCGCTTCCCCCTAGCTGGCCGCAGCACCACGACTCCCCCCCCCCCAGGTCAACCCCTCGCCGCCCTGCCCACCGGCCAACCGCAGTGGTCGTCAGCGACATCGCCGCCGCGTGCACGCCCCACCCGCATGTCGTGCTTGGGAAGGCATCCTCGGGCCCCACCCAGGTGCGATGGCGGCTGACCAGGTCACTGCAAAGCAGCGTCTGGGTTCGTCGTCCCTGCATGCTTTCGATAAAGCAGGGCCAACCATCGTCACCACTGCGGAGACCACTTTGGCGTGTTCCTCCCCGCCAGTTGTCATCCCGCCTATGACCAGCCAAGACTCGAATTCGAATGCGCTGACCACCGACGTGGCCGCTTCTGGGCCATGCGCTGGTGCCCCGTCCTCCCCTCCGCCCAAGGCACGCGAAGACCAACTCTTGGACATGATTATCGCATGCGAGAACCCACCTTAGGGGCCCACTGCGGACCCCCCGAGCCAGCAGTTGGCCATTGGCCAATCCCCCCTTCTCCTCCTTCTCCTTCAACTGGCGTGGCGATCGTGCACCCCCTGCCAGCTGCAGCACCGGATCCGATGCCCTCGGGGCCCTCCACTACACTAGATGTGGCCTCGGATCCGATGACCTTGGGGCCCTCCACCTCACCGCTGGCGCTGGATCCCCAACGGCCAATGGCTACTGAGAGCAGGGACAGTCCCACCCACCTGGCTCATGCGGCCACACCTGTTGATGTTGAAAGCAGTGCCATGCATGACGCTTCGGCTTCTCCTCCCCCGCGCGCTAGCTGCATGCAATCTTCTGCATGCACAGATGTTGCGACCTGTTCGGACCAGGCCCCGCGCGCGGATGACGATGGGCGCTCCCTGGCTGCGTTCGCTGATGTACTTGTCGTTTGAACCCAGCCCCTCCTGCCCGCCCCTCCGACTCGTCGTCGCCGGAAAGAGATCCCTGTCAACTTTACCCCCCGCCGCAGCTTCCGCATAGCGAAGGCTGACCGTGGTTTGGGATCTGAGATGAAGGCCAAGAGGGTGATCCTCCGGCGCCTTGGGCTGATTAGTGATGAAGACGCACCAATCTCCGACAAAATGCTCACCACATTGCACTCATGTTCGAGCGGCCTCTCGCTGAGGATTTCGTTGAGGCCTTCGCCGACTTCTTTGGATGGACCTTTCCTCGGCTCTTGGCGACCACGGCGTCGAACTCCCCAGCCCCGCCTTGCCGCATCGAGGCCTAGGCTGCACTACCGTGCTCTGATTGCAATGACCCATCCACCTCTTTCTATTGATTGTAACCTTAAGATTCTATTCTAGAATGTGTGTGGACTAAATAATGGAGCCAAACGCACTGCTGTCCGTAGCGTGATCACCGCTGCTTTGCCCTCTATCGTGTGCCTGCAGGAGACAAAGCTCACAGTTGTCATCGACCCGCTCGTCCTCGACACCCTCGGTCCCCTCTATGAGGATTTCTACTCCCTCCCGACCACCGGCCGTGGAGGTATGATCCTCGCATGGCGTAGATCCGACGTGTCTATCTCGAACCCTATCATCAGAGTTCACCATATCACAGCCCTCGTCACTCCCGGGGACGGCGATGGCCACTGGTGGTTTACCGAGGTGTATGGCCCACAAGAGAATGCGGCCAAGCTCGACTTCCTCAATGACCTACATGATGTGCGTGAGTCCCGCATTGGTTTGTGGCTTCTTGGGGGAGACTTCAACATGATCACCGTGCCTGATGAGAAGAACAACCCAAACGCTAATCACCGTAACATGGGTAGATTCCGGCGGTTCATCGTTGACGAGGAGCTTCGCGACCTCTACCTCCATGGACGCCGATACACTTGGTCCAACGAGTGGGATACCCCGACCCTAGTCCATATCGATCGCGTTCTTTGCACTTCCGGTTGGGAGATCGTGCACCCCAACTGTTTGCTCCAGTGCCTCTCCTCTGCGGCGTTCGATCGTTGCCCCCTTCTTGTGGATTGTGCCTCTTGTTCGGCTGGAGCCCGGTGTTTCCACTTCGAGCGTTTATGGCCAAAGCTTGATGGGTTCCACCACGTGGTCTCCGAGGCGTGGAACTCCGTCCATCCGGACCCCGACCCCTAGAGGCGCATCATGACACGTCTCAAGATAACAGCTCATCGCCTCCAATCTTGGAGCGCATGCACCATTGGCAACGTCTCCACGCAGCTCAAAGTTGCGCGCGAGATCATTGCTCGGCTCGATGCCGCCCGACCTCCCGCCGCTCAGCCCCGATGAGGCTTGGCTACAGCGCAAGCTCAAGAGCTCCTACCTTGGGTTGGCATCCCTAGAGCGTTCCATTACGCGTGAACGTGACCGTCTCGCTTGGCTCCAAAGGGATGATGTGGCCGTATCCTACCTCAAGATTCACGCTTCTCACCGAAAACAGCGAGGCACCATTACCTCCCTCCAGGTCGGCGACGAGGTTGTCACTGGACATGACGCCATGGACGAGGCAGCCTTCCACCACTTCTCCAACGTCCTGGGCGCGGCTAAGGAGCGTGACTTCTCGATGGACCAATCGCTCATGTGGCACGACTCATTCGCCCTCGATGACCTTGACAAGCCTTTCTCATAGGAGGAGATTTGGTGTGCCGTCAAGTGCTTGCCCTCCGGAAAGGCACCCGACCCAGACGGCTTCACAGTCGAATTTCTCCAGGCTTGTTGGGACATCATCAAGCAAGATATTTGTGACACTTTCAACAAGTTTCACACCGCCAATGGGAGTGGATTCTAGAACCTTAACGAGGCCCTCCTCACTTTGCTCCCCAAGCGGGCGGACATGGCGGCGCTCTCCGACTACCGTCCCATCAGCCTCCTCCACCTCATCGCGCAGCTCTTCGTGAAGGTTCTCTCGCTTCGGCTTGCGCCCAAGCTCGGCGCAATGCTTTCGACTAACCAAAGTGCGTTCATCGCCGGGCGATGCATCCACGACAATTTCCTCCTGGTCCAGCAGACGGCTCGCCTTCTTCATAACCTCAAGTCACCGCGCATGCTGCTCAAGCTTGATATTGCTCGGGCCTTTGACAATGTATCTTGGCCATTCTTGTTGGAGATGTTGCGTCACCTCGGTTTCGGGAGCCGCTGGAGGGATTGGATCTCAATCCTCCTATCTACTGCTTCCACTAGGATCTTGATCAACGGGAAACCCGGGCCACCCATTCACCACGCCTGCGGCCTGCGGCAAGGAGATCCGGTCTCGCCTATGATGTTCACCATCATCATCGACATCCTCAACTCTATGCTCATCTGTGTGGTTGATCTTGGGCTTCTCCAGTGACTCACTACCAGGCACACCAGCTCTAGCATCTCGCTTTATGCGGACGACGTTGTCATCTTCTGTCACCCCGATCGCCACGGCATGTCGGCTATCCGGGAGATTCTCCACGTTTTTGTTGTGGCGTTTGGCCTGCAGACGAACTTCGCCAAGTGCTCCGTGATACGTCTCCAACGTATCTATAATTTTTTATCGTTCCATGCTATTAAAAATTCTGTTTTGGATGTTTAATGGGCTTTATTATAGACTTTTATTTTGTTTTTGGGACAAACCTACTAACCCAAGGCCTAGTGCAAATTGCTTTTTTTTGCCTATTTCAGTGTTTCGCAGAAAAGGAATATCAAACGGAGTCCAAACAGAATGAAACCTTCGGGAGAGTTATTTTTGGAACCGTATCTACACAGAAGACTTGGAGTACACGCGATGGAACGAGAGAGGCGGCCACTAGGGCAGGGGGCGCGCCCAGGGGGGCAGGCGCGCCCCCGCCCTCATGGGCCCCCTCTGGATCCCCCAGTGCCCTTCTTCCTCCTATATATATCCACATACCCTAAAAACATCGAGGCAACAAACAAAACCCTAATTCCACTGCCGCAACCTTCTATTCCCGTGAGATCCCATCTTGGGGCCTATTCCAGAGCTCCGTCGGAGGGGTGATCGATCACAGAGTGCTTCTACATCAACACCATAGCCTCACCAATGAGTTGTGAGTAGTTTACCACAGACCTTCGGGTCCATACTTATTAGCTAGATGGCTTCTTCTCTCTCTTTGGATCTCAATACAAAGTTCTCCTCGATCTTCGGGGAGATCTATTCGATGTAATCTTTTTGCGGTGTGTTTGTCGAGATCCGATGAATTGTGGGTTTATGATCAACATTATCTATGAACAATATTTTATTGTTTTCTGAAATCTTTTACGTATGATTATAATATCCTTGCAAGTCTCTTCGAATTATTTATTTGGTTTGTCCTACTATATCTATAGTTCTTGCAATGGGGAAGTGCTTGGATTTGGGTTCAATCTTGCGGTGTCCTTTCCCAGTGACAGTAGGGGCAGCAAGGCGCGTATTGTATTGTTGCCATCGGGGATAAAAAGATGGGGTTTATATCATATTGCTTGAGTTTATCCCTCTACATGTCATCTTGCTTAAGGCGTTACTCTGTTCTTATGAAATTAATACTCCAGATGCATGCTGGATAGCGGTCGATGTGTGGAGTAATAGTAGTAGCTGCAGAATCGTTTTAGTCTACTTGTTACGGACGTGATGCCTATATATAATGATCATGCCTAGATATTCTCATAACTATGCGCTTTTCTATCAATTGCTCGACAGTAATTTGTTCACCCACCGTAGAATTCTGCTATCATGAGGGAAGCCACTAGTGAAACCTATGGCCCCGGGTCTATTCTCAACATATTAATCTTCCATCTACTTTACTTTGCATTATTTACTTTCTGTTTCTATACCAAAAATACCAAAAATACTATCCTATCATATCTATCAGATCTCACTTTCATAAGTGACCGTGAAGGGATTGACAACCCCTTATCGCGTTGGCTGCAAAGTTCTTATTTATTTGTGCATGTGCGAGGGACTCGCGCGTGGTCTCCTACTGGATTGATACCTTGGTTCTCAAAAACTGAGGGAAATACTTACGCTACTGTGCTGCATCACCCTTTCCTCATTGAGGGAATACAACGTAAGCTCGAGAAGTAGCAAGAAGAATTTCTGGCGCCGTTGCCAAGGAGATCTACGCAAAAGTCATATACCAAGTACCTATCACAAACCCTTATCCTTCGCATTACATTTTTTGCCTCTCGTTTTCCTCTCCCCCACTTCACCCTTGCCATTTTATTCGCCCTTCTTTTTCCGTGTGTTTTACCATTTGCCTTGACGTCATGGCTAGCACGCCTATCATTATCAATACTCCCGAGAGTGAGGTTCTTAATTTTAAGCAAAGGGAGAAAGCAAATCGAAAAGATGCTTGGTATAGAATTTGCAATGCTCAAAATACATCTACTAGGAAGCTTTCCACTTATATGCTTCTTCGCAATTTTTATGTTGGCATCACTCTGTGGAATAGATATATTCTTGATACCATTACCGGAGAGAATTTCTTGGGTATCCATACTTTTGATTCTTATAATGCTATGACAGAATTATTTGGCCCACCGCCTCTTTTGGTTAATGGAACTGTCTTGACTTTAGAACATGATATGCAAAGGCTTGAAATTATTGAAAACAAAGTTGCTACTGTAGGGTTGGTTGAGAGTTTGGATAAAAAGATCCACAACCAAATTACCCAGTATGGATCTAAGGTAGGAGTTATTCTGATTTTTTTAAAGAAAAAGAACCTATAGTTAAAGAGAGAATAGATCAGGATTCCACTAGAATCGATAAGCTTGAGGATATTATCACTAATGTAGGGTCCGCTCTTTCTGTCGTGAAAAATACTTCGAATCCCTCTATCACTAAATTGGCCAAGTTTAAGTATGTTCCTAAAAATAAGGGTGAATCATCTAGTAAGGAAACTGCGGATCTCAAATCCATAAGTGTTCATCCCAACTTTCTCACTTTCGCAAGGGAACCTTTTGCTACAAATGAATTTCTTGATTTCTTGGCTAGAAGTTTGATTATCAATAGGAATAAAGAAGTTCCTAAGAATTATAAGTGTTTAATCGAAGAATTGCCTACCAAATATGTCAATACCTAGATCTATTCTTGTATCGTGCCTAGCTAGGGGTGTTAAATGATAGCGCTTGTTGGGAGGCAACCCAATTTTAATTCCTTTGTTTTTGCTTCTGTTTAAGAATAAATATTGCATCTAGCTTATGTTTAGATGTGGTTTTATGTTTTAATTAGTGTTTGTGCCAAGTAGAACCTTTGGGAAGACTTGTGTGAAGTTTATATGATCATGCTGTAAAAAACATAAACTTTAGTGCTCACGAGATTGGATGTCATTTTTTACTGGAGAGTGCTTTTTAGTTGATTATTTTTGCAGATGATTAACAGACAAATTCCTCACGTCCACCAATTTATTTCATTTTTTTAGAGTTACAGAAGTATTCAAAAGTTATAGATTACTACAGACTGTTCTGTTTTTGACAGATTCTGTTTTTCGTGTGTTGTTTGCTTATTTTGATGAATCTATGAGTAGTATCGGGGGGTATGAATCATGGAGAAGTTGGAATACAGTAGGTTTAACACCAATATAAATAAAGAATGATTTCATTAAGTACCTTTGATTGGTGGTTTGTTTTCTTATACTAACGGAGCTCACGAGATTTTTGGCTAAGTTTTGTGTTGTGAAGTTTTCAAGTTTTGAGTATGGCTTTGATGGACTATGGAACAAAGAGTGGCAAGAGCCTAAGCTTGGGGATGCCCAAGGCACCCCAAGGTAAAATTCAAGGATAACCAAAGCCTAAGCTTGGGGATGCCCCGGGAAGGCATCCCCTCTTTCGTCTTCATTTATCGGTAACTTTACTCAGGACTATATTTTTATTCACCACATGATATGTGTTTTGCTTGGAGCGTCATGTATGATTTGAGTCTTTGCTTTTTAGTTTGACACAATAATCCTTGATGGACACACCTCTTGAGAGAGATAAATATGATTTAGAATTTATTACAATACTCCATGTGCTTCACTTATATCTTTTGAGCTAGAAAGTTTTGCTCTAGTGCTTCACTTATATCTTTTAGAGCACGGTGGTGTTTTATTTTGTAGAAATTATTGATCTCTCATGCTTCACTTATATCTATTTGAGAGTCTTCTATAACAGCATGGTAATGTGCTTGGGTTATAAAACTAGTCCTAATATGATAGGCATCCAAGATGAGTATAGTAAAAACTTTCACATAAAGTGCAATGAATGATATGAGAAGTTTAATACTTGATGATTGTTTTGAGATATGAGGATGATGATATTAGATTCATGCTAGTGGAGTAATTGTGAATTTGAGAAAACACTTGTGTTAAAGTTTGTGATTCCCATAGCATGCACTATGGTGAACCGTTGTGTGATGAAGTTGGATCATGATTTATTTATTGAGTGTCATCCTTTGTGTGGAGGTCGGGATTGCGCGATGGTTAACTCCTACCAACCCTTCCCCTAGGAGCATGCGTTGAATACTTTGTTTTGATAACTCATAGATTTTTGCAATAAGTATATGAGTTCTTTATGACTAATGTTGAGTCCATGGATTATACGCACTCTCACCCTTCCACCGTTGCTAGCCTCTCTTGTACTGCGCAACTTTCGCCGGTACCATACACCCACCATATACCTTCCTCAAAACAGCCACCATACCTACCTATAATGGCATTTTCATAGCCATTCCGAGATATATTGCCATGCAACTTTCCACCATTCCGTTCATATGACATGATTCATCTTCATCATTCACATAGATTCATATTTTGTTCTAGCTTCGAGTTGTAATCTTTGAGTTGTAAAGTAAATAAAAGTGTGATGATCTTCATTATTAGAGCATTGTCCCGTGTGAGGAAACAAAAAAACAAAAAAAAGGAGAGAAAGGCCAAAAAAAGAGATGGCCCAAAAAAAGAGGGGGCTAAAAAACAAAAAAAGGAGAAAAGCCCCTCCAAAAAAAGAGAGAAGGGACAATGCTACTATCCTTTTCCACACTTGTGCTTCAAAGTAGCACCATAATCTTCATGATAGAGAGTCTCTTGTTTTATCACTTTCATATACTAGTGGAAATTTTCGTTATAGAACTTGGTTTGTATATTCCAACGATGGGCTTCCTCAAATGCCCTAGGTCTTCATGAGCAAGCAAGTTGGATGCACACCCACTTAGTTTCTTTTGATGAGCTTTCATACACTTATAGCTCTAGTGCATCCGTTGCATGACAATCCTACTCACTCACATTGATATCTATTGATGGGCATCTCCATAGCCCATTGATACGCCTAGTTGATGTGAGACTATCTTCCTCTTTTGTCTTCTCCACAACCACCATTCTATTCCACCTATAATGCTATATCCATGGCTCACGCTCATGTATTGCGTGAAAGTTGAAAGGTTTGAAAAAATTTGAGTATGAAACAATTGCTTAGCTGAAACCGGGGTTGTGCATGATTTAAATATTTTGTGTGATGAAGAGGGAGCATAGCCAGACTATATGATTTTGTAGGGATACCTTTCTTTGGCCATGTTATTTTGAGAAGACATGATTGCTTTTTTAGTATGCTTGAAGTATTAGTATTCTTATGTCAATATAGACTTTTGTCTTGAATCTTTCGGATCTGAACATTCATGCCACAATAAAGAAAATTACATCGAGAATTATGTTAGTTAGCATTCCACATCAAAAATTCTATTTTTACCATTTACCTACTCGAGGACGAGCAGGAATTAAGCTTGGGGATGCTTGATACGTCTCCAATGTATCTATAATTTTTTATTGTTCCATGCTATTATATATTATGTTTTGGATGTTTAATGGGCTTTATTATACACTTTTATATTATTCTTGGGACTAACCTACTAACCCAAGGCCCAGTGCAAATTCTTGTTTTTTTGCCTATTTCAGTGTTTCGTAGAGAAGGAATATCAAACGGAGTCCAAACGGAATGAAACATTTGGGAGAGTTATTTTTGGAACCGTATCTACACAGAAGACTTGGAGTACACGCAAGGGAACGAGAGAGGAGGCCACGAGGGCAGGGGTGCGCCCAGGGGGGCAGGCGCGCCCCCCCACCCTCATGGGCCCCCTCTGGCTCCCCCGGTGCCATTCTTCCTCCTATATATATCCACATACCCTGAAAACATCGAGGCAACAGACAAAACCCTAATTCCACTGCCGCAACCTTCTGTTTCCGTGAGATCCCATCTTGGGGCCTGTTCCGGAGCTCCGCCGGAGGGGGGTCGATCACGGAGTGCTTCTACATCAACACCATAGCCTCACCAATGAGTTGTGAGTAGTTTACCACAGACCTTCGGGTCCATACTTATTAGCTAGATGGCTTCTTCTCTCTCTTTGGATCTCAATACAAAGTTCTCCACGATCTTCGAGGAGATCTATTCGATGAAATCTTTTTGCGGTGTGTTTGTCGAAATCCGATGAATTGTGGGTTTTTGATCAAGATTATCTATGAACAATATTTGATTTTTTTCTGAAATATTTTATGTTTGATTATAATATCCTTGCAAGTCTCTTCGAATTATTGGTTTGGTTTGGCCTACTAGATCTATAGTTCTTGCAATGGGAGAAGTGATTGGCTTTGGGTTCAATCTTGCGGTGTCCTTTCCCAGTGACAGTAGGGGCAGTAAGGCACGTATTGTATTGTTGCCATCGAGGATAAAAAGATGGGGTTTATATCATATTGCTTGATTTTATCACTCTACATCATGTCATCTTGCTTAAGGCGTTACTCTGTTCTTATGAACTTAATACTCTAGATGCATGCTGGATAGCGGTCGATGTGTGGAGTAATAGTAGCAGATGCAGAATCGTTTCGGTCTACCTCTTACGGACGTGCTTCCTATATATAGTGATCATGCCTAGGTATTCTCATAATTATGCGCTTTTCTATCAATTGCTCGATAGTAATTTGTTCACCCACCGTAGAATTCTGCTATCATGAGAGAAGCCACTAGTGAAACCTATGCCCCCCGGGTCTATTCTCAACATATTAATCTTCCATCTACTTTACTTTGCATTATTTACTTTCTGTTTCTATACCAAAAATACCAAAAAATACTATCCTATCATATCTATCAGATCTCACTTTCGTAAGTGACCGTGAAGGGATTGACAACCCCTTATCGCGTTGGCTGCGAAGTTCTTATTTGTTTGTGCAGGTGCGAGGGACTCGCGCGTGGTCTCCTACTGGATTGATACCTTGGTTTTCAAAAACCGAGGGAAATACTTACGCTACTGTGCTGCATCACCCTTTCCTCTTTGGGGGAATACAACGCAAGCTCGAGAAGTAGCACTCCGCCACTCCCATTCGGTGCACCGACGAGCATGCGGCCCTCATCGCCGCAGAAATGCACTGCCCCATCGCGGAGTTCCCCTTGCAGTACCTGGGCCTGCCTCTTTCCATTCGGAAGCCAACCACAACCAGCTTGCTGCCCATCGCGCACAAGCTCGAGCGGAAACTCTCTTCATGGCGCGCCTTCATGCTCTCTCGCAACGACCGACTGGCCCTTGTCCGCCACGTCCTCTGTGCTATCCCAACGCACTTCCTCATGGCCATCGCCTTCAACCAAACCATCCTCAAGAAAGTGAATCACATCATCCGTGGATTTCTTTGGGCTGGATGCAAGGAGGCCAATGGAGGCCAATGCATGGTCAACTAGCAGTGGGTATGCCGCCCACTTCATCTTGGCGGGCTGGGCATTCGGTATCTGCAGCGCGCGGGCATCGCCCTCCGAGCGCGCTAGCTCTGGCTCCAGCACACCGATCTCTAGCGTCCCTAGATCCACTTGCACACCCCGCACGATGTGAACGTATATGCTATATTCCATGCCTCAACCACCTAGAGCGTAGGCAATGGCGATAAGTGCAAGTTTTGGACCGACCACTGGTTCGACGGACGATCGGTGGCCGAGATCGCTCCTCAGCTATTTCAGATGATCCCCAAGAGGCGATGGAAGATTCGCATGGTCAGTGACGGCCTATCCCAGCACTCTTGGGTACAAGCCATCCATGGCACTCTTGGTCCTGCTTCCATGGTGAAATACGTGCAGCTCTGGCGGGCGGTGCGCCACATTCATCTTACCGACTCCCCGGACACCATCCGATGGCGCTGGACCACTTCGGGCATCTACTCTGCCAGCTCATGCTACCAAGCCCTCTTCCTTGGAGCTTGCGAGGAACCACACTGGAAGCTCACATGGAAATCTTGGGCACCACTTCACGTCAAGTTCTTCATCTGGCTCGCTCTACAGGACCGGTGCTAGACAACGGAGCATCTTGCTATACACGGCCTGCCCCATGAACCCGCTTGTGCCCTCTGCGATCAAGAGGACGAAATGATGCAACACCTGCTAGCTGGCTGCTCCTTCTCCCGCCAGGTGTGGCATGACATTCTTGGTTGGGCCAGGTCTCCTATGGACCTACCAACCAAAGACACCGACTTCCTTGTGTGGAGGGCATCTTCTTGCTTCCTCGCGCCCACTACCGCGCGTAAAGGATTGTCCTCCATCACCATCCTCACCGCTTGGTGGATTTGGAAGCACCGGAACGGCTGCACCTTCGACAGGGACTGACCCTTCGTCTCTCACCTATGCTCCATGATCAAAGACGAAGTGCGCATGTGGGCTAGGGCCGGCACCAACGCTATTGGTAACATCGTTCTGGTGGCGGCGCAAGGCGGTGACGGTCGGGGAGACCGGCACAGATGCTTCGCTCCGGGTGTTGGGTAACGTAGCAGAATTCAAAAAAATTCCTATGCTTCACCAAGATCAATCTAAGGAGTCATCTAGCAACGAGCATAATGGAGTGCATCTACATACCCTTTTGTAGATCGCGTGCGGAAGCGTTCGAAGGAACGTGGATGAAGTAGTCGTCCTCTTCGTGATCCTCGTCACCGATGATCCTAGCGCCGAACGGACGGCACCTCCGCGTTCAACACACGTACGGTCCAGCGACGTATCCTCCTTCTTGATCCATCAAGGGCGGAGGAGAGGTTGTCGGAGATCCAGCAGCACGACGGCGTGGTGGTGGATGCAACAGGAAAACCTGCAGGGCTTCGTCGGCGCCCTGCGAGAGGAGATGGAAGTGTGACGGGAGGGGGGAGAGGCGCCAGAGGCTTGGGGTGCGGCTGCCCTCTCCCCCCCACTATATGTAGGGGCCAGGGGGGCGCCGTCCCTAGGGAGATCAAATCTCCATGGGGGCGGCGGCCAGGGGGGAAGACTTGCCCCCCAAGGCATAGGGGACGCCCCCTCCCCCTAGGGTTTCAACCCTAGGCGCATGGAGGGTGGGCCCATGTGGTGCGCCAGCCCACCAGGGGCTGGCCCCTTCCCCCTTGCGGCCTACGGGACCCACCGGGATGGGTGGCCCCACCCGATGGACCCCCGGGACCCCTTCGGTGGTCCCGGGACACTCCCGGTAACCCCCGGAATTCACCTGATGGCCGAAACTGGACTTCCTATATATCATTCTTTACCTCCGGATCATTCCGGAACTCCTCGTGACATCAGGGATCACATCCGGGACTCCGAACAACATTCGGGTTTCCATGTGCATGTATCTCGACAACCCTAGCGTCATCGAACCTTAAGTGTGTAGACCCTACGGGTTCGGGAGACACGCAGACATGACCGAGACGACTCTCCGGTCAATAACCAACAGCGGGATCTGGATACCCATGTTGGTTCCCATGTGTTCCTCGATGATCTCATCGGATGAACCACTGTGTCAAGGATTCACTCAATCCCGTATGTTATTCCCTTTCTCTATCGGTACGGTACTTGCCCGAGATTCGATCGTCGGTATGCCCGATACCTTGTTCAATCTCGTCATGGCAAGTCTCTTTACTCGTTCCGTAATCCATCATCCCGTTACTAACTCCTTAGTCACTTTGAGCTCATTATGATGATGTCTTACCAAGAGGGCCCAAAGGTACCTCTCCGTCATACGGAGTGACAATATCCCAGTCTCGGTTCGTACCAAGTCAACAGACACTTTCGGAGATACCCGTTGCATACCTTTGTAGCCACCCAGTTACGTTGTGACGTTTGGCATACCCAAAGTATTCCTACGGTATCCGGGAGTTGCACAACCTCATGGTCTAAGGAATAAATACTTGACACTAGAAAAGCTTATGCATTACGAACTATATGATCTCGTGCTAGGCTCAGGATTGGGTCTTGTCCATCACATCATTCTCCTAATGATGTGATCCCGTTATCAATGACATCCAATGTCCATGGTCAGGATACCGTGACCATCTGTTGATCAACGAGCTAGTAACTAGAGGCTTACCAGGGACACGTTATGGTCTATGTATTCACACATGTATCGCTGTTTCCGTACAATACAATTCAAGCATGAATAACAGACAATTATCATGAACAAGGAAATATAATAATAATACTTTTATTATTGCCTCTAGGGCATATTTCCAACAGTCTCCCACTTGCACTAGAGTCTTACATTGTGATTAATCGAATACCCATAGAGTTCTGGTGTTGATCATGTTTAGCCCGTGGAAGAGGTTTAGTCAACGGGTCTGCAACATTCAGATCCGTATGCACTTTACAAATATCTATGTCTCCATCTTGAACATAATTCCGGATGGAGTTGAAACGGCGCTTGATGTGCTTGGTCTTCTTGTGAAACCTGGGCTCCTTGGTAATGGCAATAGCTCCAGTGTTGTCACAGAAGAGAGTCATCGGGCTTGACGCGCTTGGAATGACTCCTAGGTCGGTGATGAACTCCTTCATCCAGACTCCTTCTTGTGCTGCTTCGCAAGAAGCTATGTACTCCGCTTCACATGTAGAATGCGCCATGACGCTCTGCTTGCAACTGCACCAGCTGACTGCTCCACCATTCAAAATATACACGTATCCGGTTTGTGACTTAGAGTCATCCAGATCTGTGTCGAAGCTAGCATCGACGTAACCCTTTACGACGAGCTCTTCGTCACCTCCATAAACGAGAAACATATCCTTAGTCCTCTTCAGGTACTTTAGGATGTTCTTGACCGCTGTCCAGTGTTCCATACCGGGATCACTTTGGTACCTCCCTACCAAACTTATGGCAAGGTTCACATCAGGTCTGGTACACAGCATGGCATACATGATAGAACCTATGGCTGAGGCATAGGGAATGACACTCATCTTTTCTCTATATTCTGCCGTGGTCGGGGACTAAGCCTTGCTCAATCTCATACCTTGCAAAACAGGCAAGAACCCCTTCTTGGACTGATCCATATTGAACTTCTTCAATATCTTGTCAAGGTATGTGCTTTGTGAAAGACCAATGAGGCGTCTTGATCTATCTCTATAGATTTTGATGCCTAGTATGTAAGCAGCTTCTCCAAGGTCCTTCATTGAAAAACTCTTATTCAAGTAGGCCTTTATGCTCTCCAAGAATTTTATATCATTTCCCATCAGCAATATGTCATCCACTTATAATATGAGAAAAGCTACAGAGCTCCCACTCACTTTCTTGTAAATACAGGCTTCTCCCCAAGTCTGTATAAAACCAAACGCTTTGATCACATCATTAAAGCGAATATTCCAACTCCGAGATGCTTGCACCAGCCCGTAGATCGAGCGCTAGAGCTTGCATACCTTGTTAGAATTCTCTGGATCGACAAAACCTTCCGGCTGCATCATATACAGCTCTTCCTTGAGGAAGCCATTAAGGAATGTTGTTTTGACGTCCATTTGCCATATCTCATAATCATAGAATGCGGCAATTGCTAACATGATTCGGACGGACTTTAGCATCGCTACGGGAGAGAAAGTCTCGTCGTAGTCAATCCCTTGAACTTGTCAATAACCCTTAGCGACAAGCCGAGCTTTATAGATGGTCACGTTACCATCCGCGTCTGTCTTCTTCTTAAATATCCATTTATTTTCTATGGCGTGCCTATCATCGGGCAAGTCCACCAAAGTCCATACTTTGTTTTCATACATGGATTCTATCTCGGATTTCATGGCTCAAAGCCATTTATTGGAATCTGGGCCCGCCATCGCCTCTTCATAGTTCGAAGGTTCACCGTTGTCTAACAACATGATTTCCATGATAGGGTTGCCGTACCACTCTGGTGCGAAACGTGTCCTTGTGGACCTTCGAAGTTCAGTAGTAACTTGATATGTTTCTTCACGATCATCATCATTAACTTCCTCCCTTGTCGGTGCAGGCACCTCAGGAACAATTTCATGCGCTGCACTACTTTCCGGTTCGGGAGGGGTGACTGTCACCTCATCAAGTTCTACTTTCCTCCCACTCACTTCTTTCGAGAGAAACTCTTTCTCCAGAAAGGATCCATTCTTGGCAACAAAGACTTTGCCTTCGGATCTGTGGTAGAAGGTGTACCCAATCGTTTCCTTTGGGTATCCTATGAAGACGCATTTTTCCGATTTGGGTTCGAGCTTTTCAGGTTGAAGTTTCTTGACATAAGCATCGCAACCCCAAACTTTTAGAAACGACAGCTTAGGTTTCTTGCCAAACCAAAGTTCATACGGTGTCGTCTCAACGGATTTCGACGGAGCCCTATTTAAAGTGAATGCGGCAGTCTCTAAAGCATAACCCCAAAAAGATAGCGGTAAGTCGGTGAGAGACATCATAGATCGCACCATGTCCAACAGGGTACGATTTCGACGTTCGGACACACCGTTACGCTGAGGTGTTCTGGGCGGTGTCAATTGTGAAACAATTCCACAGTTCCTAAGGTGCGTGCCAAATTCATGACTTAAATATTCACCCCCACAATCCGATCGCAAGAACTTTATTTTTCTATCACGTTGATTCTCAACCTCATTCTGAAATTCCTTGAACTTTTCAAAGGTCTCAGACTTGTGCTTCATCAAGTAGATATACCCATATCTACTCAAGTCATCTATGAGGGTGAAAACATAACGATAGCCTCCGCGAACCTCAACACTCATTCGACCGCACACATCGGTATGTATGATTTCCAATAAGTTGGTTGCTCGCTCCATTGTTCCGGAGAACGGAGTCTTGGTCATCTTGCCCAAGAGGCATGGTTCGCATGTGTCAAATGATTCATAATCAAGAGACTCCAGAAGTCCATCAGCATGAAGCTTCTTCATACGTTTGACACCAATATGACCAAGGCGGCAATGCCACAAGTATGTGGGACTATCATTGTCAACTTTACATATTTTGGCATTCACACTATGAATATGTGTATCATCACGATCGAGATTCATCAAAAATAAACCATTGACCAGCGGGGCATGACCATAAAACATATCTCTCAAATAAATAGAACAACCATTATTCTCGGATTTAAATGAGTAGCCATCTCGCATCAAACGAGATCCAGATACAATGTTCATGCTCAAAGCTGGTACTAAATAACAATTATTAAGGTTTAAAACTAATCCCGAGGGTAGATGTAGAGGCAGTGTGCCGACGGTGATCACATCGAGCTTGGAACCATTCCCGACGCGCATCGTCACCTCGTCCTTCGCCAGTCTCCGCTTATTCCGCAGCTCCTGCTTTGAGTTACAAATATGAGCAACTGCACCGGTATCAAATACCCAGGAGCTACTACGAGCGCTGGTAAGGTACACATCAATAACATGTATATCATATATACCTTTGACGTTGCCGGCCTTCTTGTCTGCTAAGTATTTGGGGCAGTTCCGCTTCCAGTGACCCGTTCCCTTGCAATAAAAGCACTCCGTCTCAGGCTTGGGTCCATACTTTGGCTTCTTCCCGGCAACTGGCTTACCGGGCGCGGCAACTCCCTTGCCGTCCTTCTTGAAGTTCTTCTTACCCTTGCCCTTCTTGAACTTAGTGGTTTTATTGACCATCAACACTTGATGCTCTTTCTTGATCTCCACCTCCGCTGATTTCAGCATTGAATACACCTCGGGAATGGACTTCTCCATCCCCTGCATATTGAAGTTCAACACGAAGCTCTTGTAGCTAGGTGGGAGCGACTGGAGGATTCTGTCAACGACTGCTTCGTCTGGGAGATTCATTCCCAGCTGAGACAAGCGGTTGTGCAACCCAGAAATATTGAGTATGTGCTCACTGACAGAACTGTTTTCCTCCATCTTACAGCTGTAGAATGCGTTGGAGACATCATATCTCTCAACTCGGGCATGAGCCTGGAAAACCATTTTCAGCTCTTGGAACATCTCATATGCCCCGTGGTGCTCAAAACGCTTTTGGAGCCCCGATTCTAAGCTGTAGAGCATGCCGCACTGAACCAGGGAGTAATCATTGCAACGCGACTGCCAAGCGTTCATAACATCTTGGTTTGCTGGGGCGGGAGCGTCACCTAGCGGTGCTTCTAGGACATAAGTTTTCTTGGCAGCTATGAGGATGATCCTCATGTTACGGACCCAGTCCGTATAGTTGCTACCATCGTCTTTCAGCTTGGATTTCTCTAGGAACGCGTTGAAGTTGAGGGTGACATGAGCGTGGGCCATTTGATCTACAAGACATATTGTAAAGAATTTAGACTAAGTTCATGATAATTAAGTTCATCTTAATCAAATTTTAATGAACTCCCACTCATTGTCTCTAGTCATCTAAGTGATACATGATCCGAATCGACTAGCACATGTCTGATCATCACGTGAGACGGACTAGTCATCAACGGTGAACATCTTCATGTTGATCGTATCTTCCATACGACTCATGTTCGACCTCTCGGTCTTCCGTGTTCCGAGGCCATGTCTGTACATGCTAGGCTCGTCAAGTGAACCCTAAGTGTTTTGCGTGTGTAAATCTGGCTTACACCCGTTGTATGCGAATGTTAGAGCCTATCACACCCGATCATCACGTGGTGCTTCGGAACAACGATCCTTAGCAACGGTGCATAGTTAGGGGGAACACAATTCTTGAAATTTTAGTGAGAGATCATCTTATTTACTACCGTCGTTCTAAGTAAACAAGATGCATAAACATGATAAACATCACATGCAATCAAATAAAGTGACATGATATGGCCAATATCATCTTGCTCCTTCGATCTCCATCTTCGGGGCAACATGATCATCTTTGTCACCGGCTCGACACCATGATCTCCATCATCGTGTCTTCATGAAGTCGTCACGCCAACTGTTACTTCTACTACTATGGCTAACGTTTAGCAATAAAGTAAAGTAATTACATGGCGTTATTCAGTGACACGCAGGTCATACAATAATTAAGCCAACTCCTATGGCTCCTGCCGGTTGTCATTATCATCGACATGCAAGTCGTGATTCCCTATTACAAGAACATGATCAATCTCATACATCACATATATCATTCATCACATCTTCTTGGCCATACCACATCACATAGCACATGCTGCAAGAACAAGTTAGACGACCTCTAATTGTTGTTGCAAGTTTTACGTGGCTTCTATAGGTTTTCTAGCAAGAACGTTTCTTACCTACGCCAAAACCACAACGTGATTTGTCAATTTCTATTTACCCTTCATAAGGACCCTGTTCATTGAATCCGATCCGACTAAAGTGGGAGAGTCAGACACCCGCCAGCCACCTTATGCAACTAGTGCATGTCTGTCGGTGGAACCAGTCTCACGTAAGCGTACGTGTAAGGTCGGTCCGGGCCGCTTCATCCCACGATGCCGCCGAATCAAGATTGGACTAGTAACGGCAAGAAAATTGAGCAAACTCAACGCCCACAACTTATTTGTGTTCTACTCGTGCAAGATGCTACGCAAAGACCTAGCTCAGATGCCACTGTTGGGTAACGTAGCAGAATTCCAAAAATTTCCTACGCTTCACCAAGATCAATCTAAGGAGTCATCTAGCAACGAGCATAATGGAGTGCATCTACATACCCTTTTGTAGATCGCGTGCGGAAGCGTTCGAAGGAACGTGGATGAAGTAGTCGTACTCTTCGTGATCCTCGTCACCGATGATCCTAGCGCCGAACGGACGGCACCTCCGCATTCAACACACGTACGGTACAGCGACGTCTCCTCCTTCTTGATCTAGCAAGGGCGGAGGAGAGGTTGTCGGAGATCCAGCAGCACGACGGCGTGGTGGTGGATGCAACAGGAAAACCTGCAGGGCTTCGCCGGCGCCCTGCGAGAGGAGATGGAAGTGTGACGGGAGGGGGGAGAGGCGCCAGAGGCTTGGGGTGCGGCTGCCCTCTCCCCCCACTATATATAGGGGCCAAGGGGGCACCGGCCCTAGGGAGATCAGATCTCCATGGGGGCGGCGGCCAGGGGGGAAGACTTGCCCCCCAAGGCATAGGGGGCGCCCCCTCCCCCTAGGGTTTCAACCCTAGGCGCATGGAGGGGGGCCCATGTGGTGCGCCATCCCACCAGGGGCTGGCCCCTTCCCCCTTGCGGCCTACGGGACCCACCGGGATGGGTGGCCCCACCCGGTGGACCCCCGGGACCCCTCCGGTGGTCCCGGGACACTCCCGGTGACCCCCGGAATTCATCCGATGGCCGAAACTGGACTTCCTATATATCATTCTTTACCTCCGGATCATTCCGGAACTCCTCATGATGTCCGGGATCTCATCCGGGACTCTGAACAACATTCGGGTTTCCATGTGCATGTATCTCTACAACCCTAGCGTCACCGAACCTTAAGTGTGTAGACCCTACGGGTTCGGAAGACACGCAGACATGACCGAGACGACTCTCCGGTCAATAACCAACAGCGAGATCTGGATACCCATGTTGGTTCCCACGTGTTTCTCGATGATCTCATCGGATGAACCACTGTGTCAAGGATTCACTCAATCCCGTATGTTATTCCCTTTGTCTATCGGTACGGTACTTGCCCGAGATTCGATCGTCGGTATGCCCGATACCTTGTTCAATCTCGTCATGGCAAGTCTCTTTACTCGTTCCGTAATCCATCATCCCGTGACTAACTCCTTAGTCACCTTGAGCTCATTATGATGATGTCTTACCGAGAGGGCCCAAAGGTACCTCTCCGTCATACGGAGTGACAATATCCCAGTCTCGGTTCGTACCAAGTCAATAGACACTTTCGGAGATACCCGTTGCATACCTTTGTAGCCACCCAGTTACGTTGTGACGTTTGGCATACCCAAAGTATTCCTATGGTATCCGGGAGTTGCACAACCTCATGGTCTAAGGAATAAATACTTGACACTAGAAAAGCTTATGCATTACGAACTATACGATCTCGTGCTAGGCTCAGGATTGGGTCTTGTCCATCACATCATTCTCCTAATGATGTGATCCCGTTATCAATGACATCCAATGTCCATGGTCAGGAAACCGTGACCATCTGTTGATCAACGAGCTAGTAACTAGAGGCTTACCAGGGACACGTTATGGTCTATGTATTCACACATGTATCGATGTTTCCATACAATACAATTCAAGCATGAATAACAGACAATTATCATGAACAAGGAAATATAATAATAATACTTTTATTATTGCCTCTAGGGCATATTTCCAACACCGGGCGGTGGTGGCTCGCGTGCGACGGCGGTGCGCTACTGGCGACCTTCGTCGTCCTTGGACCCGCCT
Source organism: Secale cereale (assembly GCA_902687465.1). Lineage (NCBI taxonomy): Eukaryota > Viridiplantae > Streptophyta > Magnoliopsida > Poales > Poaceae > Secale > Secale cereale. The sequence goes on along the minus strand of LR738714.1, from coordinate 155,267,465 downwards.
GCACGCAGGGTCCGCCCTGCGGCCCTTGTGCCGCTCCCGGGATTTGTCCCCGGGGTGGCTATGGCGGCGCCTGAGGAGTGGCCTGCGCTCCCATCTTTGCCCTCTTCGGTGTCGCTGGCGACGGCGGCGGCGCGGGTGGCAGAGACGGTCGACGCGCTAGGGTTAGCGTTGTCATGCGTCCCTCCCCCCTGGGCCTAGTGGCGCCCATTGGGCCTGGGTTGGCCTCGGTCTGTCCTGAGGCCCAAGTGCTTCCTGGGGTGGGGCCCTCTACGGCTACGGTTGGGCACATGGACTCATGTGCTGGGCCTGGCCCAGTATTGCCCAGTGCCGCTCGGCCTGCCCCGGGAGGGGCCCGTGAGCCCGGTCGGCCGCGCTATATATGGTGCGCAGGGGCTCTCACGACCCCTCACTAGGGTTTCCGGCTTGTCCCAGTGAGCTGTGGCGCTACAGGCTCTCCGCCAGATCTCTCGCCCCCATTCCTCCTCCTCTCCCTCTCACACTATCCTTCGCCGCGGTGACGGCCATGGGGGATAGGCGTGTGGATAAGAGACCGATTGAGGCTCCAGTCCCCGAGGAGGAGCGGCGACGTGAGAAGGCGTTGCGGGAGCAGGCGAAGCACGGTCAACGGGCCAAGGCGGCGGGTCGTGACGACGGTAGCGGTGGCTTCGATCAAGGTCAAGGTGGTGGTTTCGATCATGGCTATGGTGGCAGCCATGGCCAAGGCTTTGGATCTGGCTCCCACGGGCGCGAGGGGGATTGGGGTCCTCCTCCACCTTGGTGGGGTCAGCAAGAAAGGAAGAAGAAGCGCAAGCAAGGAACGCGAAGGCGCGAGCTAGAGCGCAAGCCGCGGGAGCACCCCCTCTGTGATGGGGGTCATGGGGATCCGCTAGCCAAGAAGCCGCGGGCGTCGGCTGCCCCTCTGGCAGTGGCCTTGCCGGAGGCGCCGCGGGGGTCGGCGGACACGCCCATTCTGGTTGAGGAAGAGGGCGGGGAGTGCTTCAAGTGTGGTCGGACCGGGCATTTTCAAGCTAAGTGTACCTTTCTCCCCCTCTGTGTGATCTGCAAGCAGGAGAGCCATGCCTCGGCTTATTGCCCATCGAGGGGCAAGCAGATGCACCTCCAGATCGTGGGCAGTGCCATTCCGGGTGAAGGTTTCTTTTGCATGGAATTCGAAGAAGAAGAGGAGGTGGAGGGTGCTGGCCTTAAGGTTGCTAATGGCGCTATTTTGTCGGCGGAGCCAGGGAGGCTCTCGCTGTGCTCGCTCAAGCAGGAGTTGAAGCACATGGTGGCTGGAGACTGGGACTGGCAGATTACTCAGGTAGGTGGCAATGACTTTGCGGTGGTTTTCCCTTCTGCGGACCTGCTGCATATGGCCAAAACAAGTGGCAAGCTCTTCCTCTCCATCAATGACATTACGGTGCTGGTGCGTGACTCGATCCATGAGACGATTGTGCCCCTCTCCATGCCGGAGGTGTGGCTCCACCTTCATGGCGTCCCTAAGAAACACCGCCATGTTGAGCACCTAATGGAGGGGCTCAAGATGCTGGGAAGACTTATCGTGGTGGATGAGCTTTCCCTCATCCGGGTGGGACCGGTGAGGATGAAATTTGGATGCAAAGCCCCTGACAAGTTGAACGGTCTCGTGCAAGTCTTGTTTAACCATGAGGGATATGATATCAAGGTTGAGGTGGAGAGGCTCCCAAAGCGCAGTGGAGACGGGCCAGCGACGCCTGGCTCTGGCAATGCACCCTCCCACCCGGGCGACAAGAGTGCTGGCCCGCCTAGTTCGGGGACCGGGAGGCTGGCTGGGCAGCAGCAGACTGGCCCCGGGGCCCAGGGAGGGCAGGTCAATGGCAATGGTGGTCAATCTAAGGACGTGGACATGGCCTGCCGCGAGGAGGAGCCTGAGGACAGTATGCCGGATACGTCGATCGACACGGAGACATGGAATCAACTGGGCTTCAAAGAGCTCGCTCTCGATGAGGTGAAAGATGGTGTGGAGCCTGGATCGCATGCGGTTGCGGACACGGCTGGGAGCAGTCCGCCACCATCCCGCGCTCTAGTGGGGGTCTTCAACTAGGTTGGTAAGGAGGCGCGGCCTGGCGCTGGCCGTGATGCGTCTGCGGTCGCCCCGGCCTCCCCCAGTCTGCTAGGCTCTGACACGGGAGTGGTGCTCAACGAACCTTCCATCCGCACCCCGCTCTCAAGCCGTTGCAACTCGGGAGGCTCCAGGTGTGCCCCCAAGAAGACGGCTAGGCGGAAGCCCCCGACCAACCACGCAGTTCTGTTCCTTCCTTCATCGGTTGCGCCGGCGAGCGTGATCTGTAGGCTGGGCTGGGTGCGGCGGGCGCGTCAGCAAAGGCAAGGCGCTCCAGGGCCTCCCCGGTCTCTCAACGTGCCCCAAGTGCTAGGGCCAAGGCGGCGCTGGGCGACCTGTCCTCCTTGGAGAGTGCGCAGCTTCGCCTGGCAGACAAGAATCTCGAGACCTCAGGTAACCCCCCTCCTTTAAGATTTTGAATGCTTTTACAGATCCACAACTTGTTTCCATCCTAGATGACATCGGTTTTTAGGTTGGTTAGGAGAGTGGTGAGCTTGTTTCTCTTATTCTTGCTCGCGTGGATGCCCAAGCGACTTTGGCTGAGGCAGCCGCCACGGCCAAGGCCAGGGAGGCCAATGCCACGGCTCTGTCTGTTCCTGGATCTGCAGGGACTGTGGCTAACTCTAACACGTTAATTCTGTCGGAAGGGGGTGCTGAAACCAAGAAGGTTGAGGCAACTCCCTCGACGAGCCGTGCCCCGGCTAAAAAACGTGTCGCAAAATCGTTGACCTCCAGAGGGGTGCGCCTTCGCAATCGTATAATTTGATGCGCTACTTATTCTGGAACATTAGGGGTTGCGGTCATTCGGATCGCCGCACTCAACTTAAAGAGTATATTGCTTGGGAAAGGATTGACGTCGTGGCGCTTCAAGAAACGATCAAAGCTGATTTTTTTATAGATACCTTGCGGCATATGACCCTCTTCATCGTTTTGTGTGGGGCTGGGTTCCCTTCACTGGCCACTTAGGCGGTCTTCTTCTGGGATGTAATTCTGATGTGTGTGATGTTGTAAGTTGGGACACGGGCTCGTTTTTCATTTTTATCACGATCAAACATAGAATTTTCTTAGCTTCCTGGGTGATTGTTTGTGTTTACGGCCCGGCAGACCACTCGCGCGCGGCAGGTTTCTTGGGTGAAATCCAAAACTTGGTTGGGGCCAAGCAAGCCGCAAATATACCCATCGTTCTTGGGGGAGACTTTAACCTTATTTGCTCGGGAGCGGATAAGAATAACCACAATATTGACTAGCCTAGAGTTGCTCTCTTCAACAATGCTATTGCGGCTTGTGCTTTGCGGGAAATTGCTAGGACTGGCGCTAGATATACGTGGACTAACAAGCAACTCGCTCCGGTGCGTAGCGTTCTCGACCGAGTCTTTGTTACGATAGATTAGGAAGTGCTCTTTCACATGTGTACGTTGGTCGCGAAAATGCGCATCGAGTCGGACCATGTTCCGTTGATCTTGGCCTCCAGGGAGGATATGATCAAGCGAAGCCCGTGCTTCTACTTTGAAACTGGGTGGTTCGAGGTAGAAGGTTTAGGGCCCATGCTCATTGCTCGCTGGGAGCAAGCAAGGGCTCCGGCTGGCCGCTCCCGGGGCCCTCTCGACACTTGGGTTACGGCGGCCAGTGCTCTGCGTGGTTTCCTCCGCGGGTGGGGTGCAAATCACGGGAGTGAAGCTAAACGCATAAGGGAAGCAATCATCGAAGATATAAAAACCCTTGACGTGCAAGCTGACTCCAGATCCTTTTCGGAAGCGGAGTGGGCTAACCGTTATGCCCTCGAAAACCAAGTGCTTGGCATCCTCAGGGAAGAGGGGGAATATTGGTGACGTAGGGGCGGCGTCAAGTGGATTACTAAGGGTGATGCAAATACGGGCTATTTCCATGCATTTGCCAACGACCGAAAACGGAAGTGCACGATTCTGAGACTACAATCAAATCACGGGTTGCTGGTCAGTCAAGCCGAGATTTTGGCCCACATTTATGATTTTTTTCCTCAACCTGTTGGGAACAGTTGAGGAGAAGCCCTTGCGTCTACGTGGTGACTTCTGGGGGGGGAGAGATGCACGTGTGTCGCAAGCCGAGAACGATTCCTTGGCCCTGTCCTTCTCCACAAAGGAGAATGACGAAGCAGTTGGCGCAATGAAGATAGATACAGCACCTGGCCCGGATGGCTGGCCGGTTGCTTTCTTTTACTGCTTTTGGCCTTCGCTCAAAGACATTTTTTACGATATTATCAATGGCTTTGCACTAGGTACGGTAGACATTTCGTGCCTCAACTTCGGCGTCATCAGCCTCATACCCAAAGTTAAAGGGGCCGATTCTATCAAGCAATATCGTCCCATCACTCTTATTAACGTGCCGTTCAAAATTTGTTCCAAGGCCTACTCAGCGAGGTTGGCCCCAGTTGCGCAGCGCGTGATAGACCATAGTCAGTCGGGTTTCCTCAAAGGTCGTAACATTCTCGAAGGGCCAGTAGTGTTGCAAGAGATTGTCCACGAGCTTAATCGCACGCGGCAGCAGGCCGTGCTTCTTAAGCTCGACTTTGAGAAAGCCTATGATCAAGTGAACAGGGAGTTCATTCGTGAGGTTCTAATTCGGAAGGGATTCGAATCAGGTTTTGCTCGTCGTTTCATACAACTGGTCTCGGGGGGTGGGGGCAGACTGCGGTGTGGATTAACGGAGAAGTTGGGAACTTCTTTCGCAACAAACGAGGTCTCAGGCAGGGAGATCCTTCCTCGCCCCTGATCTTTAACTTTGTTGCGGATGCCCTCTCAGCCATGGTGCACAAGGCTAAGGACGCCGGACACATCCGTGGAGTTGTTCCTCACCTCATTCCCGGTGGGATCACGCATCTCCAATATGGGGACGATACCCTGTTGCTCTTTGAGCTTGATGATCACAGTCTAGCCTCGATCAAACTCATCCTCCTCGCTTTTGAGATTATATCAGGCCTGAAGATCAACTTTCTAAAGAGCGAGATGATAGCCATTGGGATGGACTCACCCCTCGCTGTCCGTATTGCCAACCTGCTCAATTGCAAGCTAGGGAGCTTCCCAAATAAGTACTTAGGTCTACCTATCTCGGACAAACACATATCTATTCTAGAGTGGGAACCTTTGTACGGCAAGGTGGCGACCGGGTTAGCCCTTGGCATGGCTGGTTTCTCTCCTTGGCTGCCAGGTTGATCCTGACAAATACTAGCCTCTCCTATTTACCCATGTTTACTATGGGCATGTTCCTGCTGGCCGATGGGGTCCACGCCAAGCTCGATACCCCCCGTTCCAAGTTATTTGGGAAGGAACTGGGACAAAAAAGAAGTACCACTTGATCAAGTGGGCGGCGCTATGCCGCCCCAAGAAATTTGGTGGTCTAGGGATCCTAAACTCCAAACTCATGAATGTTGCGCTCCTCACCAAGTGGATTTGGAAACTTGCCCAGAACGATCAAGGGCTTTGGGCGGATATCCTTCGTGCTAAATACTTTACCGATGGAAATTTCCTCACATCTAAGGCTAAGGGATCGCCTTTCTAGAACGAGATCCAGGCCGTTATGTCAGCCTTCACGTTAGGAGCCAAGTTCTGTGTTAATAATGGCACATCCACGAGGTTCTGGCTCGACCATTGGATCGGCTTGGAACCCCTTTGGCGCAGTCATGCCGTCATCTATCAATTAGCCACTAACGTTGACATTCTCGTGGCCGATGCGCTTAGATCCAGCCCACCCGCCATTTCTTTCAAGAGACCACTCCTCGTTCACGAACGGGCTTGTTGGGACGGGCTCCTAACTGCTTTGGATGGAGTGGCTCTTCGACCCGAGGCCGACACAGTCTCTTGGTCCCTCACGAGCTCTGGGAAGTTCTCAGTTCAGTCTCTATACAACAAGCTGATCGAGGGGCCGACGCAGAATTGGAACCTGTTATCGGCTTCGGACCTTCGTGTGATCCTTCTCGCTCATAGGGGTGGTTTTGGGCGCGTTCTGTGGAGATGTGTAGGAGCGCTGTGTTGGGCCTTATGGACTACTCGTAATAAGATGACTATTGAGCATAAATTTCCTACTCACCCTGTTGACATTATCTTCAAATGTCACTTGTTCCTTCAGACATGGACATCGTTGGGGAAACGGCGTGATGCAGACCGGATGACGGAGGCCATGGAGCAGATTCGCTTGATTCAGATTGAGGCTCGTCACTAGGTTGCTGTTGGCTGCGTTGTTTTGGACTGGCTGCTGGGAGCTGTAGTTTCTACTCTATCTTATTCGGGCTTAGGCCGGTTGCATGTACCGTACTTTGACGGTGGCCTTTATATTTTTGTTGTATTGCGTTGAACCTGTGATGCTGCCTCTTGTTGGGCTTTATTAATTTAAAGCCGACCGCTGCCTGCGTCTTCGTTCTGAGAAAACCACGTCGAGCATCGGTGAGCGCGAGCTGCGAGCTGCGGTGCAATCAGCGGCAGTTCGAGCATGGAGGGGGTGTCGCCGATCGCGAGCGTGGTGGGCGGCGCGAGCGGAACGGCCGTGTGGTGCCGGGCTACGCTGGGATGGGGAACGCTGTAACGGGCCTGGAGATCACAGGGGGGAGAGAGGAAGGGAAGGGGGCGATCGGATCTGAGGGAGAGAGAGATAGATAGCTTGAGGAGGAAGAACAGCTTCTCTCACTCGGTTCCTTACAGCCACATAATTCTCGATGCCTCCACACATAGCACCAACCCCCCCTATATCACCCACGGCATGCAGGCCACACACACACGCGACCCGAGCTGACCGTACGGGCCCACTGGTCAGCCTCCTCCTAGGCCCCTTGACTATTCCAGGCCTCGCCAGGCTATGGCGTTGCTTCACTGTCCAGTGGGGCCGCCCTGGTGGGTGGGGCTGCCGTGACATTCTCCCCCGCTTGTGGACCGACTTGACCCCAAGGCGGTGTAGTAGGGAACCGTTGCTGCAGAGCCGTTGGATCTTCCATGTCGACAGTGACCCCGGAAGCTGACTCCATCGCACTTGAATGCGAGGCCGAGGGGCGCCTGCCACCCGCACCATCTTGCGGTTGAGAACCAGCTCAGGGACATGCTCCGCCTGCAAGATCGAGTTGTCTGGAGGGAGTTCAGTGCTTACCGGTACCGTAGCTCCAACGGCCTTCTTCAGTTGCGAGACATGGACAACAGGATGAATGCGACTGTTCTCAGGCAATTGTAATTTGTATGCCACTGCCCCGACTCGAGCCAACACCCTGTACGGCCCATAGTAGCGGAACGCTAGCTTTTGATGTGGTCGTTGCGCCACCGAAGATTGAATGAACGGCTGCAATTTGAGCAGAACTGCGTCACCGACAGCAAACTCCCGGTCGGTACGATGCCGATCAGCCTGGGTCTTCATACGATCTTGAGCGCGCTTGAGTTGTTGCTGAAGGTGCTCGAGCATGATCTCTCTTTCTTGAAGCCATGCTGCAAGGTCAGGGACTGAGCATTCGTCGATCTGGGCGACTCCGAATTCTCTGGGAAGGTGGCCATAAATGACCTCGAATGGCGTCTTGCCCAATGTCGAATGGAAGGAGGTATTGTACCAGTATTCTGCGAGAGACAACCATTTGCACCAATTGCCGGGACAGGAGTGAACATCGCACCTGAGATAACCTTCCAGGCATTGATTGACGCGCTCCGTCTGCCCATCGGTCTGGGGATGGTATGAAGAACTGAGTCACAGGTCTGTGCGGCAGAGCTTGAATAGTTCCTGCCACACGTGCCCCGTGAAGATGCGATCCCGGTCAGAGATAATAGCCAAGGGCAGACCGTGCAGCCGGAAGATCTCCTTCATGAAAACCTTGGCCACTTGAAGCGCTGTGAACGGATGAGTCAGGGGCACAAAGTGTGCATATTTGGAGAACTTGTCTACCACCACTAGCACGGTGTCGTGCCCCCCGAACGAGGCAATCCTTCGATGAAGTCGAGCGATATGACTGACCAGGGTTTCTGCGGAATTGGTAAGGGTTGAAGAAGCCCCGCTGGCGAGATGCGCTCCGTTTTCGCTTGTTGACATATCATGCAGTTGCGCACTAAGGCCTTGATGTGCAGCTTCATTCCCTTCCACGCGAACAATCGCTTGACTCGATTGTAGGTGGCATGGAACCCAGAGTGCCCTCCCGCGGCACTGTCGTGGAGTGCCCGTATCAAGTGTTGTTGGATGTCTGTATCTTCTCCAATCCATACTCTCCCTCGGAAGCGAAGAATCCCATCTTGCAAGGAGTATCCAGGTTCGCTGTCCGGCGTTAGAGCAAGCTTTGTCATGCGTTGTTGCGCCACCGGGTCTGCTTGGTAACTGCGTTTGATTGCTTCCAGCCAAGTGGGTTTGCAAATTGAGATAGCGGCCATTTCTGTATCCTGTTTGTGTTCGCGCCGCGACAGGGCGTCGGCCGCGCGGTTGGTTACTCCGGCTTTGTACTGGATTGTATATTGCAGTCCGATCAGCTTCGTAAACGCTCTTTGTTGGATTGGTGTGTTGAGTCGTTGATCTGTAAGATTCAGCAGGCTCTTCTGGTCAGTTCTGACCACAAACTCTGAATGTTGCAGGTACGGGCGCCAGTGATCAATCGCGAGAAGCAGAGCCAAACACTCTTTTTCATATGCCGAGAGACCCAAGTTACGTGGGGCTAGCGCTTTGCTGAGGTATGCAATCAGGTGCCCCCCTTGCATCATGACTGCCCCAATGCCAGTAGCGCTTGCGTCTATCTCAACGACGAATTGCTTCTTGAAGTCTGGTAAGGCAAGAACTGGGGCCTGCACCAGGGCTTGTTTGAGTGCCAAGAACGCAGCTGCCGTCGTTGGTGTCCAGGTGAATATCGCCCCTTTCTTCAGCAACTCAGTGAGAGGTTTGCTTAATACTCCAAAGAAGCGCACAAATTTTCGGTAGTATCCTACCAGCCCCAGGAATCCACGCAATTCTTTGACATTTTGCGGCTGTGGCCATTCCTGTACTGCTTGGATTTTGCCCCTGTCCGTGGCTATGCCCCGGTCACTAATGACATGGCCCAGATAGCTGATCTCTTGTTGAGCGAATGAACATTTGGACATTTTGACCTTGAGCTCTTTCTCAGCCAATAATTGGAGGACTTGAGACAACCGCCGCTGATGTTCTTCCAGATCCTCAGAATGGATCAAGATGTCATCCATGAACACCAGGACTCCGTGACGGAGAACGGGCTCGAGAACTGTATCAACCATCCCTTGAAACGTTGCTGGGGCGTACGCGAGGCCGTACGGCATCACCCGGAATTGGAAGTGTCCCAGGTGCGTCCGGAATGCTGTCTTGTGCTCGTCCTCGGGAGCCAGACGAATTTGATGATATCCTGCTCGCAGGTCCAGTTTAGAGAACCACTTAGAACCAGCCAATTCGTCCAAAAGCTCGTCGATCACCGGCATTGGGTAAGTCTTCTTGAGTGTGATGGCGTTGAGGTGACGGTAATCAACACAAAAGCGCCACGTTTGGTCCTTCTTTTTGACCAGCAACACTGGCGAAGAAAACGTGCTCACGCTGGGTGTGATGAGGCCTTTTTCCAACATCTCCTTGACTTGAGCTTCTATCTCATCCTTTTGTTCCGGGGTATATCGATAGGGCCTGATGTTGACTGGTTTGACTCCTTCAAGCAGAGGGATCGTATGGTCCCACGGTTGGCGATCAGACAACTTGGATGGTTCTTCAAACACTTCTCTGAAATTGTCTATGATATGCTGAATGACTGGCGGCACCGTAGTGGCTTCCTCTTGGCGATCGATCGCACACAGCGATATGACATGAGCGATTGAGTTGTGCTGTTCCATCTCTAGCAACTGATCCATCGACACTTGCACTACCTGCTGAAGTTCGGTCTGCAGGCCTACCAAGGTAACAGACTGCCCCTGATGATGAAACTTAAGTGTTTTGGCTGTCCAATCAACTAGCATAGGTCCGCAAGCCTCCAACCAGTCCATGCCCACTACCATGTCGTAGGAGCCCAATGAAAACACCCTGACATCAGTCTCGAAGCCTTGCCCCTGAGTCGCCCACCTGCAAGCTGGTATATATCCGGAGCAGGTTAAGATTCCACCATCAGCAATCTTCACAGACACCGGTTGCATCGGCCACACGTGAGTTTGCAGTTTGTGAGCAGTCTCGTCGCTGATGAAACTGTGAGAACTCCCTGAATCTACCAGAATCAGGACCTCATGACCATTGATCGAGCCCAGCAGTCGCACCGTTCGAGGCGTTGTTGCCCCCGTGGTAGCCAGCTTGGAAATGGACATTAGCTGCTCTTCGTCGGAGTCTGAATCATGCCCCTGTCTGTCTAGCTCTTCTGCCTGCAACATCTCCCACAGTTCTTCGACCACATGGAGTTGCACCGTGGCGGCGCATTGGTGGCCTTGCCCCCACCTTTCACCGCACTTGAAGCACAGGCCGCGCGCGCGACGGTAGTTGCGCAGTGCTGCAACGCGGTCCTCGCCTCGAGCAGGTTCAGTGCGTCGGCCGGCTGCACGAGCCGCGTCCAACGCCCGTCGGTCTTCTGCCGCCACGGGAGGCGCTGGTGGCATGAGACGAGGGGGCGGTCCACCAACCGCCAGCAGTGGACGAGCCGGGTGCCGCGCTTGCCCCAGGTCTCGTCGTGGCATCAGTCCCATCAGCTCCTCCTGTAACAGAGCAAGGGAAAAGGCGGAGTCCAAGTCTTGCGGACGGTGTAAAGCAACACCAACTCTAATTTCTTTTTTAAGACCATCAAGGAATTGAGTAGTGAAAAACAACGAATCAAAAGCGGGATTGTGGGCTAACAATTGGTGCATGAGCTCCTCGAATTGAACCATGTACTCCGTAACCGACCCTATCTGGCGAAGTGTATTGAACTGCGTAAGCTGGACTTGATATTGCTCGCGGCCAAATTTAGCGCACACGGCTGAACAAAGCGTCTCCCAAGTAAAGGAGGTGCCGTGTGCTTCCTGCACCTGAAGCCAACGCGCGGCATTACCCTCAAAATGAAGAGTAGCTACACAAACCCACACCTCACTCTGAACTCCATAGACACTGAAATATTTTTCGCATTTGTTTTTCCAGAATTGGGGATTTTCGCCGTCGAAGGGCGGAAAATCGAGCCTCGGAAGGGCCCAATTGCTGTGTCCCCCAAATGAAGACTGGGACGGCTGGGGTGGAAGATCAACAGAGTGCACCAAATCCAAACCCGATTCGCAGGATTTCTGAGGAAAAGGGGGTCGGAGAGGCTCACCCGTGACCGGAGGCGGCGCTAGGGTAGTGACTACCCCGTGTGCCGAGCCCCCGGAGTCGATGTTCCCGCCGTGGCGACTTGGCCCTGGGACGTCGGTCGGGGAAGACGACGCCGGCCGCGCCACCGCGCCCTCGGGTGGTGCCGGGGACGCTGTCAGCACGGGGTGGAGAGCGATCCGGCCGACCTGGGTACGCAGCTCGTCGAGTTGCTACTGCAGGTTGGTCACCGTCGGCCGCCAGAGCTCGAGCGACTGCTGGATCGCGTCGAGGCGGGTGTCGTTAGCGGCGCGCCCTTCGTTGACCGCCTTCGCTAGCGCCGCGAGTTGTTCCTCCATGGCTGCCGCCTGCTGCGCTGCCTTGGTGTGGTAGCGGGGTTTCTGGTAGAGCGGATCCAGGGTGCTTGACCTCTGATACCAAGTTGTAACGGGCCTGGAGATCGCAGGGGGGAGAGAGGAAGGGAAGGGGGCGATCGGATCTGAGGGAGAGAGAGATAGATAGCTTGAGGAGGAAGAACAGCTTCTCTCACTCGGTTCCTTACAGCCACATAATTCTCGATGCCTCCACACACAGCACCAACCCCCCTATATCACCCACGGCACGCAGGCCACACACACACGCGACCCGAGCTGACCGTACGGGCCCACTGGTCAGCCTCCTCCTAGGCCCCTTGACTCTTTCAGGCCTCGCCAGGCTGTGGCGTTGCTTCACTGTCCAGTGGGGCCGCCCTGGTGGGTGGGGCTGCCGTGACAAACGCCCCTGCGTTGACTTCTTTTTTGTTCGCGGGGACGAGCGAATCCTACGGACGCTATGTGCTGAATCGCGCGGATGCACTACGACTGGCCGAGTTTTGGGCCGGCGCGTCGGCGCCTATAAGCACCCCAGGCCCGCCGGCTCGATTCATAGTGATCTCCAAATATGGCATTCGAGCGCGGAATGGCGACTCTGCTAGATCGGCCTTTTTGGGCAAAATCATCGTGCAGCCAATTATTGTGGCGATTGATCATATATGGCCGCTAGAGTCGCTCTCAGATGACGGTTGTGCCAGGATTAAAGGAAGCGAATTTCGTTGTGAAATTCATGCAAAACAAAGGGGACCCAGAGACCAATCATGCTTTGAGTATTTTCTGTTAGTTCGGTTGGGTGTCGCATGTCTTTCTTTCTTTTCCCCTTGCAAGCTTGATTCAGTAGCTCACTGTATTGGAAATCCGGATACATGGCTCATATTGGCTCAACCACTGCTTACTGTACTTGCAAGCACGTTGGGCACTTCCTAGCCAGGCAATGTCATCGGGACTGCATTTTTCCTCAGATGATGCAAAAATGGTGAGAGAGGATAGGCAACATTAGTGCGAATCATAGGCAACAACAGCAGACTGATAATTCTACAACAACAACAAGGAACGTCTGCATGCATCTGCTCAGTTCCACAGTTTTCTCACTCTTACAGTGTTCAGATTCATGGGCATCAGCAAAGCAAGGGGAAGATCAATTGCAGATGTACACGCATGGACTTTACTACACCAGCGCACTAAAATGGTGCAAATTGGCAACCAGACTGAAAATATACAATCATGTTCTTTAAAAAAAATACAATCATAAATCCACAAGGTTTATCTTCGGATGAGCGCCGATTCCGGAGCGGTTGGTCGGTCACTCGTCCTTGTTGCGGCAGCAGCAGAAGCGCTTGAGGCACTGCTCGCAGGCCTCATGGCAGAAGAAGCAGCAGCACAGCATGAAGAAGCTGCAGCAACCAAATGAAGGAAGAAAACATGACGCACCACATAATACATACTGTACATGTTTTCTGCAGTTGCAGCCATACAAGACACTTCAGAAGTTATGATGAAAGACACAGATGCTACATGCAATTTACTGACCAATCATAGAGGAAGCCCTTCTCCTGATGGCGCTTCCTGGAATGATCCATGGCCGGCGGCCTCCGGTCATCGCCCTGCGAGTGCGAAGGCTCGTCCTCGTCCGCCTTCGTCGTCGCCGGCTGCCTCTTGGTCGGAGCGGGGGTGAACTGGAAGTTGGAATCGAGCGACGAGAATAGGAAGAAAAGTGTAGGGTGGAGGGAGAAGAGGGCGGGGCTGGGACTGGGGGTGGCAGCTTGCTCTTGCCTGTGTTTTGTCATGAGTATAGGCTAGAGCTCCACCGACTGACCTCCTTGCTTCACATCTGTTTGTTTATTAATCAAGCAGGAACTAGCCTCGAGTGCAGCTTTGACTTTTCATCTGTTTGATTTATTCTGAACATGCGTTAATTCGCATCGTAATCATCGTGCTCCACGCGAATTTGAAGCTTGGACGTCTCCTCAAATGTCACTGTGAGAGTGATATGTTGTTTGCTAGTGAATGTTGTGGGCTAGTACCTGCAAGATGCAGAAAGGAAACAGTCCCCCGTTAACACGTCGTTTTATGTTAGTACTACTAGTGCTAATACTACATGATTGGTTTGGACCGAGAGATCCTTCATGATTGGCTTTCGGCTCGGAGGTCTTCCAGATTTGAAAGGACACATAATTTATTTGCAGATTACAACAGCCATGAAGGGACTTGGAGCTGTCGGAGAAAAAAAGAGGTGAAGGGATGCGGTCCGAATTCGACATCGAAAGCGATTTCCATCCAATAACCTTCGAAAAAGCTAACCGACAAACGTTCCGTTCAGTAACCATCGAAAAAGCTAACTGGAGAACGTTCGCCCGGGACCAATCCTGACGAACGTACTCTCTCCCGCCAGATTTGTTGCACGAATCATCACGCGAGTCAGGAGACACATCAGAATTTTATTTTGAGGGAAGATTTATTAACTCGTTTGTTGTGAACATGCTACCTCCGTCCTGATTTATTAGTCCGTTTGTAATTTGTGTCAAATTTTGATCAATGATTTAACTAACAAAATGTTAATACATGTCAACAAAAAATATATCATTGGATTCGTATTCGAATGTAGTATTTAATGATATAAGTTTTTGTCACATGCATGCATATTTTATTAATTAAATTTATGATTAAAATTTGGCACGAAATACAATGCAAACTAATAAATTTGGCACGAAACATTTTCCCCTAATGTACACAAGTCATGTTTGTTTTTGTACATGGCAATTTATAATTAGATATGTCATTTTTATTAATAATACGGATGACAAATTATTATTGGGTGGATGACATTTTTATTTCAATGGCACGGCAGTTTTATTACTAAGCACATGCCATTTTTAATAATAACAGGACATCATTGTTTATTAGTAATTTGATGGCAATTATATTATTTGAGATGGTGATATTTAAATTTTTAACAGCATGGCAACTTTTATTAATAAGTGCATGGCATTTTTATTAATATAGGATGACATTTTTATTATCAAGAGGGTGGCAATTTTAATGTTCAGATGATATCATTTTTGTTTTTAATGGGATGACAATTTTTATTGGGGCTTATCCAGATAAAAAGTTAACTAGACGATGCTAGTTTTATAATAAAGTAGCATGGCAATTTTCACATGGCATGTTCTATCTAGAGAGATGGCCATTTTTAAATGAATTATTATTTTTAATATACTTCATTAGTAATTACTAGATACCCCAAAATGAGTTTCATGAAAAAAATTATGTGAGTCTACATATTTTTGAAGGTTTACATATATACTGATTTGTTCGTATGTGAAAAAGGTATATTATAAAAAGTACGTCACAAATGATAATTTTTCAACCAAACTCGTATTGGGGTATCTAAGAATACTTAATGAAGTATATTGAGAATAATAGAGATGTATAATCCATGCGTACAAGAGGTATATTGACGATGAAAGTACATACCTCTTGTACATACTCCCAGCTATTCTGCAACCCATTCCTAAATAAGCTAGTCAGAAATTGTTCCTAACTGCTCGAAAACGGATAAGCTAAATGTGCGTTATATACTAGTTAACTGCCAGTCGGACTTTTTCTGGTACCGTTTTTTCGCACTATTTTTTATCGTAATTTTTGGACCGTTTATCGGAATGATGTAAATGACATACCTTTGGATAGCTACTAAATAGGCGGAACTTCTGTATGTTGATCGTTGTCCCAAAATCCTTACAGTTTTTAAACAAAATTCAAAAAACTAGAAATTCTTCAAACACGTTTTCGGTGTTTTTGTAAAAGAAATTTTCAAACCACTTGTCGGAATGATGTGTATGATACGCCATTGGAAAGCTATGGATTAGCCTGAACTTTGGTATATAAGTCGTTTTCAGATTCTCCACGGTTTAAGAGTAGTTTTCAAAAACTAATGATATTTTTGTCATTTTTTTTTCGAACTGCTACAGTACATGCTAACTGTCCGAGCAGAATAGCTAACTGACGTATGACGACAAAGTTAACTGCCGTGACTTAAGACACCTTTTTCTCTGGTTTTCCCGAATCAAGCTAACTGCCGTTATTGAAATAGCTAACTGTCGGAGATTGCGGCAGTTAACACCAAGTTAACTGCAAGACTGAAGGTACTATTTTTTTATTTTTTTATTTTCCCTGGGTCATTCCAACCGCAGGGCCTGAAATAGCTAACTGTCGGAACTGCGGGAGTTAAGACTAGTGAACTGCTTGACTAAAGATATCAACTTTTTTTCTTTGGTACTTTTTCTGGCCAAGGTCACGCTAAGTGCCCGAGGGCGCATGGCAGTTAAGTGTTCAAGTTAACTTCCACAACTCGCGCACTTAACTGCCATATGCAATAAAAAATTGGACTAACTATATAAAAAACTTTGTTATATTGTCATTTATTTTCCGAACTACTACAGTACATGCTAACTAACCGACCGGAATAGCTAACTAACGTATGATGACCAAGCTAACTGCCGTGACTTAAGACACTGTTTTCCTAGTTTCCCGGATCAAGCTAACTGTGGGTACTAAAATAGCTAACTGTCGGGGATTGCGGCAGTTAACAACAAGTTAACTGCAGGACTGAAGGTACTAATTTTTTTTAGTTTTTTTATTTTCCCTGGGTCATTCCAACCGTAGGGCCTGAAATAGCTAACTTTCAGGACTGCGGGTTAAGAACTAGTGAACTGCTTGACTTAAGATATCAACTTTTTTTTCGTTCTTTTTTTTTGCCAAGGTCACGCTAACTGCTCGAGGGCGCATGGCAGTTAAGTACTCAAGTTAACTACCACAACTCGCCCACTTAACTGTCATTCCTAAATAAGCTATTCAGGAACTGTTCCTAACTGCTTGAAAGTAGATAAGCTAAGTATGCGTCATATACTAGTTAACTGTCGGGCGGACTTTTCCTGCATCGTTTTTTCGCACTATTTTTTTAACGTAATTTCTAAACCGTTTATCGGAATGATGCAAATGGCATGCAGACCCGAGCTCCCTCGCTCCCTCGCATCGCTACCGCGCCGCTCGCTCCCTTCGGGAAAAGAAACAAACAGGTTAGGAGGAGGTGGTTCCTAAATAAGCTTATTTAGGAACACTAGAGGGGGTTTTCAATATAAAGGATTTTTGAAAAAGGATTTTCTTGGATGGGTTCTTTTAAAATAATTTAATATGACGGTTTTTATAATTTTCGAAACTATGTCACATGACAAATTTAAACATTTTCCCCTAATGTACACAAGTCAAGCATGCTTGTTTTTGTACATGGCAGTTTTATTACTAATAATATGTCATTTTTATTCATAATACGGATGACAATTTATTATTCAGTGGATGACATTTTCATTTCAACGGCATGGCAGTTTTATAGTAAGCTCATGCCATTTTTAATAATAATATGACAACATTTTTCATTTGTAATATGATGGCAATTATATTATTTGAGAGGATGATAGTTTAATTTTTAATGGCATGGCAACTTTTATTACTAAGTGCATGTCATTTTTATTAATATAGGATGAACTTTTTATTATTGAGAGGGTGGCACTTTTAAGTTGAGATGATGTCATTTTTGTTTTTAATGGGATGACAATTTTATTGGGGCTTATCCAAATAAAAAGGTAACTAGAGGATGCTAGTTTTATAAAGTAGCATAACAATTTTCACATTTTCATACCGTATTTTCTATCTAGAGAGGTGGCCATTTTTAAATTATATATATAT
>LR738714.1:155229315-155242453 GCA_902687465.1 Secale cereale | reverse complement strand
GTGCGAGCGACAGGAAGAGCGAGGCGAAACCGGATCGATAGGAGCACGAGTTGCGCGTGCGAGAGAAAAAAACCTAAAGCTCTAATACCATGTTAGGAAAGCAACTTGTATTCCCATGAGGCCATAGGCCGATATATATATATATATATATATATATATATATATATATATATATATATATATATATATATATATATATATATATATATATATACATGTACAGGTGTGAAACATATGCAGGAAACCCCTTATACAACGGGATAAATACAAATGGGTACATGACTTATATTATAACTCTAACAGTAGCCACCCGACACGAGTTTCCACATGAAAGGCATCTTTTGGAATAACAAAGGTCATTCAGACTTGGCGAAGTATAAACACGTCGGTGATTGTGTGTGACAACATGGATTGGATTTCCTGGTGATTTCCAAAGCCAGTAAATGTGACTTCCGTGGGAATGTCTTAGATCACTTAAGATGTGATTTTGACTACACGTGACATACTCTAACAACACATGGAATGTCTAGAGGAATCTTACTTGGGATTCAAACCACAACTATGGACTTATTAGCTTTTTCAACTCAAGAATTTTATATAAAATTTCACATTTGAAATAGAGCTGATAATTTTACATGGAGTCTAGTTGCATTCTATGGGGCTTCCCAAGATGAGCATAAATACACTTTTCTTTGGGAATTGGTGAACCTGACTAAGGATAACCCACATCTAATGCTTATTGGGAGGGACTTTAATATTATTAGGTACCTAGAGGAGAAATAATAACCGCTTTGACACTTACTGCCTTTTTCTATTCAATAATGTCATCGACAGTTTGAATCTTCAGGAAGTTAGTATGTTGGGACGGCAATTCACTTGTGTGAATAACCGCTTTGTGTAAAAATATGAGAAGCTTGATATGGTACTCATGGATACCTAATGGAAGCTAAAAATTTCTCTCATAACCATGAGGACCCTACCGCATATCGAGGCACTATCAGATCATGGGTCCATCATTCTTTGTTCCAACTCTATGAACCCATCTTCTCACTATCCTTCAAGTTTGAATTGAGATGGTTGCACTGGGAAGGCCTTGTAGACATAATCAAGAATGTATGAGACAGATCCACTGTGAACACCATCTAACATGTTGGATCTGACATGCAAACCTTGGTGCATAATTGGTTGACACGACAGCACCATGTTATGGTTCACAAATGATGGAAACAAATAAAACACATCATCATCTTGTTTCTTTTCCCCCATGTGACACGTCGTCCCCATTTCTACTCTTCCCCTAACCCAAATACCTCCTCTTAGATCTGACATTGAAAAATTTACCTCGGTATTGAGGTTAGCTCTCTGGAGCCGCCATCTCCATCTTAATCATGAGGATACCCTAGTCGCCACCATCTTCGCCAATATATTTCGCCCCTGACCCTCGAGCTGCATGATTCTATTTCGTCGATTGACCGAAATGCCACCCCTGATGAGGAGGAGAAGCCCTATGTCGATCACGTGTGGCCGCATCTCGAGCTCGTCTACGAGCTCCTGCTTCGATATATGTCATGTATCCTAATCCTGCAATTTTTCCTTCGTCATATTGGAGTTCGCATGACAAATTTATGTGACATTTTTTAGGCTAACAACTTCGTGGTTTGTACTGGACATATGGCAATTGTGACAGGCTAGCAGCTTGTTTGTACTAGACACATCGCAAGTTGTCGAGAGAAAAAATCCCTAGAAATGATGGCAAATTTGTGTACTTATATCATGACCAAAAATAAAAATAAATGTGATAATGAAATGGAGATGGGTATGATGATTTGATAGCTGGCACAAGGGATATGATGATTTGATGGCAAATTTGTTCACCAGATTCCCTGCGCCAACTTTCAGCAATCAAATCATCATATCAACGCGCGTTTGCCACACGTTCTCATATCTGAAAGGTTTGGGTATCCATGATCGCTATGAAGACATATTCTCTTAGAATTCAGCCAACACCAAGCAATGGTCAGAACGATGTATCACACCTATGGAGGTGTTTGTTTTAGGATTTTGTAGCGTAACCTGATTACCCTGGTAATAGGTACCGCTAAAACATGTTTGGTTGGGCTAAACCGTAATCCGTTAACGCGGTATCACATCCCGGCCTAGTGCAAATTCGGTTACGCCCAAAATCCTGTGTAAACGAAAGTCGTTACTAGGCATCAACATATCGTCTTCCGCATGGTCTCCTTCGCCTAAGGCGTTGCCGCCGCACTAGCAGTGCACCTCCTCTACCGCCGGCGAGCAGCCTACCACAGGAGCCCTATAATAGGTACATGGAGTTGCCGGAGCCGTCGTGCCCAACCATGGCCTCCTCATTGTAGCCGCCGGTCAGCCCCCCACCTACCGCTGCACCAGTCGTCGGGCCTCCGACTTCGACTTTGATGCAACCAACAGAGGAGGAAGGCGAGGCGGAGGAGGGGGAGATGGCGGAAAAGGAGAAACTGAGGCAGAAGAAGATCGTGGCCACGTCCATGCAACGGTGGTGGCCGCCGCTGATGGTGGTGGCCGCATTTTTCGCGGAAGCAGGCGGGTCTTGCTGCAGCAGACCTACCAACTGGAGCTTGCACAGGCGAGAAGCATCAACGGCTTCCCGGCGACTAGGGTGAGCTTGGCCTACTCCAACTGGCCGGAGCGCACAAAGGCGACGAGCGCTACCGCGACGGAGACTTCGGAACCAGTTACCGTTACATTTCCTAACCAAACAGATCTCCATTTCCTTTTATTACGTTTACAGTTACAGCGTAAATTCATTACGTTTGCGATTACGTTGCTTCACGTAAACCAAACACCTCCTATGTTTTGTATGAAGCGACTCACAAGGAATGTGTTTCCACCCACGCCAAGTGTTTCATTCAGACTGAAAGATGTTTCCATTACAAAACATAATGACTCGTCCATTGGTCAAAAAATGTTTTCATCAATAACTTCCATGGAATGTGGCAAATGTTGGGTTATGGAATAGAATCCATTAGGGAGTATTTTGGTAGAAAATAAATGTTTGCATCAATAACTACATAGATTCTTCATGTTTCATGAAAAAATGCTTCCATTGACATTCAAAAAAAGAGAGAAGGAAACTGCTTCCATTGCCATATGTGTTACGGAATAGAAAAAATCAAGGATTATTTTGGAGATTTTTTGCCTGTAATGGAAGCATCTATAGGATTTTGCTTCCTAAAATATCATATGCAGTGCTTCTCACAAGTACTGCTTCCATCACGTTAGTGCTTGAATTTGGCAACCAGACATGACTTAAGGAAGGATGCATCAATGCCGTTCTAGGGAGAAACAAAGAGATGGAAAGAAATAGGACACCGCTAGGCATCAGACTACTAATGTTTACATTCTATCGGACTATTTATTAGCCCTTGGATTAGAAGCACAACTTACATCCAATCTACTACTAGTTTAGGCCCGCGCAAGATTAGTTGTAGCCGCTAATGGAATGCTTCCTCACTGCTCCCACTGCCCATGTTCGAGCTATTTCTTTCCATATGTTTCTTTCTCCCTGCAATGTTTCTGGGACACCCCAATAATCATGCTACAATAATTCCAACCTAATGATGCCATGTTACGACGTTTGCTAAGGCAAATTGTCATTTGATAAAAATCAAAGTCTGATACAAAATTAAATTAGAAGTCAAATTATTATCTCTTTAAGCAGCTAAAAAAATTGTTCACAATATGTCATAAAATACCCAACCAATTGTAAAAATAACACAAACTTCATTTGGATTCTCAAATTGTCTCTGATAATTATTTTAGTGGCCCAACAACATTTAAATTGGCCATTTGAATTAAATCAAGTACTTATACCTTTCCAAATGGTTTGAAACTTTATGGGCCCCTTCATATTACTGCATACTAATTATGTGTAAGTTTCATATGTAACTAAAATCTATTGGTATCGAATAAAATAGAATTCAGAGAGAGAATATAGAAATCGGAAAAGGAAATAGAAAAGGGAAAAGAGAAAAAGGAAAATATCCACTATGCCCTTGGGCTCTGTGAGCACAGTGTAGGCCCAGCCCACCCCGAGGACTTCTTGAACCTCCTGTTCATCAGGAGCGCGCTGGACGCACCTGCGGCGTCCCCGCAGATGGCCACCCGTCGTCCATCCGCCGTGCCTCCGCGCTGGATAAAACCACCACACCCTCGCAAACCATATCCCACTCTTTCCTCCCTCTCTCGCTCTCTCTCGAATGGATCTCGCGCCCGAGACGCAATCGTCGCCTTCCCATCGATGTCGTGCACCGAGGCTTCCCCAAGTAGAGAGGTGGAGTCCAGAAGATGTGCACCGCCGTCTCCGACACTGAAGAAGCAGGAGCTGGGACCATGAGCCCTCACTGACGTCGCCCTCAACCACTTCTTCTCCGGCACCAAGCGCAAGCACGTCGTCGATTCATCGCTGCTCGACCCCTTCTGGCCTCCCCGGCCTCACCATCGTCGTATTGGTGAGCTCCCGGTCCTCCCTGACCTCCTCTTGCTCCTCCTTGTGCCCCATAGTATCGAGTTCGACGAGCACCACCGTCGGCCGCCGCTAGTCACCGTTGTACTCCTCGCTTTTGGTCGTCCTAGCTCGCACCTGTGCCACCTACGAACAGGGAGCGGCGCCCTCGTTCGAAGGGCTCGACCCATTGCTCGATCTGGTCACCGTAGCGCCGTTCCTGCCGAATCCGTGCGAGCACCACCTTGGAACCCGACGCCGTCGATGGATCCGACCACCCAGTGCCACCCGAGCTCACTTGAGACACGAAATTGTGTCCCTTCCCCGATTCCCCTTGTCCCCCCCCGATCTACCGCTGTAGAACCGCGCCCGCCCGTGGACGCCATGGCCGGAGCTCGTCGTGGCCGCACCCGAGCTCCCGCGTGCGCCTGCTCCTGCCCAGTACCGCACTCCTGCTCTGCTACTGCTTGCTGACCTCGGCGGCTCCTACGCTGCTGCCCGCTGCTTTGCTGCTCCTGTCCGCTGCTACCTGCCGTTGCAGCAACTCCCGCTGCTGCGCTACCGCTACCGCTGCTGCCCACACTCCCCTGCAGCTCGCTCCGCCCCTGCGAGCGCCCTGTCGTGTCCGACCGCGCCCGCCTCTGCTCACCGCCCCGACTCCGCCAGCCCGCGTCCACGTGCGCGCGCCCTCGCTTGGCCGCGCCTCCGCCTCTGCTACTCCCGCGCTGCGCCCCCTGGCCAGCACCATGGCCGCCGACGGCCCGACGCGCCCTTGTGTGCGGCCGTGTGCGTGCAGCCGCACCAGTGGCCGATTGTGCCACAGACCTATGGGGCCGACCCTTGTTTAGTTTAGGAACTAATCTAACTAGGTAATTTCTCCGCGCGTTGCTGGGAATATAAAGATTAATTACAGATGGCTTATGTATGACGGAAAATATCTGAATCAAAAGCTACTAATTTTAACATATAAATATTCCGTACTTGTATTTTTTTAAATCAGGGCATTTCACAATCTTTAGGAAGTAAATAAATTAAATAATTATCTATTCTACTACATATGTCCAGTGACAAAAATAAACCTATTGGTATTGTTTGCATGGGCTGAAAAAATTGTAGTGTATTATGAGGTGGGATGCTTGCATGTTGAGAGAATTGGTGATAATGGAATAAGGTTTGCATGGGCTGAAAAATATTGTTAGTGGATGCTGACATGGCACACTTGGTGAGGTGGACGGCTTGCACGTTGAGAGAATTAGAAGTAGTGGGGATCAACTATTTAGGTATTATAGATTAGCTATTCCAATTAGACATTAACTGCTAGGCCCCACTCTGGTAAATAACCTTTTAATTAACTCCAACCAATGACATGTGGGACCTGCTAGCTATTTAATAAATTAAAAAAATAGATAAATACAGTTAAAGTTTCCGTCTATGATAGGTAGGCCCCACCTGTTAGTTGACTAGTCAGCAGTCAACAAGACTGCTAACTGGGTTGTTGACTGCGGTCATCTGGGCCATTTGGACCCCAGTGTTAGCCAAACTTCCATCTCTGGGTACACTATTTGTGTACCCATAGCATTTTTATTTATTATAATTTCTAATTAAATTAAACACAAAAAATACATAAATTCATTTAAACTTTGGAAGGAAAAACAAGGATGTTGTCAATGACAACACAAATTATCGAGGGGTAAGGATGGCATTTCTTATCATGAATTCAATTGACATCTTAGAAGAAGTCAAAATATTGACGATGATCACGACACAATTTGTCGAGAGGTTTCATGAAAATGTAATTGGACAGCGACAACATCAAGCTAAAGAATGGTGAAGCAAAAGGTTACTAGAACCACAGATAAGATGCAATCTCAGAATCATAGCTGCCTTTCAAGACAAACACTATGATTTTGAAAACTCGATGTAAGCTTAGTGCATTGTCAGAATTGTATTCCGGAGATGAAGGACTAGGTACCAAGGTTAATCCTTAGCATGCCGACGATGATGCAGCCAAACGGTTGGGAATGACATGATTGAGGGCAAACTTGTAAGTAATGAAGATCATTAAGATTTATCAAATCACAATGCGGACATGATTCGCTTATCGGTATTGTTGAGTGACAAACAACTTGGAACCCAAGGAAAACTGAAATCAATGATAAGTAATTCTTGATGCAGACTCATAAGAAGTATTACAGTTCCATGATTTTCTTGAGATACCAGAGGGTAATACTCGAAGGTAGATCGGAATGGAGGTTGGAGTGGTGTATTGATCTGCAAAAGACAAGTGCTTTAACTTGTCCGAGAAGTGAAATCAAAGGAGAAAACCATGGTTATAACCATGATTGCAATGGCTGAAATCACAGAATACATGATGAGCTTACACTAAGGGGATAATAAAAAAATTGAGAAGCTCGCGAAACACATGAACAACTGGGGATGCAAGATTTCCCAATAAGTGTGAGGAAGTATTCGTTGGTGTCTTCAGGCGGTAAATAAGTACAAGATAGTGGGCACAAAAGATTCTAGGAATATCAGAGAGCATTTCGGGGTATCTTAAATAACATGAGGAACTGGGAATGAATGTATGAACAACATGTGTATGTAGTTATCCATAAAGATTTTTGGTAGGAGGGACTTGCAAAGGCGGTGCACACAAGGGTCACCGAAAATCATCGAAAGGTGCTTCGGAATAAATTGACACATCAAGGGATGATCGGGAATGAGTGGCTTGCCGGAATGAAGTCGTTACGAGAACCTAGAGTTAGAGTTAGCAAAATCTGTAACCCGAAGAGAAGACATATCAGAATCCCAGATTAAAGGAGCGGAATAATAGATCCTAATCCCACCCATAGCTGATGTGGGCCCATAAGCCACACAACACAGTTAGTAAAATAGTTTTTCTTTCAAGTCTAGACTCAACTTCAACCAATGAGTTGGAAGGGGTTCCTACAGGCAGTCGGCTTTGATACCAACTTGTAACGGCCCCGACTCAATCGTGCACTAATCATACACGCAAACATGCATGATCAAGATCAGAGACTCATGAGAAGATATCACAACACAACTCTACGACACAAAGGATAAACATAAATCTCAAGAATTATAAGTCAGGTCGCAAGACCCGAAATTACATCAAGAGTTAGGTCTGAGTACAGACAATTACAAAGGTGCCTTAAGAAGGCGAAAACAAACAACGACTCTACATTGAAAAGGCACATGCCTCCTCCCTGGGACCTCGGAACTACTCCTCAAAGTTGAACTCCATGTAGAAATCATCCTCGGGATCCTCTGGCTCATGGGATCCAACATCTAATATGATAGTTTCGATAGTAGTGGTAACAACAATAGTAACGGTAACAGTGATATCAATGATTTTGTAGCAGTTGTAATAGTAACAACAACAGTAGTAACTTAGCAAGATCAATATGTAGGAAATTCGTAAGCATTGGATCGACAACTCGTCGGATGATATTCATCATATAACAACCATAACCTAGGGCGATACAAAACTAGCTCTAGTTCATAAATGTAATGTAGGCATGTATTTCGTAAAATAGTCACACGGGCTTATGGAAAGAACTTGTATGACATCTTTTGTCCTACCCACCCGTGGCAGTGGGGTCCATAAGGAAACTAAGGGATATTAAGGCCTCCTTTTAATAGAGTATCGAAATAAAGCACGATCACATAGTGAATACATGAACTCCTCAAACTAAGGTCATCACTGGAAAGTATCCCGAATATTCTCACTCCGGGGTTTACGGATCATAACACATAGTAGGTGAATATGACTTGCAAGACCGGATCTAGATCACAGATATAATGGTGAAAACATAAACAGTTCAGATCTGAATTCATGGCACTTGGGCCCAAAGTGTCAAGCATTAAGCATAGCAAAGTCATAACAACATCAATCTCAGAACATAATGGATACTAGGGATCAAGCCCTAACAAAACTAACTCGATTACATGATGAATCTCATCCAACTCCTCACCGAACAGCGAGCCTACAAAGGAATTACTCACTCCCGGTGGAGAGCATCGTGAAATTGGCGATGGAGGAGGGTTGGTGATGACGAAGACCAAAGATTCCCCTCTCCAGAGCCCCAAACGAACTCCAGATCTGGCCTCCCGATGAAGAACAGGAGGTGACGGCGGCTTCGTATCGCGAAACGAGATAATTCTTCCTCCTTAATTTTTTTCCTGGAAATATGGGTATTTATGGAGTTGGACACGGGGTCTGCGGGGCCACAAGGTGGGCACAACCCACCTGGGCGCGGCTGGAGGGGGGGGGGGCGCCCTGGTGGGTTGTGCTCACCCAGGGGCTCCCCTCCGGTGGTTCTTGGCTCCAATATTTTTCTTTTATTATGAAATAATTCTCCAAAAAGTTTCGTTTCATTCCAAGAACTTATATTTTCTCACAAAAACAACACCATGGCATTTTTGCTGAAAACAACGTCAGTCCGGGTTAGTTTCATTCAAATCATAAAAATTAGAGTCCAAAACAAGAGGAAAAACGTTAGGAAAAGTATATACGACGGAGACATATTAGTCTCGTCCATTGAATGGATGACATAAGTCCCAACGCTGAGCTGACAGGTGGATCCTCTAGTGAATGAGAAATTTACACGTGGAAAATCACCATTGGTCCGGGCTGTTAGCTGGTTATCGGATCTAAGCCGGAACCCGATAGCTTAACGGCGACCCGTTCTGGTGGATGCCATGTGTCGGTCACCCTTGACGAAAACACTTTCATGACACAACATTTATCGTCATGGAAGTGTACACTTCTATGATGATAATTTCAGTATTATCATGGAACACTTCTACGACAACACAGTATGACTATCTTGATTCTATCATAAAATCGTCATGCATGTACATGCATGACAGAAAAATATGACCTACTGTAACAAACACATATCATCACAGACTTGTTTTTTTGTAGTGAATGCGGAGAGGCTCGTCCGGTCAATTCTCTTCAGCATTGAACATGAGCGAGATCAGGACATGGCGTGGCCGACACTCTCGTCCGGCACGCCGCGTCAATGCTGGCTCCAATGAGAGGTCATGCCAGCTCTAGGCTGACATGAATGCGGCGCTGACTGGCATGAATGTTTGACAACCGCTTCGGGCTGGAGGTGGTTTTAGGTGGGTCGGGATGTCTGGCGTATATGTGGTAATGGTCCGGGCACCAGCAAAGCCCCTTAGTTTGCCCCCGATGAACGCTTGGACCTGTCCATGGACCAATGGTGATGCGAACATCACTAGCAGAACTACACCCATAGCCCCTACTGCTACATGATACGTCCATTTCGCATCATGTTTTCCTACTATTATTTTCATTATTTTAAAGTTATATTTCACTTTTAGGTGCCATTCTAATGGTTTCTCTCTCTTAAATTGCAAGTTCTATGACAAGGGGGAGATTGCTAGTAGCTGGAATTTTGGACCAGAATAGGGCTACAACAAAGATAGTTATTCTCCGAAGCTCCAAATGACCTAAAAATTTATGGAGATTCATTTTGGAACATATCAAAAATACTGGAAGAAAAATCTCTAGGAGGGGCCCCACTAGTGAGACACAAGCTTATGGGACGCCCCCTGTGGCGCGCCCTATGAGCTTGTGGGCCACCAGCAGGCCATTGAGGCCCATCTTCTCCTATACGAAGCCATTTGACCTAGAAAAAAAACAAGATAAGACTTTCAGGACAAAGCGCCACCATCTTGAGGCGAAACCTAGATAGGATCAGACGGGGTCTTGTACCGGGGGTGGCTAATACCCAGGAGCCCGACCTTGTCAACCATGAGGGGGCCCAACATGGCCATGACATGGTGAAAACCCTAGGTGGCAAGACGACCTTCTTGATGCCCAAGACTAGAGGGAAGCAATGCCACGGATCGCATCTGTCATGCAAACCCTTTGGGCGGTCAAGATCAAGAGCCCATATCATGCTCTCTTTGGGTGGCCGTCTTATGCCTGTTTCATGGCCAATCTTGCTATGTTTAACTCAAACTTAAGATGCCTGGACCAGAAGGCACTATCACAGTCAATGGCGATAGAAGGATTGCTCACGTGTGTGAAAAAGGGGATGCAACTTATGCGGAATTGACTTGTGCATCAAAGGAGTTAAAGTTTTATACATCCAGTGTTGACCCGGCTGACATGACCCCCCTAAACAAACCCACCGTAGAGTCTGATCCCCCACTCAAATTTCAGTCGGCCAAGGACACGAAACAGGTTGACTTCACCCCTAGCGACTCATCTCAAAAGTTCACTATCGGGACTGGTGATACGTCTCCAATGTATCTATAATTTTTTATTGTTCCATGCTATTATATTATCATTCTTGGATGTTTTACAATCATTTTATAGTCATTTTATATCATTTTTGGGGACTAACCTATTGACATAGTGCCAAGTGCCAGTTGCTGTTTTTTTCTTGTTTTTACTTCGCAGAAAATCAATACCAAACGACGTCCAAATGCAGCGAAACTTCACAAGGATTTTTTATGGACCACAAGACACCATATGGGCCAAACAAGCACCTGGGGGTGCCCCGAGGGGGGCACAACCCATCAGGGCATGCCTAGGTGGGTTGTGCCCACCTCGGTGGCCTCCCGCACCGCCTCTTCGCTCTATAAATGCCCAAATATTCCAAAAACCCTAGGGAAGTCGACGAAATTTTGTTCCAGCCGCCGCAGACTTATGTATCCATGAGATCCAATCTAGAGCCCTTTCCGGCACTCCGCCGGAGGGGGAAACCATCATCGGTGGCCATCTTCATCATCCCGGCGGCCACCATGATGAGGAGGGAGTAGTCCACCCTCGGGGCTGAGGGTTTGTACCAGTAGCTATGTGTTTAATCTCTATCTCTCTCTCGTGTTCTTGAGACGCATAATATTGATGTATCGCGGCCTTTGTTAATATTGTCGGATCATAGGGTGTATTCCCCTCTCTATCTTATTGCGATGAATTGAGTTTTCCCTTTGAGATTTCTTTGGATTGAATACTTTTATGGATTTGAGAACACTTGATGCATGTCTTGCAATGAATTCCCACGGTGACAATGGGGTACCATATTTATTCACTTGATATGTGTTTTCGCACTCAACTTGCAGATTCCCACGGTGACATTGGGGTAATATATCCATAGGGGTTGATGCATGTTCTTGTCTTTGTTTCTCCGGTAGAAATCTTGGGACACTCTTTGATGTTCTTTGTGTTGGGTTGAGTATTGTAAATGTGACTACGTTTTGGTGTTATCTTAGTACGAACTCTTGATAGATCGACCGGGAAGGATAACTTGATGTTATCTTAGTACAAACTCTTGATGGATCGATCGGAAAGAATAGCCACAAACAATTCCTTCTTATATTCTCCGCTAGATAGGAACTTTGTGAAGGAAATATTCCCTAGAGGCAATAATAAAGTTATTATCTATATTT
The DNA here is from genome assembly GCA_902687465.1 of Secale cereale. Classification (NCBI taxonomy): domain Eukaryota; kingdom Viridiplantae; phylum Streptophyta; class Magnoliopsida; order Poales; family Poaceae; genus Secale; species Secale cereale. The sequence continues at coordinate 155,230,503 of LR738714.1, read as the reverse complement.
CCTTATATCATGATAAATGTTTATTATTCATGCTAGAATTGTATTAACCGGAAACTTAGTACATGTGTGAATACATAGACAAAACAGAGTGTCCCTAGTATGCCTCTACTAGACTAGCTCATTGATCAAAGATGGTTATGTTTCCTACCCATAGACATGAGTTGTCATTTGATCAACGGGATCACATCATTAGGAGAATGATGTGATGGACAAGACCCATCCGTTAGCTTAGCACTATGATCATTTAGTTTTACTGCTATTGCTTTCTTCATGACTTATACATGTTCCTATGCCTATGAGATTATGCAACTCCCGAATACCGGAGGAACACCTTGTGTACTATCAAACGTCACAACGTAACTGGGTGATTATAAAGATGCTCTACAGCTATCTCCGAAGGTGTTCGTGGTGTTGGCATAGATCAAGAATAGGATTTGTCACTCCGAGTGTCGGAGAGGTATCTCTGGGCCCTCTCGGCAATACACATCATAATAAGCCTTGCAAGCAAATGACTAATGAGTTAGTCACGAGATGATGTATTACGGAACGAGTAAAGAGACTTGCCGGTAACGAGATTGAACTAGGTATTGAGATACCGACGATCGAATCTCTGGCAAGTAACATACCAATGACAAAGGGAACAACGTATGTTGTTATGCGGTTTGACCGATAAAGATCTTCGTAGAATATGTAGGATCCAATATGAGCATCCAGGTTCCGCTATTGGTTATTGGCCGAAGATGAGTCTCGGTCATGTCTACATAGTTCTCGAACCCGTAGGGTCCGCACGCTGAACATTTGATGATGATCGGTATTATGAGTTTATGAGTTTTGATGTACTGAAGGTAGTTCGGAGTCCCGGATGAGATCACGGACATGATGAGGAGTCTCGAAATGTCCGAGACATAAAGATCGATATATTGGACGACTATGTTTGGACACTGGAAGGGTTCCGGGAGGTTTCGGGCATATACCGGAGTACCGGGGGGTTACTGGAACCCCCCCGGGAGTTAATGGGCCTTAATGGGCCATAGGGGTAAGGGAGAGGAGGCGGCCAAGGTGGGGGCGCACCCCCACTAGCCCAATCTGAATTGGGAGGGGGGCCGGCCCCCGTTTCCTTCTTCTCCTTCTCCTCCTTCCTTCTTCTCCTACTCCTACTAGGGAAAGGGCGGGGGGGGGGGGATCCTA
>LR738714.1:155195207-155222131 GCA_902687465.1 Secale cereale | reverse complement strand
ACCCCTCGGGGAGTTAATGGGCCTTAATGGGCCATAGGGGAAAGGGAGAGGAGGCGGCCAAGGTGGGTGCGCGCCCCCCACCAGCCCAATCCGAATTGGGAGGGGGGCCGGCCCCCTTTCCTTCTTCTCCTTCTCCTCCTTCTTTCTTCTCCTACTCCTACTAGGGAAAGGGGGGGGGGATCCTACTCCCGGTGGGAGTAGGACTCCCTAGGGCGCGCCATAGAGAGGGCCGACCCCTCCCCTCCCCTCCTCCTTTATATACGGGGGTAGAGGCACCCCATAGACACACAAGTTGATCAGTTGATCTCTCCCAACCGTGTGCGGTGCCCCTCTCCACAGAAACACACCTCGGTCATATCGTTGCAGTGCTTAGGCGAAGCCCTGCATCGGTAGCTTCATCATCTCCTTCACCACGCCGTCGTGCTAACGTAACTCTCCCGTGAAGCTCTACTGGATCAAGATCTCGTGGGACGTCATCAAGCTAAACGTGTGCTGAACGCGGAGGCTCCGTATGTTCGGTGCTTGATCGGTTGGATCGCGAAGAAGTTCGACTACATCAACCGCGTCACTACACGCTTCCGCTCCCGGTCTACGAGGGTACGTAGACACACTCTCCCCTCTCATTGCTATGCATCTAGTAGATAGATCTTGCGTGATCGTAGGATTTTTTTTTGAAATACTACGTTCCCCAAGACTTCGGAGTGATTCTTCATCGCACTTTGAGGGATGGTTATATGATCCAATTATATTAGTATTGTTGAGAGATTGCACAAGCCCAAGTACGAACCCTGGGCCTCATTTTCAAGCATTGCAATACCGTTTTGTGCTCACTTTTGTTACTTTCTACTTTGCTGTTTTTATTGTTATTATTACAAAAATCAATATATACTATCTACATTACACATGTATCACCATCTCTTCGCCGAACTAGTGCACCTATATAATTTACCATTGTATTTGGTGTGTTGGGGACAGAAGAGACTCTTTGTTATTTGGTTGCAGGGTTGCTTGAGAGAGACAAGATTAGGTCATCCACTTGAGGGAAAATTGCTACTGTCCTACAAAATCTGCGCTTGGAGGCCCAGCACGAGTCTACAAGAATAAAGTTGCGTAGTAGACATCAAGCTCTTTTCTGGCGCCGTTGCCACGGAGTTGAGTGCTTGAAGGTATATCTTTAGATCTTGCAATCGAATCTTCTATTTTTCTTGTTTTATAACTAGTTTGGTTTATAAAAGAAAACTACAAACAAATGGAATTGAGGATGCATCATATTGTTCAACTTTATAATGTCTTTCATGAAAATGATGGAAAGGAAAATTGTGCTCAATTGTTAGAAGAAGAATGCTATAAAATGTTTGGCATAAATGATGAGCATGATTGCAATGTTGTTAGTATGAATTCTTTAAATATCCATGATGCTAATGATATGCAAAGCCATAAGCTTGGGGATGCTATGTTTGATGAAGATGATATTTTTAGCCCCCCAAGATTTGAAGTGGAAATTTTGTTATAATGACAGCATGCCTCCTATTTATGATGATTATATTGATAAAAGTGGATTTGTGACTTTATTTAGTGATGAATCCACTACTTTGGAGGATGTTTCAATTGAGTATGATAACAAAATTGCCATGTGTGATGATTATGGTGATGACATGTAAGCTATATTGAATAATGATAACCATGAAACTTGTCATCATGAATTTAATTTTGAATCTCATGATAGTTATTTGTTGAGTTTGCTCCCACTATTATTCATGAGAATAAATTTTCTTATGTGGAGAGTAGCAAAATTTCTATGCTTATGCATCATGATAAGAATGATTTATGTGATAGATATATTGTTTAATTCATTCATGATCCTACTGAAAATTATTATGGGAGAGGAAAATGCCCTTCTACATATCTCAATAATATGAAATTTCCTCTCTATGTGTTGAAAATCTTGAAGTTTTGCTTGTTTTACCTTCCTATGCTAGTTGATTCTTGTTCTCATAAATTGTTTGCTCACAAAATCCCTATGCATAGGAAGTGGGTTAGACTTAAATGTGCTAATCACATGCTTCATGATTCTCCCTTTGTGTTTCAATTCATATCTTTTATGTGTGCATCATTGAAACCATCATGCCTAGCTAAGGGCGTAAAACAATAGCGCTCGATGGGAGGCAACCCAACTTGTATCTTTTTGCTTTTTAGTTTTCTTTATTTTTTCAATAAAATACCCAATAATACCTCTGGTTTGATGTGTTTTTGTGGTTTAAATAAATGTTTGTGCCAAGTAAAGCCTTTGGGATGATTTGGTTGATAGTTGATTTGATCGTGTTGGAAATTCAGAAACTTTTGCATCCAGAGTTATAATTTCTGACGATTACTGGAGCGTGATAAACTCATGATTTTTTGGCGTTATCAATATATAAATTTTCCACGTTATCCTAATTTTTCAGAATTTTCAGAGCTACAGAAGTATAGTCAAAAATCGTATCTTTACAGACTGTTCTGTTTTTGACAGATTCTGTTTTCGTTGTTTTATGTGCTTGTTTTGATGATTCTATGGTTTCCTTTGATGAGTTTTTGCCATAGAAAATTTAGAATACAATAGATATAATATGATTACAAAATAAGAATTGGTTTGCTACAATACTTAGAGTAAAGATTGGTTTTGTTATACTAACGGATCTCACGAGGTTTTGTTGAGTTTTCTGTGATTGAAGTTTTCAAGTTTTGGGTGAGATTGCGATGGATGAAGGAATAAGGAGTAACGAAATGCTAAGGTTGGGGATGCCCGAGGCACCCCAAGATAATATTCAAGAAGTATCAATCAACTAAGCTTGGGGATGCCCCCGAGTAGCATCCCCTCTTTCTTCTAACGACCATCGGTATTTTATTTGAGACTATATTTTTATTCGTCACATATTATGAGTTTTGCTTGGAGCGTCTCGTATGATATGATTCTTTCATTGTTTTTCTTTTTAATTTTTAATAAGTACCATTGCTGTACACACCTATTTGAGAGAGCCAAATTATGCTATGCTTGCTTCTATGCTTCACTTAATTTTTTTAGAGCCTTGGAATTGCTCTAGTGCTTCACTTATATCCTTTTGAGGACGGTGTGCTTTCCTATCTTTGAAGAAGTTCTCTCATGCTTCACTTAGATTAATTTGAGATAAATAAATATGATGCTCATGTTCTTCACTTATATTTGTTTGAGCTTATCAAAAGCAACATATGAAACTAGTCCCAGAGTGATAGATATCCAAGGGGGGATATAATAAAAACTTTCATGAAGATCATTGGACAAATAAACTTGATTCTTTGTAATAGTTTTGAGATATGATGATAGTGCTATGTGAGCCATGTTAATGAGTAATTATGTTTTAGCAAGAATATTGACGTTAAGGTTTGTGATTCCCTATGCAAGCACGGAAGTCAATAGTTATGCAACGAAATTACATCCTACTTATGGTGCATTATTCGGTGTTGGTTATGTTTAATGTTCTCTTATGATGGTTCTCGTTCCTTGGTTGGTCGCTTCTAAATCTCTTGCTAGCCTCTACCTTGTACTAAGCAGAAATACTACTTGTGCATCCGAATCCTAAAACCCAAGTTATGCCACATGAGTCCACCATACCTACCTATATGCGGTATTTCCTTGCCATTCTAAGCAGATTTGTATGTGCGAACTCCAAATTTCAAAATAAATTTCTCTTTTGTGTGCCCGTACTGCTCATGAAGCGGCGAGGGGTGGCTAATATGTTTCATGCTAGATGTGTTATTCTAAAGATGGGTGTTTATTCACTTGTCATTGCACGAGAGTATGGCGGTAATAGGGATTCCCAGTCCCGAAATGAAAAAATGAAAATTTACTTGATGTTGTTAAATAATAAATTCCATGGAAAGTGTTGGTATGGAGGGCACCCGTGGATATGGTTAGCCATGGCTTGTGAAATTTTGGTGGAAAAAAGAATAAACTTTATTTTATGTTTGAGAACCACATATGACATATCTAGCATGGAAATTCTTGGGAACTCTAAGTCGTTCTCGTTGACAAGAAAAGCATGCCACCCAAAATAATTTTATCTCTCAATTTAACCTATGAGCTATGGTACCTCTACAAATCCCTACTTCCCTCTGCGAAGGGCCTTTCTTTTTACTTTATACAATTTTTTTATTTGAGTCTCCATCTTCTCTTATAAAGCACCAACTAAGGGGCACTATGATCGTACTTGAGAATTGTTTGTAGCTAATATGCGAGCATGTTTCATGAATGGATCAATGATTGAGCATGATGGGCTAGGAATAACTTGCTTTAGTATTGATATTTTGAAAGGCATGGTTGCTTGTTGGTATGCTCGAGTATTAAATTCCTCAGGTCAAAACTAGACTATTGCTTTGAACCATATAAAAGCCCAATTGTCCATGCTATAAAGAAAATAATTTGTGATGAACATGATAGGCAGCATTCCACATCAAAAAATCTGTTTTCATCATTTACCTACTCGAGGATTAGCAGGAATTAAGCTTGGGGATGTTGATACGTCTCCAACGTATCTATATTTTTTGATTGTTCCATGCTATTATATTATCATTCTTGGATATTTTACAATCATTTTATAGTCATTTTATATCATTTTTGGGACTAACCTATTGACATAGTGCCAAGTGCCAGTTGCTGTTTTTTGCTTGTTTTTTACTTTGCAGGAAATCAATACCAAACGAAGTCCAAATGCAGCGAAACTTTACGAGGATTTTTATGGACTAGAAGACACCATATGGGCCAGAGAAGCACCTGGGGGTGCCTCGAGGGGGGCACAACTCACCAGGGCATGCCTGGGCCCCCAGACAAGCCCAGGTCGGTAGTGCCCACCTCAGTGGCCTCCCACACCGCCTCTTCGCTCTATAAATGCCCAAATATTCTAAAAACCCTAGGGGAGTCGACGAAATTTTGTTCCAGCCGCCGCAGGCTTATGAATCATGAGTTCCAATCTAGAGCCCTTTGCGGCACTCCACCGGAGGGGGAAACCATCACCGGTGGCTTTCTTCATCATCCCGGCGGCCACCATGATGAGAGGGACTAGTCCACCCTCGGGGCTGAGGGTTTGTACCAGTAGCTATGTGTTTAATCTCTCTCTCTCTCTCTCTCTCTCTCTCTCTCGTGTTCTTGAGATGCACAATCTTGATGCATCGCGGGCTTTGTTAATATAGTTGGATCATATGGTGTTTTCCCCTCTCTATCTTGTTGTGATGAATTGAAATTTACCTTTGAGATTTCTTTGGATTGAATACATTTATGGATTTGAGAACACTTGATGCTTGTCTTGCTATGAATTCCCACGGTGACAATGGGGTATCATATTGATTCACTTGATATGTGTTTTGGCACTCAACTTGCAGATTCCCGCGGTCACATTGGGGTAATCTATGCGTAGGGGTTGATGCACATTCTTGTCTTTGTTTCTCCGGTAGAAATCTTGGGGCACTCTTTGAGGTTCTTTGTGTTGGATTGAGTATTACAAATCTGAATATATTTTGGTGTTATCTTAGTACGAACTCTTGATAGATCGATCAGGAAGGATAACTTGATGTTATGTTAGTACGAACTCTTGATAGATCGATCGGAAAGAATAGCCACAAACAATTCCTTCTTTTGTTCTCCGCTAGATAGGAACTTTGGAGTGATTCTTCATCACACTTTGAGGGATGGTTATATGATCCAATTATATTAGTATTGTTGAGAGATTGCACTAGCGAATGTATGGACCCTGGGCCTCATTTTCAAGCATTGCAATACCGTTTGTGCTCACTTTTGTTACTTGCTACCTTGCTGTTTTTATTGTTACTATTACAAAAATCAATATCTACTATCTACATTACACTTGTATCACCATTTCTTCACCGAACTAGTGCACCTATACAATTTACCATTATATTTGGTGTGTTGGGGACACAAGCGACTCTTTGTTATTTGGATGCAGGGTTGCTTGAGAGAGACCACCTTCATCCTACGCCTCCCATGGATTGATAAACCTTAAGTCATCCACTTGAGGGAAAATTGCTACTATCCTACAAAACTCTGCGCTTGGAGGCCCAACACGAGTCTACAAGAATAAAGTTGCATAGTAGACATCAACTGGAATGGATCCCAAATAGGAAAGCACGCTCATCGGGTTCATCCATGAGAATTGGGACATCGCATGGAAACCTTCTGACATGCCTGGTGTACCGAGAGAATTCGCTGAGCACCACCTCTATGTTGATCCAAAATGAAACTAGTCTGACAATACCTCCATTGATTCAACGAGGATAGATGCAAGACTATTGGGGAAGAAGTGGTCCGACTCCTAGTTGCCGGGTTTATCGTGGAAGTATTTAACCCTGAGTGGCTGGCCAACCCAGTGCTTGTTCTAAAGAAAAATGACACTTGGCGTATGTGCGTTGATTACAGGAATCTTAACAAGGCATGTCCCAAAGACCTGTTTGCCCTCCCCCGCATTGAGCAGATCATGGATTCCACATCTGGTTGTGAGAGTATCTGCTTCTTGGATGCTTACTATAGTTATCATCAGATAAAGATGCCATTGAGGATCAGGAAAAGACAACCTTCAACACACGTTTTGGGGCTTTCTTCTATGTCTCTATGCCTTCCGGGCTTAAGAGTGCGGGGGCTACCTATCAGCGCTGCATGCAGAATTGTTTTCACAATCAAATTGGGCGCAACGTTCATGCTTATGTTGATGATATTGTGGTCAAGTCTCCAAAGAAAGAAACATTATTGGCAGATCTCAAGGGGACTTTTGATAATCTTTGGGTGTACAAGATGATGGCTAACCCGACCAAGTGTGTTTTTGGTGTTCCTTCAGGCAAATTGCTAGGTTTCCCGGTATCCGAAAGGGGCATAGAAGCCAACCCATAGAAAATCAAGGTGGTGACTTCCCTTGCTAAGCTAGCCAACATCAACGATGTCCAGCGGATGGCGGGTTGAATTGCCACCTTGAGCAGGTTTATAAACCGCTTGACAGAGAAGGTGATTCCTCTGTATCAGATGATGAAGAAGACGAACAACTTTGTAGGAGTGATGTTGCCAAAGATGCTTTCAAGGCCCTCAAGAAATAGTTGGTTGAGCCGTTCCTCCTTGTTGCTTCCATTGACAAAGAGCCTATGCTCCTGTACATCGCTGTTAATAACAAAGCGGTGAGTGTGGCGCTTGTTTTCGAGCGTAAGGAGGAATGAAAAGAGTATCTTTTCCAACAGCCGGCCTACTACGTCTGTGAAGTTCTAACCGAGTCCAAGAATAGATATCCACATTGGCAAAAACTAGTGTTTAGTGTGTTTATGGCTAGTCACAAATTGAAACATTATTTCCTAGAGCACCCAATCACTGTGGCCAGCTCAACTCCTCTGAGAGATATTATCCAGAACAGGGAGGCCACCAACCGGTTTTCTAAGTGGGCAATCGAGCTTGGACCACATCATCTAAAATATGTGCCTCGAACAACTATCAAATACCAGGCATTGGTGGATTTTATCAATGATTGGACTGAACTTTAAGTCCCCTAGGAAAGGCCATACAATATACTGGACCATTCACTTTGACGGCTCCATACAGTTGGAGGGCTCGTGGCTGGAGTAATCATATCTTCCCCATGAGGTGACAAGTTTTGTTATGTTTTGAGGCTTATGTTTCCCTCTACTAATAATGCACCTGAGTATGAAGCTCTCCTTCATGGGCTTCGTATAGCAAATGTTAGATGCCTGGGCGACTCAGAATTGGTAGCACAACATGTGTTGGGGACTTGGAACTCAAAGGACCCCTTGATGGCAGCTTATCAGCAAGTAGTAACCAACATTGCAGGCCACTTCAAGGGCTATCAGGTCGATCACATTGACATGCGGCTTAAGGAGGCGGTTGATGCTTTATCATGACTCGGCTCCCAGCATAAGCCAGTCCCTCTCAATGTGTTCCTTGACAATTTTCATAACCCTTCTGTCAAGTTACCTTCCGAGGAAGATTTGGTTGTACCTAATCCAGAGGCATAGTTAGTGGCGGCTCTCCGTGCTACACCTGATTGGACGGTTCCTTATCTGGCTTATCTGACTCAAGGAAAGCTCCCTGAAGATGGGCTCATTGCCCGTTAGATCGTCCGCCGCTCAATGTCAATGACTATTGTTAATGGTGAGTTACACCATAGAAGCATTACAAGAGTTTTCGATGATGTGTTTCCCCTGATGAAGGGTGAGAGATCTTAAATGATATTCACTCTGGTGATTGTGGTCATCATGTTAGTTCAAGGTCTCCGGTGGCAAAGGCTTTTTGACACAATTTTTATAGGCTCGCGGCTCATGTAGATGCGGATGATATCATGTGCAAGTGTGATGGTTGCCAGAAGTTTGCATGCCAGGCTCATGTACCGGCTCAAGAGCTTCAGATGATTCCCATCACTTGGCCTTCTGCAGTCTGGGGGCTTGATATGATTGGTCCGTTAAAACGGCCTGAGGACAAGAAAACTGACCTTTATGTTGTTGTTGATAAATTCACCAAGTGCGTTGAAACAGAGCCGATCAGCAATTGTGATGCGGCAACAACAGTTAATTTTCTAAAAAAGTTAATTTTTTGCTTTCGTTATCCCCACAACATCATCACTGATAATGGTACTGACCTATCTAAGGATCTATGAAGCAATTCTGTCAAAGGGAACATATCCGGCTTGATGTGGCATCAGTAGCACATCCTCAATCCAATGGCCAAGCAGAACATGCTAACCAGGAAATTCTATGAGGTATCAAGCGAAGGTTCATGTTCCCTCTTGAGCGTACCCCAGGTTGTTGGGTCAAGGAACTCCCCTCCATCCTTTGGACTATATGGACTACCCCCAACAGATCCACATGCTATACGCCTTTCTTCATGGTCTATAGGGCATAAGTTTTGTTTTCCAGTGACATCCATCTTGATTCTCCAAGAATGGCGGCTTATGTTGAGGGAGATAATGAGCAATATCGTCAAGATCCTTTGGATGCCTTGGAGGAGGAACGAGACTTTGCTGCCGCACAGTCTGCGATATATCAACAAGACCTACGTCGCTATCACAGCCGTAGAGTTCACAGCCATACCTTCCATGAGGGCGACTTAGTGCTCCATTTGATACAAGAACACACATGTATGCAGAAGCTTTCCCCTCCTTGGGAAGCGCCTTTTGTCATCAGTAAGAACCCCAACAATAGGTCATATTACCTCGTCGACATACGTGAGCACAATAAATCACGTACCTCCGAGGAAGAAACCAACAGGGCTTGGAATATTACACATCTTCAACCTTATTATACTTAGAGCCACTAGCTCCCGCTTATTGTAAATACCTATATGTATATACCTTTTATGTTCAATATAATAAAGCCCGCATCCCTGAAACTCGGGGCCTTTGTCGTTGTGTTCCAAATATTGAGTATGCGTCTTTATTAATTGCAACATAGGTCACTTGGGGGCTTCCAACTCATGGAGTTTAGCTATTAACATCCCTCTTGACCCGGATTATGCCATTATATATCATGGTCAAACCTGCTGATGACCCACAAGTATAGGGGGTCAATCGTAGTCTTTTCGATAAGTAAGAGTGTCAAACCCAACGCGGAGCAGAAGGAAATGACAAGCGGTTTTCAGCAAGGTAATGTATGCAAACATTGAAATTGTCATTAACAGATAGTTTCGTAGCAAGATAATTTGTAACGAGCAAGTAACGACAACGGTAAGTAAAGTGCATCAAGGTAGCCCAATCATTTTTTGGCGAAGGACAGGCCAAAACGGTGTCTTATAATAAGCAAAGCGTTCTTGAGGGTACACGGGAATTTCATCTAGTCACTTTCATCATGTTGGTTTGATTTGTGTTCACTACTTTCATAATTTGATATGTGGGTGGACCGGTGCTTGGGTTTTATTCTTACTAGAACAAACCTCCCACTTATGATTAACTCCCTCACAAGCATCCGCAACTACAAGAAAAGTATTAAGATAAAATCTAACCATAACATTAAACATATGGACCCAAATCAGTCCCTTATGAAGTAGCACATAAACTAGGGTTTAAGTTTCTGTCACTCTAGCAACCCATCATCTAATAACTACTCCACAATGCATTCCCTTAGGCCCAAAGATGGTAAAGTGCCATGTAGTCGACCTTCACATGACACCACTAAGGGAATCACAACATACATATAATCAAAATATCGAACACATATAAAGTTCACATGATTACTTGCAACATGATTTATCACATGACCTCAAGAACAAAAGTAACTACTCACAAATGATAATCATGCTCAAGATCAGAGGGGTATTAAATAGCATAATGGATCTGAACATATAATCTTCCACCAAATAAACCATATAGTAATCACCTAAAAGATGTAATCAACACTACTAGTCACCCACAGGTACCAATCTGAGGTTCAGGTACAAAGATTGAACACAAGAGATGAACTAGGGTTTGAGAGGAGATGGTGATGTTGAAGATGTTTATGAAGATTGGCCTCCCAAAGATGAGAGGGTTGTTGGTGATGACGATAGCTTCGATTTCCCTCTCTGGGAGGGAAGTTCCCCCGACGGAATCACTTCGACGGAGGGCAAAAGTGATCCTGCCCAAAGTTCTGTCTCGCGACGGCGGCGTTCCGTCCTGAAAGTCCTCTCCTTATTTTTTTTCTAGGTCAAAAGACCTTATATACCAGAACATGGGCATCGAAGGTGGGCCGGTTGGCCACAACTCACCAGGGCGCGCCTGGGGGGCCTGATGTGCCCTGGTATCTTGTGGTTACCAGTTGCCCCCCCCCTCCGGTAGTTATTTCCTCCAGTATTTTTTATGTATTCCAAAATAATTCTCCTAATTTTTTAGCTTATTTGGAGATGTGCAGAATAGGTGTCTTGACGTAGGTTTTTCAGGTCCATAATTCCAGTTTCCGATATTCCCCCTCTTCGTGTGAACCATGCATATTATGAGAGAAAAGGCATTAAAATTACTCCATAAAGCATTATTATGCATAAAACATTATAAATAATAGTAGGAAGACATGATGCAAAATGGACGTATCAACTCCCACAAACATAGACCTCGCTTGTCCTCAAGCGAAAGCCGATATCGAAAATCATGCCCACATGTTTAGAGAGAAAGGTGTCGATAAAAACAAAATACAGACATAGTAGCATCATGCTTATTATTATGACATCAACAAACTTTATCGTAAAGCCTTATCATAAACTTTTATCATATAACTTCTCATGAACAAGTAACAATTCATCACAACATCGAAGTAGAAGGCATACACTTTATTGAAAACCAATAACTTTGTTCTTAGTCCACTTTGCAACTACAATTCATCATATTTTCAGGAAGGGTCATGTATCGGAGCCTTTTGGCAACTCCACATACTCAACCATCTTTTAATCTTCTATGATTGCTAACACTCACAGCATACCCATGAACAAAAAGTTTCAAACCGTACACATAGAAAGATAGGGGCTTATAATTTTGCCTCCCAACGTATTCACCTTAAGGGTGATGTCAACAATAATAACTCATGTTCACTCATATCCAACTAGATATATGTGCCTAGATCTTTCCTCACCACATGATGCTTACAAAAAGAGAAAATGAAAAGGAATAGGGAAGAATACTTTGATTCTTGCATAAAAGTAAATACATAAAAGTAAAAGATAGGCCCTTCGCAGAGGGAAGCAGATATTGTCATGCGCTTTTTGTTTGTATGCCCAATCCCTTAATGCAAAAGAACATCACATTATATTGCCCCTTATGATAGCGACCTTTATTATGCATTATGTTGCTTTTCTTACTTTGCCATCACAAGTTCGTACACTGCTCAATTTTTACTTACACTAAATGATCAAACACATTTAGAAGCAACTTTTGTTGCCTTATTGCCCTGATGAAAACTTACTTGAAGGATCTTACTTAATCCATAGGTAGGTATGGTGGAATCTCAAAACATGAGTTGGGTTTAGGGTTTATCGATGCACAAGTAGTATCTCTAATTAGTGTGCAATTTTTATTTAGAAAAGATATTGAGCAAGGACCATGATATGTCTCCAATGTATCTATAATTTTTTATTGTTCCATGCTGTTATATTATCATTCTTGGATGTTTTACAATCATTTTATATTATTTTTTGGGACTAACCTATTGACATAGTGCCTAGTGCCAGTTGTTGTTTTCTGCTTGTTTTTTACATCACAGAAAATTAATACCAAATGGAGTCCAAATACAGTAAAAAAATTGGAGATTTTTTCTCAGCTAGAAGACACAGGATGGGATGAAGAAGTACCAGAGGTGGTTCCGAGGGGAGCACCACCCACCAGGGCGCGCCTGGGCCCCCTGGCGCGCCCAGGTGGGTTGTGCCCACCTCGGTGGCCTCCCGCACCGCCTCTTAGCTCTATAAATACCCCAATAATCCAGAAACCCTAGGGGAGTTGACGGAATTTTATCCCAGCCGTCGCAAGTTCCAGAACCATGAGATCCAATCTAGAGCCATTTTCCGGCACTCCACCAGAGGGGAACACGATCACGGAGGGGTTCATCATCCTCATTGATGCCTCTCCGATGATGCGTGAGTTGTTTACCTCATACCTACGGGTTCGCAGGCAGTAGCTAGATGGCTTCTTCTCTCTTTGTTTCTCAATACAATGGTCTCTTGGAGATCTATTTGATGTAATGAATTTGTGCGGTGTGTTTGTTGGGATCTGATGAATTGTGAGTTTATGATCAGATTTTCCTTGATTTATTATCCATTCTTGATTATTATAGCCTTGTATTTATTCTCCTATATTTGGGTTTTGTTTGGCCAACTTGATCTATTTATCTTGCAATGGGAAGAGGTGCTTTGTAATGGGTTCGATCTTGCGGTGTCCTTTCCTAGTGACAAAAGGGGCATCAAGGCACACATGTATCGTTGCTATTAAGGATAAATATATGGGGTCTATTCCTACATGAATAGATCTTGTCTACATCATGTCATCGTTCTTATTGCAGCACTCCATTTTTCCATGAACTTAATACACTAGATGCATGCTGGATAGCGGTCGATGTGTGGAGTAATAGTGGCAGATGCAGGCAGGAGTCGGTCTACTAATCTTGGATGTGATACCTATATACATGAATATTGTCTTGGACATCGTCATAATTATTCTCTTTTCTATCAATTGCCCAATGGTAATATGTCTACCCACCATTGCTATTTTTCGAGAGAAGCCACTAGTGAAATCTACGGCCCCCAAGTCTATTTTCCTATCATATACTTTCAGATCGATATTGCTACTTGCTTTTTCCTCTATTTGCAACTTTTATTTTCAGATCTATATTGTCAAAAACACACAAAAATACCTTGCTGCATTTTATTTGTCGTTCTTCCATTTGCATCTATCAGTCTATCTATTTACCAATCTACTACCCGGGAGGGATTGATAACCCCTCTTACACGTCGGTTTGCAAGTATTAGTTATTTGTGGTAGGTACCGTTTACATAGTGTTGCATGGTTTTCCTATTGTTTCGATAACCTTGGTCTCATCACTGAGGGAAATACCTACCGTAGCTGTCCTGCATCATCCCTTCCTCTTTGGGAAAATACCGACGTAATTCGAGCGACATCACACCACATCTTGAAGGATCTATGACAATATAAATTCTATGTGAATATGAACAAACATAACTCATTACGTTGTCTTCCTTGTCCAACGTCAACAATTTTGACATATAATAGTTAAAGGCCATTTACATTTCAGCCCCTAACTCGAACCACCTACTCACATTTACCCCTAATTTCGAAGTTTGCTCAAATTTGCCCCTCTTCCGTTAAGTGCAGTTATAGAAATGCCCTTCCATACATTTTCTGTCCGTTCAAAGGCCTTTGACCATTGATTTTCCTATACACACACTTAACGGTCAAAGGCCATTGACTGGACGAAAAATGTATGGAAGGGCACGCACTTAACGGAAGAGGGGCCAATTTGAGCACACTTCAAAATTAGGAGCAAATTTGAGTAGTGGGTTCCAATTAAGGGCACAAATGTAATTGTCCCAATAATTAATGGGGGCTCACAATCATAAAAGATGTCCAAGATAGTGTATTTGCATGTGAATCTTCTCTTCCCTTACTAATTCTTTCATGAGTTACATCATTGACCAATGATATGTTTGTCAATCTCCAACAAATTTTACCACTTATAATTTTCCTTATGTGATCTCATTACTTACCATAAGAGTAGCATATGATCTTTTTCATTATGTCTTTTTATTAGATTACAACAAGAAAGTAAAGAAGAAAAACTCAAACTAATCTTTATTATATAACTCTCACTCGACTACGCCGATAGATAGATCACGAAACTAACACACAAAAATAGATCATACTAAACTTTTATTCAACTAAATCACAAAATAACTAAGGATCAATTTAAGATAGGTAAAGGTAAATAAAAGTGATGATGATACGATACCAGGGCATCTCCCCTAAGCTTGGCACACGCCAAGGGGAGTTCCCATACCCGTGTACTCAAGTCTCCTATGGTGGGAAAGATGATGAAGGTGGTGGTGATGAGGTAGTAGGTTTGTCCCCCGGCTTCCATGGCACGGAATCACCATAAAATAAGATGCAAGAGTCTCACGAGTCGTGCAACTGGCAGCTAAACCGATACCTTTAAATCTTGCTTCCTACTAAAAAACTTGGTTTTGAAGGTCATAGATTTGGCTTTGCAAAAAGTTAATTTGCTCGGTGAAGGTGAAGACGATGTCCTTCATGGACCGGCCATCCACCATGTCGTCACGGGTGAGTTCCGTGATCATGGAGTGATTGGCACTAAGTCCACGCTCCACCATCCCTTGGCACTTGAAGATGTCTTGTTCCACCGCCTCGAGCCTGGCCTCCATGTTCCCCGTCCTCTTGGGCCCTTGAATATCCCGGATGTGGAGCACCCCCTCATGCATCTCAATGTCTTGAGGGTGCTTCATCACCTCTGACAAGTACGGGTTGATGACCTTCTCGAAGAACTTGTCCTTGGAGGAGCTTGGGTGGATCTATGGTGATCAAGATCTGAAAGGAAAATAACATGAAACAAGAACAGAGGATTTTTTTGCGATGCGGTGGTCAAGTCGTCCGGGGGTATTTATAAAGAATTTTTGATCTTGGAAAACAAGAATATGGAAGGAGAACGAAGTCAGGAAGGTCCCCGAGGGGGGAACAACCCACCAGGGCGCGCCAGAGAGGGCATGCATGCCCTGGTGTATGATGTCGCTTGAGCTACGTCGGTATTTCCCCAAAGAGGAAGGGATGATGCAGCACATCTACGATAGGTATTTCCCTAAGTGATGAGATCAAGGTTATCGAACTAGTAGGAGAACCACGCAACACTATGTAAACGGTACCGCACACAAATAACAAATACTTGCAACTTGACGTATAAGAGGGGTTGTCAATCCCTCCTGGGTAATAAAATGGTAAATAGATAGATTGATACATGCAAATGGAAGAATGGCAAGTAAAATAAAACAAGGTAATTTTTGTTTTTTTGATAATATAGATCTAAAAATAAAAGTTGCAAATAGAGGAAAAGACAAATAGCAATATAGATATGAAAGTATATGATAGGAAAATAGACCTGGGGGCAGTAGATTTCTCTTGTGGATTCTCTCGTAAAATAGCAACGATGGGTGAACAAATTACTGTTGGGCAATTGATAGAAAAGCAAATAATTCTGACTATATCCAAGACAATGATCATGTATACAGGCAAGACGTCCAATATTAGTACACTGACTCTTGCCTGCATCTACTACTATTACTCCACACATCGACCGCTATCCAGCATGCATCTAGTGTATTAAGTTCATGAAAAAATGGAGTAATGCAATAAGAACGATGACATGATTTAGACAAGATCTATTCATGTAGGAATATATCCCATCTTTTTATTCTTAATAGCAATGATACATGCGTGCTTTGCTGCCCCTTCTGTTACTAGGAAAGGACACTGCAAGATCGAACCCATTACAAAGCACCTCTTCCCATTGCAAGATAAATAGATCAAGTTGGCCAAACAAAACCCAAATATTGGAGAAGAAATACGAGGCTATAATAATCAAGAATGGGTATTAAATCAAGGGAAATCTAATCATAAACTCACAATTCATCTGATCCCAACAAACACACCGCACAAAGTCATTACATCAAATAGATCTCCAAGAGACCATTGTATTGAGAAAAAAAGAGAAGAAGCCATCTAGCTACTGCCTACAGACCTGTACGTCTGAGGTGAACTACTCACGCATCATTGGAGAGGCACCAGTGAGGATGATGAACCCCACTGTGATCGTGTTCCCCTCCGGCGGAGTGCCGGAAAAGGGCTCTAGATTGGATCTCGTGGCTCTGGAACTTGCGGCGGATGGAATAAAATTCCGTGGACTCCCCTAGGGTTTTAGGGTATGAGAGTATTTATAGAGCGAAGAGGCGGTGCGGGTGCCCACCGAGGTGGGCACAACCCACTTGGGCGTGCCAGGGGGCCCAGGCACGCCCTGGTGGGTTGTTCTCCCCTTGGAGCTCCCCTCTAGCACTTCTTCAGCCCATCATGTGTCTTCTGACGCAGAAAAAATCTCCAAAATGTTTCGCTGTGTTTGGACCCTGTTTGTTATTGATTTTCTGCGATTTATAAAACAAGCAAAAAACATCAACTGGCACTGGGCACTATGTCAATAGGTTAGTCCCAAAAAAATGATATAAAATAATTGTAAGACATCCAAGAATGATAATATAACAACATGGAACAATAAAAAATTATAGATACGTTGGAGACATATTAACATTCCCAAGCTTAATTCATGCTCGTCTTCGAGTAGGTAAATGATAAAAATAGAATTTTTGATGTGGAATGCTGCCTATCATGTTCATCACATATTCTTTTCTTTATAGCATGGACTTTTGGAATTTTATATGGTTCAAAGCAATAGTCTAGTTTTGACATGAATACTTTAATACTCAAGCATACCAACAAGCAATCATGTATTCAAAAATATCAATACTAAAGCAAATTATCCATTGCCCATCATCCTCAATCATTGATCCATTCATGAAAAACACTCACATATTAGCTACAACCAATGCTCAAGTATGATCATAGTGCCCCTTAGTTGGTGCTTTATAAGAGAGCATGGAGACTCAAATAAAAAGAAAATGCTTAAAGTAAATGGAAAGGCCCTTCGCAGAGGGGAGTAGAGATTTGTAGAGGTGCCAGAGGTCAAAGGTTAAACTCAGAGATAAAAAATAATTTTGGGAAGCATACTTTTCCCATCAATGAAAACAACTTTGAGTTTCCGATACTTTCCATGCTAGATACATCATTGGTGGTTCCCAAACAAAAATTAAAGTTTATTCCTTTTTCCACCATTCTTTCACAATCCATGGCTAACCGTATCCACATGTACCCTCCACACCAACACATTCCAAGGAAATTATTATTCAACAATATAAATTAAATTCATTTTTCATTTCTAGACCGGGCATCCCTAATACATTTGTCGTACTCTCGTGCAATGAAAAGTGAATACACACTCATCTTGAGAATAACACATCTAGCCTAGAACAATATCGGCCACCCCTCACCGCCTCATGAGTGGTACGGGCACACAAAACATGAGTTTATTTTGAAATTTAGAGATGGCACATACAAATTTGCTTAGAACAACAAGGGAATACCACATATAGGTAGGTATGGTGGAGTCATATGGCAAAACTAGTTTTAAGGATTTTGGATGCACAAGTAGTATTTGTACTTAGTACAAGTGGAGGCTAGCAAATAGATTGAGAAGCGACCAACCAAGAAATGAAAAATCAGATAAGCGAGCATTGAGCATAACTAACACCAAATAATGCACCACAACTAGGATGTAATTTCATTGCATAACTATTGACTTTCGTGCTTGCATAGGGAATCAGACACTATCGGCGTCCTGGGAACCAGGGTCCCCAGACTTGCTTGTCCGCGGGCCGCGACGCGCTCCTACTACAGCCTGGTATGGTCCAGCTGATCGACTAGCTGCTCAAGACCCTTGTGAGGGGGCTAGACCTCGCGAGGAGAATGACGTCAAGACCCCCTCAGGAGCTGCCTTGGCTAGGTTGCTCCGGAGGGGCGGAGAATCCAAGGCCAAGCATGCCTCAGGAGGAGGCAGTGACGCACTATGCCAGCAGGCGCCGGCACGTGCCAGCGGTGCAGTTGCTATTTTGGTGCAAAGGAGACAGCGCAGGCGCAGGTTCCCGAGGAGCGGGACAAAGGTTTGCTCATTGGTGCAACAAGACCGAAGACCGCAAGGACGACAGGGAGGATGTCACCACCGAGCCCACGACCGCGTCACCGCCTGATCCCTTTGCAGGCAAAGACCACTTTTCTCAGGATAGGAACGTCCTTGTGTTCCCGCTCAATATGGCCATTGTGGGATCCCTTCCTGCCTAAACATTTCGGGGGAAGAGGACCCTGGCCGCCTATATAAGTAGCTAGGATCTCCACTATGGAGGGAGATCAGATAAAGAAACTCCGCCCATGCACAAAGGAGCAAGAACCCCTGCCTCCTGACCCTCCTGAGCTTAGGAACCACTGTACTCATTCATACTCACGCCCACCCGAGGCCAATCCACCAAAGCAGGAAGTAGGGTTTTACACCGCAAGGTGGCCTGAACCTGGGTAAATTCGTGTGTGTTTTACTTGTTGTTCACTTGAATCTCTTCATTGGGCGAGGGCAAGACGCTAGGTAGACGTGAGTGGGAGAGATCTTCGTTCACGCCCCTGTGTTCGAACTTCTTGGGTTTGCGGAGCCCGTAATCTAACATTTGGCGCGCTACGTAGGGGGCGTGTCGAAATCTCGCCTCTCCGACGACCTCGCATCCCCTCTCCTGCTCCGCGCCACCACGATGACCGCGGCCTGCCACATCCGCGTGGAGGCTAGCGCTTTCCCCGTCGTCTGAGCGCCATCGGCGGATCGCGCCACCCATGGGCGCTCCGCCTCCTTCCCCGACGACATTTTCGCCGTCCGAGCCACCGGAGAGCGGCCTGCTCCGCCACTTCCCCTCCCTGTGGCCTCGCCGGTGGCGCTCTTGGTGGCACGGTGGCTGCCCCGGCACCGGCCACCAACGGAGGAGCTCGGCGCTCGAACGGCCTGCGTCGGCGTGCTGCGGGGCGCTGTCGGCGGGGGGCTGCCCTGCCGCGGGGTCGCCTGCATCCTCGGAGGATCCAAGGCACCCGCGTCGGCCCGGCACGTCAATTCGCACTTTCGGCAGTTCGGAGCCGCCGCCCAGCCGCAGGAGGCCCCGCGGGCACAGAGCGCGCAGGGGCACGTTGTCACCTTCGGCTGTGGCGACCACGCCACAGTTGCAGCTGGCACGAACGTCCTCCCCATGGTATGCACTCCCACCATCTGCGGGGTGGCCGTCACAAGGACCCTCATCGACGGCGGCGCCGGGCTCAACATCCTCTCCCGTGAGGCCTTCGATCATCTGCCCGTGTCCTACAGGCACCTCCTCCCTACCAAGCCCTTCTCAGGGGTCGCGGGCTCGGCCAGATCCGCCTCCCGGTCACCTTCGGCAACCCGCTAACTACCAGACTGAGCTCATCGACTTCGACGTTGCACCCATCTACCTGCCCTACAACGCCGCCCTCGGCTTCCCAGCCTTGGCGAAATTCATGGCGGCGACTCACCCGGGCTACAACACTGTCAAGATGCCCGGGAGTAGCGGCGTCATCACTATCAAAGGGGACCCCAATGCCGCCCTTCAGGTCCTCGGGCGCGCTTACAGGGCTGCTGCCATAGCTCATTCATATGCGAAGGGGGCTCCGAAGACGCCGGAAGCCGCGCCTGCCAAGAAGAAGCAGCTCTTCTTTCAGGACCCGGCCGAGATGAAGCAGGTGCCCGCTGGCGAGGAGGGCTCAGGAGCCACCTTCACCATCGGCACGGGCATGGACCCTGAGAAAGAGGCAGCGTTGGTTAGCTTCCTCAGGTCTAACAAGGATGTGTTCGCTTGGAAAGCCGCTGATTTGGTCGGGGTGCCTAGGCACGTCATCGAGCATCATCTCACGGTGTGCCCCAAAACACGCCCTATCAAGCAAAAAGCACGCACACAAGCCCCGGAGAAGCAGGCCTTCATCGTTCAGGAGGTTCGGAAGCTAGAAGAAGCAGGCGTGGTACGGGAGGTACGGCACCCGGAGTGGCTGGCCAACCCCGTCATAGTCCTGTAGAAAGGTGGCAAGGAGCGCATGTGCGTCGACTTCACGAGCCTCAACAAAGTCTGCCCTCAGGACCCGTTCCCTCCCCCGCGCATCGACTAGATCGTGGATTCAACGGCTGAGTGCGACCTGCTCTGCTTCCTCGACGCCTTCTCGGGCTACCACCAAATTAAGATGGCGGTGGAGGATGTGGAGAAAACGGCGTTCCTGACCCCTTGTGGGGTCTACTGCTACACCTGCATGCCTTTCGGGCTAAGAAACACGGGCGCCACCTTCCACCACCTGATGCACATCACCCTCGGCCCTCAGCTCGGGAGGAATGCGGAGGCCTACATCGACGACATCGTGGTCAAGACCAGAGAGGCCAGGACTCTCATCCAGGACCTAGAAGAAACGTTCGCCAACCTGCACAAGGTGAAGCTGTGCCTCAACCCAGAGAAGTGCGTGTTTGGTGTACCCTCTGGCAAGTTGCTAGGGTTCCTGGTTTCACACCGGGGCATTAAAGCTAATCCGGAGAAGATCAAGGCCACCAAAAGATTGAAGCCGCCCACAAATCTGAAGGAGATGCAGAAGCTTGCGGGATGCGTAACGTCCCTGGGGCGCTTCATCTCTAAGCTTGGTGAACGCGCCCTCCCGTTCTTCAAGCTCATGAAGAAGAAGGGGCCCTTTGAGTGGACTCCGGAGGCCGATGCTGCCTTCCGGGATCTCAAGGAATACCTCACCAGCCCGCCGGTTATGGTAGCACCACGACCCCTAGAACCCATGATTCTCTATCTCACCGTGACGCCTCACTCCACCAGTGCAACACTAGTGGTGGAGCATGAGGAGAGGCCCCGAAGCGCGAGGCCACATGGCAATTTGGCATCCTCAAGACCCCCGCCGCCCCCTGACGAAGCTCCGGAGGTAGATTCGACCGCGGTTACGGGCGGCCCCGCCATCCAGCAAGAAGCACCCAAGATTCCTGAAGCGCCTGAGGATCCCACGCCGCCGACCCTCGTGGAGCACCCAGTGTACTTCGTCAGCACCGTACTGCGCGACGCGCGCTCGCGCTACCCGATGCCTCAAAAGCTACTCCTGGCGCTCCTTGTCGCCTCCAGGAAGCTGCGCCATTACTTCCAGGGCCACCCTATCAATGTTGTCTCGTCATACCCTCTCGAGAAAGTGCTCCGGGGCCCGAATGTCGTCAGGAGGGTCGCTGAGTGGAACATCGAGCTCCAGGCGTTCCGGTTGGAGTTAAGCACCACGCGAGCGATCAAAGGAGCAGCTCTGGCAGACTTTGTGGCAGAATGGACCGACGCGCCGGGGCAGGGGGCTGGCGAGGATCGCTCACTCGCCCCCGGCGACGAAGACCCAGATGGATGGGTGGTATACTTCGACCACGCCTTCTCGCACCTTGGCGCAGGAGCAGGCGCCATGTTAGTATATCCCACCTAGGACAAGTTGTACTACACCGTGCAGCTTTGCTTCCAGCAAGGCAGGAAGGTCTCCAACAACATCGCAGAGTATGAGGGCCTGATTGCTGGGCTCAAGGTCGCCGCTGCACTGGGGGTCAAGCGCCTCACCATCAGAGGCGATTCACACCTCCTCGTCAACTTCTCGAACAAGAAATACAAGCCCAAGGACGAGCACATGGAGGCATATCTGGAGGAGGTGCGTAAGATGGAAAAGCGATTCCGAGGGCTGGAGGTGCAGCACGTGCCAAGAGGCACGAACAAGGAAGCAGATGACATTGCCAAACGAGCCTCCAGGCGGGAGCCTCAGGGGTCGGGCATCTTCGAGGACCGGCTGCTTCGGACGTCGGCAACACCGCCCGCTTCTGAGTCGGTGTCCCCTCAGCAGGGGCTACCTGCGGCTCCTGCAGCTGGAGCTCCGCCTTGCGGACCATCCTCCGGAGCCCGACTGCTATGCGCCGCGGAGCCCGAGGAGGGTTGCTGGACCCAAGAGCTCAAGATGTACCTGCAATGCGACACCTTGCCAGACAAGGAGGAAGACACGGAGCGCGTGGTCCGACAGGCCTCGGCTTAGTGCATCCAAGACGGCGAACTCTACAGGAGGTGTCCCAATGACGTCTCACTAAAGTGGATCTCGTGGAAACAAGGACGCAAGCTGTTGGCTGACATCCACGGTGAGGACCGCGGTCACCATTCGTTGTCCCGCATCCTCGTGGGCAAGGCCTTCCGTAGGGGCTTCTACTGGCCCACGACACTTAACGACGCCACGGACCTTGTGCGGGCTTGCGACGCGTTCCAGTTTCACGCCAAGCAGATCCACCAACCAACGCAGGGCCTCCAGACGATCCCGCTCTCATGGCCCTTCGCGGTCTGGGGATTGGACATCTTGGGTCCATTTCCCCGGGCAGCGGGGGGCTACTGCTTCCTGTACGCCGCCATCGTCAAATTCACCAAGTGAGCAGAGGTGGAGCCTATTCGCACGATCCCAGCCGGGTCGGTCGTCAAGTTCATCCAGGGCCTCGTGAGGCGAATCGGGGTCCCTAGCCGCATCATCACGGATAACGGTTCGCAGTTCACAAGCAATCTCTTCAGGTCATATTGTGCTAACCTTGCAACACAGATCTGCTACGCCCCGGTGGCTCACCCCAGGAGCAACGGTCAGGCCGAACGCGCCAACGCGGATGTCTTGCGTGGCCTCAAGACACACAACTTTAAGAAGAAGCTCGAGGCTTACGGCAGGGGCTGGATCGACGAGCTCCAGTTCGTTCTGTGGTCGATCCGAACCACCGCTACCAAACCCATGGGAGAAACTCCTTTCTTTCTCATTTACGGGGAGGATGCGGTCCTCCCTCACGAGGTCAAGCATCGCTCACCACGGGTTTTGGTTTTCAACGAGGAATGCCAAGATGCCGCCTGGCGGATGGACCTCGTGCTCAGTGAGGAGGGCCGCCGCCGAGCTGCCCTCAGGGTGGCGCGATATCAGTAGGCGCTGCGGCGGTACCACTGCCGCAGCGTCTGCACAAGAACACTTGGAGTTGGTGACTTGGTCCTAAGGCGGGTCCTCTTCAGGGAGGGGTTACACAAGCTCTCGCCCATGTTGGAGGGCCCGTTCAGAATCTCCCGTATCTCTAGGACTAGTGCTGTGCGCCTGGAGACTCAGGATGGGATACCTATCCAGAATTCCTGGAATATTGAGCACCTCAGGAGGTTCTATCCGTAATCAAGGCTCCATGCCCGTGAAGGTCTCCGCTCGTGACACTCTCACGTAATAATGAGTTGGGACTGTACACGCCTCGGAGTCTCCTGAGAGTTGCCTACGGGCCATCAGACGGGGCTCCCACCCACGTCCCAGTGGCAGTCCTTAGCTCCGCGCTGGGAAGAAGACGTAGTGTAGGGGTCAGACGTGACATTTTTCCTTTTTTGGCTTGGTGTTTGGCTGTCAGCCTTTTCTACTTCCTTGGCTATCAGCCCTTCCTCTACCCCATGCTATGAAGTTCTCGTGTTTCTTGCATTTGGTTGGAAGTCTTGCTTGGGATTTTCTCTCGCTAGTTTTAAGTTCAGCTTGTTAAGCAGGGGCTGCGCCGCTTGCTCTCCTTCGCGAGCCTCGCGCGTGAGGGCTGGGACACGGTCGGTCCTGACTCTCGTCTACCACGGTCCCGTGACCTCGCCTGGCCAAGCCTGCTCAGGCTCTAGCGTCGGACTTCTTAGTCCGCGCGACCTATTCTGCCGAGCCATCTCAGGCCTTGGCGCCTTAATCCACGCTCGGCGCTCTCAGTAGCTCTCAGCAGCTCACCCTCACTCGGGGGCTGCGTAGGTCAGGACCCCCCGAATTCAGCCATCCTTATGGCCCGTCGGGGGCTCATGACGCCAATGAGTCAGGAGCACTTCGCCTCAAGACGTCGCAGCACATAAGCTAAGTAATCTCACCCACACCAAAAACATGATAGCAAGTTCTCACTTCATACATATGTCATAGTCCATTACACGCCTTCTCGAGGCAACTTAAAATTTTGACACAGGAAGGAAATGAAGAAACAGAAGAAGCAGAGACCGCTCCCACTCAGTCGAAGTCTCCCAACTCCTCCCGCTTCACTGAGCCACAATGGCGCAACGACCCCCTCCCCTCGTCGAGCCGAGCTCGGCGGTGCGGTGGCTCGTTGTAGCCGCCGCTGCTGGAGGAGCTGCCGCTGCCACAAAGGGGGGACCCACAGTGCCCTCCAAGGCCAAGCTCGTCTCCAGAGGAGGAACTTCTCCTCTGGACGCCCTCCCCACCATCCTCTTCGTCGTCAGCTTCAGGACAGCACCCAAGGCGACTCCCTTCCTCCGAGAAGACCCTGATGAACAGTGTTGAGGCGCCATCATACCTGAAGTGGAGCATGCACCTCCGCTGCAGCCGGCGAGCGCGCACAAACGACTGCCAGCCGCGCTCCAGGAACACGTCGCCCAAGGGAGTAACATCGACCTCCACCCAGGATGCACCACTGCAGCAACCGTCGGTCTGCAGCCAGAGGCCACCGGGGCCTCCGGCTGGTAGCACTTTGCCAAACGAGTGGGGGAGATGGAGCCACAAGCCGCCAGGCTTCTCCGCCCACACCACGAACTCCGACGACACGTATAAGGAGTGGAGCTGCGGGCGCGGAGGACGCACGACCGTCAAACGCTGCCTCGCGCCTCCTCTCCCATCGCGGCCATGACCACCTTCGCCACGGGAAGAGGCACCGCGCCTCTCACCGGCGACCGTGTCGGGACCCGGAAGGCCGCGCCCTCTCCCTCGAGGAGCCGCTGCGGGCGCAGCAACATACTTGCGGGGGCGGCCGCGGCCCCTCTTTGACGGCGGCAAAGCTAAATCCTTCGGGGCCTTCCCCTTCTCTGCGGCGGACGGCTTCCCTGGTGGCGCCATGGAAACCTCGCGGCAAGAAGAAGAGCGGGGAGCGAACAAGGAGGCAGACATCGCTGGCTTGAAGATGGCTTGGGGGCTTCCCCCCTAGTCCCATTTATAGGACGGAGGAGCCCAACCGCCAGTCACTAGCATCACAGCCATAAAAACCCCATCATCTGCGCCGGGGAGTTGTCAAGTCGCACGGTTTCCGAGACTGCATGGGGAGCGGAGTCGCCACGTCCCATACAACGGTCACACGCCAACCTCGCTCGCAGCCTTTTGGGGACCGTGGCGCTTCGTCCTCGACTAAGGCTTTGCCCCAAAGCTAGCTCTGTGCACGCCTTGGTCCCGGGGGCTACTGTCGGCGTCCTAGGAACCAGGGTCCCTAGACTTGCCTGTCTGCGGGCCGCGACGCGCTCCTATTACGGCCTGGTACGGCCCAGCTGATCGACCAGCTGCTCAAGACCCTCGTGAGGGGGCTAGACCTCGTGAGGAGAATGCCGTCAATACCCCCTCAGGAGCGGCCTTGGCTAGGTTGCTCTAGAGGGGCGGAGAATCCAAGACCAAGCCTGCCTCAGGAGGAGGCAGTGATGCGAGCAGTGACGCACCGCCCCAGCGGGCGCCAGCGCATCCCAGCGGTGCAGTTGCCATTTTGGTGCAAAGGAGACAGCGCAGGCGCAGGTTCCCGAGGAGCGGGACAAAGGTTTCCTCATTGGTGCAACAAGGCCGAAGACCGCAAGGACGATAGGGAGGATGTCACCACCGAGCCCACCACCGCGTCACCGCCTGATCCCTTTGCAGGCAAAGACCGATTTTGTCAGGATAGGAACGTCCTTGTGTTCCCGCTCAAAATGGCCGTTGTGGGATCCCTTCCCGCCTAAACATTTCAGGGGAAGAGGACCCTGGCTGCCTATATAAGTAGCTAGGATCTCCACTACGGAGGGAGGTCAGATCCAGAAACTCCGCCCACGCACAAAGGAGCAAGAACCCCTGCCTCCCGACCCTTCTGAGCACAGGAACCACTTTACTCATTCATACTCAAGCCCACCCGAGGCCAATCCACCAAAGCAGGAAGTAGGGTTTTACACTGCAAGGTGGCCTGAACCTGGGTAAATTCGTGTGTGTTTTACTTGTTGTTCACTTGAATCTCTTCATTGGGCGAGGGCGAGATGCTAGGTAGACGTGAGTGGGAGAGATCTTCGTTCACGCCCCTGTGTTCGAACTTCTTGGGTTTGCGGAGCCCGTAATCCGACACAAACCTTAACATGAATATTCTTACAAAAACATAATTACTCATTAACATGGCTCACATATCACTATCATCATATCTCAAAACTATTACAAAGAATCAAGTTTATTTCGTCCAATGATCTTCATGAAAGTTTTTATCATATCCCTCTTGAATATCTATCATACTGGGACTAGTTTCATATGTTGCTTTTGATAAGGGCAAACAAATCTAAGTGAAGAACATGAGCATAAAAATTTCTTCTCTCAAATTATTCTAAGTGAAGCATGAGAGAATTTCTTCAAAAATAATAAAGCACACCGTGTTCAAAAAGATATAAGTGAAGTACTAGAGCAATTCCATAACTCTAAAAAAATTTAAGTGAAGCATAAAGAGCAATTCTAACAAATCATAGCATAATTTTGGCTCTCTCAAATAGGTGTGCCCAGCAAAGATGATTGTGACAAAATAACAAACAAAACAAGAAAAGACTCATATCATACAAGATGCTCCAAGCAAAACACATAATATGTGACGAATAAAAATATAGTCTCAAGTAAAATACCGATGGTCTTTGTAAGAAAGAGGGGATGCCACTCGGGGGGGGGGGG
>LR738714.1:155183728-155195127 GCA_902687465.1 Secale cereale | reverse complement strand
GGGGGGGGGGGGGGGCATCCCCAAGATTAGTTGCTTGATACTTCTTGAATATTATCTTGGGGTGCCTCGGGCATCCCAAGCTTAGCCTTTTGCTAATCCTTATTCCTTCATCCATCGTGATCTCACCCAAAACTTGAAAACTTCAATCACACAAAAGTCAACAAAACTTTGTGAGATCTGTTTGTATAACAAAACAAATCTTTACTTTAAGTACTGTAGCAAACCAATTCATATTTTATAGTTGTATTATATCTACTGTATTGTAACTTTTCCATGGCAAAAACTCTTCAAAAGAAACCATAGAATTATCAAACAAGCACATAATACAACAAAAACATAATCTATCAAAAATAGAACAGTTTGTAAAGACACAATTTTTTATCATACTTCTCTAACTCTGAAAATTTGAAAAAATAAGACAACGTGGGCAATTTGTTTATTGATAACGTGTAAAAATTTCAAGAATTGATCATGTTCCAGTAGCCGTCAACAATTCTGGCACTGGCACAAAAAGTTTCTGATTTTCAACGCAATCAAATCCACCATCAACCAAATCATCTCAAAGGCTTTGCTTTGGCACAAACACTAATTTGAAACACAAAAACACATCTAATCAGAGGTATATTTGTGTAATTTATTGAAAACAACAAGAAAACCAAAAAGCCAAAAGATACAAGTTGGGTTGCCTCCCAACGAGCGCTATCGTGTTACGCCCCTTGCAAGGCATAACACAAAGATCTCAAGTGTTGTCATGTTTGTGTGATGATCCATAGGTTCCCCTCATTATAGATTCATACGGAAATTTGATCTTAGTTCTAGGGAAGTGTTCCATGCCCATTCTCAAGGGAAATTCAAATTTAATATTCACTTCTTTCATATGAATCACGACACCAATAGTGCGTAAAAACGGTCTACCAAGTATAATAGGACAAGGCAGATTGCAATCGGTATCAAGAACAATAAAATCTATGGGCACATATTTCCTATTTACAAGAATAAGAACATCATTGATCCATCCCAAAGGCTTTTTAATAGTAGAATCCACCAAATGCAAATGAAGAGAACCGTCTTCAATATTGGTAAGACGAAGAACATCACAAAAAGATTTCAAAATTGTGGAAACACTAGAACCCTAAGGACATAAAGCATTGCACTAATAATTTTTAATCTTGATTTTGATAGTAGGTTCCCATTCATCATGAAGTTTTCTAGGAATTGAAACTTCCAATTCCAACTTTTCTTCTAAAGCTTTCATCATGGCATCAATAATATGTTTAGTAAAAGCTTAATTTTGTTCATAGTCATGACGTGAATTTATCATGGATTGCAACAAAGAAATACAATCAATCAAAGGGCAACTATCATAATTAAAGTCCTTGTAATCCAAAAGAGCGGGCACATCACTAGTTAAAGTTTTGACCTCTCCAAACCCACTTTTATCACTTTTCTCAACAAGATTTTCACCCTCCGAATTATCGGGACGCCTTCTAGCTAAAGTTGATTCTTCTTAAGTCCCTTTATCATCAATTTTAACTTTACTAAACGAGGAATCAATAGAAGAAACACCAACCATTTAAAGATCTTCATCATTTTTATGAAAGCAATAACTAGAAAACACTTTTTCTAAAAAATCACTTTTAGCTCTAAGCATAGCGGTTCTTTTCTTACTTTCATCCATAGAAACTAAAAGAGCCATAATTAATTCCTAAACCTTGGGCACAAAAAAATTCAACTATACATTTTCCACATCATGATAAATTCTATCAATACTTCTAGACATATCATCAATCTTATTCAATTTTTCTTCTACAGAAGCATTGAAAACCTTTTGAGTATTGATAAATTCTATAATATTGTTCTCTAGATCAGAGGTATTCCTATTATTATTATTATTATTATTATTATTATTATTATTATTATTATTATTATTATTATTATAAGAAGTATTACCATAGGAATTACCATAATTATTAGAGGAATTTCCAGGAAAAGGCCTAGGATTGAAATTACCTCTATAAGCATTGTTATTAAAATTATTTCGTGAAATAAAATTCACATCTATGGCATCACTATTTCGCTCAATCAAGGTAAACAAAGGCACATCATTAAGATCAATAGGAGCAATTTTCCTAGTAACCATTTTCACAAGAGCATCAACTTTTTCACTCAAAGAATTAATTTCACCATTTGAACTAACTTTTTTATTGGTAGGCGCCCTTTCCGCATGCCAGTGCGAATAATTCGCCATAACATTATCAAGCAATTTGGTGGCTTCACCCAAAGTAATATCCATAAAAGTTCCACCCACGGCGGAATCCAAAAGATTTTTAGAAACAAAATTCAACCCCGCATAATTAATTTGTATGATCACCAAAGATTTAACCCATGAATTGGGCAATTCCTTAGCATCAATTTCATTCTTTCCCAAGATTGTGCAACATGTTCATGCTCAAGTTGTTGGAAATTCATAATATGAGTTCTAAGGGAAATAATTTTCGCGGGCAGAAAATACTTAGTGATAAAAGCATCTTTGCACTTGTCCCAAGAATCGATAATGTTACGAGGCAAAGAAGAAAACCAAATTTTAGCACGAACACCCAAAGAGAACGAAAATAATTTCAACTTCACAATATCATTGTCCACATCTTTTTTACTTTGCATATCACACAATTCTATGAATGTGTGTAGATGGGACGCGACATCCTCATTAGGAGTGCCAGAAAATTGTTATTGCATGACAAGATTCAACAAAACCGTATTGATGTCATAAGACTCCGCACTAGTGGCGGGAGGTATCGGCGTACTAATAAAATCATTGTTGTTGGTATTGGAAAAATTACACAACTTAGTGTTCTCTTGCATCATCTTGACCAATTATAAACAAGAACACAAGTAGGCGATAGATCCGACCGAAAAAGGCGAACGTAAAAGAGGACGAATAAAAACGACAAATTTTTGTGAAGTGGGGGAGATGAAAAGGAGAGGCGGATGGAAAATAATGTAAATTGCAAGGATATGAGATTTGTGGTTAGGAACCTGATAGATGTTGATGATGTCTTCTCGACAATGGCGCCAAAAATTCATTTTGATGTCGCTTGAGCTACTTCGGTCTTGCTCCAAAGAGGAAGGGATGATGCAACACGGATATGGTAGGTATTACCCTCGGTGATGAGACTAAGGTTATTGAACCAGTAGGAGAACCATGAAACACTATGTAAATGGTACCTGCACACAAATAACAAATACTTGCAACCCGACGTATAGGAGGGGTTGTCAATCCCTACCGGGTAATAGAATGGTAAATAGATAGATAAATGCAAATGGAACAACGACAAATAAAACACATCAAGGTATTTTTGTGTTTTTGATAATATAGATATGAAAATAAAAGTTGCAAATAGAGGAAAAGGAAAATAGCAATATAGATCTGAAAGTATATGATAGGAAAATAGACCCGAGGCCGTAGATTTCACTAGTGGCTTCTTTCAGAAAATAGCAACGGTGGGTGAACAAATTACTGTTTGGCAATTGATAGAAAAGAAAATAATTATGACGATATCCAAGATAATGATCATGTATATAGGCATCACGTCCAAGATTAGTAGACCGACTCCTGCCTGCATCTACTACTATTACTGCACACATTGACTGCTATCCAGCATGCATCTAGTGTATTAAGTTCATGGAAAAAACGGAGTAACGAAATAAGAACGATGACATGATGTAGACAAGATCTATTCATGTAGGAATAGACCCCATCTTTTTATCCTTAATAGCATCGATACATGCGTGCCTTGCCGCCCCTTCTATCGCTTGGAAAGGACACCGCAAGATTAAACCCATTACAAAGCACCTTTTCCCATTGCAAGATAAATAGATCAAGTTGGCCAAACAAAACCCAAATATCGAAGAAGAATTATGAGGCTATAATAATCTAGAATGGATATTAAATTAGGGCAAATCTGATCATAAACTCACAATTCATCGGATCCCAACAAACACACCGCACAAAGTCATTACATGAAATAGATCTCCAAGAGACCATTGTATTGAGAAATAAAGAGAGAAGAAGCCATCTAGCTAGTTCCTACGGACCCATAGGTCTGAGGCAAACTACTCACACATCATCGGAGAGGCAACAATGAGGATGATGAACCCCTCTGTGATCATGTTCCCCTCCGGTGGAGTGCCGGAAAAGGGCTCTAGATTGGATCCCGTGGCTCTGTAACTTGCGGTGGCTGGAATAAAATTTTGTCAACTCCCCTAGGGTTTTTGGGGTATGAGAGTATTTATAGATCGAAGAGGCGGTGCGGGAGGACACCGAAGTGGGCTGTTGTGCCCACCTGGGCGCGCTAGGGGGCCAGGCGTGCCCTGGTGGGTTGTGCTCCCCTCGGAGCTCCCCTCTGGTACTTCTTCAGCCCATCCCGTGTCTTCTGGTCCAGAAAAAATCTCCATTTTTTTCGCTGCGTTTGGACTCCATTTGGTATTGATTTTCTGCGATGTAAAAAACAAGCAAAACAGCAACTGGCACTAGGCACTATGTCAATAGGTTAATACAAAATGATTGTAAAACATCCATTGACCACCTCCGGGTTAGTACCTTCGGCATTATTAATCTTCATAGCTCCATGGCGATAAACCTCTTCGATAATATATGGTCCTTCCCATTTGGAAATAAGTATTCCTGCAAAAAAATTAATCTAAAACGAGAGTTTTACAAAAGAAAATATTCGCCAACTTTGAACTCCCGCTTTTGGATTCTTTTTTCATGCCATCTTGAAACTTTTTCCTTAAATAATTTGGCATTTTCATAGGCTTGGGTTTTCCATTCATCTAGCGAGCTTATATCAAATAACCTCTTGTCACCGGCAAGTTTAACCTCATAGTTGAGTTCTTTAATTTCCCAAAATGCTTTATGTTCTAACTCTAGAGGCCAATGACAAGCTTTTCCTTAGACCATTTTGTATGGAGACATACCCATAGGATTTTTATAAGCTGTTCTATATGCCCAAAGTGCATCATCTAGTTTCTTAGACCAATTCTTTCGAGAACTATTGATTGTTTTTTGTAAGATTAATTTTATTTCTATATTACTAAGTTCAACTTGACCACTAGATTGAGGATGATAGGGTGATCCAATTCTATGGTAAACATCATATTTAGCAAGCATTTTACGGAAAGCACCATGAATAAAGTGTGAACCACCATCAGTCATTAGATATCTAGGATCTCCAAACCTAGAGAAAATAACTTATTTTTTTTTAATGGAAGTGTTACGATCAGCACTACTAGTTGGAATAGCTTGTACCCACTTAGTAACATAATCAACATCAACCAAAATATGAGTATACCCATTAGAGGAAGGAAAAGGTGTCATATAATCAAAACCCCAAACATCAACTAGTTCAACACCAAGTGAATAATTCATTGGCATTTCCAGACGCTTACCGATATTACCAATTCTTTGACATTCCTCACAAGATAAGACAAACTTACGAGCATCCTTGAAGGGCGTAGGCCAATAAAAACCAGATTGCAATACCTTGTGAGCAGTTCTATCTCCTGCATGATGTCCTCCATAGGCTTCGGACTTTCGTAGTGACATTTTGATACGTCTCCAATGTATCTCTAATTTATGAAGTATTCATGCCATGTTTACAAAAAAATTATATTATTTTAGTATCATTTTCATGGAAATAACATGGAGTGATGCTGTTTCCCGCAGACCTACCGTAGTGTTGTTTTTTGTGCAGAAATAAAAGTTCTCCAAAAACAACGAAACTTTTTGACGATTTTTTTTGAACAAAAGAGGCACTAGAAGCTTTTTGGGAGGACTGGAAGGTGAAGGAGGTGAGCATAAGACTCTGGGGGCGTGCTAGGAGGCCCAGGCACGCCCTGGTGGGTTGTGCCCACCTCGAGGCCCATCTTTGCGTGATTCCACGCCGAAAATCCTATAAATACTAAAAAAAACAGAAGTAACCCTAGATGAGAAGTTCCGCCGCCGCAATCCTCTATGTCTAGTAAAAACTAATCTAGACCTGTTTTGGCACCCTGCCGGAGCGGTAAATCATCACCAGTGGCCATCTTCATCATCCCGACGGCCACCATGATGAGGAGGGAGTAGTTCACCCTCGGGGTTGATGATTTGTACCAGTAGTTCACCCTTGTGAGTAGTTACCTTTGTTCTTGAGGTCACGGGAGAAATCATGTTGCAAGTAATCATGTGAACTTGATATGTGCTCAATATTTTGATAGTATGTATGTTGTGATTCCCTTAGTGGTGTCATGTGAACATCAACTACATGAAACTTCACCATATTTGGGCCTAAGGGAATGATTGTGGAGTAGTAATTAGATGGTGGGTTGCGAGAGTGACAGAAGCTTAAACCCCAGTTTATGCACTATTCCGTAAAGGACCGATTGGCTCCAGAAGTTTAATGCTATGGTTAGAATTTATTCTTAATATTTTTCTCGTAGTTGCGGATGCTTGCGAGAGGGATAATCATAAGTAAGAGGTTTGTTCAAGTAAGAAAAGCACATAAGCACCGATCCATCCACATATCAAATTATCAAAGTAGCGAACACAAATTAAACCAACATGATGAAAGTGACTAGATGAAATCCCGTGTACCCTCAAGAATGCTTTGCTTATTATAAGAGATGATTTTGGCATGTCCTTTAACTCAAAAGGATTGGGATATCTTGTTGCATGCTTGCTACTCTTACCGTTACTTGTTCATTACAAAATTATCTTGCTATCAATCCACTCTGTTACTTACAATTTCAGCACTTGTAGACACGACCTTACTGAGAAACACTTGTCAGTTCCTTTTGCTCCTCGTTGGGTTCGACACTCTTACTTATCGAAAAGAGCTACAATTGATCCCCTATACTTGTGGGTCATCAAGGCAATTTTCTGGCGCCATTGCTGGGGAGTGAAGCGCTTCTGGTAAGGAAACATTCATATAGTGTGCTGAAATTTATTGTCACTTGTTACTATGGAGAACAATCCTTTGATGGGTTTGTTCGGGGTATCTTCACCTCGACCCGAACCACAATTAGCTACCCCTCAACCCGCTGCACCTACTTAATATGAAATTCCTTCGGGTGAGATAGAACAACTGCTAGCTAATCCTTATGCAGGAGATGGAACCGAACATCCTGATATGCACTTGATATATGTGGAACAAATCTGTGGATTGTTTATGCTTGCATGTCTACCCAGGGATCATGTTATGAAGAATTTTTTTCCTTTGTCTTTGAAGGAAAAAGCATTAGCATGGTGTAGGCTATGCGATGGTATTGGATCTTGGAACTGGAACCGATTGAAAATGGAATTTCACCAAAAATATATATCCTATGCATCTAGTTCATCATGATCGGAATTATATATATATAGTTTTTGGCCTCGTGAAGGAGAAAGTATCACTCAAGCTTGGGGGAAGCTTAAGTCAATGTTATATTCATGCCCCAATCATGTGTTCTCAAGCGAAATTATTATTCAGAATTTTTATGCTCCGCTTTCTCATAATGATCAATCCATGCTTGATACTTCTTGTGCTGGTTCCTTTATGGAGAAAACTATTGAATTCCGGTGGGATCTTTTAGAAAGAGTTAAATAAAACTATGAAGATTGGGAACTCGATGAAGGTAAAGAGTCAGGTATGAAGCTTAAGTATGATTGTTGTGACGCCCCCGATTTTACCGTACACTAATGATGCACGCAAATGTGTACGACCAAGATGAGGGACTCACTGGAAGAAATCACAACACAACTCTAGACACAAATAAAATAATAAGCTTTATATTACAAGCCAGGGGCCTCGAGGGCTTGAATACGTAAGCTCGAATACACAAGAGTCAGCGGAAGCAATAATATCTGAGTACAAACATAAGTTAAACAAGTTTGCCTTAAGAAGGCTAGCACAAAACAACACGATAAAAAAGGCAAGGCCTCCTGCCTGGGACCTCATAACTACTCCTGGTCGTCAGCTGTCTCCACGTAGTAGTAGGCTCCGTCGGGGTAGTAGCAGTCATCAAGGGTGGCATCTGACTCCTGGACTCCACCATCTGGTTGCATCAACCAGAAAGAAGAAAGAAGGGGGAAAGGGGGGGGGGGAGCAAAGAAACCGTGAGTACTCATCCAAAGTACTCGCAAGTAAGGATCTACACTACATATGCATCGGTATCAATGAAAAGGGGTAGTATCTGCGGACTAAGCTGTAGAATGCCAGAATAAGAGGGGCAAAAGCTAGTCCTATCGAAGACAACATCTTCTGGAAACCACCAATCTTGCAAAAGTAGAAGAGAGTACAAAATAACTTATTGTAATTATCAAGCATGTTGTAGCAATAACGCCCAGAGATCCTTCCTCGACTCCCTACGACGAAGCAATCCCAGAGCCACATATCCATTCATGTCTCAATATCCAGTTCTAGTTGTAGCGATCGGGATACAACTCCAAGTGTCCGTTACTGTAGGACAGGCTATCGATAGATGTTTTCTTCCCTGCAGGGGTGCACCAACTTACCCACCACGCTTTCTTAACTTCGGCCGGACACACCATCAGGCCATGCCCGCCCTCGGCCAAACAATCTACCGCAACCCGACCTAGGCTTAATAGAGAGTTCATGCACGTCGGACTAAAAACTATGCCCCCAGGGGTCATTGGCCAATCGCCCCAGGAACTCCTGCATGTTGCGTACGCGGCCGGTGAGCAGACCTGGGCTACCTCCTAAAAAAGGCCGGTGCTTACGCGGTCCAACCCGGCCCGTGCCGCTCAGTCGCAATGACATCAGTTAAGCTTTGGCTCATGCATACGACGCAGAATGCCCATACTATGTCCACGTGATGGTTAGCGCTATCAGGCCAGATGCCCCTTGGATCAAATATCCAAACCGTTTAGTGTCTTGGGAACGCGGTAACGAGCAGAGACTCACGAAAGATGTGACCCCGTCGCCCCGTCTCGAGGACTTGTGGCAAGGGCTAAGATTGCCCGGCCACGCCTCGTATTCAACTCTCGGGTACCCTCCAGGCCAACCCGTCTCCACATCACTCGCGGGTACCTCTCAGGGTTGACCCGCCTTTCCAAGTAACAGTTGTAAAGTCATAGTAACCATAGTAACTATGTGTCTAACACCAAAGGGAAACCTGAGGAAATCACCCTCGATGGAATTCCACCTGATGTGCATCGTCAAGGTGAACGAAAGAGGAGTCACCCTCGAGGTCCACTCTTGAGGAGTTGCACGACAGTGTCGTTATCAGGAGTAGAGAAAGAGGAATCACCCTCGATGACCATAGCCTATGAACTAACCTACGAAGTTAACATCAGAAGTGCTGATGAGGTGTCACCCTCGACACTCGATAGTAACCCAATATTGTCGAGCAACTAAGTGGAAAGTGATGTGCGGTGCCGGGGCCTGGTCTTCGATCCCGTTGATTGGGGTCTTCTGATAATCCGGCGGGGCAGTCGGGACAGTGTGTGTGGGAGGGGGGGTCACTGGTGGAACTCTAACCAGCCTATACTAAGCAGTTTAGTATAAACATGTAAGGTATGAACTCAAGTATCAACAACAGGCTATGCATCAGAATAGGATCATACAAAAAGTAGTAGCAGTTCCAATGCAAGCATAAGAGAGAAGAGAGTGGGCGATATCGGAATGATCCAGGGGGGTTGTCTTGCCTGGTTGCTCTGGCAAGAAGGAGGGGTCGTCGCCGATGCAGTCGATCACCGAGGTAGCATCAGTCTCGCGGTCTACCGGAGAGAAGAGGAGGAAGAAACAATAAATACAAAGCATACAGATGCAACAGAGAAGCACGACATGTCAACACGCAGTGCTAGGGTGCTCTAACACGGTGGTACACGATACCGGCGAAGGGGGTAACATCCGGGAAAGTCTCCCCGGTGTTTCGTGTTTTCGAAGAGATGAATCGGAGGGGGAAAGTTGTAGGTTCACTATGCTAGGGACGTGTGGCAAACGAACGGACCGCGTATACGGATTCGTCTCGTTGTTCTGAGCGATTTTCATATATAAAACATTTTCGTCCGAGTTACCGATTTATTATATGATTTTCTACAGTTTAAAATATTTCTGGAATTTATTTAATTAATTTAAATCAACATTATCCAGAATAGTACGTGATGATGTCAGCATGATGTCAGGGTTATGTCAGCGGTCAATTGACTTAGTCAAACTGACGTGTGGGTCCTATCGTCATTATCTGTTTATCTAAACAGATAATTAAGATTAATTAACATGATTAATTAGTTTAATTAACATGATTAATTAAGTTAATTAATTTATTAATATTTTTTATTGACTTCTTTTTTAAAGGGGCTGGGCCCCGCCTGTAACGGGTGTGTGCCCGTGTGTGGTGCCCGTGTGCTCGCACGGGGCGACACAGGGCACCGGCGGGGCGGGGCCGTGGCCATGGTGTGGCCACGGGAGGGTGCCGGCCAGCCGATGCAGTGGGGGTGCGGCGACGGTGGCCGGCCGGAGTTGGCCCGGTCGGGGCCGTAGCCA
This sequence comes from Secale cereale, assembly GCA_902687465.1. Classification (NCBI taxonomy): domain Eukaryota; kingdom Viridiplantae; phylum Streptophyta; class Magnoliopsida; order Poales; family Poaceae; genus Secale; species Secale cereale. The sequence goes on along the minus strand of LR738714.1, from coordinate 155,184,604 downwards.
GGGCGCCGGTGCGGCGCGGCTAGGGAGGCGCGGCCAGCGGCCGCAGCGGAGTAGGGCGGGGTCGGCAGCGTGCGACTGCGGTGGTCTAGGCGGCGGGGAGGGCCGCGACAGGCGCTGGCTGGCCAGCGGCTGCCAGCAATGGCCAGTGGCGGGAGAGGCCCCGGCGGCGAGGTGGGGGAGCTTGACGGGGCAAGCGGTGCGGCGGGCGAGGCCAGGGGCGAGCACGAGCGGGGCCGAGCGTGAGCGCGCGGCGGAGGGGGAGCGGAGCACGGCGGCGGGAGCAACGGGGCGCGACCGCCCGTCATCAACGAGGGGGAGCGGGGCAGTGGAACGACAGCAGGGGAGGGGCGGATGGCCGGAGCAGGGCGAGCTGCAGAGGGTCGAGGCGAGGCGGGCGCAGGCGATGTGGTGGTGAGGTCGCATGCCGACGAGCGACATGAGCAGGCACAGGGCCAGCACCGCGGCGGAGCTGGAGAGCAGGGCGGCGAGACTCGGCGGTTGGCGCGCGAGGAGAGAAGCAAGACGGGATGCGGGCGCGAGGTGGAGAGCTTCGGCGGGCGGTGCGTGAGTGTGTGCGCGTCTCGCGGACGAGGAGAAGAAGAGGAGGGGAGGCGAGCTCACGGCGGGGTTGTAGGGGCCGTGGCAGCGGGGGGTCGAGTAGGTCGTCGGGGACAACGGTGACGAAGAGGAGGCATGTCGTTGAGGAGGAGGAGGCAGTCCGGCGAGGAGGAGGTCGGCGACGCGGCTCCGGGTGGCGGCGATCCGGCGTCGTGGGCGCGGTCACCCCGATCCCGATCTGGATCGGCGGTGGGGCGAGAGAGAGACGTGGGGGGAGTGTGCGGTGTCGGGCTAGGGTTTGGGTTCCGAGGGGGATAA
>LR738714.1:155133411-155174798 GCA_902687465.1 Secale cereale | reverse complement strand
GGGGGGGGTCTTTTCTGTTTAGACCTTTACTTTCATTTATTTCCTTTTGTTTTTATAACTCCTGTTTCAAATAGTTTAGGGCATTTAAGACTTTTGCAAAAATGTTGGTCCAGCACCAATATTATCGAAAGAATATTTGTCACATGATGAACATTTTAGTTTTCATGTTTGAGAAAATTTTAAATTTCACTCACAATTTGAAATTTGAATTCAACTCGAATTGAAAGGAATACGAGACAATGATGATCATATACTTGTTTAGCAAAAAGATTAACTTAACCCCAAGGGTTACTGTAGCATCATTACACCGGGGTGTTACAATTGTGTTCTATATTTTATAAATACCAATGCCTTTTCAAAGTTTAGCACTAAATATGGACTTGACTCTAAGATAGTAGCCTCCTTTTGCGAATCTTTTGCTGCTCATGTTGATCTCCCCAAAGAGAAGTGGTTCAAATATCACCCACCTGTTAAAGAAGAAATTAAAGAACCGGTACTAGTTTAAGAAGAAACTATACGTTATAATGTTGAATCATTTGTTCCTACTGCTTACATTGAAAAACCACCTTTCCATGTTAGGATAAAGGAACATGCTAAAGTTTTAACTGTGGTTAACAAAAGCTATATTAGAGCACCTAAACCTAATGAAAAAATTAGAGTAGAGCCTAATATTGCTATGGTCAAGAATCTCTTGGAAGAAAAGGTAGATGGTGTTGGGGATCGTTGCAGAAATTCAAAAAAATTCTACGCATCACCAAGATCTATCTATGGAGTGACTAGCAACGAGAGGGGAGTGCATCCTCATACCTTTGAAGATTGCGTTACGGAAGGGTTACAAGAACGCGGTCGATGGAGTCGTACACGAATCGGTTCAGATCGCGGCCGAATCCGATCTAAGCACCGAACAATGGTGCTTCCGCGTTCAACACACGTGCAGCCCGATGACTTCTCCCACGACTTGATCCAGCAAGGAGAGAGGGAGAGGTTGCGGAAGACTCCGTCCAGCAGCAGCAGCACGATGGCGTGGTGGTGGTGGAGGAGCGTGGTACTCCGGCAGGGTTTCGCCAAGCTTCGCAGGAGAAGAGGAGTCGGGAGGGGGGAGGGCTGCACCAGGCAAAGGGTGCGGCTGCTCTCCCACCCCCCACTATATATAGGGGCAAGAGAGAGGGGGGCCGGCCCCCTCAGATCCAATCTGAGGGGGGCGGCCAGGGGGGAGGCTTGCCCCCCAAGCCAAGGGGGGCGCCCCTCCTTTAGGGTTTCCCCCAACCCTAGGCGCCTTGGGCCCTTGGGGGGGGGGGGCTCACTGCTACTTCTCGAGCTTGCGTTGTATTCCCTCGAAGAGGAAAGGCTGATGCAGCACAACAGCATAAGTATTTCCCTCAGTTTTTGAGTACCAAGGTATCAATCCAGTAGGAGACCACGCGCGAGTCCCTCGCACCTGCACAAACAAATAAGAACTTCGCAGCCAACGCGATAAGGGGTTGTCAATCCCTTTATGGTCACTTACGAAAGTGAGATCTGATAGAGATGATAGTTTGATATTTCTGGTATTTTTGGATATAAGAACAGAAAGTAAAACCGGAACAGTAAAGTAGATTATAGATTGATATGTTGAGAATAGACTCGGGGGCCATAGTGTTCTCTAGTGGCTTCTCTCATGATAGCGATATTCTACGGTGGGTAAACAAATTACTGTCGAGCAATTGATAGAAAAGTGAATAATTATGAAACTATCTAGGCATGATCATTATATATAGGCATCACGTCCGAGACAAGTAGACCGAAACGATTCTGCATCTACTACTATTACTCCACACATCGACCGCTATCCAGCATGCATCTAGAGTATTAAGTTCATAAGAACGGAGTAACGCCTTAAGCAAGATGACATGATGTAGAGGGATAAACTCAAACATAGTGATATAAACCCCATCTTTTTATCCTCGATGGAAACAATACAATACGTGCCTTGCTGCCCCTACTGTCACTTGGAAAGGACACCGCAAGATTGAACCCAAAGCCAAGCACTTCTCCCATTGCAAAAACTATAGATCTAGTAGGCCAAACCAAACCAATAATTCGAAGAGACTTGCAAGGATATTATAATCACACATAAAGAGTTCCGAAAAGAACCAAATATTTCTCATAGATAATCTTGATCATAAACCCACAATTCATCGGCTCTCGACAAACACACCGCAAAAAGAGATTACATCGAATAGATCTCCTCGAAGACCGAGGAGAACTTGGTATTGAGATCCAAAGAGAGAGAAGAAGCCATCTAGATACTAGCTATGGTCCCGAAGGTCTGTGGTAAACTACTCACAACTCATGGTGAGGCGATGATGATGATGTAGAAGCACTCCGTGGAAGATCCCCCCTCCGACGGAGCTCCGGAACAGGCCCCAAGATGGGATCTCACGGGAACAGAATGTTGCGGGGGTGGAACTAGGGTTTTCTCTGTTGTTCTGATAGTTTCGGGGTATGTAGGTATATATAGGAGGAAGGAGGGCACCGGGGGCCAGATGGGGTGCCCACGAGGCAGGGGGCGCGCCCCCCATCCTCATGGACGCCACGTCAGCCCTACTCCGTGGTTCTCAAGTCTCCCGTGCGTATTTTGCTCCAAAAATATCTCTCCCAAAGGTTTCATTCCTTTTGGAATCCGTTTGATATTCCTTTTCTGTAAAACCCTAAAACAGGCAAAAAACAACAATCTGGACTGGGCCTTTGGGTTAGTAGGTTAGTCCCAAAAATAATATAAAAGTGTATAACAAAGCCCATTAAACATCCAAAACATCATAAATAATAGCATGGAACAATAAAAAATTATAGATACGTTGGAGACGTATCATGCACCAGCCCACTAGGGGCTAGTTCCCCCCCCTTTGCTTAGTCCACTTGGCCCACCGAGTAGGTGGCCCCACCCGATGGACCCCTGGACACCTTCCGGTGGTCCCGGTACAATACCGATGACCCCCGAAATCACTCCGGTGACCAAAACAGGACTTCCCATATATAAATCTTTACCTCCGGACTATTCCGGAACTCCTCATGACGTCCGGGATCTCATCCGGGACTTCGAACAACATTCGGTAACCACGTACATATATTCCCTATAACCCTAGCGTCATCGAACCTTAAGTGTGTAGACCCTACGGGTTCGGGAACCATGCAGACATGACCGAGACATCTCTCCGGCCAATAACCAATAGCGGGATCTGGATACCCATGTTGGCTCCCACATGTTCCACGATGATCTTATCGGATGAACCACGATGTCAAGGATTCAATAAATCCCGTATACAATTCCCTTTGTCTACGGGTATGATACTTACCCGAGCTTCAGTCGTCGGTATCCCGATATCTTGTTCAATCTCGTTACCGGCAAGTCTCTTTACTCGTTCCGTAACACATCATCCTGTGACCAACTCCTTAGTCACATTGAGATCATTACGATGATGTCCTACCGAGTGGGCCTAGAGATACCTCTCCGTCATACGGAGTGACAAATCCCAGTCTCGATTCGTACGAACCCAACAGATACTTTCGGTGATGCCCGTAGTGCACCTTTATCGTCACCCAGTTACGTTGCGATGTTTGGTACACCCAAAGCACTCCTACGGTATCCGGGAGTTGCACAATCTCATGGTCTAAGGAAAAGATACTTGACATTGGAAAAGCTTTAGCAGACGAACTACACGATCTTGTGCTATGCTTAGGATTTGGTCTTGTCCATCGCATCATTCTCCTAATGATGTGATCCCGTTATCAATGGCATCCAATGTCCATGGTCATGAAACCATGACCATCTATTGATCAACGAGCTAGCCAACTAGAGGCTCACTAGGGACATGTTATGGTCTATGTATTCACACATGTATTACGGTTTCCGGATAATAGAATTATAGAATGAACAATAGACAATTATCATGAACATGGAAATATAATAATAACCATTTTATTATTGCCTCTAGGGCATATTTCCAACATATGGGGATGTTATTTGCTTTAAGAAGAAGCTGCTAGAATTGCCAAACCTGATAAAAAGGATAAACATAGACCGGTTGTTGGCATGCATGATGTCTCGGTTAAAATAGGAGATCATTGTTATTATGGTTTATGTGACATAGGTGCTAGTGTGATTGCTATCCCTTACTCTTTATACCAAGAAATTATGAATGACATAGCACCTGCTGAAATAGAAGACATTGATGTCACTATTAAACTGGCTAATAGAGATACTATATCACCAATTGGGATTGTTAGAGATGTTGAAGTCTTGTGTGGGAAAATAAAATACCCGACTGATTTCCTTGTTCTTGGTTCCCCACAAGATGACTTCTGTCCCATTATCTTTGGTAGACCCTTCTTAAACACCGTTAGTGCTCAAATAGATTGTCAGAAACAAACTATCGGTGTTAGTTTTGGCAATGAATCTCATGAATTTAATTTCTCCAAGTTTAATAGAAAACTTCATGAAAAAGAATTGCCTAGTAAAGATGAAATTATTGGTCTTGCTTCTATTGCTGTGCCTCCTACTGATCCTCTAGAACAATATTTGCTAGACCATGAAAATGATTTACATATGCATGAAAGAAATGCTATCTTCTTTGAGCAACATCCTCTGCTTAAACACAATCTACGTATCGAAACTTTAGGAGGTCCTCCTCCACCTAAAGGTGATCCTGTGTTTGAATTAAAACAATTGCCTGACACTTCGAAATATGTTTATCTTGATGAAAAGAAGATATATCCTGCTATTATTAGTGCTAACCTTTCAGAACATGAAGAAGCAAGATTATTGAAAGTTTTAAGGAAGCTCCGAGCTGCTATTGGATATACTCTTGATGATGTAAAGGGCATTAGTCCCACTCTATGCCAACATAAGATTAATATGGAACCTGATGCTAAACCCGTTGTCGATCATCAACGTCGGTTAAAACCGAAGATGAAAGAAGTGGCGAGAACGAAAATATTAAAACTTGTGGAAGCAGGTATAATCTACCCTATAGCTCATAGTAGATGGGTAAGTCCCGATCATTGTGTTCCTAAGAAGGGAGGCATTACTATTCTTCCTAATGATAAGAATGAACTTACTCCACAAAGAATTGTTACATGTTATAGAATGGTTATTGAATTTAGAAAATGAAATAAAGCCACTAGAAAAGATCATTACCCTCTACCTTTTATTGATCAAATGCTAGAAAGATTATCAAAGCACACACACTTTTGCTTTCTTGATGGATACTCTGGCTTTTCACAAATACCTGTTTCTCAACCTGATCAAGAAAAGACTACTTTTACTTGTCCCTTCAGAACTTATGCTTATAGACGTATGCCTTTTGGTTTATGCAATGCACCTGCTACCTTTCAAATATGTATGCGTGCTATATTCTCTAACTTTTGTGAAAAGATTGTAGAGGTTTTCATGGATGATTTCTCCGTTTATGGGAAGTCATTTGATGATTGTTTAAGCAATCTTGATCGAGTTTTGCAGAGATGTGAACAAACAAGTCTTGTCTTGAATTGGGAGAAATGCCACTTTATGGTTAGTGAAGGTATTGTTTTGGGTCATAAGATTTCTGAAAAGGGTATTGAAGTGGACAAAGCTAAGGTTGATGCAATAGAGAAAATGCCATGTCCCAAGGATATCAAAGGTATTTGTAGTTTCTTAGGTCACGCTGGTTCCTATAGGAGATTTATAAAAGACTTTGCTAAAATTTCTAGACCTCTCACTAACCTTTTACAAAAGGATGTTCTTTTTGTTTTTGATGATGATTGCTTTGAGGACTTTGAAACACTTAAGAAAGCTTTAATTTCTGCACCTATAATTCAACCACCTGATTGGAACTTACCTTTTGAAATTATGTGTGATGCTAGTGATTATGTTGTTGGTGCTGTTCTAGGAGAAAGAATTGATAAGAAACTGAATGTTATTCATTATGCTAGTAAAACTCTAGACAGTGCTCAAAAGCATTATGCTACCACTGAAAAAGAATTCTTAGCAGTGTGTTTGCTTGTGGCAAGTTGAGATCCTACATTGTTGATTCAAAAGTAACTGTTCACACTGACCATGCTACTATTAAATATCTTATGGAAAAGAAAGATGCTAAACCTAGACTTATTCGGTGGGTTCTCTTGCTACAAGAATTTGACTTGCATATCACTGATAGAAATGGAACTGAGAATCCTGTAGCTGATAACTTGTCTAGACTTGAAAATGTGTTTGATGACCCACTACCTATTGATGATAGTTTTCCTGAGCAGTTAGCTGTAATAAATGTTACTAATAGTATTCCTTGGTATGATGACTATGCCAATTACATTGTTGCTAAATATTTACCACCTAGTTTCACTTATCAACAAAAGAAAAGGTTCTTTTATGATTTAAGACAATACATTTTGGATGACCCCTGAGCATGAACAAGGACAAATCCTTTGGAAATGTCACACTGAAGCATATGGAGGACATCATGCTGGAGATAGAACTGCTCACAACGTATTTCGGCTCTGGATTTTATTGGCCTAGTCTCTACAAAGATACTCGTAAGTTGGTCTCATCCTGTGATGAATGTCAAAGAATAGGTAATATTGGTAAGCGTCAAGAAATGCCTATGAATTATTCACTTGCTGTTGAACCATTTGATGTTTGGGGATTTTATTACATGGGACCTTTTCCTTCCTCCAATGGGTACACACATATTTTGGTTGCTGTTGATTATGTTACTAAATGGGCAGAAGCTATTCCAACCAGTAGTGTTCATCACAACAACTCTATTAAAATGCTTAAGGAAGTTATTTTCCCAAGGTTTGGAGTTCCCAGATATTCAATGACTGATGGTGGTTCACACTTTATTCATGGTGCTTTCCGTAAAATGCTTGCTAAATATGATGTTAACCATAAAATTTCATCACCCTATCATCCTCAGTCTAGCGGTCAAGTTGAGCTTAGTAATAGAGAAATAAAATTCATTTTGCAAAAGACTGTCAATAGGTCCAGGAAGAATTGGTCTATGAAATTAGATGATGCACTTTGGGCTTATAGAACAGCTTATAAAAACCCTATGGGTATGTCTCCTTATAAAATGGTTTATGGTAAAGCTTGTAATTTGCCTCTTGAGTTAGAACATAAAGCTTTTTGGGAAATCAAGGAACTCAATTATGATTTCAAACTTGCTGGTGCAAAGAGGTTATTTGATATTAGCTCATTAGATGAATGGAGAACCCAAGCCTATGAAAATGCCAAGTTATTTAAAGAAAAAGTTAAAAGATGGCATGATAAAAGAATGCAAAAGTGTGAGTTCAAAGTCGGAGAATATGTCCTTTTGTACAACTCTCGTTTCAGGTTCTTTGCAGGCAAACTCCTCTCTAAATGGGAAGGCCCCTATGTTATCGAGGAGGTTTATCAGTCTGGAGCCATCAAGATAAATAATTCTGAAGGAACTAATCCAAAGGTTGTTAACGGGCAATGAATAAATCATTATATCTGAGGTACGCCCATTAATGTTGAAAGCAATATTATTCAAACTTTGACGCGGGAGGAACACATAAAAGAGTCCTTCCGGAACACTCCAAAATCGTCAAAATAAGGAGGTACGTGATATGGTAAGTAAACGAACTCCGAAAAATCCGCAAAAATATTTTTTATCAATTTTGGAATATTTACAAAAATAGGAAAATAATAAACTATCAAGAAGCGTACCCTGGTGGGCATAAGACACCAGGGCGCGCCAGGCATGCCTGGCGTGCCCACGTGGATGTGCTCACCTCAGGTACCTTCCGGACTCCGTTTTCCTACAACTTGCTTGTTTCCCAAGATAAAATTATTTATATACTCCTCGAACCTGTTGACCACCGTATCACAGAGAAATATTCAGTTGACTTTTCTTGTTGTTTTCCTGTCACATCTGAAATCCTGTCGTCTCAAGGCTCAGGAGGTGAGAGCCCTTCTTCCCATGAGTATTTTGAATCTATGTTTTTAAGCCTGCACATGTTTGGTCCATGGATGAGGAGTAAGAGGATGAGCCTCTTCCTCCTCGCTTCCAACGGGAGACCAATGAAGCATTGGGCAAGAATATATTGAAGCTCGAGCTAGAGAACGGAGACCTAATGGACGAAAACTTTAGCCTACGACGCAAGATGGAAGAGCTCACGATTTCTTCGCCACCACCATCTTCTTCATCACCAAAAGAAAACTGAGTATTGGGTATGGGCACTCCCCTTGGCTATCGCCAAGCTTGGGAGAGGTGCCCCGGTATCGTCTAATCCCTACTATCCTTTTGCATTTACTTATCTTAGTTTGATCCTTTGCTTTAGAATAAATGAAAGTTAGTTCGATCCTTTCCCTTTGAGTTAGGCTTTGGAGTGACATTTTGATACATCTCCAATGTATCTCTAATTTATGAAGTATTCATGCCATGTTTACAACAATTTTATATTGTTTTAGTATGATTTGCATGGAACTAACATGGACTGACACTGTTTTCAGCAGAACTACCGTAGTGTTGTTTTTTGTGCAGAAATAAAAGTTCTCCAAATACAATGAAACTTTTTGATGATTTTTTTGGAACAAAAGAGGCACTAGAAGCTTCGTGGGAGGACCAGAAGGTGAAGGAGATGAGCATAAGACACCGGGCCATGCCAGGAGGCCCAGGCGCGCCCTGGTGGGTTGTTCCCACCTCGAGGCCCATCATCGCGTGATTCCACGCTGAAAATCGTATAAATACCAAAACCCCTTAGAAAAAAAAACCTAGATAAGAAGTTTTGCCGCTGCAAGCCTTTGTGTCCAGGAAAAACCAATCTAGACCCGTTTTGGCACCCTGTTGGAAGGGTAAATCATCACCGGTCGCCATCTTCATCATCCCGGCGGCCACCATGATGAGGAGGGAGTAGTCCACCCTCTGGGCTGCCGGTCTGTACCAGTAGCTATGTGTTTGATCTCTCTTGATACATCCATTTTTAATCATGTTTTCTTGCTATTATTTATGTTGTTATTATGTATAATAATGCTTTTTGGAGTAATTCTAATGCCCTTTATCTCATAATTTGCAAGGTATACATCAAGAGGGAGAATTCCGGCAGCTAGAAATCTGGACCTCAGAAAGCTACGTCAGGCCACCTATTCTGCACAACTCCAAACAAGCTGAAACTTCATGGAGATTTTTATGGATTATTTAAGAAATACTGGAGCTGATAACCACCAAAGGGGCCCACCCAGGTGGGCACAACCCACTTGGGCGCGCTAGGGGCCCTTGCACGCCCTTGTGGGTTGTGCTCACTCACGCCCACCTCCGTTGCCCCTGTTCTGGTATATAAGTCATTTTGACCTAGAAAAATTAAGGAGAAGACTTTTGGGATGGAACGCCGCCATCTCGAGGCGGAACTTGGGCAAGAGAACTTTTGCCCTCCGACGGAGCGATTCCGCCAGGGGAACTTCCCTCCCGGAGGGGGAAATCATCGTCATCATCATCACCAACAACTATCCCATCTTGGGGAGGGCTATCTTCATCAACATATTCACCAACATCATCTCATCTCAAACCCTAGTTCATCTCTTGTGATCAATCTTGTTACGAGAACTATAAATTGTTGCTTGTGGGTGACTAGTAGTGTGATTACATCTTGTTGTTGATTACTATATGGTTTATTTGGGGGAAGATTATATGTTCAGAGCGCCAGGGGGCCCAGCCGTGCCCTGGTAGGTTGTGCTCGCCTTGGAGCTCCCCTATGGTACTTCTTCAGCCCATCCCGTGTCTTTTGGCCCAGAAAAAATCTCCAAAAATTTTCGCTGCATTTGGACTCTATTTGGTATTGATTTTCTGCGATGTAAAAACAAGCAAAAACAGCAACTGGCACTGGGCACTATGTCAATAGGTTAGTCCCAAAAAATGATATAAAATGATTGTAAACATCCAAGAATGACAATATAACAACATGGAAGAATGAAAAATTATAGATACGTTGGAGACGTATCCATTGACCACCTCCGGGTTAGTACCTTCGACATTATTAATCTTGATAGCTTCAGGGCGATAAAACTCTTCAATAATATATGGTCCTTCCCATTTGGAATTAAGTTTTCCTGCAAAAAAAATCTAAAACGAGAGTTTTTCAAAAGAAAATATTCTCCAACTTTGAACTCCTGCTTTTGGATTCTTTTTTCATGCTATCTTTTAACTTTTTCCTTAAATAATTTGACATTTTCATAGGCTTGGGTTTTCCATTCATCTAGTGAGCTTATATCAAATAACCTCTTTTCACCGGGAAGTTTAAAATCATAGTTGAGTTCTTTAATTGCTGAAAGTGCTTTTTGTTCTAACTCTAGAGGCAAATGACAAGCTTTTTCATAGACCATTTTATATGGAAACATACCCATAGGATTTTTATAAGCTGTTCTATAAGCCCAAAGTGTATCATCTAGTTTCTTAGACCAATTCTTCCGGGTTCTATTGATCGTTTTTTGTAAGATTAATTTTATTTCTCTATTACTAAGTTCAGCTTGACCACTAGATTGAGGATGGGTGATGCAATTCTATGGTTAACATCATATATAGCAAGCATTTTACGGAAAGCACCATGAATAAAGTGTGAACCACCATCAGTTATTAGATATCTAGGGACTCCAAACCTCGAGAAAATAACTTCTTTCAGCATTTTAATGGAAGTGTTATGATCAACACTACTAGTTGGAATAGCTTCTACCCACTTAGTAACATCATCAACATCAACCAAAATATGAGTATACCCATTAGAGGAAGGAAAAGGTCCCATATAATTAAAACCCCAAACATCAACTCGTTCAACAACAAGTGAATAATTCATAGGCATTTCCTGACGCCTACCAATATTACCAATTCTTTGACATTCCTCACAAGATAAGACAAAACTTACGGGCATCCTTGAAGGGCGTAGGCCAATAAAAACCAGATTGTAATACCGTGTGAGCAGTTCTATCTCCCGCATGATGTCCTCCATAGGCTTCGGAGTGACATTTTGATACGTCTCCAATGTATCTCTAATTTATGAAGTATTCATGCCATGTTTACAACAATTTTCTATTGTTTTAGTATGATTTTCATGGAACTAACATGGACTAACGCTGTTTTCTGCAGAACTACCGTAGTGTTGTTTTTTGAGCAGAAATAAAAGTTCTCCAAATACAACGAAACTTTTTGAGTATTTTTTTTGGAACAAAAGAGGCACTAGAAACTTCGCGGGAGGAACGGAAGGTGAAGGAGGTGAGCAGAAGACACCCGGGCATGCCAGGAGGCCCAAGCGCGCCCTGCTGGGTTGTGCCCACCTCCACGCCCATCTTCGCATGATTCCAATTATGAAAATCCTATAAATACCAAAAAAACCCAGAAGTAACCCTAGATGAGAAGTTCCGCCGCCACAAGCTTGTGTCTAGGAAAAAACCATCTAGACCCGTTTTGGCACCCTTCCAGAGGGGTAAATCATCATCGATGGCCATCTTCATGATCCCGGCGGCCACCATGATGAGAAGGGAGTAGTCCACCCTCAGGGCTGACGGTTTGTACCAGTAGCTATGTGTTTGATCTCTCTTGATACGTCCATTTTGCATCATGTTTTCTTGATGTTATTTATCTTATTATTATGTATAATAATGCTTTTTGGAGTAATTCTAATGCCTTTTTGGAGTAAATCTGGACCTGAAAAAGCTACGTCAGGCCACCTACTCTGCACAACTCCAAACAAGCTGAAACTTCACGGAGATTTTTTATGGATTATTTGAGAAATGCTGGAGCTGATAACCACCAGAGGGGCCCACCTGGTGGGCACAACCCACGTGGGCGCAGCAAGGGCCCCCTGGCGCGCCCTGGTGGGTTGTGCTCACCCCGGCCCACCTCTGGTGCCCCTCTTCTGGTATATAAGTCATTTTGACCTAGAAAAATTAAGTAGAAGACTTTCTGGACGGAACGCTGCTGTCTTGAGGTGTTACTTGGGCGGAGCACTTTTGCCCTCCGGTGGAGCGATTCCCTCGGGGGAACTTCCCTCCCGGAGGGGGAAATCGTCGTCATCATCATCACCAACAACTCTCCCATCTTGGGAAGGGCTATCTTCATCAACTTCTTCACCAGTACCATCTCATCTCAAACCCTAGTTCATCTCTTGTGATCAATCTTGTTACGGGAACTATAGATTGTTGCTTGTGGGTGACTAGTAGTATTGGTTACATCTTGTAGTTGATTACTATATGGTTTATTTGGTGGAAGATTATATGTTCAGATCCATTATGCTGTATATTACCCCTCTGATCTTGAGCATGTTCATCACTTGTGAGTAGTAACCTTTGTTCTTGAGGTCACAAGAGAAATCATGTTGCAAGTAATTATGTGAATTTGATATGTTTTCGATATTTTGATAGTATGTATGTTGTGATTCCCTTAGTGGTGTCATGTGAACGTCGACTACATGACACTCCACCATATTTGGGCCTAAGGGAATGCATTGTGGAGTAGTAATTAGATGGTGGGTTGCGAGTGTGACAGAAGCTTACACCCTAGTTTATGCACTGTTCCGTAAGGGACCGATTGGATCCAAAAGTTTAATGCTATAGTTATAGTTTATTCTTAATACTTTTCTCGTAGTTGCGGGTGCTTGCGGGAGGGTTAATCATAAGTAGGAGGTTTGTTCAAGTAAGAACTACACCTAAGCACCGATCCACCCACATATCATATTATCAAAGTAGCGAACACGAATTAAACCAACATGATGAAAGTGACTAGATGAAATCCCGTGTACCCTCAAGAACGCTTTGCTTATTATAAGAGACCGTTTTGGCCTGTCCTTTGCCTCAAAAGGATTGGGCTATCTTGCTGCATACTTGCTACCATTATCGTTACTTGCTCGTTACAATTTTTTTTAACTGTAAAGACTGCAGGGCTTACACCCCGCAACATTTTATTAAAATAAAAGGGAGAAAGTACAGGAAGCTTCCTCAAGATGAGGAACAAAAGAAAAGAAAATTATACAGGAAAGAATAAAACAAAAAATAGAAAAGCTAGACCTAGAAGATGAAACCACGTCAAGGAGGCAGGAAGTCAATCCACTTGAGAAGAGCATCTCTGTATCTTCTTTTGATCCTGTGGCTGACTAGGGTAATGTCATGTACAAAACCATTCCTCCAATGCCTGAAAGTTGGTTTGATATGCCGAAAAACCCTATCATTCTTGACTTTCCAAATGTTCCACCACACAAGAAAGACCACTTTAGTGAAGAATGGCTTGTTGAAATATTTCCTGGCATGCAAAGCAATTCGCACCATATCATTGCTATCCATGCAGACCACCAGCAGATAATTGCAGACACTCATACTGAAGTTGCACGGAAAGAAAAGATGATTCCTATCCTCAAGAGTACCAGTGGGGCAGAGAACACAATCAGGCCCATCATCAATATGCCAATGCCTGTGTTGTAACATGTATTTAGTATTAACCCTGTCCGTGATGACAAGCCAAGCAAACATTTTGATGGACATGGTGCAACCACTCTTCTAGATCCCACTCAGAATGGGATTGGCCAAAAGTGGTTGACGCACAAAGTCATAATATTTCTTGGCCGAGTACTCAGACCGCTTACCATGCCTCCAGTCAAGAGTGACATTTTCCATCATGGAGGTCAGCTGATTGAGCTCCTGAAAAGCTAAGTCAGATAGAGGCAAAGAGAACATCTGCTGAAAGTTTCCACTCTCAAGGACTTCCAGGATAGAGAGATGCTTATGTAGGCCAAAAGAAAAGAGCCTAGGAAACCTGGTCGTTACAAAATTATCTTGCTATCAAACCACTATGTTACTTACAATTTCAGCACTTGCAGACACTACCTTAATGAGAAACACTTGTCAGTTCCTTCTGCTCCTCGTTGGGTTCGACACTCTTACTTATCGAAAAAGAGCTACAATTGATCCCCAATACTTGTGGGTCACCATTTCTCTCTCTCTCGTGTTCTTGAGATGGCACGATCTTGATGTAACACGGGCTTTGTTAATATAGTTGGATCATATGGTGTCTCTCCCTCACTATCTTGTTGTGATGAACTGAGTTTTCTCTTTGAGATTTTGTTTCATCAGATTGAATATTTTTATGGATTTGAGAACAGTTGATGTATGTCTTACTATGAATATCCGTGGTGACAAGGTGGTATCATATTGATTCACTTGATATGTGTTTGGGCACAAAACTTGCGGATTCCCGAGGTGACATTTGGGTAATCTATGCATATGGGTTGATGCACGTTCTCGTCTTTGTTTCTCCGGTAGAAATCTTGGGGCACTCTTTGAGGCTATTTGTGTTGGATTGAGTATTATGAATCTGAAATTGTTTGATGCATATCGTATAATTAACTACCGGATACTCGCAGTGACATTGGAGTACCTAGGTGACATTAGAGTTGGTTGATGTGTATTCTATGGTGTTATTTTAGTATGAACTCTTGATAGATCGATCGGAAAGGATAACTTGATGTTATTTTAGTATGAACTCTTGATAGATCGATCAGAAAGAATAACTTTGAGGTGGTTTCGTACCCTACAAACAATTTCTTCTTATGTTCTCCGCTAGATAGGAACTTTGGAGTGATTCTTCATCGCACGTTGGGGGATGGTTATGTGATCCAATTATATTAGCATTGTTGAGAGATTGCACTAGAAAAAGTACGGACCATGCCTCATTATCAAGCATTGCAACACCGTTTGTGCTCCGTTTTATTACTTGCTACTTTGCTGTTTTTTATTGTTCCTATTACAAAAATCAATATCTACTATCATTACTACACATGTATCACCATCTCTTCGCCGAACTAGGGCACGTATAAAATTTGCCATTGTATTGGGTGTGTTGGGGACACAAGAGACTCTTTGTTATTTGGTTGCAGGGTTGTTTGAGAGAGACCATCTTCATCTTACGCCTCCCACAGATTGATAAACCTTAGGTCATCTACTTGAGGGAAATTTGCTACTATCCTACAAAACCCTGTGCTTGGAGGCCCAACACGAGTCTACCAGAACACGTTGTGTAGTAGACATCACATTTCTGTAGGATTTGTTCATGTTCATGCTCAGGTACACAACATCTAATAATACCATCTACTCCTTATTTATAAAGATGTGGGTCATCCCAAAAGTAATGTCTTAAATCATAGAAGATTTTTTCTTTTGTTGGTATGTGAAACTAGGTGGTATGTATTTAGCAACAATGTAATTAGCATAGTCAGCATAACAAGGAGTGTTATGAGAAACATTTATTGCAGCTAGTTCTTCATCAGGAAAGCTATCATCAATAGGTAGTGGTTCATGAAGAATATTTTCTAACCTAGACAAGTTATTGATAACCCACAAGTATAGGGGATCGCAACAGTTTTCGAGGGTAGAGTATTCAACCCCAATTTATTGATTCAACACAAGGGGAGCTAAAGAATATTCACAAGTATTAGCAGTTGAGTTGTAAATTCAACCACACCTGAAAGATTAAATATATGCAACAAAGTTTTTAGTAGCAAAGTAGTCTGGTAGTAAAGATAACAGTGGCAATAGTAGCAGTAACAGTTTTGTAGTGATTGTAACAAGAGCAGCGACGAAAGTAACTGTAGCACATATCGATATGTGAAAACTCGTAGGCATTGAATCGGTGATGATAATTATGTTGGATGATATTCATCATGTAGTAGTCATAACCTAAAGCAATGAAGAACTAGCTCCAATTCATCAATGTAATGTAGGCAGGTATTCTGTATAGAGTCATACATGCTTATGAAAAAAACTTGCATGACATCTTTTGTCCTACCCTCCCGTGACAGCAGGGTCCTAATGGAACTAAGGGAAATTAGGGCCTCCTTTCAATAGAGAACCGAAACAAAGAATTAGCACTTGGTGAATACATGACCTCCTCAAACTACAACAATCATCGAAAAGAATCCCAATTATTGTCACTTTGGGGTATGCAGATCATAACATGTAATAGGTGCATATAACTTGCAAGATAGGATCAAGAACACATATATATTCGTGAAAACATAATAGGTTCAGATCTGAAATAATGGCACTGGGGCCCTAGTGACAAGCATTAAGCATTGCAAAGTCATAGCAACATCAATCTCAGAACATAGTGGATACTAGGCATCAAGACCTAACAAAACTAACTCAATTACATGATAAATCTCACCCAACCCATCACTGTCCAGCAAGCCTACGATGGAATTACTCACTCCCGGCAGTGAGCATCATGAAATTGGTGATGGAGTAAGGATGATGATGACGACGGCGATGGATTCCACCCCCCCGGAGCCCCGAACGGACTCCGGTTCAGCCCTCTCGATGAAGAACAGGAGGTGACGGTGCCTCCAAATCATAAAACATGATGAATCCTTCTCTCTGGTTTTTTCTCCGCCAATAGGTATATATGGAGTTGGAGTTAGAGTTGCCAGAGCTCTAGGGGCCCCACAAGCCTGGGAGGCACGCCTTGGGGTGGTAGGCGCGCCCTCAGAGCTTGTGGCTCTTGGGTGGCCCCCCACTGGTATATTTTCCGCTAGTATTTTTTATATATTGTAAAAAAATTCTCCGTAAATTTTCAGGTCAATCCGAGAACTTTGATTTCTGCACAAACATAACACCATGGCAATTCTGCTGAAAATAGTGTCAATCCGGGTTAGTTCCATTCGAATCATGCAAATTAGAGTTCAAAACAAGGGCAAAAGAGTTTGGAAAAGTAGATATGATGGAGACGTATCAACTCCCCCAAGCTTAACGCATTGCTTGTCCTCAAGCAATTTAGTTGACAAACTGAAAGTGACAAAGAAAAACTTTTACAAACTTTGTTTGATCTTGTTGTTGCAAATATGTCTAGACAAAGTTTAGGTTTTCAGCAAATATTATGAGCTAACCATACTTGCAATAACATTTAGGTCTCACATTTACTCATATCAATGGCATAATCAACTAGCGAGCAATAATAAGATATCTCGGATGACAACAACATTTCTAAACAATCATGATACAATATGACAGAATGGTATCTTGCTAGCCCTTCCTGAGACTACAAAACATAAATGCGGATCACCTCTGAAGATCAAGTACTGACTGGACATTGTAATTCATGGCAAAAGAGATCCAGTCACACTCATATTCAACATCAATTAAAATAAAGCATATAAATGACAATGGTGCTCTCCAGATGGTGCTTTAATGAGAAGATGATGACTTAACCATAAAAGTAAATAGATAGACCCTTCGCAGAGGGAAGCATGGATTTGTAGAGGTGCCAGATCTCGAAGCTTTTAAAACAGAGATGAATATATGTTTTGAGAGATATGCTTTCATTGTCAACGCAACGACCGAGAGTTCTCAATATCTTCCATGCTAAGTACATTATAGGCACCCAAACATAATGGTAAAGTTTTTACTCCCCCTCCACCAACAAACACACTCCAGGACTATCCATATTCACGGGTGCCGTCCATACCAACAACAGTTTGGGGGAGTTTTGTTTCATTATGGTATTTTTATTTAGATTGAAGGACTGGGGATCCCAACCATTTTCTTGTGAATGACAAGCGGATAACCACTCATTGTGAGAATAACCCACCTAGCATGGAAGATACTGACATACCCCATTCACTACATGAGCGATTCGGGTATACAAAACAGATTATTATTTGAAGGTTTAGAGTTTGGCACATGCAAATTTACTTGGAACGGCGGCTAAATACCGCATATAGGTAGATATGGTGGAATCTTATGGAACAACTTTGGGTTTATGGAAGTGGATGCACAAACAGTATTCCGGCTTAGTACAAGTGAAGGCTAGCAAATAGATTGAGGAGCAACTAACTAGAGAGCGACAACGGTCATAAACATGCCTTGAGGTTAATCAATATTGAATACTAGCATGAGTAGGATATAAATCACCATGAACATAAATATTGTGGAGGCTATGTTGATTTTGATTCAACTACATGCGTGAACATGTGCCAAGTCAAGTCACTCGAAACATTCAAAGGAGGATACCATCCCATCATACCACATCATAACTATTTGAATTGCATGTTGGCACACATGACAACTCATTATCAACTCCTAGCTAATTGAGCATGGCATGAGTAACTATAATCTCTAATTGTCATTGCAAACATGGTTCATTCATAATGGGTGAATCAAGACCGATGAGCTAATCATATTTACAAAAAAAGGTCGAGTTCGTACCACTTTCTCCACCTCAATCACTTCATAAAATTTCTTCATTATTGCCTTTCACTTGCACGACCGAATGATGTGAATAATAATAAGAGTGCACGTGCATTGGACTAAGTTGGAATCTGCAAACAATTATTCAAAGGAGAAGACAATGTAATATGGGCTCATTCATTAGATCATCAATAATGCATATGAGAGCCACTCAACAATCAGCATTGTCATCGTGGTCTTCTCCTTACGATCAAAAGTATAGAAAAATAATTTCAGAGAAACACACTGAAATATTTTTGGAGTTTTTGTTTTTCTAGAAAAATAAAATTAACGCAAAAGAAAAATGAAAAATGAGAAAAACTATTTACACGGAAAAACTCCCAACAAGTAAAACAATAACGAGAAATCTTTTTGGGTTTTCAATGTTTTTTCAAACACACAAGAAGAAAGTGAGAGAAATAAACTAACATGGATTATACAATGAAAAAGTATGAACACCGACAACTAGAATGAGTGTGTGATGCATAATGTAATGTTGGTGAGAAATACGTACTCCCCCAAGTTTAGGATTCTGGCCTAAGTTGTTCTATGGCCATGGCTCAAAATAGCTCTCTACTGGGTACTGAGGAGGATCCTGTGGGTTCTAGTGGTTCGAGAGCTCCTGTGGCTCCCACTGATAAATGGGCTCCCGATATGGCTCAGGTACTGGCGCTGGCTCATGTATTGGGGGTTGCGTTAGTTCCCAGTATGCGTAAATGTCCTCGGGCATAATAGTGTACCTGACTGAATGAATATCGAACTAAGAAGGTTCAGGCAATGTAATAATCTCATAGGTGCCCTACTACCTCTTGAGCTTGCGTTGGTTTTCCCCTTGAAGAGGAAGGGTGATGCAGTAAAGTAGAGTAAGTATATCCCTTAGTTTGAGAACCAAGGTATCAATCCAGTAGGAGACAATGTGCAAATCACCAAATACCTACACAAACAATCAAACTACTCACACCAACGCTATAAATGGGTTGTCAATCCCTTCACGGTTATTTGCAAAAGTGAGATCTGATAGAGATGGATAAACTCTAAAGTCAATATTTTTGGTATTTTTGGTTTATAGATTGGAAAGTACAAGATTGCAAAATAGTAGTGGATTCACTAGAGGATTGCAAACTTATAAGATGGAAAATAGACCCGGAGGCCACAGGTTTCACTAGAGGATTCTCTCAAGATAGCAAATATTACGATGGGTAAACAAATTACTGCCAAGCAATTGATAGAAAAGCGCAAAGTCATGACGATATCTAAGGCAATGATCATGAATATATGCATCACGTCCGTGTCAAGTAGACCGACTCCTGCTTGCATCTACTACTATTACTCCACACATCAACCGAAATGATTCTGCATCTAGAGTATTAAGTTCATAAAGAACAGAGTAACGCATTAAGTAAGATGACATGATGTAGCGGAATTAACTCAAGCAATATGATGAAAACCCATCTTGTTATCCTCAATGGCAAGAATATAATACATGTCATGTCACTTTCTGTCACTGGGATTGAGCACCACAAGATTGAAGCCAAAGCAAAGCACTTCTCCCATTGCAAGAAAAACCAATCTAGTTGGCCAAACCAAACTGATAGTTCGAAGAGAATTACTAAGATATAAAATCATGCATATGAGAATTCAGAAAAGACTCAAATAATATTCATAGATAATCTGATCATAAATCCACAATTCATCGGATCTTGGAAAACACATCGCAAATAAAGATTACATCAGATAGATCTCCAAGAACATCGAGGAGAACATGGTATTGAGCATCAAAGAGAGAGAGAAGAAGCCATCTAGCTACTAGCTATGGACCTGTAGGTCTGTGGTAAACTACTAACACTTCATCGGAAGGGCAATAGGGTTGATGTAGATGCCCTCCGTGGTCGAATCCACCTTCGGCAGAGTATTGGGAAAGGCCTCTAGATGGGATCTCGTGGATACAGAAAGTTACGATGGTGGAAAAGTGGTTTCGATGCCTCCTCTACGGTTTATGGAATATATGTGAATATATAGGCGGAAGAAATAGGTCGGTGGAGCAGCAGGGGGCCAACAAGGGTGGGGGCGTGCCCTACCCCCCCTAGGGCGTGCCCTCCGTCCTTGTGGCCGCCTCGTGGCTCCCCTAACGTACACTCCAAGTCCTCTGGATGTCTTCTGGTCCAGGAAAAATCCTCATAAAGTTTCATTCCGTTTGGACTCCGTTTGATATTCCTTTTCTGCGAAACTCAAAAATAAGGAAAAAAACATAAACTCGCACTGGGCTCTAGGTTAATAGGCTAGTCCCAAAAATAATATAAAATAGCATATTGATGCATATAAAACATCCAAAACAGATAATATAATAGCATGGAACAATAAAAAATTATAGATACGTTGGAGACGTATCAACCATCCCGAAGCTTAATTCCTGCTCGTCCTCGAGTAGGTAAATGATAAAAACATTTTTTTTCATGTGGAATGCTACCCAACATATTTATCAATGTAATTCTTCTTTATTGTGGCATGAATGTTCAGATCCATAAGACTCAAATAAAAGTTTATCAATATCAAAACAGTAATACTTCAAGCATACTAAAAGTAATCTATAAAGCTTCAAAAAATAACATGGCCAAAGAAAGTTATCCCTACAAAATCATATAGTATTTTATGCTCCCTCTTATTAACACAAAGTATAAATCATGCCCATTCTGGTGTCAATCAAGCAATTGTTTTCATACTTTAACATTCTTAAACCTTTTCAACTCTTCACGCAATACATGATCGTGAGCCATGGATATAGCACTATGGGTGGAACAGAACATGGTGATAGACAAAAGGAGGGAGAAAGTCTCATATCAACTAGGCAAATCAATGGACTATGGAGATGTCCATTAATCGATGTCAATGTGAGTGAGTAGGGATTTCCATGTAACCGGTGCACTAGAGCTATAAGTGTATGAAAGCTCAAAAGAAAACTAGTGGGTGTGCATCAACTTGCTTGCTCATGAAGACCAAGGGCATTTGAGGAAGCCCATCGTTGGAATATACAAGCCAAGTTATATAATGAAAAATTCCCACTAGTATATGAAAGTGGAAACGTAGGAAACTCTCTATCATGAAGAACATGGTTCTACTTTGAAGCACAAGTCTGGAAAAGGATAGTAACATTGTCCCTTCTCTCTTTTTCTCTCATTTCCCCCCTGTTTTTTTTCTTTTTTAGGCTCCTGTTTTTTTGGAGACCCTTTTCTCTTTTTTTGAGACTCTTTTGGCCTCGTTATTTATAACCTCACATGGGACAATGTTCTAATAATGATGATCATCACACTTTTATTTATCTACAAATCGATACTTGAACAAAGATATGACTCTATATGAATGCCTCCGGCGGTGTACCGGGATGTGCAATGATTTGAGTGACATGTATACAAATATGAACGGTGGCTGTGCCACAAATACTATGTCAACTACATGATCATGCAAAGCAATATGACAATGATGAAGCGTGTCATAATAAACAGAACGGTGGAGTTACATGGCAATATATCTCGGAATGGCTATGGAAATGCCATAATAGGTAGGTATGGTGGCTGTTTTGAGGAAGGATATAAGGTGGTTTGATGCACCGACGAAAGTTGTGCGACACTAGAGTGGCTAGAAAGGTGGAAGGGTGAGAGTGCGTATAATCCATGGACTCAACATTAGTCATAAATAACTCACATACTTATTGTGAAGAAAATAATTATCCCTCAAAGCAAAGTACTACGACGCATGCCCCTATCAGGAGGTTGTTAGGAGTTAACTATCACACGGCCCCGACCTCCACGCAAAGATAAACAAACAAAATATAATGCACTCCAATTTGGTTTCATAGTTAGGAGACCATACGTGCATGTTACGGGAATCACAAACCTTAACACAATAATTTCTTTAACTTCACGAACTACCACTAGCATGACTCTAATATTACCATCTTAACATCTCAAAACAATTATAAGAGTCAAACTTTTCGTAGTATTCAATGCTCTATATATGTAAGTGTCGGGGGAAACTGTCCACCACGAGCACCTATGGGACCGGAGCCCCTTGTTCGTGCGGTAAGAGGGCGGAGGGAGCACAAAGAGCAGATCGTGGTGAGCACGCGGGCAGTTTACCCAGGTTCGGGCCGCGACGGACGCATAAAACCCTACTCCTGCTTCGTTTGTATTGAGTTGGAGAGCTCGGGAGCTTGAAGAACTAGCTACACCGAGCAAATGAGCGATCTAGGTTCCGAACCCCTTTCTACGTTGTGCATGGGCCTCCTTTTATAGCTCAAGGGGTCACCGACAGGTGTCAACGTAGGAGAAAGGGTAAAAATGTAATAGTGGTGGTAGTTGTAACAGTGCGGGAATAGTGGAGCAACAGTGGGTGAACAGTGGTCATCACCTACTTTGACAGTGGGGGACAAGAGCATTTAATGCCCGTCGCCGTCGACCCCAAAAGCGCCCGCCCTTGCATCTCCGTTTGCCACGGCGATGGCTTTATCACCGTGGAGTGCCACCGTGTCCCCCAGGCTGCACGGCCATCCGCCACGCGTCCCTGGAGTGGCCCCAGGGCGACGCGTGGACCGATGAGCTGGAGCGCGGGCACACAGCGCAACTCTCCCCGGCAAGCACCTTGCCGGGGCCTTGACCTTGCCGGGCCCGGGAGCTTGCCGGGCTCTGAAGCTTGTCGCTCCCCGGGCCCTGCCGGGGCGCATGCTGCGCCGAGGCATGTCTTCTGAAGTGTAATCTTCTAGTCTTCCTGGCAAGCTCCTCTCGCCAGGGCCTTGTGTAAATGAGGTAGTCTTGAGCCTGGGACGGCCTTCCCGGCAAGTTCCACTCGCCGGGGCCTTGATCTTCTGTCTTGTATACTTTGTTTTTGAATGGCTTTATATGGAGCAGAAAGGTCTCCGGCAAGCACGTGGTGAGCCCTGCCGTGGGAAGCTGCTACTGCCCGTGCACAAGTTGGGGTACTGAGGTACCCCTACCTTAGTACACCGACAGGAGCCCCCGGGCCTGGGCCACACACGGTGCCGAGCGCTGTTGGGCCAGGCCCAAAACAGAGCACAGGCACGCGCGGCCCACGGCACGCCGAATCCCCTTCCGCATCCGCCGCGTCCCTCCGTAACGGCACGCGTCGATTGCAGCGTCGTGGGAGGGAACGTGGCCACGTTCTTTAATGGGAAATGCGGAGCGTCCCCCACTTCCCCCTTAAAAGCAGAGGAAGCAGGGGCCGTTACCTTACTTCGCCTTCATTGCTTCTTCTTCCATCTCCAGAAATTCCCCTTTGCGCTCCGACTCCACACCTCCTCCGTCGTCTTCCGCATCCGCGGCGCCGCCGGACTCTTCGCCCTCCTTCCCTCACCGCCTCCGCCATGGCCCCGAAGACCGAGAAGGCGAAGGCGGAGAAGACCAAGAAGGAGAAATCTGAGCAGGCGGCGAGGCTTGCTCTTCTGCGGAAGAGGAATGTCGTCTTCGCGCCAAGGCTCAGCGCGCGGGAGCTCTGGAACAAGTATTACTTGTTCTGGGCCAAGGAGACCAAGGCGCACCCTCGAACCAGAGCCTATCCCGCCGCCGCCAAGGACATCTACCCCGGCGGGTACTTCTTCTTCGCTGTTTTCTTCCACTGCGGCCTTTGTCCCCCCTTTTCTGAATTCTTTTGCGACATCATGAACACCTACAACCTCCACCTTCTAGACTTCACCCCCAACGCCATCCTCACGATGGCGGTTTTCACACATCTGTGCGAAAACTATATTGGGATCTATCCGAATGTAGCACTTTTTAGGCACTTCTTTACGCCTAGAGTAGAGGCCGGCGCTCCCCCCTCCGAAGGAATCTCTTGGGTCTTCCGCTTGAACAAGAAGGAGTCCTACCTGC
This sequence comes from Secale cereale, assembly GCA_902687465.1. Lineage (NCBI taxonomy): Eukaryota > Viridiplantae > Streptophyta > Magnoliopsida > Poales > Poaceae > Secale > Secale cereale. Next base: position 155,150,687 of record LR738714.1, on the reverse strand, counting down.
AAGGAGAGCTCCACGGCAAGTGGGAGGAGTGGCGCGCGGACTGGTGCTGGACAGTAGAGGACGAGCCGCAGCCCTTCACCGCACCGCGCACAACTGCCATAGTGCGCGGCAGAGATTGGAGCGAGCTGGATTCGGACGACATCAAGCTCAACGTCGCCCTTGTCAGGATTCTTCGTCTCCGGGTAGCAAAGTTGACCATCGGAGAGGTGGGAGCAGACTTCCTCCGCCGCCGCATTGCCCCTCTACAAGATAGGAAGAGGCCAGCATGGGAGTACGGCAACGCGGCGGACGTTATGAGACTGCGCCCAGGGCTAAACTTCAACTTCACGTCGCTGGAGCTGAAGGGGATGGTCCGGGAACTTTTTAAGCACGACCCGGCCCATCCAGAGTGGTTTAGAGCTCCCCGGGGAGTGGTGCCCCTCTGCAACAGCACGGCCCGGAATCCCCTTCGCGCAATGATGCCCGCATGTGACTCGCATGGCATCGACCGCACATGGATACCGCCCAAGCCAGATGCCATCATGAGCTTCTTCGACAACCTTGTGGAGGTGCCGAAGAACAAGGACGAGATCAAGGTGCTCACCCGGGACACCACCGACCGGGAGATTGCCTATATCGCTTCTCGGGTAGAAGAGGCCGCCGCAGCCGCAGCGGCAGGGGAGTTTGGCTTCACGGTTGAAGAGGCAGAGGCTGCGGAAGCGTCCTGCCAAGCAGAGGAGGCGGAGATCCGCAGGCTGCTGAAGCTTCCGCCCGACGAGCTCGCCGGGGTCCCTTCTTTGAGGCATGTTGGGATCCCCGGGATCGTGACCGAGGCCGCCGCGAGAGGCGACGTTGCCGAAGGAAACAGAGGTGCCGGAGGGAGCGGAGGCGCCGGAGGGAGCACGGCCGCAGGGCAGGGCGCTGGGTCCAGCAAGCCGGCCGAGGAGGAGGAGGAGGAGGAGGAGGACGCCGGAGCCGGCGAGGACTCCGATGGGTCTCTGGGGCTCTACAACGACGACGCCTCCTCGTCATCGGAGACCTCCCCGCCTCGGGCAAGTCCCAGGCGATCTCCGCTGAAGCGCCTCCGCAAGGCGACGACGGCGACGAGGGCGCAGGCGCCCCGACAACAACCAGCTCGCCGGGCGGCGCGAGCTACCCGGGGGAGCCAAGCTGCGACGGGAGCGCCCAGCGCACCAACCACGGCGGGGGCGACCCGCACACAGGCCACGGCGGAGGCGCCCCGCACGTCAGCGCCAAGTGGAGGAGGGTCTTCACAGAGCGGAGCGGCTGCTCCGCCCGCTCCCCGGGCCTCGGCGTCCACAGGGGCTGGGTCTTCGCAGCCCCCAGTCCCGGGGACCGCCAAGCGCCCGAGGGAGCCTTCCCCTCCTGCTCCTCGCGCGGACGCGCCTCAGGTGGCGTTCGACTTCTCCGCCCTGAGCGACGACGACGACGACGAGGAACTGGAGTAAGGACTTGGAGTTTTGTATCTTCTTTAACTTTGTCTTGATTTTTTCTTGGATGATTCTGATTTTCGCTTCTTGCTTTGATTTCAGGACCCTGGCCCAGCGAGTGGCGAAAAAGGCCAAGGTTCCCGTCGTCGAGGTCGAGGACGACTCGCCCGTCGCGGCGACAGGGGACACGCCAGCGACGAGCTTGCCGGACCCGAGCGCTGCTCCGAGGAGCAGCCCCCAGCGCAGCCCCCAGCGTAAGTCTGGGCTTGATCTTTCCACTCGTCGGGCGCGCTTGAGGATCTTGTTTATACTAACATCTTGTTGTTCTTGTTTTGTCTTGATTGTCTTGTGCAGAGGTGGAGCCTCAGCCACAGGAGCATCCAGAGATCACTCCCGAGGAGCCGCAGGCCCCGCCGTCCCCGCCAAGGACGAACTCTCCGGCGAGGGAGAGCGCTCCGCCAAGGGCGGGTACTCCGCCAAGGGCGAGTACCCCGCCAAGGGCGAGCAGCCTGGTGAGGGCGGCCACCCCGCCAAGACAGAGCTCCCCGGCGAGGGAGCCTGCCGTCGACGAAGTCCGTCAAGGTAGGTCTTGTAACTCCGTCTTTTTGAGCTTGTCCTTTTTTTTTGGATATTTGCTTGAACTTCTTCTTCTTTTTCTTCTTCTTCTAGATACTCCTCCCTCAGAGCAGATGGAGATGTAGATCGTTGTCGAGGAGGAGGGCGCGCAGGGCGACGGCGGCAACGCCCCTGTCGTTGAAGACACGGCGGGAGCCGCCGAGCCTGCTGCGGAGGAGACTGCTCCGACCGCAGACGCAGCGGCCGGGGAGGGGGACGGCGGCCATACTGCCGGCCCGGAGGCGGCAGGAGCGTCGAGCGCTGCGCCGGCCGCCGACCCCTCCACCGAGAAGGAGCAGTCTGCCTACTACCTTGAGGCCCCCAACGGCGTCTTCATCCAAGTGCCGTGGGGATCCTCGTCGCGAGCCCCCGCGGGGGGAGAGGCCTTTGATGGAGAGGTCCTCGCCTCCGCGGGGCTGAAGATTGTCGAGGCGCCTGGCGGAGGTGACGAGCCCGAGGAGGAGAAGTTGCTCCACCGGCTCCTGGCCCTTTACCGGGCCAGGCAGGCGAAGCTCGAGTCTCGGGAGGCCCTCACCGCCAAGGCCGCCGCTGACATGGAGAAGAGCGCCGCGGAGCTCCGCGCCGCCAACCAGGCGGCCCTCCGCGACCTGGCGGAGGAGCGCGAGCGGCTTGCCGGGGAGTACCAGGAATGGCTCCTGGAGAAGGCCGAAGCCGAGGAGCAGCAGCGACTCGCCAGGGAAGAGCTGTCCCGGCGAGAAGGAGAGCTCACCCAACGGAAGGTCAACCTCGACGCTAATGAGGAAGACCTTACCGCCCGAGAGCAGGCCCTTGGCGGAGAGCTGAAGGAGGCGAAGGCCGCCGCCGCCACAGTAGAGACCGCCAAGAAAGACCTTGAGACTAAAGTGACGCAGCTGGAGGAGTTCCTTAAGGCGAGCACGGAGAGGGTCACCGTGCTGAACTTAGAGCGCGAGAAGGACGCCCATACTAACTCTGAACTCCAGCTGCGCCTTTCCAAGCAAGGCGACGAGCTGAAGGCCGCCAAGGACTCGATCGCAGATCTGGAGCTGAAGGTTTCCACGCTGAAGGACTCTCTTGACGCCGTCCGGGACCGCGATACCAAGCTGAAGGAAGAGCTCCGCAAGGAGCGAGGCTTGGTGGAGAGTGCCACCACAGCGGCCAACAACTTCCGCCAAACCGTCGAGGTATGGACCGAAGACCTGGTGGCCTCTGCAGCTAGCATCGATAAGGAGCTGATGGCGCTGAGGGTTGAGCATCTCATATACTCTCCGGATCCAAACCTCCCCCACACCGCCAAGCTCAGTCTCTTCTTCAGAGTGATCGCGCCGGCTCTTGCAAATCTTCAGAAGAAGCTCCCCGCGCAACTGGCCGAGGAGTCATGCCAGCTCTGTGCGGGAACCTTGGAGCGCATCCTGACGAAGATAGTGTACCGTAACCCCGGCATAAACCTCGCCAACGTTCTCCGTAGCTTGCCGGCCGACGCGGACATGTAGGCGCTGAAGGCGCAGGTCGCCCACATTATCGCCAAAGTGAACAAGATCTCTAGGATTGAAGGCGACCGCGTAGATTAGGCCTCCTTTTCTTTATCTCTTTTGTTGCTGCATAGTGTGCCATGAACTTATTAGTCATTGCGACAAGTTATCCCTTGTAATATATTATCTTTATTTCGATCAATCGATGCAGTGTTATCTCCCTTGTTTTGGTCCTCAACTTTGTATGTTTTCAACCCTACGCTTCTAGGGAACTTGCCGGCAAGGGGCCCTTGCCGCGAGCGCCGAGTACTGGACTCCGAGCAGCCTGCTGGCCAAGGCCTTACTGGCAAGCAACCTTGCCACAGCTAGTCGCAACACACTTAGCTTGCTGAGTGAACTCGGAAACGAAGCAAGGGCGCGACACTTGTCGCAGCTCACTTAAGTCGTTGACTGTACTCGAAAACAAGATAAGGGTGCGGCTAGCCACGGGTAGGTTCCTCCGCGCACAGGTTTTCCATACAAAGTGTGGTTGTTCAAGGAAGACAACTAAAAATTTCAAAATTTGAACTGCTCAAATTCTGAAATTCTGGTAACTTAGCTTTCATGATCTGTGCGTTCTCCGGCGAGCTTCTCTTTCTTGAACAGTACTTGGTTCATCTTCTCCTCCCCCCCCGGCAAACTTGTGCGCGTGGAACATTCCTTCTGCTTAAGAGGCAAGGAAAAAGAAGAGGGAAACAAGTATATGGCCTTTCGGCGTGCTAATGCTTACCGGATATGTGTGTTGCACAAGATGCCAAATAATGCATGCAAATAACAAAGAAGAGCATGGAGAAAGCAAATAGCGCAAAACACAAAAGCTTTACTGATGCACGGGGTCTGCGCCCGGCTTTGTACAAAGGGTTACATGCAACAGCGGCAAAGCTTGTACAAAAGGTGGTTGCCGGAGCGGATCACGGCAACCGCGCCTTATGGGTGAAACTTGCGAAGATGCTCTATGTTCCAGGAGTTGCTCACCGGTAAGCCTTCTTCGGTCTCAAGGCGGACAGCTCCGGGCCTTGTGACTTGTCTCACCCGATAAGGGCCTTCCCACTTCGGCGTCAACTTGTTGGAATTCTTGGCGGACTGAACACGCCGAAGAACAAGGTCGCCTTCCTCGAGACTCCTGGCCTTAACCTTGCGGCTATGGTAGCGACGCAAGGCTTGCTGGTATCGAGCAGCTCGTACAGCAGCCTGGAGACGTTCCTCCTCGAGGAGCAATGCATCATCTTCTCGCAGTTGCTCTTGCTCGAGCTCATCATAAGCGAGCACTCGAGGAGATCCGTATACGAGTTCCGTGGGGAGAACTGCCTCTGCTCCATAGACTAGAGCAAAGGGTGTCTGTCCGGTGGCTCGACTTGGTGTCGTTCTGATTGACTAAAGAGCCGCCGGTAGCTCCTCTATCCAGTTTCTTCCGCACTTGCGCAGCCTGTCAAAGGTCCTTGTCTTGAGTCCACGCAGCACTTCAGCATTTGCCCTCTCCGCTTGACCGTTGCTCCTCGGGTGAGCAACAGAAGCGAAACAGACCTTGGCGCCAAGGTCTTGGACGTACTGCATGAAGGTGCGACTAGTAAATTGTGTACCGTTGTCGGTGATGATCCTGTTAGGGATTCCGAAACGGCAAACAATTGACCTGAAGAACCTGACCGCTGACTGTGCTGTCACCTTTCTCACTGGCTCCACTTCTGGCCACTTTGTGAACTTGTCGATTGCAACGTACAAGTACTCAAAGCCCCCGACAGCACGAGGGAAAGGGCCGAGGATATCGAGCCCCCAGACCGAGAAGGGCCAGGACAAAGGGATTGTTTGGAGAGCTTGAGCTGGTTGATGAATTTGCTTTGCATGGAACTGGCACGCTTCACACTTGGTTACTAGTGCAGTTGCATCTTGGAGGGTTTCTTGCCAAAAGAACCCTTGCCGGAATGCCTTTCCGGCAAGTGCCCTTGCGCCAATGTGGTGGCCGCATATGCCTCCATGTATTTCTGCCAACAGCTTCTGTCCATCTTCTCTGGAAATGCACTTCAACCTGACACCATTGAGTCTTCTTCTGTACAGCTCGTTATCCACGAACTGGTACATACTTGACTGCCTGGTTATCTTCTCTATCTCTTCTGGGTCGTCGGGAAGTTCTCCAGTTTGCAGAAAACGGACGATCTGCTGCGCCCATGCCGGAGCCCGAGGCTCAACGGCAAGGACTAAAGGCATGAGGGCCGCTGCGGGAACCTCAGTTTCCACGGCAAGAACCTCTGGTTCTGCCGGAGCTTATGGTCCCCCGGCAAGCTCGCCGGGGCGAGGCTTGTCGGGAACGCTTGCTTCAACTGCACAGACCCGTGGATCTGCAGGAGCAAGCTGTTCCTCAGCGTTCTGATCGTTGATCTTGGGGACCTTGGCGGCGGCTTCGGGAAGATCCGCCGGCAAGTAGTCGCCGGAGACCAACTTTCTCTTCTTGGACTGCCCAATTGATGGGGTAACGGATGGTTGAGTTAGCTTGAGCAAGAAGGTCCCTGGCTCCACAGGTAACTTCATCGCAGCACACTTTGAAAGGCCATCTGCAATGTCATTCTGAGCTCTTGGAACGTGCTCCATTTGCAGACCTTCAAAGTGTTCTTCAAGCTTCCTCACTTCATCTACATAAGCTTCCATCAAAGGACTCTGGTAACTCTTGTTGACTTGTCGGACCACCAACTGAGAATCTCCCCGCACAATCAGCTTCCTGATCCCAAGTTCAGCTGCAATTCTGAGGCCGGCAAGCAAGCCTTCATATTCAGCAGTGTTGTTTGTCGCTTGTTCCCTGGGAAAGTGCATCTGGATAACATACTTGAGGTGTTCTCCGGTGGGTGCTATGAGTACCACACCGGCTCCAGCGCCTTGCAGCGAGAAGGCACCATCAAAGTACATTACCCATTCACTTGTCGCTTCTTGTACGGGTGCACTTGTTTCTGGAACTTCTTCATCGGGCGTTGGGGTCCATTCAGCTATGAATTCTGCCAAAGCTCGGCTCTGGATAGTTGAAGTACTTTCAAACTTGAGTCCAAAGCTTGACAGCTCTAGTGCCCACTCGACGATCCTGCCTGTTGCTTCCAGATTGTGCAATATCCTCTTCAACGGAAAGCGAGTGACCACTGTTATCTCATGTGCTTGGAAGTAATGGCGCAGCTTTCTCGAGGCCATGAGGAGGCCGAAAAGCAACTTTTGCACCCCGGAGTATCTTGATCTAGCCCCCTGCAAGAGGGAACTCACAAAATACACCGGGCGCTGCACCATCTTCTTCCGCACTTCTTCTTGCTCCTGCGCAGAGTTGTCCTTGTCGGGGCCAGAGCTTGTCGGAGCAGCCCCCTGCTTGTCGCTGGATTCGCTTGCCGGTGGTGCTGATTCCTCGTCGGATTCCCTCTCCGCTACTAACGCAGCACTAACCACCTGGTTGGTTGCCGCTAGGTACAGCAGCAACTTCTCCTGTGGCCTAGGTGCGACAAGTATTGGAGTAGAGGATAGGTACCGTTTCAAGTCTTGCAGCGCCGCCTCCGCTTCCGGAGTCCATTTCATAGGACCTGCCTTCTTCAAGATTTTCAAGAAAGGTAGGGCGCGTTCTGCAGACTTTGAAATGAACCTACTGAGGGCAGCTACACAACCTGCAAGTCTTCTGACATCCTTAACGCGCTTCGGGGCTTCTATCTGCTCGATGGCTTTAATCTTGTCGGGATTGGCTTCAATCCCCCTCTGTGACACAAAGAACCCGAGAAGCTTGCCGGAAGGGACTCCAAAGACGCACTTCTCGGGGTTCAACTTAAGCTGGATCTTGCGCAGGTTCTCAAATGTCTCTTCTAAATCTTGGATCAGTGTATCCTTGCTCTTGCTCTTCACCACGATATCATCCATGTATGCCTCTACATTTATGTGGATCTGTGGCTCAAAAGCAGTGTATACTACCCTTGCAAAGGTTGAGCCTGCATTCTTCAGTCCAAATGGCATGCGTATGAAGCAATACGTGCCACACGGAGTGATAAATGCAGTCTTCTCTTCATCTTCCTTGGCCATGAAAATCTGATGGTAGCCTGAATATGCATCAAGGAAAGAGAGCAACTCACATCCGGAAGTGGAGTCCACAATCTGATCAATGCGCGGCAAGGGAAATGGATCCTTGGGACATGCTTTATTGACATCAGTGAAGTCTATACACAGTCTCCACTTCCCGTTGGCCTTACGCACGACGACTGGGTTTGCCAACCACGTCGGATGGATCACGCCTCTAACTAGGCCTGCTGCTTCTAGCTTCTTGATCTCTTCGGCAATGAATTCTTGGCGCTCCACGGCTTGCTTTCTGACCTTCTTCTTGACGGGCCGCGCATGAGGACAAACAACAAGCTTGTGCTCAATTACCTTCCTGGGAACACCGGGGATGTCAGATGGTTGCCAGGCAAACACATCGACATTCGCCCGCAGGAAGGCAACGAGCGCGCTTTCCTATTTGCTGTCCAGTGTGGCACTGATGGTGAAGGTACCACCAGTGCCGTCCTCCTTGGCGGGCACCTTCTTGGTTGCCGGAGGAGCGGCCATTCCCTTCTTGCACTTGCCGGTGGAGCTCGATGGAACGTCCTCGACGGCAGCGCAGCACTCCGTAGAGGTGCGGTTGCCGGAGTGGGCCCCAGAGCACTTGCCGGACTTGGTCTTCGTCTTCTTCCCCCCGGGAGCTTCAGCGGCAAGTGTATCCTTCTCTGCTGCGGCTGCTGCATCCCGGTAGATCTTGTCGGCGCAGATAAGCGCGTCCTTCTTGTCGCCATGGACAGTGATGACGCTTATCGGCCCCGGCATCTTGAGTACGTTTTATGCGAAGTGGGAAGCTGCCATGAACTTGGCGAGGGCGGGACGGCCGAGTATGCCATTATATGGTAATGGGATATCGGCGACGTCGAATGTGATGCGCTCAGTTCTGAAGTTGAGCTCCCCGCCAAAGGTCACCGGCAAAGTTATCTTCCCCTTGGGCTTGCTCCTCCCCGGGTTTATTCCTTGGAACGAACCGGTTTCTTCGAGCTCGCCATCTGGGATTTGGAGTTTCTTGATCACAGCAGAGGAGATCAAGTTGAGCCCGGCCCCGCCGTCAACCAACATTTTGGTGACCTTGAGGTTGCGGATGGTGGGTGAGACCAGCATCGGCAAGCACCCGACCGCAGTGGTGCGGTCAAGGTGATCCTCAAGATCAAAAATGATGGGCGTGCTGGACCATTTGAGGAGCCTGCGCGACTCCACGGGCGGCTCTGCTGCATTTACCTCCCGCACCCATTGCTTGAGTTGACGGTGGGAAGTATGCAGAGAGGCGCCACCGTCGACGCACAGGACTTCCGTGGCCTTCTGGAACTCCTGCTCGCTGTTATCTTCATCCTCCATGTCATCGTCGTCGTCTTCTTCATCCTTGTCGCGGCCCCGGGGAGGTCGGTCACCTTGCCGCTGCTTGGCCTTGCCGCGGCGTCCTCCTCGGCCATTGAATGGCCGCTTCTTGCTTGGCTCTCCTCCGCCACCTTGGGCCTTCTCCTTGTCGCGCCGCTCGTACTCAGCTTTCTGCTGCTCGACGAGGTACTCGACGCGTTTGCAGTTGGAGAGGTCGTGGCCCTTGGTGCAGTGGATTTTGCAGTATTGCTTGTCGGAGCCGTCCTGCTTGTCGGCTGCCGCCACAGGGGCAGGCTCCTTGCCGGAGCCGCCAGCCTGTGCTTGCTTGGCGGGAGCCTCCTTGCCGGACTTCTCGACGGCAAGCACTTCCTTCTTGTTCTTTCTTCTATTGTTCCGCCGCCGGCTCTTCTTTGCCGGGGCGGCGTCGTCGCTGTCGCTTCCCCCTGCGCCAGCATCCTCCCCGGGGAGTCTCCTCCCCTCTTCGGCGCGCGCGCACTTATCAGCTAGAGCGTAAAGCTCGCTGACATCCTGTATCTTGGTCATGGCCATCTCCTCACGCATGCGGCGGTTACGCACGTTCTGGTGGAACGCACTGATGACCGCAGCAGGGTGGACGTCGGGGATGTTGTGCTGCACGCGGCTGAAGCGCTGGATGTACTTGCGCAGAGGTTCTCCTTCCTTCTGGGCCAAGATGTGGAGATCACTCTCCTGGCCGTGGGGTTTGTGGCCGCCTGTGAAGGCGCCAACAAACTGATGGCAAAGATCTGCCCAAGAAGAAATGGAGCCTTCCGGCAAGTGCATAAGCCAAGAACGGACGTTTGGCTTAAGCACTAGCGGGAAGTAATTCGCCAATATCTTCTCGTCGCGCCCCCCGGCAGCCTGCACCGCGATGGTGTAAATGCTGAGGAATTCCGAGGGGTGCGTCTTGCCGTCGTACTTCTCCGGTACGTCGGGCTTGAAGTTCTTCATGCTGGGCCACTGGACGCGCCGCAGCTCACGGGTAAACGCAGGGCAGCCTGCCGCGTACGGCAAGTCGCCTGGTTCACCGGGCGCGTGCGTATCGACGGCGTTCCCAGCTCGCTGATCTGATTGTCGCCGAGCTTCTCGGCGGCGCTCGATCGTCGTTCGAGCGTCTTCTTGTCGCCGGTCGTCAAGGACTTGGCGCTGGTCCCGACGAGCCCGCGGATCCGACGACGCCGTGGAGTCGTCGTCGACGTTGATCCGGCGGGGAGGCGTCTTCTGCTTCCGCGGCAGGGAGTGCACGGTGGTTGCACCCCCGGCGGTCTTGTCGCCGTCGGCCTTCGTCTTCTCGACTTGCCGCGGCCGCGACCTCGCTGGCTGCTGCGGCGTGTCGTTGTTGGCGAAGGCGATCAGGCTCTGGATGGTTGCCCTCCAGTCTTCGGCCTTGTCTGCCGCTGGAGGGAAGTCGAGGAGTAGTTGCGCCCTTGCGAGCGCTTCTGCTGGAGAGGAGGGGAGCGGGGGCGAGCGGTGCGAGGAGCGGAATATGCTCGGACTCCTAACAGGGTTAGAAGGAGCAGGGTCCCGCCCCAGCGACCACGCCTTGCTCGTGCCAGGACGATGGCCCGGAGCATCCTGCGAGCCTCCGGTTTGCCCTTGGCCCAGCAAGCGGATGCCACCTCCTGTGCCATGGCGCTGCTGGGTCGTTGTTTGCTGAGATGGACGTGGCGCGTCCACGGAGACCGAAGCTCGGTCGTCCGTCTTGTCCTTGGATTTGGTGGCGCCGCGAGTTTCTTCGCCAGCGACCACCCTTCCGCCGACGTCCCCTCCACCCACCGTTGGCTCAGGTGGCGGTGGAACAGACGCGGACGGGCCTCCGACCTCCGAAGCCTTCTTCTTCGGGGCCATGCTGTTGTTGCTAATGAAGTTGATGTAGCTGGAGAGGTTGATGAAGAATGCGCCCGCGTGAACGCCGGATCAGGTCCGCACAACCTCGACGCCCCCCTACCTGGTGCGCCAAAGATGTCGGGGGAAACTGTCCACCACGAGCACCTATGGGACCGGAGCCCCTCGTTCATGCGGTAAGAGGGCGGAGGGAGCACAAAGAGCAGATCGTGGTGAGCACGCGGGCAGTTTACCCAGGTTCGGGCCGCGACGGACGCGTAAAACCCTACTCCTGCTTCGTTTGTATTGAGTTGGAGAGCTCGGGAGCTTGAAGAACTAGCTACACCGAGCAAATGAGCGATCTAGGTTCCGAACCCCTTTCTACGTTGTGCATGGGCCTCCTTTTATAGCTCAAGGGGTCACCGACAGGTGTCAACGTAGGAGAAAGGGTAAAAATGTAATAGTGGTGGTAGTTGTAACAGTGTGGGAATAGTGGAGCAACAGTGGGTGAACAGTGGTCATCACCTACTTTGACAGTGGGGGACAAGAGCATTTAATGCCCGTCGCCGTTGACCCCAAAAGCGCCCGCCCTTGCGTCTCCGTTCGCCACGGCGATGGCTTTATCACCGTGGAGTGCCACCGTGTCCCCCAGGCTGCACGGCCATCCGCCACGCGTCCCTGGAGTGGCCCCAGGGCGACGCGTGGACCGATGAGCTGGAGCGCGGGCACACAGCGCAACTCTCCCCGGCAAGCACCTTGCCGGGGCCTTGACCTTGCCGGGCCCGGGAGCTTGCCGGGCTCTGAAGCTTGTCGCTCCCCGGGCCCTGCCGGGGCGCATGCTGCGCCGAGGCATGTCTTCTGAAGTGTAATCTTCTAGTCTTCCTGGCAAGCTCCTCTCGCCAGGGCCTTGTGTAAATGAGGTAGTCTTGAGCCTGGGACGGCCTTCCCGGCAAGCTCCACTCGCCGGGGCCTTGATCTTCTGTCTTGTATACTTTGTTTTTGAATGGCTTTATATGGAGCGGAAAGGTCTCCGGCAAGCACGTGGTGAGCCCTGCCGCGGGAAGCTGTTACTGCCCGTGCACAAGTTGGGGTACTGAGGTACCCCTACCTTAGTACACCGACAGTAAGTTTTTATTATATCTCCTTTGGATGCCTATCATATTAGGACTAAATTCATAACCTAAGCAAATTACCATGTTGTTTTTAAAGACTCTCAAAATAATATAACTAAATCAAGAGAGTTCAACAATTTCTATAAAATAAAACCACCACCGTGCTCTAAAAAGATATAAGTGAAGCACTAGAGCAAAATTGCCTAGCTCAAAAGATATAAGTGAAGCACATAGAGTATTCTAATAAATCACGATTGAAGCATGTCCCTCTCAAAAGGTGTGTACATCAAGGATGATTGTAGCAAACTAAAAAGCAAAGACTCATATCACACAAGACGCTCCAAGCAAAACACATATCATGTGGTGAATAAAAATATAGCCTCAAGTAAAGTTACCGATAGACGAAGACGAAAGAGGGGATGCCTTCCCGGGGCATCCCCAAGCTTAGGCTCTTGGTTGTCCTTGAATTTTACCTTGGGGTGCCTTGGGCATCACCAAGCTTACACTCTTGCCACTCCTTTTTCCATAGTCCATCCAATCCTTACCCAAAAATTGAAAACTTCACAACACAAAACTCAATAGAAATCTCGTGAGCCCCGTTAGTAAAACAAAGCAAATAACCACTCAAGGTAATGTTGTGATCTCATTCTTATTTTATATTAGTGTAATATATATTGTACTCCAAATTTTCCATGGTTCATACCCCCCGAAACTAGCCATAGATTCATCAAAATAAGCAAACAACAAATAGAAAACAGAATCTGTCAAGAATAAAACAGTCTGCAGTAATCTGAAAACTTCGCATACTTCTGTAACTCTAAAAATTATGATAAATGAGGAAGACGTGGCAAATTTGTATATCAATTTTGTGTAAAATTTTCAGAAGGTTTTCACGTTCTAACGAATTATTGAATTTTCTACACTGGGCGCAAAAGTTTCTGTTTTTAAGCAAAGTCAAATCAATGATCGCCGTAAGCCATCCCAAAGGTCTTACATGGCTCAAACACTAATTAAAACACCAGAACACAATTACTACAGAAGTAATAATGTGTGAAAATTTTAAAACATAACCAAAAAGAAAAAAAAAGCAAAAATAAAAGTGGGCTGCCTCCCAACAAGCGCTATTATTTAACGCCCTTAGCTAGGCGTAAAACTCAAATAGATCTAGGTATTGTCATCTTTGGTATGCAATCCATAAGTAGCTCTCATAATAGATTCATAAGGCAATTTAATTTTATTTCTTGGAAAGTGTTCCATTCCCTTAATGGAAATTGAAATCTAATGTTTCCTTCTTTCATATTAATAATTGCACCAATCGTTCTAAGGAAAGGTCTGCCAAGAATAATAGGACATATAGGATGCAATCTATATCAAGAACAATGAAATCTACAGGTAGCTAATTCCTATTTGCAACAATAAGAATATAATTAATCCTTCCCATAAGTTTCTTAATAGTGGAATCCGCAAGATGCAAATTTAAAGAACACTCATCAATTTCACAGAAACCTAACACATCACATAAAGTTTTGGGAATCGTAGAAATGTTAGCACCCAAATCACACAAAGCATGGCACTCATAATCTTTAATATTGATCTTAAGGTTAGGTTCCCACTCATCATAAAGTTTTCTAGTAATATAAACTTCCAATTCAAGCTTTTCTTCAAAAGATTGCATCATAGCATCAACAATATGTTTAGTAAAAACTTTATGTTGATTGTAAGCATGAGGAGATTTCAACCTGGATTACAACAAGGAAATACAATCTATCAAAGAACAGTTATCATAATTAAATTCCTTAAAATCCAAAATAGTGAGTTCATTGCTACTTAAAGTTTTGACCTCACCAATCCGACCTTTATCAATTTTTGCATCAAGAGATAAAAACTCAAAATTATTGGGACGCCTTTTAGCTAAAGTTGACTCATCTCCAGTCCCAGCTTTATCAAGATTTATATTGGAAAACAAATATTCTATAGGAGTCACATCAATCACTTTAAGATCTTCATCATTATTTTCAGATTCTGGTTTAGCAGCCATCTATTTACTAAGGTGGATTGCTTATCGGAGATTTGGCCAACTAAATTTTCAAGATGAGTAAATTTAGATTTTAGACCAAAAAATTCCTTAGACATATCATCAAGCTCTTTATTCATAAATTCCATGAAACTTTTCTACTCCTTAAGCTCATTTCTAAATAAATTATTGTGCTCAGATTGCAAAGACATGAAGCTCCTCACATTATTTTCAATTTCTTCCAACCTCCTAAGGTGAGTATCAGCGTTTTTTGGTTGAGCCATGGTGACAAAGCAAGCAATCCAACACACAAGCACACAAAAAGCAAGTGAACAAGACGAACGGAAGAAAGGCAAAGAAAAGGCAAATCTTTCGAAAATTGTTTTAGAAGTAGGGGAGAGGAAAATGAGAGGCGAATGGCAAATAATGTAAGTGCAAGAGATTAGAGTTTTATGAAGGGTACTTGGTATATCCTGACTTGGCGTAGATCTCCCCGGCAATGGTGCCAGAAATTCTTCTTGCTACCTCTTGAGCATGCTTTGGTTTTTCCCTTGAAGAGGAAAGGGTGATGCAGCAAAGTAGAGAAAGTATTTCCCTCAGTTTGAGAACCAAGGTATCAATCCAGTAGGAGACAACGCGCAAATCGCCAAATACCTGCACAAACAATCAAACAACTTGCACCCATCACTATAAAGGGGTTTTCAATCCCTTCACGGTTATTTGCAAAAGTGAGATCCAATAGAGATGGATAAACTCTAAAGTAAATATTTTTGGTATTTTAGGTTTATAGATTGGAAAGTAAAATATTGCAAAATAGTAGATCGGAAACTCATAAGATGGAAAGTTGTAACATCCCAATTTTTAGTTTGGATGTTATCATATAGATCATGCATATGTGTCGGGGAAACGACACCTATGGGATCCCGGGGACCCCTACTACGGTTGGCGGGGCGTAGAGCTGTGCAAAGAGCAGGTCTAGTAGATCAACGCGTGGGAATTTTTACCCAGGTTCGGGCCGCAAGATGATGCGTAAAATCCTAGTCTTGCTTATCTATGTATATTTTGTGTTCCTGAGCTCTCGAACTGTCTACTATGTGTGTCCGTCCAAAAAGTCCGAATACTCCCCCAGTACGCCTCGAGCCTCCTTTTATATGACAACGGGGTTACCACAGCGACACACACGAGGTGGAAAGTATCTATAATGTATAAGGTTATCTCCTGACATCGTAGGACAAACACATTTAATGCGCCGCCTATGTGTCTCTAGCTTCATTGGGGACGACAAAGGAGCTTGTCCCGCCCGTTGCCGCCTCACCTCGCTCCGACACGCGTCCAGGCTAACGAGGCATGCAGTGCCACGCTGGCTGCTTGCTGCTGTGGTGGCAGGGTCTTCACGAAGATCTACATGCCACCACGCAGGTGGTTGGCTAGGTTGCTTAGAAGCTGCATGCTGCCACGTAGGCACTTGTCCAGATGGCGAGTTGGTCATCGCGTAGGAGTGGCCGCTGGGGAAGCGAAACCTTGGCGGGCGCGGGCTTGGCTGTGGCCCTGCAGACGCCCCCGACAAGGGGTCTTGCCGGGATCTTCTAGCTATCCCCGGCAAGGATCCTGCCGGGGGTCTTCGGTCGTCCCCAGGAAGGCTCTTCCTGGGGGTCTTCGTCCTCTGGTCCCTTGTCTAGGTTTGCTGGCCCTCGGTCCCACAAAGATCTGCGTGCCACCACGCAAGCGCCCCCAAATCTTGGCCTTGACGCTGTCGATGGTGTCAGAGCTCTCAGACCCAAGGGTGGTGGCCTTGCTGGTGTTGGGCAAGTTGCCCCGGCAAGGATCTTGCCGGGGTCACGTAGGCCGCCCCAGCAAGGGCGTTACCGGGGGAGGAGTCCATGTCACCCCTCTGTTCTTCATGCCTCTGGCTTGAGTGTTGACTTGGCTGTCTTGTGCTTCTCCTTCTTCTTCTCCGCCAAGCGTGGCTACAACTGCCCGTGCACAAGTAAAGGGGTGCAAAAAGGGCCCCTTCTTTTGTACACCGACAGTAGGCCCCCGGCCTGGGCCACTGATGTCTACTACACAACCTTCTTCTTGTAGACGTTGTTGGGCCTCCAAGTACAGAGGTTTGTAGGACAGTAGCAAATTTCACTCAAGTGGATGACCTAAGGTTTATCAATCCGTGGGAGGCGTAGGAAGAAGATGGTCTCTCTCTCAAACAACCCTGCAACCAAATAACAAAGTGTCTCTTGTGTCCCCAACACACCCAATACAATGGTAAATTGTATAGGTGCACTAGTTCGGCGAAGAGATCGTGATACAAGTGCAATATGGATGGTAGATATAGGTTTTTGTAATAAGAAAATATAAAAACAGCAAGGTAACTAATGATAAAAGTGAGCACAAACGATATTGCAATGCTTTGAAACAAGGCCTAGGGTTCATACTTTCACTAGTGCAAGTTCTCTCAACAATAATAACATAACTGGATCATATAATTATCCCTCAACATGCAACAAAGAGTCACTCCAAAGTCACTAATAGCGGAGAACAAACGAAGAGTTTATTGTAGGGTACGGAACCACCTCAAAGTTATTCTTTCTAATCGATCTATTGAAGAGTCCGTAGTAAAATAACACGAAGCTATTCTTTTCGTTCGATCAATCATAGAGTTCGTACTAGAATAACACCTTAAGAAACACATCAACCAAAACCCTAATGTCACCTAGATACTCCATTGTCACCTCAAGTATCCGTGGGCATGATTATACGATATGCATCACACAATCTCAGATTCATCTGTTCAACCAACACAAAGAACTTCAAAGAGTGCCCCAAAGTTTCTACTGGAGAGTCAAGACGAAAACGTGTGCCAACCCCTATGAATAGATTCCCAAGGTCACGGAACCCGCAAGTTGATCACCAAAACATACATCAAATAGATCACGTGATATCCCATTGTCACCACAAATAACCACATGCAAGACATACATCAAGTGTTCTCAAATCCTTAAAGACTCAATCCGATAAGATAACTTTAAAGGGAAAACTCAATTCATCACAAGAGAGTAGAGGGGGAGAAACATCATAAGATCCAACTATAATAGCAAAGCTCGCGATACATCAAGATCGTGCCATCTCAAGAACACGAGAGAGAAAGAGAGAGATCAAACACATAGCTATTGATACATACCCTCAGCCCCGAGGGTGAACTACTCCCCCCTCGTCATGGAGAGCCCCGAGATGATGAAGATGGCCATCGGAGAGGGATTCCCCCTCCGGCAGGGTGCCATAACTTGTCTAGATTGGTTTTCGGTGGCAACAAAGACTTTCGGCGGTGAAACTCCCGATCTAGGTTATTTTCTGGAGGTTTATGTATATATAAGGGGTGTTGGAGTCGGGAACAAGTTAG
>LR738714.1:155110538-155133332 GCA_902687465.1 Secale cereale | reverse complement strand
TAGGGGGGGGGGGTGGGGGTCCGCGAGGCGGCCGTGTGATAGGGGGGCACGCCCAGGGGGTGGGCACGCCCCCACCCTCGTGGGCAGCCCGGGACTCCCCTGGTCCATCTCCGGTACTCCTTGGGCTTCTTCTGGTCCAAAAATAGAGTTTCAGGTCAATTGGGTTCCGTTTGGTATTCCTTTTCTGCGATACTTAAAAACAAGGAAAAAACAGAAACTGGCACTGGGCTCTAGGTTAATAGGTTAGTCCCCAAAATCATATAAAATAGCATATAAATGCATGTAAAACATCTAAGATGGATAATATAATAGCATGGAACAATAAAAATTATAGATACGTTGGAGACGTATCAAGCATCCCCAAGCTTAATTCCTGCTCGTCCTCGAGTAGGTAAATGATAAAAATAGAATTTTTGATGTGGAATGCTACCTAACATAATTTTCAATGTAATTCTCTTTATTGTGCCATGAATGTTCAGATCCGAAAGATTCAAGACAAAACTTTAATATTTACATAAGAATAATAATACTTTAAGCATACTAACAAAGCAATTATGTCTTCTCAAAATAACATGATCAAAGAAAGTTCATCCCTACAAAATCATATAGTTTGGCTATGCTCCATCTTTGTCACACAAAATATTCAAATCATGCACAACCCCGGTTTCAGCCAAGCAATTGTTTCATACTTTAGTATTCTCAAACTCTTTCAACTTTCACGCAATACATGAGCGTGAGCCATGGATATAGCACTATAGGTGGAATAGAGTGGTGGTTGTGGAGAAGACAAAAAGAGGAAGATGGTATCACATCGACTAGGCGTATTAATGGGCTATGGAGATGCCCATCAATAGATATCAATGTGAGTGAGTAGGGATTGCCATGCAACGGATGCACTAGAGCTATAAATGTATGAAAGGTCAATAAAGGAAACTAAGTGTGTGTGCATCCAACTTGCTTGCTCACGAAGACCTAGGGCATTTGAGGAAGCCCATCGTTGGAATATACAAGCCAAGTTCTATAATGAAAATTCCCACTAGTATATGAAAGTGACTAAACAAGAGACTCTCTATCATGAAGATCATGGTGCTACTTTGAAGCACAAGTGTGGAAAAAGATAGTAGCATTGTCCCTTTTTTATTTTCCTTTTTTTCTTTTTCTTTTCTTTTTTGGGCCTTTTTTTCTTTGGCCTTTCCTTCTTTTTAACTTCTATTTTTATTTTTTTATTATTTATTTGGGACAATGCTCTAATAATGATGATCATCACACTTCTATTGATTTACAGCTCAAAGATTAGAACTCGATACTAGAACAAAGTATGACTCTATATGAATGCATCCGGCGTTGTACCGGGATGTGCAATGAATCAAGAGTGACATGTACAAAAAATTATGAATGGTGGCCTAGCCACAAATACGATGGCAAGTACATGATCATGCATGACAATATGACAATGATGAAGCATGTCATAATAAACGGAACGGTGGAAAGTTGCATGGCAATATATCTCGGAATGGCTATGGAAATGCCATGATAGGTATGTATGGTGGCTGTTTTGAGGAAGATATATGGTGGGTGTATGGTACCGGCAAAAGTTGCACGGTACAAGAGAGGCTAGCAATGGCAGAAGGGTGAGAGTGTGTATAATCCATGGACTCAATATTAGTCATAAAGAACTCACATACTTATTGCACAAATCTACAAGTCATCAAAACAAAGTACTACACGCATGCTCCTAGGGGAAGGGTTGGTAGGAGTTAACCATCGCGCGATCCCGACCTCCACACAAAGGATGACAATCAATGAAATACCTCATGCTTCAAATTTGTCACACGACGCTTACCATACGTGCATGAAACGGGACTTGCAAACCTCAACACAAGTATTTCTCAAATTCACAACTACTCTACTAGCATGACTCTAATGTCACCATCCTCATATCTCAAAACAATCATCAAGCATCAAACTTCTCATAGTATTCAATGCACTTTATATGAAAGTTTTTATTATATCCCTCTTGGATGCCCATCATATTAGGACTAAATTCATAACCTAAGCAAATTACCAAGCTGTTATAAAAGACTCTCAAAATAATATAAGTGAATCATGAGATTTCATCTATTTATTAAAAATAAAACCACCACCGTGCTCTAAAATATATAAGTGAAGCATTAGAGCAAACGACAAACTACTCCAAAGATATAAGTGAAGATCAATGAGTAGTTGAATATTTATATAACTATGTGAAGACTCTCTAACATTTAAGAATTTCAGATCTTGGGATATTATTCAAACATCAAGAAAAACAAAATGACGCTCCAAGCAAAACACATATCATGTGGTGAATAAAAATATAGCTTCAAGTAAAGTTACCGATAGACGAAGACGAAGGAGGGGATGCCTTCTCAGGGCATCCCCAAGCTTAGGCTTTTGGTTGTCGTTGAATTTTACCTTGGGGTACCTTGGGCATCCCCAAGCTTAGGCTCTTGCCACTCCTTATTCCATAGTCCATCGAATCTTCACCCAAAACATGAAAACTTCACAACGCAAAACTCAACAGAAAACTCGTAAGCTCCGTTAGTATAAGAAAATAAAACCACCACTTAGGTACTATTGTGAAATCATTCTAAATTCATATTGGTGTAATATCTACTGTATCCCAACATTTCTATGGTTCAGATCCTCTGATACTACTCATAGATTCATCAAAATAAGCAAACAACACATAGAAAACAGAATCTGTCAAAAATAGAACAGTGTGTAGCAATCTGTAACTTTCGAATACTTATGTAATTCTAAAAATTCTGAAATAAATTGGTGGTCGTGAGGAATTTTTCTATTAATCTTCTGCAAAAAGAATCAACTCAAAAGCGCTCTTCTGTAAAAAATGCCAGCTAATCTCGTGAGCGCGAAGTTTCTGTTTTTACAACAAGATCGCAAAGACTTTCACCCAAGTCTTCCCAAAGGTTCTACTTGGCACTTTATTGAAACAAAAGCTATAAAACATGATTACTATAGTAGCTTAATCATGTGAACACACAAAAACATTAGGGGTAAATATTGGGTTGTCTCCCAACAAGCGCTTTTCTTTAATGCCTTTTAGCTAGGCATGATGATTTCAATGATGCTAGCATAAAAGATAAGAATTGGAACATAAAGTGAGCATCATGAAGAACATGATTTAGCACATTTAAGTCTAACCCACTTCCTATGCATAGGGATTTTGTGAGCAAACAACTTATGGGAACAATAATCAACTAGCATAGGAAAGCAAAACAAGCATAGCTTCAAGATTTTCAACACATCGAGAGGAAACTTGATATTATTGCAATTCCTACAAGCATATGTTCCTCCCTCATAATAATTTTCAGTAGCATCATGAATGAATTCCACAATATAACCATCACAAAAAGAATTCTTTTCATGATCTACAAGCATAGAAAATTCACTACTATCCACATAAGCAAAATTCTTCTCATTCGGAATAGTGGGAGTATCATAAGTAACTTGAATAGTATAAATTGTTTCCACATTAAAAGAGTAATGTTTAGAAAAAGGGTAATCATAATCATGATTTTTTTTGTAAATATAATCATCACTACTTTTTATAGCATAAGTGTCATCACAATAATCATCATAAGTAGCAACTTTGTTCTCATCATAATCAATTGAAACCTCTTCCAAGATAGTGGAATCATTACTAAATAAAGTCACGACCTCTCCAAATCCACTTTTATAATTATCACAATAAGATTCAACATGCTCCAAAATAGTGGGCTCATTACTTCCTAAAGTTGACACTCTTCCAAACCCACTTTCATCAATATAATCATCGTAAATAAGAGGCATGCTATCATCATAATAGATTTGCATATCAAAACTTGGGAGGCTAAAAATATCATCTTCATCAAACGTAGCATCCCCAATCTTGGGACAAACATTAAATGCAACAAATAAATTCTCAAACATGTCATTCTCATCAAACATAGAATCCCCAAGCCTGGGCCTTTTTCATATCATAAGCATAATCACTCTCATCATTAATAGTATGGATAGCACTAATAGTATAGCAATTATCATCATCACAATGAGTAATAGGAGCAACATCATTTGGAAGGGATACCTTTTTACCTTTGCTTCTCCGTCTTTTCTTTTTCTTATTCGCATCATGTTTGGGTTTAATCCTCCTTTTGGAGCTCCTTATTAATGAGATTGGTTGAATAGAAGGCTCCTCCTTGTTACCTGATTCATCATAAGAAATAATAGGAAGATATTGGGAAGTCTCTTCTCTTTCATTAGTATTCTCTTCATCTTCTATTTGTTTTCTTGTCTTTATGTAATGGCAACATAAGGCTTTTCAATGCAATTCACCGCACAATACATATAAATGTCCTCTAGATCAAAATCAAGAACTTTATCAAGGACAAATTCTAGAAGATCCTTAGTTATACGTTTCATTTATTCATAACCCATAAGCAAACTAAGTTCATTATGATGTGCAAGGGAAATCAAGTCATCACAATTTTTGGACACGATTCGATCACGAAACAATTTGCATTGTGTATTTAAATGATCACGTTCATTGCAAAGTTCACAAGGATGGCTAAGAAAACATAAATTTTCAGCACAACCATCTAGCCTTTCTTGCAACCATTTAGTTTCTAAATACTTATGCCTGTAGCAAAATCTATTTTCCCTATTTGGTGTGTACTTGCAAACTCTATGCACTCCACAAAAATTGACATGCTTATATGAGATATTTTCATCGTGACTAGTGCAATCATCATTAGTACTATGGATATTCAAAGGATTCACACTAACAACATTGCAATCATGCTCATCATTCAAAGATTTAGTGCCAAACATTTTAATGCATTCTTCTTCTAGAACTTGGGAAATTTTTTCCTTTCCATCATTTTCACGAAAGATATTAAAAACATGAAGCATATGAGGCAACCTCAATTCCATTTTTTTGTAGTTTTCTTTTATAGACTAAACTAGTGATAAAACAAGAAACTAAAAGATTCGATTGCAGGATCTAAAGATAAACCTTCAAGCACTAACCTCCCCGGCAACGGCGCCAGAAAAGAGCTTCATGTCTACTACACAACCTTCTTCTTGTAGATGTTGTTGGGCCTCCAAGTGCAGAGGTTTGTAGGACAGTAGGAAATTTCCCTCAAGTGGATGACCTAAGGTTTATCAATCCGTGGGAGGCATAGGATGAAGATGGTCTCTCTCAAACAACCCTGCAACCAAATAACAAAGAGTCTCTTGTGTTCCCAACACACCCAATACAATGGTAAATTGTATAGGTGCACTAGTTCGGCGAAGAGATCGTGATACAAGTGCAATATGGATGGTAGATATAGCTTTTTCTAATAAGAAAATATAAAAACAGCAAGGTAACTAATGATAAAAGTGAGCACAAACGATATTGCAATCCTTTGAAACAAGGCCTAGGGTTCATACTTTCACTAGTGCAAGTTCTCTCAACAATAATAACATAACTGGATCATATAATTATCCCTCAACATGCAACAAAGAGTCACTCCAAAGTCACTAATAGCGGAGAACAAACGAAGAGATTATTGTAGGGTACGAAACCACCTCAAAGTTATTCTTTCTGATCGATCTATTCAAGATTTTCTGTAGTAAAATAACACGAAGCTATTCTTTTCGTTCGATCTATCATAGAGTTCGTACTAGAATAACACCTTAAGAAACACATCAACCAAAACCCTAATGTCACCTAGATACTCCATTGTCACCTCAAGTATCCGTGGGCATGATTATACGATATGCATCACACAATCTCAGATTCATCTATTCAACCAACACAAATAACTTCAAAGAGTGCCCCAAAGTTTCTACCGGAGAGTCAAGACGAAAACGTGTGCCAACCCCTATGAATAGATTCCCAAGGTCATGGTACCCGCAAGTTGATCACCAAAACATACATGAACTAGATCACATGATATCCCATTGTCACCACAGATAAGCACATGCAAGACATACATCAAGTGTTCTCAAATCCTTAAAGACTCAATCCGATAAGATAAATTCAAAGGGAAAACTCAATTCATCACAAGAGAGTATAGGGGGAGAAACATCATAAGATCCAACTATAATAGCAAAGTTCGCGATACATCAAGATCATGCCATCTCAAGAACACGAGAGAGATCAAACACATAGCTACTGATACATACCCTCAGCCCCGAGGGTGAACTACTCCCTCCTCGTCCTGGAGATCGCCGGGATGATGAAGATGGCCACCGGAGAGGGATTCCCCCTCTGGCAGGGTGCTAGAACGGGTCTAGATTGGTTTTCGGTGGAAACAGAGACTTTCGGTGGTGGAACTCCCGATCTTGGTTTTTTCTGGAGGTTTCTGTATATATAAGGGGTGTTGGAGTCCGAAAAAAGTAAGGGGGGGGGGGGTCCCCGAGGCAGCCACGGGATAGGGGCGCGCCTAGGTGGGGTGGGCGTGCCCCCACCCTCGTGGTAAGCCCGGGACTCCCCTGGTGCATCTCCGGTACTCCTTGGGCTTCTTCTAGTCCAAAAACATCCTCCGTTGAGTTTCAGGTCAATTGGGTTCCGTTTGGTATTCCTTTTCTGCGATACTCAAAAACATGGAAAAACAGAATATGGCACTGGGCTCTAGGTTAATAGGTTAGTCCCAAAAATCATATAAAATAGCATATAAATGCATTTAAAACATCTAACATGGATAATATAATAGCATGGAACAATAAGAAATTATAGATACGTTGCAGATGTATCAGCCACACATAAGCGTGGAGCGTTGTTGGGCTAGGCCCAGAACGGTACGCGAGCATGCATGGTAGGGTTTTAACTACGGTAATTCCTTTGCCGGTTGCGTTTCCTTACGACTCGCATTGGGTGCGTGACGTGGGGGTCATGCGTGGGGCAGTTGCAGCATGCTTGCATCACGTCGCGTTGAATTAGTAAAGAGGCGGCCAGCGTCTTCCCCATAAAAAGAGGAAACTGCGGGGGCGCTGCTCATTTACAGTCGCCCCACCTGTCTTCTTGATTCTAGCTTGCCCGCCACATGTCCCCATGCCTCAGAGTGGGTAAGTGGCGATATGGAGGACACGGGCATTAATGCTGAGGCGGGAAACCGGGCGTCGCTGATTGGAGCAGCGGGTCGGTCCTGATTCCCTGCGCCCCTGACGGCTGGATTGGTTGAGTGGGGCGGCCGCTCTTAGGTTTGCGTGCCGAGACCCGTCCCGCCCCTCTACAAAAGGGGAGAGGGGCAGCGTCTTTCTGCATTCATCTCCACCCTGCTTGATTCTTCTCTTCCGGTTGCCATGGTTAGAGGGCGCACCCGCACTCCAACGGCGGCGATGAGGGCTTCTGCTCGACAACGTGCCCCTCCTCCTCCAGAACTCGTGGTAGTGGAGCCTGCTGTGAGAGGAAGAGGGAGGGGGCGAGGCCGAGTCTGCCATGGTGCTCGGGGGAGAGGAGGACGGGGCGGCGCACGGGCCGTGCTTCCGCCACCAGCTCTTCCTCCAATGGAGGGCCATGTCGGAGACCAGCCCCGTGAGTTCTTCATTAGGCTGTACAAGCCAATGTGTGGCCACCTCCGCCTCCCCAGCCTATTTTCTCGAGAAATGGAGCATGACCCACCATAGGCTTTGAGGCTGCATATGAGATGTTGTGGGAATGGCAGCACGCGGGTCGACATCGACTTCCCCGCCCCTCACGTCATATACCTTCGCCGTGGGTGCAAGACTTTCGCCCGTGCCCACAACTTGTCGGAGGGGCACGTTCTCCATTTCAAATTAATGGTGAACGGCCTGCTCTCCGTCAAGGTCTTCGGATGCTCGGGAATCTGCTTAGGGTGCTGCGTGGAGAGCTCTACTAATGATGAAACCTCCTCCTCGAGCGATAGTGACGGTGAGGACGCCGGTAGCGGGCAGGAGGACGCCGATTCTGACTCCGACTAACCACTAGTGGCAGCACCATCATCTGCACCGCCCTCCTCCCTCAGCCATGCTTCTCACCGAGGGTGACCCTCGCCATGCTCTCCATGGGTGCGTTCCTCGTCGCACTTCCCTTGCCTTCACCCGCGACACCTGGGAGGAAAGGGACAATAACAGAGATTGCGAGGCGTTTATCTTTCTTTTAGCATGTAGGCACTTGCTGAATCTTAATTTTTAAATAATGTAATCTCTCGAGCCCATGCATGTGTTCTTTAACACCTGTACTTGTATCAGCATGTTAATGAATAAGACAAGCCTTGCCGGGGACTCGTGCTTGTATACGTCCATGCAGAGGCGATATGCCTCTTTAACGCAAATAAACGAGCTCTGTCGGCAAAATGTCCTGTCGGCGCCCTCTGTGCCTGCCGAAGAATCACATCTGTCGGGTTGCAGATAGAGGGTCCAGCCCCCCGTCAACCTTCTTTTAGTAAAGGGTACTACAACCGCCCTAACTGAAGCAGCGTTCGGGTCAGGGACGGGAGCACCCGAGTTGTAAAAGTGAGCAGCTGGGTTTTCTAATGCACAAGTCACATGTTACGAACATGAACGGACAAGAGGTGAACTTTGTCTATTTGGTTTGCCAGGAGTCGTTGTGCCGAGCAGTCTCCCCAACTTCTTGCCGGAGCCGGGTCCTTGGCAGGATCGAGGGTCCTTGCCATGGCTGGAAAGAAGAGAGGACAGGAGCATGGAACCTTGGCGGTCCATTAACACTTGATGGAATGAAAAAGCAGTACAATACCCTGGACAAGCATGTATATACGCATACATATAATCATGTAAATCAACGGGAAACTATACATACTAAAGGGTTTCTCTTCCCTGACTGCGCACAGGGTCTGCGCCTGGCTTCGTACATAGGGTTACATGCCTTGCCGGCAAGGCTAGTACAAAAAAGGGGGTTGCTGGTGCTCCCGGCAACCATGCCTTAGGGATAAAACTTGCGAAGATGTTCGATATTCTAGGAATTGCTCACCGGAATG
The DNA here is from genome assembly GCA_902687465.1 of Secale cereale. Taxonomy (NCBI): domain Eukaryota; kingdom Viridiplantae; phylum Streptophyta; class Magnoliopsida; order Poales; family Poaceae; genus Secale; species Secale cereale. The sequence goes on along the minus strand of LR738714.1, from coordinate 155,124,351 downwards.
CCATCTTTGGTCCCCAGGTGGACTGCGCCGGGCCTCGTGACTCGTATTATCCGATAAGGGCCTTCCCACTTTGGCGTCAACTTGTTTGAATTCTTGGCGGATTGGATTCGCCGAAGAACAAGGTCGCCTTCCTCAAGGCTTCTAGCGTGAACCTTGCGGCTATGGTAGCAGCGCAAGGCTTGCTGGTAGTGAGTGGCTCGCACAGCAGCCTGAAGACGATCTTCCTCAAGGAGCGTCGCGTCATCTTGGCGTAGCTGCTCTTGCTCAAGCTCAACATAAGAGAGCACCCGAGGTGACCCGTATATGAGTTCCGTGGGGAGAACTGCTTCTGCCCTGTATACCAGGGCAAAGGGTGTCTGGCCAGTGGCTCAATTTGGTGTCATCCTGATTGACCAAAGAACCATTGGCAACTCATCAATCCAGCGTCTTCTGCACTTGTGCAGCCTGTTGAAAATCCCGGATTTGAGACCTCGCAACACTTCTGCATTCGCCCTCTCAGCTTGGCCGTTACTTCTGGGATGAGCAACAAAAGCAAAACAAACTTTGCCGCCGAGGTATTGGACGTACTGCATGAAAGTGTGGCTCGTGAACTGTGTGTCATTATCGATGATGACTTTGTTTGGCACACCAAAATGGTAGACTAGTCCCTTGAAGAACTTGACGGTTGATTGTGCTGTCACCTTCCTCACTGGTTCCACTTCCGGCCACTTTGTGAACTTGTCGATTGCGACGTACAAGTAATCAAAGCCCCAGAAGGTGCGGGAAAGAGGCCCAGTATGTCGAGCCCCCAAACCGAAAATGGCCAGGAAAGAGGGATCATCTGAAGAGCTTGAGCTGGTTGATGAAGCTTCTTTGAATGGAACTGGCATGCTTCACACTTGGTTACTAGTGCAGTTGTGAAAGTGCGTTATATCGACTAGAGGGGGGGGGGGTGAATAGGCGATTTTTATAAATTCGTCTCTGAGGAATTTCCTAAGTGACAAACTACTTAGCAGCGCAATAGATACTCAGGTGCAAGCATAACAAGACAGTAGCATGGTCATCATGATAAAATGAAAACAAGCATAGAGTATAAGTAGCATGTAAACAGGATGAGCAGGCTGAGGACTTAGGACTGAAGAAATAGGATTGAGGAAATTGGGAAAGTCTTCAGTCAAAGTCTTCAAACAAAACAGATCAAGTTCAACAACACATGAATGAGTAAATGGAAGAGTTGTGGAAATAGAACTAGTAAGCTCGATGAAGACAAAGATTTGGTAAACCAGTTCCAACCAGTGTTGAGGACATCGCTTATCGTTATCGTCTCGTCAGCAGGGGATTACAGATTAACCGAAAATCGGCCGATTAATCGATTTTATCGGTCGGGTATTAATCAGACATTTTTTTTCAAATCCCAGGTTCCCAACACTAAAATATGCTATATTCAACACCAAAACAATATTGGACAGAAGTGTTACCTTGAATCCTAGCCTTTAAATCCTGATATAATGACAAACAAAATAGAAAAACATTACATATTGTGTAGCAAGGCCCACAAAACACAAATAAACATAGTTCTTGCAAACATAGTGCTAGGAATAGGCCCGATTTATCGGTAGATTCCCGATAAATCGCTTGTCATAGCGATAAATCAGCCCAAACGATAAATGATGAAGATAAGGCATAATCTTATCGGTCACCCCAAGAGTAGCGATAAATCGGACGATAAATCCCTGAATCGGAAGATTTCTTGAACAGTGGTTCCAACTACTATGACAATTGTACGTCTCGTTGGAGTGGCTAGGTATTTAAACCTGAGGACACACAGTCCCGGACACCCAGTCTCGGACACACAGTCCAGGACACCAAGTCCTCACCGCATTCTCCTTGAGCTAAGTCCACATAGTCCGCGCCCAATCACTCGTGGTAAGTCTTCATAGGTGACTTCCAAGCCTTCACAAACTCGGTCACCCGGCGATCCACAATTCCTTTTGGATGCTCTAGACCATTGACGCCTAACCGTCTGGAAGATCATAGTCTTCAAAGGTAACAAGCGTCGGTTCCACACAGGAACAATCTCTTCAGTGATGCTCAATCACTTTGGGGTTTTACGTGTTTGGGTTTTGGGTTTTTCCTCCCTTGATGATTTTCGCTCAAAATCCTCGGAGGATGGGTTTCTCTAATGACAAGTGTCAGTTTCTCTCGGACCAGCCAACCATCTAGTGGTTGAAGGGGGCGACTATTTATAGCCTAGGGAGCAGCCCGACATGATAAGACATAAATGCCCTTAAATGATATGACCATTAGGTAGGTATATATTTTGGGACACCTGGCCCATAGCACAGCAACAGTCGGAATGTTGAGTATCAAATTCCTTAGGGCTATCATGTTCCTCACTTATAGGAAGCCCGCACTGGCGAATTTCTAACTCCTCAGTCAGAACAAATTCCTTAGAGACTAGAAGAACTGCATCTCTATGACTAAAGAAATTGAGTGAACTGTATGAGAATTCCAATGGCTTCACTCGAAAGGATTGGGTAGTGTAGGCTTTGAGTTGAGCATCACTTGGAAATATGCTTCCTTAGTTTTTCCTCGACCCCCTTTAACAGTACGATGTTTCCTATGACTCAAGAAAGAGAAAATGAAACTACAAAAACAAAAGTATTCACGCTTCATAATACTCGCATGATTATCCAAGTCTTCATGGTCACACCAATTTCTCCACTTTCAAAATCTTCAGAAAGTCTTCAGAAATCCAAAGTCTTCAGTTGAAGACATTCATTTTTAGGGGTCGACTTTCTCTGTAAATATCAAACTCCTCATAGACTTATAGACCTGTGTACACTCACAAACGCATTAGTCCCTTAACCTATAAGTCTTGACTACACGAAAATCACTAAGGGGCACTAGATACACTTACAAGTTGCATCCTGTAGGGCGGTGGGCCAGAAAAAGCCTTGCCGGAATGCCTTGCCGGCAAGGGCTCTTTACCCTATGTGGGAGCCACACATGCCTCCGTGTATCTCTGCCAACAGCTCCAGTTCGTCCTCCTGAGGAATGGACTTCAATTTCAGGCCGTTCGGTCTCCTTTTGTACAGGGCATTATCCACAAACTGGTACATGCTGGACCGACGGGTTACTTTCTCCGCCTCTTCTTGTTCCCGAGGGAGTTCTCCTGTTTGGAGAAAATGCATGGTGCGTTGTGCCCATGCCAAAGCCTGGGGCTCGACAGCAAGGACTAATGGCTCATCTTCGGCCGTGGGGGCAGTTGCCTCTATGGTTGGGGCTTGGGCCCCTGCCGGAGGTTACTACTCCCCCGCAAGCTTGCGGTACCCTGCAACGTCCTTGCCGGCGGCTCCTGGGAGCTCAGCGGGAAAGTACTTACCGGGGCCCGCCTTCCTTCGTTTGTTCTGCCCCGTAGATGGCTCAACGGATGGTTGGGTTAATTGAAGCACAAAGGTACCTGGTTCCACAGGTAGCTTGAGGGCAGCGCGTTTGGACAAGTCGTCAGCAATGCTGTTCTTTGCTCGGCGAACATGCTCTGCCTACAAACCGTCGAAGCACTCCTCCAACTTCCTCACTTCATCCACATAGGCCTCCATCAATGGGCTCTGGTAATCCTTGTTAACTTGCCTGGCGACAAGCTGCGAATCACCCCTGATGAGAAGCTTCCTAATTCCAAGGTCTGCCGTGATCCTAAGACCAGCAAGCAGTCCCTCATATTCTGCAGTGTTATTTGTTTATTGTTCCCGGGGAAAGCGCATCTGGACTACGTACTTGAGGCACTCACTGGTGGGCGCGATGAGTAGCACGCTGGCACCAGCACCTTATAGCGAGAAAGCTCCATCAAAGTACATAATCCAATCATGGCTCATCTCCTTGTCGGGAAGGGTGATCTCCTGAATCTCTTCGTCGAGCGTTGAGGTCCATTCTGCTATGAACTCCGCCAGGGCTCGTCTCTTGATTGTTGAGTTACTTTCAAGCTTGAAGCCAAAACTTGACAGATCCAGTGCCCACTCCATAATCCTCCCAGTTGCATCTGGGTTGTGCAAGATCCGTTGCAAAGGGAGGCGAGTGACGACAGTGATCTTATGCGCTTGGAAATAGTGGCGCAGCTTTCTTGAGGCCATAAGGAGGCCAAAAGGCAGATTCTGCATACCGGAATACCTTGATCTATCCCCTTGCAAGAGGGAACAGACAAAATAGACCGGGTGCTGCACCAGCTTCTTCTTCTGGGCGACCTCGCCTCCTTGCGCCGACTCTATTTTGCTAGGATCAAGCCTTGCCGGACTATCTGCCCAGCCGGCATCAGGCCTTGCCGGGGAGAGCTCTGGCCCATCACCCGATGGATCTGCCGCTACTGCTGCTTCTTCCTCAAACTCCCTCTGCGCTACTAGCGCAACACTGACCACTTGATTCGTTGCCGCTAGATATAGCAGCAATGACTCGTGCGGTTTATGCGAGACTAATGTTGGCGTGGAGGAGAGTTATCTATTCAAATCTTGCAGCGCTGCCTCTGCCTCCGGAGTCCATTTCATTGGACCCGCCTTTTTCAAAATTTTGAAAAAGGGGAGGGCGCGCTCAGCAGATTTGGAGATGAACCTACTTAGTGCAGCAACACAGCCGGCGAGCTTACAGACGTCTTTGACTCGTCTTGGCGCCTCAATCTGCTCAATCGCTTTGATCTTGTTGGGATTTGCTTCGATTCCGCATTTAGACACAAAGAAACCAAGGAGTTTGTCAGATGGAACGCCGAACACGCACTTCTCGGGGTTGAGCTTGAGGTTGATCTTGCGCAAGTTTGCAAATGTCTCCTCTAGATCATGCATGTGTCTGGCCTTGTCCTTGGTTTTGACCACTATGTCATCCATATAGGCTTCCATATTTCTATGTAGCTGGGGCTCAAAACCGATTTCGACCGCTCAGGAAAATGTTGAACCCGCGCTCTTCAACCCGAAAGGCATCCGTACAAAGCAGCACGTGCCACATGGGGTGATGAACGCGGTTTTCTCTTCATCTTCCTTCATCATGAAGATCTGGTGGTATCCTGAGTAGGCATCGACGAATGACAGCAGGTCACACCCGGCGGTGGATTCCACTATGTGGTCAACGCGTGGCAATGGGAAAGGGTCCTTCAGACAGGTTTTATTGATATCCGTATAGTTGATACATAGCCTCCACTTCCCGTTTGTCTTACGCACTAATGACAAGTGTCAGTTTCTCTCGAAGCAGCCAACCAGCTAGTGGTTGAAGGGGCATCTATTTATAGCCTAGGGAGCAGCCCGACATGATAAGACATAAATGCCCTCAAATGATATGACCGTTAGGTAGGTGGATATTTTGGGACAGCTAGCGCATAGCACAACAACGGTCGGAATGTTGAGTATCATATTCCTCATGGCTATCATGTTCCTCCCTTGTAGGAAGTCCGCTCTAGCAAATTACTAACTCCTCAGTCAGAACAAATTCCTCAGAGACTAGAATAACTACGTCTCTATCACTGAAGAAATTTACTGAACTGTATGAGATTTCTTATGGCTTCACTCGAAAGGATTGGGTAGTGTAGGCTTTGACTTGAGCATCACTTGGAAATATGTTTCCTTAGTTTTTCCTTGACCCCCTTTAACAGTACGGTGTTTACTATGACTCAAGAAAGAGAAAATGAAACTATGAAAATAAAAGTCTTCACGCTTCATAATCGTCTCATGATTATCCAAGTCTTCACGGTCACACCAATTTCTTCAGTTTCAAAATCCTCAGAAAGTCTTCAGAAATCCAAAGTCTTCAGTTGAAGACATTCGTTTTTAGGGGTCGACTTTCTCTATAAATATCAAACTCCTCATAGACTTATAGACCTGTGTACACTCACAAACGCATTAGTCCCTTAACCTATAAGTCTTCAATACACCAAAATCACTAAGGGGCACTAGATGCACTTACAATCTCCCCCTTTTTGGTGACTGATGACAATATAGGTTAATTTTTCAATGGGGATAAACATATGAAGTGTAAATACTGATATTGAGGAATTTGATTGCAAGATATAGAAGAACTCCCCCTGAAGATGTGCATTGTGAGGAATTTGCTTTTGAAGCAATGCACATTTGAAGAGTAGTATCATGGAGATCTCGCCCTATATCTTGTAATTCATACACGCATTTTACATATGATATGAAGAATTTGAAATGCATGATGAAATATGGTGACTGATGTAATTCAGCATGCATGCATTAACATATATGAGGAAATAGCATGCAGAAGAACATAGCAAAAGTATCATACCACCATCGGGTTTAAGTTTACAACTCGATCCAACAAAGTCTTCAAAAGAACGAGAGTTGTAACTTAGCAAAAAAAAAACGCACATATATAAAGACCCGCTTGAAGACTAACTCAATTTTCTCCCCCTTTGTCATCGAATGACCAAAAGGGGTGAAAAATGAGGACTAACGCCCCTGAAGAATATCACGAAGATGATGTAGGAGCGCCAATGTTGTTGGGGTCGGTTGTTGGAGCAGGGCCCGCCGCAGTATCGTCCAAATCTTCATACTCGTCCGTCTCGTGTGATGAAGAATATGAGTTGGCCACCAAGGAAGAAACTTTGACTTTCTTGAATTTCTTCGCCGAAGGCTGAGACCATTCAAAGCCTTCCTTGAAGCCCATTTGCTTCAGATCTTCTTCACTGTAGAGGTTAGACATAACAGCCCGGGTGCGATTGAAAATTTGATGAAGGTAGTAATGATTTTACTTCACTGCATTATAAGTCGCAGTCATGTTGTGAAGAATTGAACCAAACTGCTTCTTGACCCATTTATGGTTGCGAACGACCTTCTGATGAAGACTGAGGAGAAGCTCACGATCAATCATCACCCTTGGAGTTGTGCCTTGAGGATTTTGCTTTGAAGCATTGGCAGGAGAGTCATGAGTGGCAGAGTCATCATTGGTAGAGTAGGAGGCGGCTTTGCGGATTTGACCATCCAATGGACGAATGCCTTCATCAATGATTGCAACTTTGCCTTTTCCATCAACGGAAGAATATGTCCGTTTGAGGACTTCAAGAGGAGGCAGATAGCATAAGGCTTCAGGTTGAAAGGAGATAGTGCCACATTTGCCAGAGTCCTCATGAAGAAATCATGATAGTTGATGGGGATTCCATGCATGATATAGAACATCAGATTCTTCATGATGCCTACGATTTCCTCATCATTTGAGTCATGGCCTTTGATTGGACTCAAGGTCTTAGTCAGAATTCGATAGATAGTCTGAGGCACATATAGCAATTCCTTCATGAGGAATTTGGTTCTTGGTGCTTAACCAAGCTTCAGCGGTTTCATCAATACTTGTATATAGTGATTAGTAAGTTCAGGTTCATGGTATATACACCGTGCGCCTTCAAGGGGAGGACTGAGAGGCAGGGCCTAAAGCAATTCAGAGGCCGGTGCCTTGGAGTGAGTATTTTCTGTCATCCAGTCCAGCACCCAAGAGTTCACATCTTCAGCTTTTCCGGTGATGCGCACTGTTGCATAGAACTGAAGAATGAGCTCTTCATTCCAGTCGCATATGTCATTGCAGAATGAGAGCAATCCAGCATCGAAGAGAGTGCTGAGGACCGGTGTGAAGCAAGGCAATGGTTCCATATCCACATGAGGAATATGCTCATGGTCGAAGACTTTGTCCTTTCCAAAAAGAAGTGAGGAATAGAAGTTGTCTTGGCTGGCAGTCCAGAAATTCTTCCCTCTAAGACGAGCAGAGTCATATGGATTGAGGTCAGTGAAGAACACATGCTCGTGGAAGAAGTCATCAGCCTTGAATTTTTGCCTCTTAGAGAATGGATCCTTAGGTTTGGGCTGAGGATTGTCAGTCAATTTCATCACAACCTCAGGAACCGCAGGCTGAGGAATTTCTATTTCCGCTTCAGCTGCAATTGGAGACTTCATTTCTTCGGCAGTTTTTTCATCAGCACTAGTGGCTGGAGTTTCTTCATGAGCTTTTTCATCAGCACAACAGGCTGGAATTTCTTCATGAACGGAGGGAGTGGTGCGAGGTTCTTCCGAGCCCGTATGAACTTCAGTACGCTCTAGGGACTGAGGAATTTGCTGCAGCAGTGTGAACAATGGAGAATTGGGGTGCATACTGTCCCAAAAGTCATCGTTTAGCACATGAGTTGTGCTCCCAATGTCTACATCTTCATCGTTGTCGCTCATTTCTTCAACGCCAGCCTCTTCAGTTATGAACTGAGGCATTGGCGATGACATCACTGGGGTTGAAGGGTATTATCAACTACAATTTCTTTGTCCAACTACTCTGAAGAAACAGCAGAAGGAACATCTCCATCTGATCCGCTTGGTATCACATATTCCTTGCCGAAAGGTATGATTTCCTTTGATGGCATGCTTGAGAGAGGAACAAGATCAATGGGACTGTTCACAGAACTTGTCAATTTCTTCAGCTTCTTCGGTGCGACAGACTCAGAAGAAGCAGATGCTTTCCTTTTCTTCACTGCGGTTCATTCCACAGCCTTTGTTTTCCTCACTTATGATGCAGAAGGAAGAACTGGACTTGGTGTTGGTGCAGGAGGAGCAGAGGAAATTGGTGCAGTTTCCTCAGGCATAACTGTTGCAGTTTGCCTGGCTTGGTCAGTTTCTTCAGGCACAGCGGTTGAAGCTGCTGGCCTGGTTTGTTCCTCAGGCGCAACACTAGTGGTTGCCCTGGCAATTTCTTCTGAAGCTGGAATAGAGTCATCAGCCCTGGTCACTTAAGTTTCCTCAGTATCCTAATTTTCATCAGTGGTACTCGCATGTTCTTCAGTGGGACGAGCAGATGCTTCATCCTGAGGAATTTCATGTTACGTTGGTGCTGCAACTTTTGAGGTAAATCCCTTGGTCAGATTCACGAATCTGACTTTGGCTCCCAGCCAATCAGCACGATAGCTTTCAAATTCATCATTGAGGATTTTGATTTCAGCTTGCAGCTTCACAAGTTCCTCAGAAGACATATTCACGATGTTATTCTTCGGCAGTCTTTACTTCTTGTACTGGTCCTTCTTTGCTTTTCTGGCTTGTTCAAATTTCCACTTTTCTTCACCAATAAAGGCGGCTAGCATATGATTTTGACCAGGTGTGAGATTCATCTCAGGCAAAGGAGTGTTCGGGTCCTTGTGCCATAGGTCGATAAAGTCAAGGATTACTTTAGGATCCAGCATTAATGGCACAGTGCTGCCTTTGGCTCTAGTGACCCTTTCTTGTCTGTCTCTGATGATTTGGGCGAGTTCCTCATCATCAGCTTCGTCATCACTTGACAGCACATGGAAGGCGACTTGCTTCTTGGGAGGACTTGGTTTAGGGCCACGTCCAGCAGTGACCTTGGATTTCAACAGAGTGGGGCCAGTTGAGGAATTTGGAGGAGCTGAAGAACTAGCAGAGGCTCTTGAGGCAATCGAGACGAATATTGTTCTTTGGCACGTGGCGAGATGCACATGTGCTGAGGACTTTGATGGAGATGGATCAGCTGGAGGAACTTGCCGTGAGGCCATTGCTGAGGTGCTTGGCTTGCGAGCAGGTTTCTTGTGCATAGCCTTTCTGGGCTTGCTACGAGAGGCTTCAGCAGCATTAGTAGTGTCTTCATTGAATTTCCTCACAGCCTCCTTGGCCATCCCAGCCAACTTGGCTTGACGCTTGGCCCATTTCTTGGGAAATTCTTCAGCTCTTCTAATGCTAGAGGAATCAACAACTTGGTCTGGTGCCAATGGAGGTCTTGGGCATGGAGGGTGTACATCAAATTTCTTCATGTACTTGGGTGTGACATAGCGATATTCCCTCCATTCTCTAGCCCATCTTCTTTCTATCCTATGAATGCGCACCTTGCGCTGATTCTTGGTCTCTTTGCCATGCATGGCTTCATCAGGTGTGCAGTATTCTTCATAGATGTCATCAGGGATCTCAAAAGCAATGTTGCCTTCCAATTTCTTCCCTCCCTTCTGAGGTTTATTGCCATTAGCCATTTTCTTCAGCTGAGGATTTTGAACTATTGAGGTCTCTGAGGAGGTATGCAATTTTTCTTCGAGGAATGCTGCAAATGAGTTAAATTGATGAGACCCTAGAGATTCAGCAACAGACATTTGTACCTGTGAATAGAGTATATGTGTGAAGAATTTGAAGAGGTCATATGCATTCTCATTAATTTTCGCAAAAATGAACAAGTTTGAGGAATTCGACCAGTGATTTCTTGAAGAATTTCACTAAGCGTTCTTTGATTTAGGTTCCAAAGTTGTGCAAACTGAAAATCCACACAATTGAGGAATCTTTGAGGAAAAACGTAGCATAGAGAAACAGATCAAGAACATATATTGTGTGAGGTGTTTAGAGTGTGAAGATTGACGAATAAACACCTTTTTGAGGATTTGTAAGAATCAAAAGAATTGACAAGGGCAGTAAAAGTAACTTTTAATTACCCTTGACGAAAAACACGACAAACTGTGAATAGTTGATTTGAAGCTTGTCAGTTTGGATCTTCCACGCCCTAACTTGGCAGAGGAAGACACCTACAACGGCGGCGGAGTGAAGAAATCCGCGTCCGGCTTGAGTACGACGGCGACGAGGTCAAGGCAGCGAAGCTCTTCCTCACCTGCGACGATGGAAGTAGCGGCGGCGCTAGGTCTTGAGAGCTCGAGCGAGGGTTTTGGAGGTCGAGCGGAGTAAAACTAAAGAGAGGAGGGTGAAGGGGTATTTATAGCAGTGGTGAAAAAACTGTTCGCCAGAGGAAAATGGACGAACGTGCCCCTAACCCTTCTCATTCGTGTGACATGTGTCACCCACGTACAGAGAGGTGGAGATCGTGCGAGATCGTGGGTGAGTAGATAAGTCTTTCAGTGGAATGTGGAATAGTTTGAGTGGCAAAAGCCGAAAATTCATAAAGGAAAATTTTTAACGTTGCGTTCACAAATTCTTCAGCTGTCAAGGACACAGTGAAGATTTTGAACAAGTTTCAAATAGAACGCATATGAAGAAATTGTGAATAGATTAAGTTGAGTATAGCATAGAGCGGGAAGGGTCCGATCACATTCACTTTGCAGAAAAACAGTCTTGAAGAAATAGCAATAAGTGAATGCTGTAGAAGACTAAAACTTATATATACAGCCGGTCTATTCTCATAATATTATGAGAATAATATTCTCATATCACTTCCGCACTGCACGCACAACGCGAGGGCACTACAACACAGCGACAAGTGAACTTCGTCTCGAAAAAACTGTACGTGTTGTTTTTTAGTACTTTTTTCGCTCTAGTTTTTTAACTGTTATCGGAATTATGCATGTAATATACAGTTGAGAAGCTATGGAGTAGACACAACTTCGCCATGTTGAACACTTTTCAAAATTCATCACAGTTTAAGAGCAGTTTCAAAAATCGTGCGGCTCATTACGAATGACAGCAAGCATTTTTTCGCGTTTTCTTCTAAACAGCTTATCGAAATGAAACAAATGATACACCGTTGGAAAGGTATCGTCGAGGCGCATATTTTTCATATATATTATTTTTTCTAATTCGCTACGGTTTAAGAGCAGTTTTGAATTTATTAAATCGCGGAATTGTGTTTTTCGATTTTTTTGCAATTTTTTGTACTGTTTTAGCTTCAGTTTTTGAACCGTTTGTCGAAACGAGGCGTATGATACGCCGTTGGAAAGCTACAAACGAGGCGCAACTTTCATATGGTTAAATGTTTTTGAGATTCCTTACGGTTTTTAGTTAATTTTGAAAATCGTGCGGCTGACTACGAGAGGTAGCGGCCGTTTTTCGTGAAATTTTTACAAACCGCTGGTCGAAATGATCCAAATGTTACAGGGTTGGAAAGATATCGTCGAGACGCTGATTTTTGATGTAGAACACTCCCTCTAATTCATTACGGTTTAAGAGCAGTTTCGAATTTACCGAAATGCAGACACTTTGTTTTTTCGTGACACCAAAATCATCGTGTGTACTGCATCAGACAAAAGAACACACTGCTTCGGACTGAAAACTACACTGCATCAGATGGAAATGTGGATACTCTGTTTTTTTTGCGACACCAAAATCGACGTATGTACTGCATCAGACAAAAGAACGCACTGCTCCGTACTAAAAACTGCATTCATCAGACGAGCAAAAGAACTGCATATTTTTTAAATGCAATTTTGTTTTAAATGGAGTGTACTGAAAAGTTCTTCGTAGGGGACCTTTTGTAAGACCAAAGTGCACTGAATTTTCATGTTTTTTAAATGCATTTTATTTTAAATGAACTGTACAGAAAAGTTCTTCATAGTGAACTTTTTATATTTTTCTTAAATGTATCTTGTTCTAAATTGATTGTACTAAAGAGTCCTTTGCAATGGACTTTTTTTAGACCAAAGTGCACCGCATTTGCTTGTTTTTTAAATGTAGTTTGTTCTAAATGGAGTGTATTGAAGAGTCTTTCGTAGTGCACCGCAATGGCATGTTTTTTAAAATGCATTTTAATTTAAATGGAGTGTACTGAAGATTCCTTCATAGTGGACTTTTTTTAGACCAAAGTGCACCGAATGGTCAAAAAGAATGAACCACGACAACCATGCAAATTTTATAAAACGAACCACAAAGATTTTTAACAACAAACTTCAATAGTTTGAAAATTGTACTTCTTTGGTTCACGGGGCGCACTACTTTTCACAAATATTTTTTTACAAACTGAGTAATCCACACAAAGTCCTTTATTGGTCTCCACATTACAATCGCACACAAAATGCAACCAAACTGCACTTTTTATAAAATGCACTGAACTGCACACATTAACATAGCGAGAATGCAAATGCTCTTTGCCGCCGAACCACACGCACTCAACGGACGTACTGCACACACCACGGAGGCGTTTCCCATGCACTGTACCAGCAAGTGAGCTGCAAAATAATCTCCAGTGAGCTGCAAAACAAACTTCAGTGAGCTGCAGTACCGGCACTTAGTATGACTTCTTTCTGTTCATCAAGTATACTACTCTTCCAACTTAACCGCTCAATTCCACTAGCGAACATAAGTCCACTTTTCCTGCAATAGAAAGTAAGATGAACGGAGGAACAACCAATAGCAAACTGAAATCCACCTATTTTTTCTCCAAAAAAAAACACTAGAACATGACTTCAGTAGCGAACTGCTCCAGCAACACTCTTGGGATGCTCGTGCACTGCTCGCCCTCAGCGGAGAACAGCAGGGAGAGGAGTAGAGGAGGGGGCATGCCGGGTCGGTGTGCTGGTGGCCTGCACATCCAAAATCCAAAAAATGAAGAAAAACTCCTGTGATCCGCACCGCACGGTGTGGTGCACTACGGAGCGGGGAGGGGATGTTTTTGCACGCGCCCAACAAGTGCACTGCAGGCGGAGCATCGTCGGACTGAACATCACAGTGGGGGAGGCCGCTCGGGATCACTCACCTCTAGGGAACGTGGCGACGGGATCTGGCCTGGTATGCCTTGATCCGTCGCCTGGAGTGTCGTCGGAGGCTGCGGTTGTGGAGGATGGAATGGGGCGGCTAGTCTGGAGGGGGGCGTGGCGGCTCGGTGCGCCTGGAGGTGGGAGGCCACCGTGGTGCCCGCCGCTGCGTATGGGGCCGGGATAGATGAATCCGGCTGCGGGGGACGGGTCGCGCCGACCACAAGCCACCGTGGAAGAGGGGATCTTGCTAGTCGACGCCGCTGCGGTGTGGAAGGGCGCAGGAGGGGCGCGACTGCCATGGCTCATCGGAGGCGGCGCGTGGCCGGGCCCGTGGTGGCATAGGTAGAGGGCGGGCGGGCTGGGGCGGGGCGAAGTTGGGGTCGTCACGGCAGAAGGTGG
>LR738714.1:155094619-155110501 GCA_902687465.1 Secale cereale | reverse complement strand
GGAGGGAGGGGGTTGGGCATGAAGAGAAGGTGGGAGAGAGGGTGGGTGTTATGAGAATAAGGCCTTTGTTATGAGAATAAGGTCTTAAGGGGTGTTATGAGAATAGACCCACCCTATATATATATATATATATATATATATATATATATATATATATATATATATATATATATATATATATATATATATATATATATAGTTAATGAAGAACAACAACAGAAAGAGTGAAGATATTGCAAAGTTGAAGAATTTCAAAAATGTGGAATTTCAAAACTGAAGAAAAACTCAAATTGAAGTTTTTCAACATTTGTTGGTGGTCTAACCCATCGTATAAGAATGATGATTTCAGACACCGCGTACAATTGTCGTAGGGCTCTGAGAACCAGTTTCTTCATTATTTTCTTCACACTTAGAGGGTTAGTCTTCCTTGATTGAAGAAAAATGTTACTTTGTGTGTTGCGCATCAAAGTCATCAATTTTGCATAAGTGTTAGGATATGTGTCCTTTTCAAAGAACATTCGAAGATTCTAAGATATTTAACTCACACCGCAACTTGCAAAATCTCTTCTCATCCAAGGGCTTAGTGAAGATATCTGCCAGCTGGTCTTCAGTCTTCACGTGGTTGATGGAGATGTCACCCTTGAAGACATGATCACGAAGAAAATGATGATGGATCTGGATGTGCTTTGTCCTTGAGTGCTGAACTGGGTTGTGAGCAATCTTGATGGCACTCTCATTGTCACAGTAGAGTGGCACATTCTTCATGTTGACACCATAGTCCTTGAGGGTTTGCTTCATCCATAGTAATTGAGCACAGCAAGACCCAGAAGCTATGTACTCAGCTTCAGCAGTGGAGAGTGACACACAGTTCTGCTACTTCGAGGACCAACAAACTAAGGATCGTCTGAGGAAATGGCATGTGCCGGATGTTGACTTGTGATCCACTCGTTCACCTGCATAGTCAGAGTCAGAATATCCAATGAGGTCAAAATCAGAGCCCTTGGGATACCATAATCCAAGTGTTGGAGTGTGAGCTAGATATCGAAGAATATGCTTCACAACCGTATGGTGTGATTCCTTCGGTGTAGCTTGAAATCAGGCACACATGCAAACACTAAGCATAATATCTGGCCTAGATGCACATAGATACAATAAAGAGCCAATCATGGAGCAGTGTACCTTTTGAAGGAAGTCATTTACCATTTTCATCAGTGCACAGATGGCCATTTGTGGGCATAGGGATTTTGACGCCTTTGCAATCTTGCATGCCGAATATCCTCAGAACATCCTTGAGGTATTTCTCTTGAGATATGAAGACCCCATTGCGTTGTTAACGATTTGAAGGCCTAGGAAGAATTCCAGCTCTCCCATCATGGACATTTGATATTCTTCACGCATCATGTAGCCAAATTCGTCACTGTAACATTCATCAGTACAGCCAAAGATAATATCGTCCACATAGATTTGACACACAAATAATTCATCATCATATGACTTAGTGAAAAGAGTTGGGTCAAGTGAACCGGGTTTTAAGCCTTTCTTCATGAGGAATTCCTTCAAAGTATCATACCACGCCCGAGGGGCCTGCTTGAGGCCATTGAGGGCCTTGTTGCATTTGAAGACTTTGTCAGGATGCTTAGGATCTTCAAAACCTGGGGATTGAGCAACATATACTTCTTCCTCAAGCTTACCATTCAGGAATGCACTTTTCACATCCATTTGTTATAAGATGATGTTATGATGGTTAGCATAAGCAAGTAATATGCAGATAGCTTCAAGTCTAGCAACAGGAGCAAAAGTTTAATTGAAGTCAATTCCTTCAACCTGTGTGTAGCCCTGAGCTATGAGACGAGCCTTATTCCTCACCATAAGGCCATTTTCATCTTGCTTGTTTCGATAGATCTATTTGGTGCCGATGATATTGTGCTTCCGAGGATCAGGTCGCTTGACGAGTTCCCACACATGGTTGAGCTTGAACTGATACAATTCCTCTTGCATAGCTTGAATCCACTCAGGTTCCAGAAATGCCTCATCAACTTTGGTGGGATCTGTGATAGAGACGAAAGCAAAGTGCCCACAAAAGTTAGATAAGTGTGAAGCTGTTGAGCGTGTGAGAAGACCTGGTGCATTGATGTCGTCGATGATTTTCTTGATCTACACTTCTTTTGCGACACGAGAATGAGCTGGCTGACGACTTTGGTCTGGCTGAGCATTTTCTTCAGCAGCAGTTTCTTCAGGAGAACCAGAATGATTTTCTTCATTGTCAGGAATGATTTCTTCAGCTAATTCTTCAGTGGGAATGATATCTTCAGTAGCTTTGAACTTTATGGATTCCTCAGGAGGTTTTTCACATGACATAGAAGGCAGGTGCTCTCTTTGCGAGCCATTAGATTCATCAAACCACACATCTATAGTCTCAACAATCTTGTGAAGATGATTGATGAAGATTCTGTAGGTGTGCGAGTCCCTTCCGTAACCAAGCATAAAAAATTCATTTGCTTTCGGTGCAAATTTGGAATTGTGATCAGGATCTCTAACCCAGCATTTAACACCGAATACATTGAGATAACTCATATTGGGTTTCTTGTCGGTGAGCAGTTCATATGAAGTTTTCTTGAGGAATTTGTGAAGATATACCATGTTGATGATGTGGCACACAGTGTTGATAGCCTCAGGCCAGAACCTGAGAGGCGTCTTGTATTCATCACGCATGGTGCAAGCCATCTCAACAAGAGTCCTGTTCTTGCGCTCCACAATGCCGTTTTGCTGAGGAGTGTATGGCGCTGACAGCTCATGAGTAATACCAAGTTAATCAAGATAGTCATCAAGATTGGTGTTCTTGAACTTGGTCCCATTATCACTCCGGATATGCTTGATCTTCACACCGAAATTCGTCGAGGCCCTTGAGGAAAATCGCTTGAAGATTTCCTGCACTTCATGCTTAAATGTGATGATATGCACCCATGTATAACGAGAATAGTCATCAACTATGACAAAGCCACAAAGAGCTGCTGCATTTGTGAATGCAGAGTAATGTGTAGGGCCGAAGAGATCCATGTGAAGTAATTCAAATGGACGAGTGGTAGTCGATCCATGTGAAGTAATTCAAATGGACGAGTGGTAGTCATGATAGTCTTCGAGGATGCTTGGATTTGGTCTTCTTTCCAGCTTCGCAAGCCCCACAGAGATGATCTTTGAGGAATTTGACACCCTCAATTCCAAGGATATGCTTCTTCTTCACAAGCGTGTGCAAGTTCCTCATGCCAGCATGACCGAGTCATCGATGCCATAGCCATCCTTCTGAAGCTTTTGCAAGTAGGCATGTGGCAGGCTATGGTCCTGTAGAGAAATCAACAATATACAAGACTTTGGATCTGTCAGATTCCATGATAACAACACAGTTGTATTTGCCAAAGATAACAAGCATATCAAGGTCACAAAGCATTGAGACAGACATGAGGTTGAATCCAAGAGACTCGACAAGCATGACTTTTTCCATGTGTCGATCTTTTGAAATGGCAACCTTACCTAGACCCAATACCTTGTTTTTCCTTTTCAGCGTAGCTGATATGCTTCAGGTGAGATGGAGATAAAGCAGAGTCCATCAGTAGGTTCTTGTCATCGGTCATGTGATTTGTGCATCCACTGTCGAGGACCCACTCAGTAGCTTTGAGAGAGTCATCCTCTAAAAGAATTAGTACATCTTACAACTCATATGCTTCATTGTGAAGAATATGACATCAATTTCATCAGTATGAATTTCATGAGTAAGAGTAATATATGAAGAATGAGGACGTGAGAAATGAATGAATCATTTCTGCATGATTATCTTGCGTCCTTTCAAGCAATTTTAAAGTCTCCAGCAAATTCTTCGGACGTTTATGATCGTCTGGAGACCTGACCCTGCATAAGAGATTAGTTCTTTTTCTTCACCACCCACATCTGTAGGGGTGGCAAAGAGTCCATCATTCGACGAGCACCAATTGAGAATGGTGGCATTGATGCAAGTGCACTTCGTTTCACGGGAGAAGGGTTAGAGTATGAATATGAGTAAGCAGAGAAATTCTTCGAGGACTTATGAACATAATGATTTGAAGAATAATGCACATCTTCATAATCCTTCTTTCCATGCGAAACAGACGTGTTAGCACGGTGATAATCATATGAGGAAGTTGATCCACTTGAGGAATTTGGTCCATATGAGGATTTGGATCCATATGAACATTTTGATACATATGAAGAATTTGATCTGGGGTTCCTATTCCTCACACGAGGTGTCATGAGGACATTAACTGGAAGACTTTCAAGGTGCCTCTTAGGGACCCAGATTTTCTTCACAGGGGGACCATTCCTGCAGTTAGTTCCAACATATCTAGCAAATACTTCACCATTCTGATTTTTGAACAGTTTATAGTTGGAGTCAAATGACTCATTAGAAGAAAGTGAAGTTTCTCAAGTAAAGCCAGATAAGGTAGATGGATCCATTGGAGGTCCTTTTGCAGCAACCCATGAGGTTTTGTGATACTGCTCAGGTTTCCAGTAGGTCCCATCATCATTGAGTTTCCTCTCAAAGGGAATACCCTCTTTCCTAGGGTTCCTCAGAATCTGCTTTTTAAGCACATCACAAAGAGTTTGATGACCTTTGAGGCTTTTTTACATGCCTGTCATATACAATTCCTTCAACCCTGCATTTTCGTCAGTAGCATCGGTGTTTTCCTTGGTTGAGGAAATTATCACCACAGAGACATTTGAAGAATTTGTAACAGTAGAAGCATTTGAAATTTCAGGTGAGGAATTTGCAGTTTCACGTTCATTGCATTTAAGGCATGGGGGAATGAATTCCTCCTGAGCAGCGCTGATCTGTTGAGCAAGCAATGAATCACGTTCCTTATGAAGATCTTCATAACTCTCCTTTAGCTTCTCAAGATCTTTCTTTCTTTTAATAAATTCATAGGAAAGCTTCTCATGATCAGATAAGAGAGTGTTATGATTATCCTGAAGGTTATCATACTTGGACTGAAGTCTCTGAAGATTTTTAGTCCAGATTTTAGATTGATCCATTTCTTCACCCAACAAATCATCACTTCTTTCTAGCATATTTTGAACCTTATCAAAAGCTTTTTGTTGTTTTATGACAATTTTAGCAAGTTTGGAATAGCTAGGTTAGAGGTTTTTATCAGATTCATCTTCACTAGACTAAGACACGGAATGGTTGAGTACCTTGGCACCTTTTGCCATGAAGCAATAGGTGGGAGAGTAGTCATCATTGTCATCGTCAGCAGCGTCGGGGAAGTCTTTTTCCTCAGTGTTGAAGATGGGCTTGCTGACGAAAGCGATAGCGAGAGCAAGGCTTGCCACACCAGTCTGATTCCTCAGATTCCTCCTCTTCCTCATTTTCTTCAGATTCAGCTGAGTCCATTTCCTTGCCAATGAATGCCCGAGCTTTCCTGGAACTGCTCTTCTTGTTCGAGGAATACTTTGAGGATTTTCATGATGAGGATTTTGAAGATTTCTTCTTCTTCTTTAAGTCATCTGAACTGTAGTCCTTGTATTTCCTCTTCATAGATTCCTTTGCCTACTGAGGACAATCAGTGATAAAGTGACCACGTTTCTTGCATTTGTGGCAGGTCCTCTTCTTGGGATCACGATATAAAGAATCTGATCTTATGGCATCACCTCTTGAAGATTTCACAAAGCGACCACGTCTAGAGAACTTCTGAAATTTTCTCACGAGCATAGCTAGCTCCTGGCTCAGTTCCTCGGGATCACCAAGGGGGCTATCAGATTCTTCTCCTTCAGATGAGGAAATTGCTTTGGCCTTCAATGCACGAGATCTACCATCGTTTGGACCATAGAGATCTCTTTATTTAGCAAGTTGGAACTCATGAGTATTTAGCCTCTCCAGAATGTCAGTAGGATCAAGTGACTTGTAATCTCCACGCTCTTGAATCATCAGTGCCAGAGTGTCGAATGAGGAGTCAAGTGTTCTCAGCAGTTTCTTCACCACCTCGTGGTCAGTGATGTCTGTTGCACCAAGTGCTTGTAGCTCGTTCGAGATATCAGTGAGGCGATCGAAGCTTTGCTAAACATTTTCATAGTCAAGTCTCTTGAAGCGGTTGAAGAGATTGCGAAGAACATCAACTCGAGAGTCACGTTGAGTTGAGACTCCTTCGTTGACCTTGGACAGCCTATCCCAGATGAGCTTTGCAGTCTCCAAAGCACTCACTCTGCCATACTGCCCTTTGCTCAGATGGCCACATATGATATTCTTCGCTTGTGAGTCGAGTTGATTGAATCTCTTCACATCAGCAGCATTCAAGGAAGGAGTAACAGAGGTAACACCATTTTCCACAACGTACCACACATCGCTGTCATGCCTCAAGATGCATGCACATCCTATTCTTCCAGTAGGGGTAGTCCATCCCATCAAAGGTAGGACACCCAGCCGAGACTTTGATCATACCTACAGTCGACATAACTAAAACTCCAGGCGTTTAAACCAAAATCACATAGAACAAGGGAGTACCTTGCTCTGATACCAATTGAAAGTGCCTTATATCAAGTAGAGGGGGGTGAATAGGCGTTTTTTATAAATTCATTTCTGAGGAAATTCTAACCGAGGAATTTACTAAGTGAGGAACTACTTAGCAGCGAAATAGATACTCAGGTGCAAGCATAACAAGACAGTAGCATGGTCATCATGATGAAATGAAAACGACCATAGAGAATAAGTAACGTGTAAACATGATGAGCAGGCTGAGGACTTAGGACTGAAGAAATAGGATTGAGGAAAGTGAGAAAGTCTTCAGTCAAAGTCTACAAACAGAATAGATCAAGTTCAACAACACAGGAATGAGTAAATGGAAGGGTTGAGGATATAGAACCAGTAAGCTTGATGACGACATAGATTTGGTAAACCAGTTCCAACTGATGTGACAGTTGTACGTCTGGTTTGAGCGGCTAGGTTTTTAAACCTGAGGACACCCAGTCCAGGACACCAAGTCCTCATCGTATTCTCTTTGAGCTAAGGCCACACAGTCCTCACCCAATCACTCATGGAAAGTCTTCACAGGTGACTTCCAAACCTTCACAAACTCGGTCACCCGGCGATCCACAACTCCTCTTGGATGCTCTAGACCATTGACGCCTAACCATATGGAAGATCACAGTCTTCAAAGGTAACAAGCATCGGTTCCAAACAGGAACAATCTCTTCAGTGATGCTCAATCACTTTGGGGTTTTAGGTGTTTGGGTTTTTGGTTTTTCCTCACTTGATGATTTACGCTCAAAGTCCTTGGAGGATGGGTTGCTCTAATGACAAGTGTCAGTTTCTCTCGGAGCAGCCAACCAGCTAGTGGTTGAAGGGGGCGGCTATTTATAGCCTAGGGAGCTGCCCGACGTGATAAGACATAATTGCCCTTAAATGATATGACCGTTAGGTAGGTGGATATTTTGGGACAGCTGGCGCATAGCATAGTAACGGTCAGAATGTTGAGTATCCAATTCCTCAAGGCTACCATATAGGAATTCCTCACTTGTAGGAAGGCCGCACTGGCGTATTCCTAACTCCTCAGTCAGAACAAATTCCCTCAGAGACCAGAAGAACCGCGTCTCTGTCACTGGAGAAATTGACTGAACTGTATGAGATTTCCAATGGCTTCACCCGAAAGGATTGGTTAGTGTAGGCTTTTAGTTGAGCATCACCTGGAAATATGTTTCCTTAGTTATTCTTAGACCCCCTTTAACAGTACGGTGTTACCTATGACTCAAGAAAGAGAAAATGAAACTACGAAAACAAAAGTCTTCTCACTTCATAATCCTCGCATGATTATCCAAGTCTTCATAGTCACACCAATTTCTTCACTTTCAAAATCTTCAGAAAGTCTACAGAAATCCAAAATCTTCACTTGAAGAAATTCATTTTAGAGGTCGACTTTCTTTGTAAATATCAAACTCCTCATAGACTTATAGACCTGTGTACACTCACAAATGCATTAGTCCCTTGACCTATAAGTCTTCAGTACACCAAAATCACTAAGGGGCACTAGATGCACTTACAAGTTCCATCCTGTAGGGCGGTGGGCCAGAAAAAGCCTTGCCGGAATGCCTTGCGGCAAGGGCTCTTGACCCTATGTGGGAGCCGCACATGCCTCCGTGTACTCCGCCAACAGCTCCAGTCTGTCCTCTTGAGGAATGCACTTCAATTTCATGCCGTTCGGCCTCCTTCTGTACAGGGCATTATCCGCAAACTGGTACATGCTGGACCGACGGGCTACTTTCTCTGCCTCTTCTTGTTCCGCAGGGAGTTCTCCTATTTGGAGAAAACGGACGGTGTGTTGTGCCCGTGCCGAAGCGTAGGGCTCTATGGCAAGGACTAATGGCTCATCTTCGGCCGTGGGGGCAGCTGCCTCTACGGTTGGGGCTTGGGCCCCTGCCGGAGGTTGCTGCTCCCCGGCAAGCTTAGGGTACCCGGCAACATCCTTGCCGGCGGCCCTTGGGAGCTCAGCGAGAAAGTACTTACCGGGCCCGCCTTCCTTCGTTTGTTCTGCCCAGCAGATGGCTCATCGGATGGTTGGGTTAATTGAAGCACAAAGGTACCTGGTTCCATAGGTAGCTTGAGGGCAGTGCTTTTGGACAAGTCTTCGGCAATTATGTTCTCTGCTCGGGGAAAATGCTCTGCCTACAAACCGTCGAAGCGCTCCTCCAACTTCCTCACTTCATCCACATAGGCCTCCATCAACAGGCTCTGGTAATCCTTGTTAACTTGCCTGACGACAACCTGCAAATCACACCTGATGATAAGCTTCCTGATTCCGAGGTCTGCCGCGATCCTAAGACCGGCAAGCTATCCCTCGTATTCTGCAGTGTTGTTTGTTAATTGTTTCCGGGGAAAGAGCATCTGGACTACATACTTGAGGCACTCACCGATGGGCACGATAAGTAGCACGCCAGCACCAGCACCTTGTAGCGAGAAAGCTCCATCAAAGTACATAATCCAATCATGGCTCTTCTCCTTGCCGGGAAGGGTGATCTCCTGAATCTCTTCGTCGAGCGTTGAGGTCCATTCTACTATGAACTCTGCCAAGGCTTGGCTCTTGATTGTTGAGGTACTTTCAAACTTGAGGCCAAAACTTGATAGTTACAGTGCCCACTCCACAATCCTCCCAGTTGCATCTGGGTTGCGCAAGATCCATTGCAAAGGGAGGCTAGTGACGATGGTAATCTTATGTGCTTGGAAATAGTGGCGCAGCTTTCTCGAGGCCATAAGGAGGCCGAAAAGTAGCTTCTGCATACCGGAATACCTTGATCTAGCCCCATGCAAGAGGGAACTGACAAAATAGACCGGGTGTTGCACCATCTTCTTCTTCTGGGCGACGTCGCCTCCTTGCGCAGACTCTGTTTTGCCGGGACCGAGCCTTGCCGAAGGATCTACCCTGCCGAGGAGAGCTCTGGCCCATCACTCGATGGATCTGCCACTACCGCTGCTTCTTCTTAAAACCCCTCTGTGCTACTAGCGCAACACTGACCACTTGATTCGTTGCCGCTAGATATAGTAGCAACGGCTCTTGCGGTTTAGGCGCAACTAATGTTGGCGTGGAGGAGAGTTATCTATTCAAATCTTTCAGCGCTGCCTCTGCCTCCGGAGTCCATTTCATTGGACCCGCCTTTTTCAAAATTTTGAAAAAGGGGAGGGCGTGCTCAGCAGATTTGGAGATGAACCTACTTAGTGCAGCAACTCAGTCGGCGAGCTTACGAACGTCTTTGTCTCGTCTTTGAGCCTCAATCTACTCAATCACTTTGATCTTGTCGGGATTTGCTTTGATTCCGCATTGAGACACAAAGAAACCAAGGAGTTTGTCATATGGGACGCCGAACACGCACTTCTCGGTGTTGAGCTTGAGGTTGATCTTGCGCAAGTTTGCAACTGTCTCCTCTAGATCCTGCACGAGCGTGGCCTTGTCGTTGGTTTTGACTACTATGTCATCCATATAGTCTTCCATATTTCTATGTAGCTAGGGCTCAAAACCAATTTGGACCGCTTTGGAAAATGTTGAACCAGTGCTCTTCAACCCGAAAGGCATCCGTAGAAAGCAGTACGTGCCACATGGGGTGATGAATGCGGTTTTCTCTTCATCTTTCTTCATCATGAAGGTTTGGTGGTATCTTGAGTAGGCATCGAGGAATGACAGCAGGTCACACCCGGCGGTGGAGTCCACTATGTGGTCAATGCGTGGCAAAGGGAAAGGGTCCTTCAGACAGGTTTTATTGATATCCGTATAGTCGATACATAGCCTCCGCTTCCCGTTTGCCTTACGCACTACCACCGGATTGGCAAACGACGTGGGGTGGAGTACTCCTCTGACTAAGCCTGCCGCCTCCAACTTCCTGATTTCCTCAATGATGAAATGTTGGTGCTCCAATGCTTGCTTCCTGACCTTCTACTTGACGGGCCGCGCATGGGGACATACAACAAGGTGGTGCTCAATCACCTCCTTGGGAATGCCGGGGATGTCAGATGCTTTCCATGCAAACACGTCGACATTCTCTCGCATGAAGGTGACGAGCACGCCTTCCTATTTGTTGTCAAGGGTGGAGCTTTAGGTAAAAGCCCCACCCGTGCCGTCCTCCTTGACGGGGAACATCTTGGTGTCCGGTGGGGCCGCCTTGGACCTCTTGCTCCCACTGGCGGAGCTCTCTGGCACGTCCCCAACGGGAACGCGGCGCTCCAAAGAGGTAAATTTGCCGGAGGGGGAGCAGGAGCTCTTGCCGGGGCTAGAAGAATTGCCGGAAGGGGCCTTGCCGGCAGAGGCAAAGGTCTTGCCGGTTTTCTTCACCTTCTGGGCCTTAGTGGTAGGAGCAAGTGCCTTGGCGGCGTCTGTTGCAATTGCCTCTCGGTAGAGCTGGTCAACGCAGATGAGCGCGTCTTTCTTGCCGGAGGGGACGGTGATGATGTTCATTGGGTCGGGCATCTTAAACGTTTTGTAGGCGTAGTGTGATGCCGCAATAAACTTGGCCAGCGTTGGGCAGCCAAGGATCCCATTATAGGGCAAGGGGATCTTGGCAATGTCAAAGACAATCCTCTCCGTCCTATAATTCAGCTCGCCCCCGAATGTAACGGGCAGAGCGATCTTCCCTTTCGGCTGACTCCTCCCCGGGTTGACCCCTTAAAACGTGCCCATCTCCTCGAGATCTCCATCGAGGATTTGTAGCCTCTCGATCACAGCGGGCGAGATCAGGTTCAGACCGGCCCCACCGTCAACTAGCACTTTTGTCACCTTGAGGTTGCGTATCATTGGTGAAACCAACACAGGCAAACACCTGAACGCAGTTGTACGGTCAGGGTGATCCTCGATGTAAAAAATGAGAGGCGTGCTGGACCACTTCAGTGGCCTCTGGGCATCGAATGATGGCTCTGCCGCAGTGACATCACGTGCCCACTGTTTTAGTTGGTGGTGAGAGGTATGCAGCGAGGCGCCACCGTCGACGCACATGGCCTCTGTAGCTTTCTAGAACTCGTGCTCATTGGACTTATCGTCTTTGCCATGATCATCGTCTTCCTCTTTTTTTTCGCGGCCCCGAGCAGGCCTTTCTGGTTGGTTATCTTGGCCGCGGCGACCACCTCGGCCGCCATGCTTTTTGCTAGGCGCCTCTGCACTGTCCAGGCCTTTCTCCTTATCACGCCTCTCATACTCAACTTTCTGCTTCTCTGCGAGCAGCTCGACCTGCCGGCAATTCTGGAAGTCATGGCCCTTGGTGCGATGAATCTTGCAGTACTGCTTGTCGGAGCCCCTGGCTTGTCGGCAGCTGCCAAGGCCCGGCAGGCGGTGCACTTGGCAACCTCCTTGCCGGGGTCATCATCCTTGGCCCTT
Source organism: Secale cereale (assembly GCA_902687465.1). Classification (NCBI taxonomy): domain Eukaryota; kingdom Viridiplantae; phylum Streptophyta; class Magnoliopsida; order Poales; family Poaceae; genus Secale; species Secale cereale. Next base: position 155,098,631 of record LR738714.1, on the reverse strand, counting down.
TTGGCGGCGCCAGGGTCGTCGAATCCCTCTACGACAAGCACAGCCTTGCCCTTTCACTTCATGTTGCGGCGTCGGCCCTTCTTTGCTGAGGCGACGGCGTCTCTGTCTGTGGAGTCGGTTTCCTCGTCGGCATCTTCGCCGGGGTACTTCCTTCCTTCTTCAGCTGGAGTGCATCTATCAGCCAGAACATAGAGCTCGCCTACATCTTTAACCTTGTTCATCGCTAGCTCCTCAAGCATCTTGCGGTTGCGCACATTCTGATGGAATGTACAGATGACGGTCGCGGGGTGAACGTTTGGGATGCTGTACTGCACATGGCTGAACCTTTGTATGTACTTGCGCAGGGTTTCGCCGTCCTTCTGGGGGATGACATGCAAATCCTTTCCTGGCCAGGAGCTTGGTGGCCCCCAGTAAAGGCGCCAACAAACTCATGGCATAGATCCTACCAAGAAGAAATGGAACCCACATGAAGGTGCATCAACCACGACATAACGTTGGGCTTACGCACGAATGGAAAGTAGTTGGTGAGCACCTTGTCGTCGCGAGCCCCAGCAGCCTGCATTGTGATGGTGTAGATGCTGAGGAACTCCGACGGGTGAGTCTTGTCATTGTACTTTTCTCCGACCTCAGGCTTGAACGTTCGGCGTGAGGGCCACTAGAACTGCTACAGCTCACGGGTAAAGGCCGGACAACCCACCTCGTAAGGTAAGTCACCAGGGCCCTCCGGCGCCGGGTGGTCCATAGTAGGCCCTGCACGCCTATCTGATTGATGGCGCGCTTCCCGCCGTCGCTCGATAGTGGTCCGAGAATCTTCCTGAGCTCGCTCCTGAAGGACTTGACGTTGGTAGCGGCGGGCTCGTGGGTCAGACGACGCCGTGGAAAAGTTGTCACGAGCGTCGGGGCGACGAGCCGGCGACTGCTGTTGCTGGCGTGAGGGGGAGTGCACCGTGGTCGCAGCAGCTCCGGTCCTCCCACCACCAGCATGCGTCGGCTCACCAAAGCGCCGGCGCGAGGGTCCCGCTAGTCGCGGTTCATCTCTATTGGCAATCTGATGAGGCTCCGGATGGTGGCTCTCCACTCGTCGAGCTTCTCAGCAGCGGGAGGGAAATCGAGGAGCAGTTGTACGCGCGCAAGTGCTTCCGCCGGCGTGGGTGGTGGCGGAAGCTACGTGGACCGTGACGCGCTCTGACTTCTAACCACATTAGAAGGAGCTCTATCATGGTCCCGCTATCGCACGCCGCTTCCGCCAGCGTTTGGGCGGGCATGCTTGCCTGGTGCATGTTGAGAGTGATGCAGAGGGCTCTTCCCGCGGCAGTGCCCGGAGGCACCAACGTCGCGGCGTTGCTCATCATGTGCGAGCTGGGAAGACCACGGAGCGAGCGCCGGCGGAGGTGTCCTGGAGGTCGCCGCGCCGCCCGTGGGTAGCACGGCGACGTCCTAGGACCCAGCGGCGCGTGGATCGCCATCTTGGGCACGGACGACGCCGCTCGCCTGGCTCCGATGGCCAGAGTGTCGTGGAAGCTCGCGCGGCACGTCTCCGCCGCCATTCTCAGCCGCCCCATAGCCCGCCCATGCTGGCACGGATGGTCCGGCCCCGGATGGACCGATCACCGTGATCCCCTTCTTCCTGGGAGCCATGGCGATAAAGAAGTCGATGCGCTAACTCCTAGACCAGATTTTCACAACCTAGCGCCCCCTACCTGGCGTGCCAAAGATGTTAGGGAAATGACACCTATGGGATCCCGGGGACCCCTACTACGGTTGGCGGGGCGTAGAGCTATGCAAAGAGCAAGTCTAGTGGATCAACGCGTGGGAACTTTTAACCAGGTTTGGGCCGCAAGATGATGCGTAAAACCCTAGTCCTGCTTGTCTGTGTATATTCGGTGTTCTTGAGCTCTCGAACTGGCTACTATGCGTGCCTGTCCAAAAAGTCTGAATCCTCTCCTAGTACGCCTCGGGCCTCCTTTTATATGACAAAGGGGTTGCCACAGCGGCACATAGGAGGTGGAAAGTATCTACAATGTACAAGGTTATCTCCTGACATCGTAGGACAAACGCTTTTAATGCGCCGCCTATGTGTCTCTAGCTTCATTGGGGACGGCAAAGGAGCTTGTCCCACCCGTTGCCGCCTCACCTCGCTCCGACAGGTGTCCAGGCTGACGAGGCATGCAGCGCCACGCTGGCTGCTGGCTGCTGGCTGTTGTGGTGGCAGGGTCTTCACGAAGATCTGCATGCCACCATGCAGGTTCTTGGCTAGTTGGCTCAGAGGCTGCATGCTGCCACGTAGGCACTTGTCCAGTTCGCGAGTTGGTTGTCGCGTAGGAGTGGCCGCGGGGCAGCGAAACCTTGGCGGGCGCGGGCCTGGCTGTGGCCCCGCAGACGCTCCCGACAAGGGGTCTTGCCGGTGTCTTGTGGCTGTCCCCGCAAGGATCTTGCCGAGGGTCTTCGGTCGTCCGTGGCAAGGCTCTTATAGGGGGTCTTCGTCTTCTGTCCCTTGTCTAGGTTTGGAGGCCCTTGGTCCCACAAAGATCTGCATGCCACCACGCAGGCGCCCCCGAATCTTGGCCTTGACGCTGTCAATGGTGTCAGAGCTCTCAGACCCAAGGGTTGTGGCCTTGCTGGTGTTGGGCAAGTGGCCCCGGCAATAGGTCACGTAGGCCGCCCCGGCAAGGGCATTGCCGGGGGAGGAGTCCACGTCGCCCCTCTGTTATTCATGCCACTAACTTGAGTGTTGCCTTGGCTGTCTCGTGCTTCTCCTTCTTCTGCTCCGCCAAGCCTGGCTGTAGGCGTGGCTACAACTGCCCGTGCACAAGTAAAGGGGTGCAAAAGGGTCCCTACTTTTGTACACCGACAATATGCATTCATAAATTGAGCATTTTGAATTGGATTTTGTTGGAAATTGATCCAAGGGACTTTAAGCAACTCAAGGACCCAAATGAGAGAGTTGGAAGTTTCCCAAAAAGTACCCACATTTTTATTTCTTTCCAAGTGGGTTTGGATCAAACAAATTTTTCCAATTTCAATTCCAATATTCTTAAAATAAATAAAATAATGAGAGAAGATAACCGGACTTCTTCAAAAACAGAATAGAAATGTTGGAAATTGAATTTTGGGTCAAAATATATTTATTGGACTTTTATTTGCAAAATATTTATTTTATGCAATTTTATTAGTACTGAAATGTTTGTTTTTATTTTAGGCATTTAGGCCAAGAAAAATGTTCACAAGGTCTGTCAGGACCCCGATCCTAAGTCACACCGATCTAGCTGTAACACGTCATATCACTTCGCGGCCTCACGCATGGTAACCCCACGGGTGCCACCTTACCTGGCCCGGGACCGTTTGCGCATTTTGGCACACGTATATGACAGTGTCGCTAGCATCCATATGACAGAGAACCCGAGCCGACATGGCTAGTTATAAACCAAAAGTGGCACTAAGTTACAGAGACAGGCATCCATGACCCAGCAACGAACGTGTCGGTCATCAACGTATGAACCCAAGTCGTAGCAAGCTACATGGACTTAAAGGAACAACGCATGACATTTCCCTTAAGGGACAGACACAGGAACGAAGAAGGACACATGCCGGCCAGCCTACGTGTTCCGAGCAGTAGCAAGGTACCAAGGCTCATTGGAGACACTAGGAGGCATTTCCCTGTAAGATAGGCTACCAAAGGAAAACAACTAGGTGTCGGATCCCACACATACCAAGCATTTCAATCATACACGCAATATGCTCAATATGTGCAAATACAACATTGCATCACAACAGAACTCTATGACTCAAAGTACTTTATTTAAAAGGCTCCAAGAGCCATACATAACATATCCATACAGGTAGGGGTCACATGACCCAACACTCAAGTCATACAGTCATACAAGCACAAGCGGAAGCTACATGTCTGAGTACAGACAACTTAGAAAATAAAATAGGCTTGGTGTAGCCTGACTATCTACAAGGCCCTTCACAAGCTCCAGATCTCCGTCTGGGTGTCAAGCTACTCGTCGAC
>LR738714.1:154929202-155094516 GCA_902687465.1 Secale cereale | reverse complement strand
GGGGGGTAGTGGAGTTCATAGCAGAATGCCAGCTTTGACCTTGGCTATCCTATACTACAACTCTCAACAGATTGCAAGATGTTATTACGAACACGAGTCCACTACTCACCACATCAATACACTACCGAGGATCCTCTTCCGTCATCCTACGGAAGGGCCATCCACGGCACTCACACTTATCTTGAGGCTTTTAGTAGTATCCATCAACTTGTCTATGAACAGTAAGAGCAACCAAGTAGTCCGTACCGCGAACAACGGCTATTCGAATAGATTGATAACCCTGCAGTGGTGTACTTCTTCACACATGTTTTCACCACTTAGCGTCTGCACACGACATGTGCTCGGCAGACTTCAAGCGAAAGCCGACGTGGGTGTAGACCACGACCTAACCAACCACTCAAGTCTCTTGTCCAGGTTTATCGCCTATTTGGGTTCCATCCGTGGGGAGATCCGGCCGGGGTGTCGCTCACGGCCCCAAACGATGTGTACAGGGTTCCCGAGTCACCAAACGGGCAACCGGTAGACCGTGCCACGTACCTGTCGCATCACAGCCCACCCCGAGGGTCAGCGCTGTGCACGACCTCTAGTAAACTATAAACACCAGAAACTAGTTGCAACTCCTGGACAGAGTACAAGGGCAGTCAATAAGTCGAGCGGGGTCATATTTCAGGGCCCAATATGTGGTAGTAACTGTAACTTGGGTCACACACACAGATCTCGGGTCCTATGGACGATTCCAATGAAACAACCCACCACGTACTCCTACATGGCCTTTCATCGATACCTTTACCAAGCATATTCCACACTTCCTTCTCTTTATCGATATGATCATTTCACTCTGATCCATCACCCAGATGAACTAGACCAGACACAACTCTAAGCATAGCAGGCAACATAAGCAAATAGCATGGTGGATCACACATCACATGGCTCAATCAACTCCTACACATGCTAGTGGGTTTCAACTATTTACTGTGGCAATGACAGGTCTTGCAAGGGATAGGGTCCAACTACCGCAGCAAGTAGCAGTTCACATGCTGTTGCCTTAATGCAGTAAAAGAGAGCAGGAGCGAGAAGATTGGGTTTGTATCGGAATGATCAATGATTGCTTTCCTGACAAAGTAGTTGTTGGGTACTGCTCTTCAACTGGATACACAGCAGTATCCTCGGGAGCAGGACCTAACACAGAGAAATACCGGTGATACAATCATTAACAAACAAATGCAACAATATGATGCATGCTCATGACATGGCAAGATGCATGTGTGTTGGCTAATGCAACTAAAACCAGAAGGGTTTGAACCTATTTGAATCAAAGATTCAAATTGGAGTTCAAACTATTATTTAAATAAGTGCATTATCATGTTTTTCATGTATACAGCAAGTTAGCTTGTTCAAACATGCATGAAACTAGTGCCATTAGAAAGATTGGATTTTTCTGATCATTTTTCATATATAAATCTTTTCCATCTGAGCTATGGTTGATTTTATATGATTTTTAGAAGTTTTGGGTATTTTCTGGAATTTCCTGAATTATTTATAAATCTAAAAATCCCAGAAAAACCTTTACTGCGGCAGCATGACTTCATGCTGACGTCAGTCAGTCAACAGGGCCAGTCCAAGTCAAACCTGACCAGTGGGACCCACTGGTCAGTGTCACAGCTAATTAACTAAGTTAATTAGAGTTAAACTAAAACTAATTAGCTGTCAGTGGGGCCTGGGCCCACGGGTCAGTGACTAAACTAATTAACTAATTAAATTAGCAGAAACTTAATTAAACTAACTAATTAGCCAAAGGTGGCCCACACGTCAGTGACCCAGGGGTAGTCAACCCCCTGGTCAAACAGGTCAAACCCGCCGGCGACGTGACGCCGGCGAGGCCAAGTGCGGCGGCGTGCTTCGGAAATCATCTACGGGGCACAGCTCGAGCTGCGGCTAGGCGCGTTGGAAAGCTCTTGTCATGGCGCGTCGAATGGTGGTGGTCGCCGGACCTGGGGTGGCCGGAGACGACGGCAACAAGCTCGACAGCGGCGACCGACGTCGGGTGTGTGTGGAGATGCGGCTGCAGGGGCCTAGGCGATGCGTGCGTAGCACCTTTCGCATCTACGCACTGCGGTGAGTGTGATGGACGGGTGCCAGTGACCAAATGGTCACCGGAGCATCACCGGCGGCGAGCACGGCGGCGGTGCGTGCAGGTGAGCTTCGTGCGGTGCGTTCCAAGGCAAAAGAGAGCCAACGGAGAGGGGGAGGACGAAGCTGGGCTCACAGGGGTTGCAGCAGGCGCCGGAGCGAGCTCGGGGGTGGTCGGAGCTGAGCGGGACGGCGAGGGGGATCTCCGCGGCCGGAGTTGGGGAAGAAGAGGTCGGGGGCGTCTCCAGGGCGGGAGAGCGCTCGGGGCTCGGCCTGTTCGAAGAATTCGAGGACGGCGGAGACGACGGACACCAAGGCGGGGCTCAGGGACGACGGTGGGCGCGGCTTCTACGACGGTGCGAGCACGACGGCGTCGGCCATGGCGCGGGGAGAGCGAGGGGGAGGAGCTGGGGAGAGAGGGAGGTGTCTGCGAGGTCGGGGGCGACGTGTGTGACCGATCCAGGCTTCCAGGACGGCGAGGGGAGGAAGCAGGGCGGCGGGCAGCTGCGTGGCGCGCGGCGCGGTCACCGTCGAGCACCTGCCTGCCTGCCTGGCCGAGCCAAGCAGCTCGCTGGAGCGGCAGCTGGGCTGGGCCGGCAGGTGGGCCGGGTGGGGCGCGAGGTATGTTTCTTCTCTCTCTTTTTCCTATTTTCTTTTCTGTTTCATTTCTTTTGCAGCTTTGTTCAATTAATAAAAATGCCAAAACATTTTTATAACTCATGAAACTTGTCATACCCACTGTATATAATATGAACAGTAGGAAACATTATAGTTCATGATTATTTGAGCATTTAAAATATTTTAAAGTATTTAAATGCCCAAATACAAATACCATATGATTTAATCCAAAGCCCTTGAGTGTCCTAGAAATATGTGCACCACTTTTGGCAGAGGTTTAAGACCAAGGCAGAAATGATGAAGATATTTGAAGGGCATTTTGGGTACATTGGTAAATATTTTAGCAAACCCTAGTTGTTAGGAGAGGGGTGCTGGGATTTCTGTCATTCCCATTTCAAATTTCTTTGAAAAGTAAACATGATGCACACACCAACTAACCCTAATGCAAGTGCTAACTAGGGATGTGACAACTCACCCCCACTTAAAAGAATCGCGTCCCGAGATTCGGGTTCCTCCGGAAAGAGGGTGGGGTACTCAAGTCGAAGACGATCCTCCCTTTCCCAAGTAGCTTCACTCTCGGAATGATGTGACCATTGAACCTTGAGAAATTTGATATTGTGGCGTCGAGTGGTGCGCTCGGTTTGATCAAGAATACGAACAGGGTATTCTCGATATGTGAGATTGTCCTGGAGATCAAGCGTTTCGTGGTCCACTCCACGGATAGGATCCGAGAAGCAACGCCTGAGTTGAGAAACGTGGAAAACATCATGAACTCTGGAGAGGTGCGGAGGTAGTTCCAATTGGTAGGCAACTTCTCCTTGTTTGGCAAGAATGCGAAAAGGACCGATGTAACGAGGGGCCAATTTGCCTTTGATACCGAAGCGATGGGTTCCCTTAAGAGGAGTAACCCGAAGGTAAGCCTTATCGCCGACTTCAAAAGTCACAGCCTTATGATGACTATCATATTGGCTCTTCTGGCGAGACTGGGCTGTTTTCAATCTCTCACGAATGATGCGAACTTGTTCCTCTGCTTCCTGGATCATATCCGGGCCAACGAATTGTCTTTCCCCGGTCTCTGACCAGTTAAGAGGTGTTCGACACCTTCGTCCATATAGAACTTCGAAGGGAGCTTTGCCCAAGCTGGCTTGATAACTATTGTTATAAGCGAATTCGGCAAATGGAAGACATTTTTCCCATTCCATACTGAAGGAAATGACAGAGGCTCGAAGCATGTCTTCCCGAATTTGATTGACTCGTTCCACTTTACCACTTGACTGGGGATGGAAGGCGGTACTGAAGGAGAGATGAGTTCCCATAGCATTCTGGAAACTTTCCCAAAATCGTGAAGTGAAAAGACTTCCACGGTCTGAGTTAATCTCCAACGGCACACCATGAAGTGATACTATTCGAGAGACATATAAGTCTGCTAGCTGGCTAGCGGTAATACTCTCGCGAACAGGCAGGAAATGAGCTACTTTAGAGAGGCGGTCGATAACGACGAAGATAGCATTATTCCCTTTCCTGGTCCTGGGAAAACCGGTAATGAAGTCCATACCGACTTTGTCCCATTTCCATTCAGGAATAGCTAAAGGTTGAAGGGTGCCAGCAGGCCGTTGATGCTCTGCTTTGACTCGACGACAAACGTCGCAGTTAGCAATGAATTGAGCGATTTCTCTCTTCATCCTAGTCCACCAGAATCTCTGGCGTAGATCCTGATACATTTTGGTACTACCGAGATGAATCGTGAGAGGAGATTCATGAGCCTCCTTAAGGATTAACTGCCGTAGATGGTGGTTCTTGGGTACCACCAAGCGGTTCTCGAAGTATACTACACCTCGATCATCCATAGAGAAACTTCTAGCAACTCCGCTAGCAATGTTCTCTTGGAGTCGGGATATACCTTTATCACGCTTCTGGGCAGCTATAACTTGATCCATAAGGGTAGGTTTCGCCACCAAGGTGGAAAGGAATCCTCGAGGAACAATGTGAAGGTTAAGCTTGCGGAATTCCTCGTGGAGAAGTGGTTGACTTTGTTGTAACATTAAATTGTTACAATATGACTTACGACTTAGTGCATCAGCCATGACATTGGCCTTTCCAGGAGTGTAAGTGATTCCTAAGTCGTAGTCTGTGAGCAACTCAACCCAACGTCTTTGCCTGAGATTTAGATCCGGTTGGGTGAAGATATACTTCAAACTTTGGTGATCAGTGAAGATTTCACAGCGATTACCAAGGAGGTAATGTCGCCATGTTTTGAGTGCATGGACTACAGCTGCAAGCTCTAGATCATGAGTAGGATAGTTATCCTCGTGTGGACGCAACTGTCGAGATGCGTATGCAATCACTTGACGATCTTGCATGAATATGCAACCTAGCCCTTGTCGCGAGGCATCGCAGTAGATTATAAAATCCTTGGAAAAATCTGGTGGTACCAGTACAGGTGCAGATGTCAGGCGTCTTTTCAGTTCCTGAAAACTGGACTCGCACTATGGGGTCCACTCAAACTTTTTATCTTTCTTGAAGAGTTCGGTTAGAGGTTTAGCAACCTTGGAGAAATTCTCGATGAAACGTCGGCAATAGCTCGCTAAGCCAAGAAAACTCCTAACTTGCTTGACCGATTCAAGGGGAGTCCAATCAAGGACGGCTTGAACTCGCTCGGGATTGACAGCAATACCCTTGCCAGAGATCACATGACCTAGATAGGTTACTTCTGGCAACCAAAATTCACATTTAGAGAATTTGGCATAAAGGCGGTGCTCTCGAAGTTTCGTCAATACGAGCCTTAAATGCTCGGCATGATCTTCCTTGTTCTTGGAATAGATGAGTATATCATCGAGGTATACCATGACGAATTTATCCAAATACTCCATGAATATAGAATTCATTAACCGAGAAAAGGTAGCTGGGGCATTGGTTAATCCAAAGGACATAACAGTGCACTCATATTGGCCATAACGAGTAACAAAAGCCGTTTTAGGAATGTCCCCGTTCTTGATTTTGATTTGATGGTAGTCCAACCTCAAATCCATCTTAGAGAAGACTGAGGATCCAGCGAGCTGATCATACAGGTCGTTGATCCTAGGGAGCGGATACTTATTCTTTATGGTGACCAGATTGACAGGTCGGTAATCTACAACCATCTGCTCCGTTCCATCCTTCTTCTTGACGAAGAGGACGGGGCAAGCCCAAGGGGAAGAAGTAGGACGGATGAAACCCTTTTGCAAGGACTCATCGAGTTGTTTCTTTAGCTCAGCTAATTCTAGTGGTGCCATCTTATAAGGTCTCCTAGAGATTGGGACAGTTCCAGGGATAAGATCTATCACGAACTCGACATCTCTGTCAGGTGGAATTCCTGGCAGTTCTTCTGGAAAAACATCCGGGAAGTCACGGACTACCGGGATATCTTCGAGTTCTGGTAGAGGGCTGGCATTAAGAGAGTAGAGCCGACGCTCAGCCATTCGAGTCAAGACATTGACTATCTTGCCGGATGGATGTGTAAGTTGAACGGTCCTAGTATAGCAATCAATCTTGGCGTAATGAGTTGTCATCCAATCCATACCCAAAATGATGTTTATGTCCGAGGACTTGAGAGCGATTAAAGATTCTAGGAAAACAAGTCTGTCGACAAGGATTTCATTTCCATGGCTTACCCTAGAGGTTTGCCACTTTGAACCAGGAGTTTGAATAACCATGGAAGTAGGCATGTCACAAAAAGTCATGTTGTGCAATCGAGCATAGCTCTCAGATATGAACGAATGGGATGCTCCAGTATCGAAAAGAACAGATGCCGGATGGCAGTTGACAAGAAGCGTACCAAGGACGACGTTAGGATCCTCATGAGCTTCCTCAGCAGAGACATAGTTGACATGACCACGTGCAGTGGGGATTGGCTTGACATAATTCACCTTGCCGGTTGGCTTACCACAGCCAACGGTTTTTCCAGGCTGGTTCTGGGGACAATCACGCATGTAGTGTCCCGGTTCTCCACACTTGAAACATGTCACAGTGGTGGTGCATGGAGCAAAGTTGGAAGGTGGTCCTCCATAGGTCTTAGCAGGTGCAAACTGTTGAATTGGGCGAGGCGCCTCATAGGATGGCCTCGGTGTGTACTTGGGTGGAAGAGCATTGGTAGGAACCCACACACGGCGCTTGTGAGAGCCAGAGCCGGATGAGGAACCAAAGTATCGAGTATGCTTGCGGGTGGCCTCGAAGTCGGTCTGGCCTGTTTCAGCACTGATAGCCTTGTTAACCAACTTCTGGAAGGAAGTGCACTCGTGCAGACGCAGGTCTCGGCGAATTTCAGGGCTGAGTCCCTTGCGGAACCTCGCCTGCTTCTTGGCATCGGTGGATACTTCCTCAGGTGCATAGCGTGCCAGGTTACCAAACTCGCGACTATAGCCATCCACAGTTAAACGGCCCTGGGTGAAATTGCAGAATTCCTCCCGCTTGCGATCCATGAGACCTTCCGGAATGTGGTGTTCACGGAATGCCTCACTGAACTCAACCCAGGTAGTGACTTGGCCAGCAGGACGCATAGCTTCAAAGTTTTCCCACCAAAGACTGGCAGGGCCCTCAAGATGGTAGGCGGCGTAGATAACCTTGTCAGCTTCGGCCACACGGGCAGAGTGTAGCTTGTGGGTGATACTACGTAGCCAGTCATCAACATCCAGAGGTTCGGTGGAGTGATGGAACTTCGGTGGACACATCTTGATAAAATCGTGGATTGACACCACGTCATTCCTCTGGCGGAACCCAGTGTTCTGCTCTATGCATTCCAGCAGACGGTTAGTCTCTCTCTTGTTCCGTTCTGCTTCAAGCATAACTTCCACCAAGGAGGGTGGCTGGGGCAGATTCCCATCTCTAGCCCCACTAGCCTCACCCTGCTCCTGAGCAGCAGGAGTGCTGCGAGTGTTGACCATCCTAGGAAAACAAAACAACGGTTTAGACAAGGATGGCAAAATTTGACATAGAAGTGCAGAATGTAATGGATAACACGGAATGCAAAGATGTTCATCCATACGACATGGTAATATAGGAACTGCTATATATACACCAATGGTCATACACACCATACAAAGTTTAGTACAAGCCAAGGCTAAAGTACAACTGCGGTGAAAGACGATACATCCCATCAGAGGCATTCCAAGCTCCTATACATTATTTAACTACACCTCCGGAACTCAGTACACACTAAGTCATATTCCACAAGACGCGCAGGACTGTGGAAATACAACTACTACTATACTACTACAACCACGGCCTAGCTCAGACATTCGCGTAGTAATCCTCATAAAGATTACCACCGTAGCCTGGAAGTGGAACAGATGGATCTTGGAACTCGCGAGCACTTGAAGGCTGTGGACCATAGGGACATGGATGTGGTCTCGGTCCCGATGCTGGTGGTAACCGACGCCCACGTGGAGGTGTAATACCCCCAACGTCACGCCAATCCATACGATCAGGCAGACGAGTCCGCACGGGGTACAAATCTCGCATGTCCAGATATCCGGCGTGCACAGCAGGTGCAAGCCGTGTCAAAGTAGTCCAGTGGGCGGCTCGGGTGTTATACAGCTCCATTCGGAGGGCACGGACCTCACGGTCCCTATCCTCCAACATCTGAACAGTAGTCTGAAGCAGTGGCTCTTCATGAGCAGCATCAGTATACAGACCAGTGTAGTAGCCTTCCTCCCCGGGAAGTGAGGCTGGCATGTAACAGAACTCAGTGTTCAGCAACAGGGCATGCCTAGCACGGAGAATGGTCATCATCGAATAAGCGGCATCCTGCACTGCCATCTCGATGGTAATCCCGAGTCCATAAGACCAATGGATGGGATCATTAGCTCCAGGATATGAGGGGTATATCCGGACTGTGCAGAAATACTGACTCTGATTGAAATCCCGGTACTGTTCCTCCACGGTGTATTCAGGATACCAGCGATAACCGGTCTCGGTCAGCACACAGACTAGCATGGCCGTGTGACCGGGCACATTAATGCACCGAGTCAAACGAACCACTTGGTGAGGGATGCGGCCAGACATCTGAAACACGATAGAATGCAAAGGCATTAGTGTTTCTGCAAGAAATCGGGCAGCATAACAACTGTAAACGCTCAAACAGAGGTTTGAGACATCATTCAAATGATAGCATAGCCACTCAACAATCTATATCAAGGTTCCGGTCCAAAAATCATCATACTAAAAGGATAGAAACTGAACTGAGGCTTGAAACCAACAATCCTAAGAGTCTACGGATTAGTAACACGTGAACCTAGTAAGGATAAGAGGCCTAGTCCTAAATCCCCGTAGAAAGAATAGACTGACTCAGATCAGAAGGGCATAAGGTAAAGGAGTAAAAGAGCCTTACGTTCCCTTCCACAATCAATTCCCCTACATATAACTAAGAATTTTTCTAGACTCAACATCGACCAGTTTGGCTTGAGAAACCTACAGGCAGTCCAGCTCTGATGCCAACGCTGTCAGGACCCCGATCCTAAGTCACACCGATCTAGCTGTAACACGTCATATCACTTTGCGGCCTCACGCACGGTAACCCCACGGGTGCCACCTTACCTGGCCCGGGACCGTTTGCGCATTTTGGCACACGTATATGACAGTGTCGCTAGCATCCATATGACAGAGAGCCCGAGCCGACATGGCTAGTTATAAACCAGAAGTGGCACTAAGTTACAGAGACAGGCATCCATGACCCAGCAACGAATGTGTCGGTCATCAACGTATGAACCCAAGTCGTAGCAAGCTACATGGACTTAAAGGAACAACGCATGACATTTCCCCTAAGGGATAGACACAGGAACGAAGAAGGACACATGCCGGCCAGCCTACGTGTTCCGAGCAGTAGCAAGGTACCAAGGCTCATTGGAGACACTAGGAGGCATTTCCCTGTAAGATAGGCTACCAAAGGAAAACAACTAGGTGTCGGATCCCACACATACCAAGCATTTCAATCATACACGCAATATGCTCAATATGTGCAAATACAACATTGCATCACAACAGAACTCTATGACTCAAAGTACTTTATTTAAAAGGCTCCAAGAGCCATACATAACATATCCATACAGGTAGGGGTCACATGACCCAACACTCAAGTCATACATTCATACAAGCACAAGCGGAAGCTACATGTCTGAGTACAGACAACTTAGAAAATAAAACAGGCTTGGTGTAGCCTGACTATCTACAAGGCCCTTCACAAGCTCCAGATCTCCGTCTGTGTGTCAAGCTACTCGTCGACGTCAACGTCTATGTAGAACCCATCAGCAGGGGCAGGGTTCTCCTCTGCAACAGTTATTAAGCAAACATGAGTACAAAGGTACTCAGCAAGTCTTACCACAGAACCTATCATACATGCAACATTAACAAGGGGGGGGGGTAGTGGAGTTCATAGCAGAATGCCAGCTTTGACCTTGGCTATCCTATACTACAACTCTCAAAAGATTGCAAGATGTTATTACGAACACGAGTCCACTACTCACCACATCAATACACTACCGAGGATCCTCTTCCGTCATCCTACGGAAGGGCCATCCACGGCACTCACACTTATCTTGAGGCTTTTAGTAGTATCCATCAACTTGTCTATGAACTGTAAGAGCAACCAAGTAGTCCGTACCGCAAACAACGGCTATTCGAATAGATTGATAACCCTGCAGGGGTGTACTTCTTCACACATGTTTTCACCACTTAGCGTCTGCACACGACATGTGCTTGGCAGACTTCAAGCGAAAGCCGACGTGGGTGTAGACCACGACCTAACCAACCACTCAAGTCTCTCGTCTAGGTTTATCGCCTATTTGGGTTCCATCCGTGGGGAGATCCGGCTGGGGTGTCGCTCACGGCCCCAAACGATGTGTACAGGGTTCCCGAGTCACCAAACGGGCAACCGGTACACCATGCCACGTACCTGTTGCATCACAGCCCACCCCGAGGGTCAGCGCTGTGCACGACCTCTAGTAAACTATAAACACCAGAAACTAGTTGCAACTCCTGGACAGAGTACAAGGGCAGTCAATAAGTCGAGCGGGGTCATATTTCAGGGCCCAATGTGTGGTAGTAACTGTAACTTGGGTCACACACATAGATCTCGGGTCCTATGGACGATTCCAATGAAACAACCCACCATGTACTCCTACATGGCCTTTCATCGATACCTTTACCAAGCGTATTCCACACTTCCTTCTCTTTATCGATATGATCATTTCACTCTGATCCATCACCCAGATGAACCAGACCAGACACAACTCTAAGCATAGCAGGCAACATAAGCAAATAGCATGGTGGATCACACATCACATGGCTCAATCAACTCCTACACAGGCTAGTGGGTTTCAACTATTTACTGTGGCAATGACAGGTCATGCAAGGGATAGGGTTCAACTACCGCAGCAAGTAGCAGTTCACACGCTGTTGCCTTAATGCAGTAAAAGAGAGCAGGAGCGAGAAGATTGGGTTTGTATCGGAATGATCAATGATTGCTTGCCTGACAAAGTATTTGTTGGGTACTGCTCTTCAACTGGATACGGAGCAGTATCGTCGGGAGCAGGACCTAACACAGAGAAATACCGGCGATACAATCATTAACAAACAAATGCAACAATATGATCCATGCTCATGACATGGCAAGATGCATGTGTGTTGGCTAATGCAACTAAAACCAGAAGGGTTTGAACCTATTTGAATCAAAGATTCAAATTGGAGTTCAAACTATTATTTAAATAAGTGCATTATCATGTTTTTGATGTATACAACAAGTTAACTTGTTCAAACATGCATGAAACCAGTGCCATTAGAAAGATTGGATTTTTCTGATCATTTTGCATATATAAATCTTTTCCATGTGAGCTATGGTTGATTTTATATGATTTTTAGAAGTTTTGGGTATTTTCTGGAATTTCCTGAATTATTTATAAATCTAAAAATCCCAGAAAAACCTTTACTGCGTCAGCATGACATCATGCTGACGTCAGTCAGTCAACAGGGCCAGTCCAAGTCAAACCTGACTAGTGGGACCCACTGGTCAGTGTCACAGCTAATTAACTAAGTTAATTAGAGTTAAACCAAAACTAATTAGCTGTCAGTGGGGCCTGGGCCCACGGGTCAGTGACTAAACTAATTAACTAATTAAATTAGCAGAAACTTAATTAAACTAACTAATTAGCCAAAGGTGGCCCACACGTCAGTGACCCAGGGGTAGTCAACCCCCTGGTCAAACAGGTCAAACCCGCCGGCGACGTGACGCCGGCGAGGCCAAGTGCGGCGGCGTGCTTCGGAAATCGTCTACGGGGCACGGCTCGAGCTGCGGCTAGGCGCGTTGGAAAGCTCTTGTCATGGCGCGTCGAATGGTGGTGGTCGCCGGACCTGGGGTGGCCGGAGACGACGGCAACAAGCTCGACGGCGGCGACCAGCGTCGGGTGTGTGTGGAGATGCGGCTGAAGGGGCCTAGGCGATGCGTGCGTAGCACCTTTCGCATCTACGCACTGCGGTGAGTGTGATGGACGGGTGCAAGTGACCAAATGGTCACCGGAGCATCACCGGCGGCGAGCACGGCGGCGGTGCGTGCAGGTGAGCTTCGTGCGGTGCGTTCCAGGGCAAAAGAGAGCCAACGGAGAGGGGGAAGACGAAGCTGGGCTCACAGGGGTTGCAGCAGGCGCCAGAGCGAGCTCGGGGGTGGTCGGAGCTGAGCGGGACGGCGAGGGGGATCTCCGCGGCCGGAGTTGGGGAAGAAGAGGTCGGGGGCGTCTCCAGGGCGGGAGAGCGCTCGGGGCTCGGCCTGTTTGAAGAAGTCGAGGACGGCGGAGACGACGGACACCAAGGCGGGGCTCAGGGACGACGGTGGGCGCGGCTTCTACGACGGTGCGAGCACGACGGCGTCGGCCATGGCGCGGGGAGAGCGAGGGAGAGGAGCTGGGGAGAGAGGGAGGTGTCTGCGAGGTCGGGGGCGACGTATGTGACCGATCCAGGCTTCCAGGACGGCGAGGGGAGGAAGCAGGGCGGCGGGCAGCTGCGTGGCGCGCGGCGCGGTCACCGTCGAGCACCTGCCTGCCTGCCTGGCCGAGCCAAGCAGCTCGCTGGAGCGGCAGCTGGGCTGGGCCGGCAGGTGGGCCGGGTGGGGCGCGAGGTAAGTTTCTTCTCTCTCTCTTTTTCCTATTTTCTTTTCTGTTTCATTTCTTTTGCAGCTTTCTTCAATTAATAAAAATGCCAAAACATTTTTATAACTCATGAAACTTGTCATACCCACTGTATATAATATGAACAGTAGGAAACATTATAGTTCATGATTATTTGAGCATTTAAAATATTTTAAAGTATTTAAATGCCCAAATACAAATACCATATGATTTAATCCAAAGCCCTTGAGTGTCCTAGAAATATGTGCACCACTTTTGGTAGAGGTTTAAGACCAAGGCAGAAATGATGAACATTTTTGAAGGGCATTTTGGGTAGATTGGAAAATATTTTAGCAAACCCTAGTTGTTAGGAGAGGGGTGCTGGGGTTTCTGTCATTCACATTTCAAATTTCTTTGAAAAGTAAACATGATGCACACACCAACTAACCCTACTGCAAGTGCTAACTAGGGATGTGACAAGGTCATTAATAAGGCCCTAGTTATGTGTGATTTTCTATGATTTAAAAAAAATATTTATTATATTTTTCTGATTTTTAGTATTTTTGGAAAAAATATATTTATAGGCATTGGATCAGTGACGATAATTATGTCAGATGATATTCATCATGTAGCATTCATAACCTAAAGGAACAAAGAACTAGCTCCAATTCATCAATGTAATGTAGGCATCTATTCCGTATATAGTCATACATGCTTATGAAAAGAACTTGCATGACATATTTTGTCCTACCCTCCCGTGGTAGCGGGGTCCTAATGGAAATTAATGGATATTAAGGCCTCCTTTTAATAGAGAACTAGAATAAAGCATTATCACTTGGTGAATAAATGAACTCCTCAAACTACGGCAATCACCGAAGAGAATCCCAATTATTGTCACCTTGAGGTATGCGGATCATAATACATAATAGATGCATATAACTTGCAAGATAGGATCAAGAACAAATATATATTCGTGAAAACAGATTAGGTTCAGATCTGAAATCATTTCACCCAGGCCCTAGTGACAAGCATTAAGCATAGCAAAGTCATAACAATATCAATCTCATCACATAGTGAATACTTGGCATCATGCCCTAACAAATTTAACTCGATTACATGATAAATCTCATCCAACCCATCACCATGCAGCAAGCCTATGATGGAATTACTCACTTCTGGCGGTGAGCATCATGAAATTGGTGATGGACGATGGTTGATGATGACGACGACAACAGATTCCACTCTTCGGAGCCCCGAACGGACTCCAGATCAGCCATCCCGATGAAGAACAGGAGGTGAGGGCGGCTCCGTATCGTAAAACGCTATGAATCCTTCTCTCTTATTTTTTCTCCGCGAATAGGTATATATGGAGTTGCAGTTAGGGTTGCCCGAGCTCCGGGGGCCCCACAAGCCTCGGAGGCACGCCCTGGGGGTAGGCGCGCCCCAAAGCTTTTGGCTCTTGGGTGGCCCCCCTCTGGTACATTTTTCCGCCAGTATTTTTTATACATTATACAAAAATTCTTCGTAAATTTGCAGGTCAATTCGAGAACTTTGATTTCCGCACAAAAATAACACCATGGCAATTCTGCTGAAAACAACGTCAGTCGGGGTTAGTTCCATTCAAATCATGCAAAATAGTGTCCAAAACAATGGCAAAAGAGTTTGGAAAAGTAGATACGATGGAGACGTATCAGTTATCAGCTACATGGTTCTCAGCTCCTTTCCCTATCAGTGATATGTAATTCAAATTCTTGTAGCAAGAGAACTCTCCTAATGACTGTAGGTTTAGTATCTTTCTTTTCCATAAGATATTTCACAGTAGCATGATTAGTGTGAACAATTACTTTGGAATCAACAATGTAAGATCTGAATTTATCACAAGCAAACAAAACTGCTAAAAATTATTTTTCAGTGGTAGCATAATTTCTTTGGTCACACTACAAAAAAAACCACTTCCTTGATAATACGTGTTTGTCATAGTAGGTCACATTTTCTATCATGCATGTACATCCATGGCGAATTTATGACAGAATCAAGATAGTCATACCTGTGCTGTCGTAGAAGTGTTCCATGACAATAGCAAAATTCACATCACAGAAGTGTTCACTTCCATGACGATAAATAGCGCGTCATGGAGGTGCTTTCGTCAAGGGTAACCGACACGTGGCATCCACCATAACGGGTCGCCGTTAAGCTATCGGGTCCGATTTTGGACCCGATAACCCGCTAATAGATAGGACCAATGGGAATTTCCCACGTGTAAAATTCTCATTGACCGAACGAACCACGTGTCAGCTCCACGTGCGGACAGATGTCAACCAACCAATGGACAGGAGGCACCAATGATACATCGACACGTGGCACAGCCCAACAGGGGCCATTCAGGTCAAAAGGCCGGCCTGTTTGACTTGGTCAAAGGATAATGGGCTGGCCCATTGAAAGCCTGCTAACGGCCTGCTCACATATAGCCCATTCAGGCCCGATAACTCATGGCCCATTATGGCCTTTCCTGATTCGGCCCACTAGCTTTATCTAGGCCGTTCAATACGATTCCAGCCCGTTGTAACTTCCGGCCCATGTACGGCCCATGACGTCTTTCGGCCCATATGAGGCCCTTTGTAACTCTTGGCCCATTAACGGCCCGTAGTGAAACTGGCCCATAATGAACAGTATGTCGCTTCATACCCATTA
The DNA here is from genome assembly GCA_902687465.1 of Secale cereale. NCBI lineage: Eukaryota > Viridiplantae > Streptophyta > Magnoliopsida > Poales > Poaceae > Secale > Secale cereale. Next base: position 155,078,950 of record LR738714.1, on the reverse strand, counting down.
ACGGCCCATTACTCCATTGGGCCATTCCCAGCCCGTGTTATCTTGCGGCCTTTTAAGGGCCCATTATTCTTGGGCTGATTTGCAGCATTCGGTAGCTTACGGCCCGTTACTGGCCTTTTCCGCTTGTGGGCCAAATTCAGCCCATGGTTAAAGTCGGCCCGTTTGTGGCCCGTTAATCCATTGAGCCGTTTTCATAGTGTCATCAAATACGGCTCATTAACGACCCATTATGCATGTCGATACAATTAAGCCCATTATACTCGCCGGCCTCTTAAAGGCCCGTCATGCTCGGCCCATGAATGGACGACTGCCACTCTAGCCCGTATACGGCCTATAATGTGGTCCGTTATTGGCCAATGTTTTTCCAATCGGTCATACGGCCCGTAAACGGCCCATTGATTCTACGACCCGTACAAGGCCCGTAGTTGGCCCACGGTCACTATAGCAGATAGCAGGACCATGGTGACAGCGGTCCGTATGTTGCCCACGAATATTGTGTCCTAGTTTTAAATAATAGGTTATGGCGGACACTAGCACACCACGTAAAAAGAACTGCACCGACTACAAGCAAACAAATAAACAAGACGACAAGGAAATAAATAAGCAAGCAAGATACGCTAGGCTATTACGGCTAATACACATATTACAACCAGTGGGCATCAAAGTTTGCCACCAGTGCAAATATGGGGAACAAAGCAGCATATTACATACATTAGTTGTCAAAATTGGCGACCAGTGCAAATAAACGCCTCAGCAAAACAAGTCCAGAACTGAAACCACTTCACAAGAGTTCAAGAAACAATATCCTCTGTATCCACCATGCTAGCAAGACACTTGGCAAGCTTATTAGCTTTCTCTTGTTTGGCGCTTATATCCTCCAGCGCTTGCTGTTGCACCAGAAAGTATGCATCTGAATTCTCCAGGGACTTCCGCAGTCTTTCGGCTTCTTGTCGCAGCATAGTTGCTCGATGTCTTTGAGCTTGTAGTTGAGACTCAAGAAATCGAACTGATTCAGACAGTGAGTTCAAGGAGCTTGTGCCAGCAGTAGTCGCTAGTAACTCGAACACTACACCAAGACAGAACTTTGGGGTTGTCTCATTGTCTTTAAGATAGTTTTCCTTAGCTATTTTATCAGCTTTCTTGGAGACTAACAGGGATGTCTCCCTATATTGAACCATAACTTCCTTTACCGTTGCATAACGGCATACTCTTCTCCAATATTTTGTCCGCATTCTAAAAGAGAAACAAGTAGACACATCACATGCTTAGCATGTATATGAAACTCATTTTGGTAAACTAGTTCTGTAGTAAGGTGGACAAGAACAGCATGAAACTAACATATATCCATGTACTATAGTCACTCTATGGTCTATATCATTCTAGTTTATGTTGCCCAATCAAGATATAGACAGTTCAATCATATCTGTTTAAGACAAAGCAGCATAGAAAGAATATAGGTGTGGGAAACTACACAACACTAACAACACTTGTAATGTGCATGGCATGAGAACATAACTGTTTATTCAATTGAAAATGAAACCAACATAGAGCAAGTCACAAACAGCAAACCAGTTAAAGAAACAGGTTTCAAACATACCTATCGCTCCATTGGAGTTTTAATTGCATCCTTCAATTGTGAAATTAGTTGGTATGAGTAAATACAGTGATGCAAGAGCAACGGAGTGTGAACCATGACTACAGAACCTGACCTAAGAACAATTCTTCTTCTGGTTTAAGCATTGACTTGGGGTTCGGAGTGGTGGTCCTTGTGCTTTGGGCACTGCACTTGCCTTACTAACTGCTCATGTTTGGGTGCTCTGTGGTGGAGACAGTGTTGTGTCAACTGGAACTGGGTTACTATCTGCTGCGGTTAGGGTTAGAAGGAGCGTAGCTGGTTCTCTGTCCAACAGGGTATGAGTACCATCTGTGTGAGTCTGGGTTATGTGCGGTGGGGCTGGTTCTTGAGCAAGTACAACCATGGGTCTATCTGCATCAACGGGTAGCACTATCTTTTCTGAAGACCGTGTTTTTACTCCCATAGATACTGCCATCACCCCCTCCTATTCAAATGGCTGATAAACAAGAAAAGTAATTGAATGTACAGACATTGTATGATAGACAGGTGCAATGGATAGTAGGGAATAAAACAGGCCACAATATAATTCACATTTATGTTGTCTAACCAAATAGGATAGCATGACACAATTTCACATATATGATGGCTAACTAAATAAGATAGCATGACACAATTTCACATATATGATGGCTAACTAAATAGGATAGAATGACATACTTCAAAATATGATGACTATGTAAACAGGATGACATGATATAACTATACGAAGTGTCTATTAAAGTGGTTGGCATGCCATAATTCACATACATGCCGTCGATGGAAACATGATGGCATGATATAATTCATAGATAGAATGACATAATTCAAAATATGATCACTATGTAAATAGGATAAGACGATATAACTATATTATGTCTTTAGAAAATGGGTTGTCATGCCATAATTCAGATACATGCTGTCTATGTAAACATCATGGCATGATACAATTCAAATATATGATTTATATACTAATCAAGTGAGCAGAGGGCGATCGCATATATGATGTGTAAACTAAGCAGATGGCACTCAGTATTGTGTATATTATGTAAAAACTAAGCATGGCAAGACAACATCTCCATGATATGGGTCCTATAACCCTACCAACTTTGAGCATACACCTCAGGGGGGAAATATGACTGGTCATCTGTCTCTGAATCCTCCTCTAAGGAGCTATCTGTAACCAGCAAGATATCTGCTTCAGCAGGTAGCATTGTCTGCTATGAAGAACTTGTTTTCACTCCAAATATTTCTATCACCAATTCAAATGGCTGATGCACAGGAAGATTAGTTGAACATACAAACATTGTCGACAAATGGAATACATAATACAAAAAAAGGATGGCATGATATAATTCACATATATGATGCTTGGGTAAACTGTATGGCATTGCATAATTCACATATATAATGCCTTGCAACAAGATGGCATTGCATAATTCACATATATAATGTCCTGCAACAAGAGGGCAATGCATAATTCACATATATGGTAATTACACACTAAACATGTGGCATCCACACAAAGCATGTATAAACTAAGGAAATGGCATAGCAATGCAAGACACCATATGCACGATATGAGCAATATAACCTCGGGTGAGAAATAGGACCGGGCATATGTCTCTGAATCCTCCTCTGAGGAGCTATCAGTAACCAACAAGACATGCGCTTCATTAGATAGCATTGTCTGCTCTGAAGACCATGTTTTCACTCCAGATTTTTCCCTTACCATGTGGAATGGCTGATGGATAGGATGAGTAATTCAATGTACTAACATTGTTGACAAATTTAATACGTAATAAAAAAGGATGGCATGATATAATTCACATATCAGATGACTGGCTAACCAGGATGGCATTGAAAAATTCACATATATGATCCATGGCTAAACAAGATTGCATTGCATGATTCAATATATGGTATAGAAACTAAACATATGGCATTCACACAAAGCATGTATAAACTAAGCAGATGACATATTTGATGTGTAAAGTAAGCAATGCAAGGCGCCATATGCATGATATGACCAACATCAGTAGGCCAAGTTAGAGAAAGACCTCAGGGGGTAATTAGGAGTGGTCTACACCCTCTGAACCCCCCTATGAACAGTTATCTTCCTCTTGATTACAATATGGAACGTGGGAGGGGGCCTGTCTTTGCGCCCACCATTGAGTGACGTTTGGACGACAATTTATTGCCACGCAATCCTCGTCTCTTTTGTTCTACATGTTCAGTACCATTGTGTACAATAACTGACATTCATAGGAATAAAACATAGTGAGATTATGTAAGGAGTGCATGCTCGAATCCAGAGTGATGGTAGCTACTTATGGATAGAGCCAAAACCAATGATAGCAGCACATAATAGCTTCAGTTAAAAAATACAGATAATTGCTCCTTTAATGTTTGTTTCCACCCAACATGAAACTCATAGTGGACACCTGAGATTATTCAGCAGGGGGACGTCGCGTTGCACAAAGAGCAGACCAACACGCGGCAGCACGACAGAGTGCACACAAGCAATTTACCTAGGTTCGGGCCGCCGTGAGGCGTAAAACCCTACTCCTGCTTTGGTGGATTGATGGTGGAATGTTGGTGGTGGAGCGTAGTGCACTCGCACAACAAGGGTTGCCTCATGGCAGCAGTCACTACGCGCGTACAGGGGTGTGGGTTCATCTACTTTTCAACCCTCTCTATGATTGCCATTGGCCTACTTTCATAGATCAAGGGGCGACCACAGTGGCAAAGTAGTCATTATGCACTAATATTATAGCAAACAGTGCTATCATTCTTGGGGAACGTAGTATTTCAAAAAAATCCCTACGATCATGAAAGATCTATCTAGGAAAAGCATAGCAACGAGCAGGGAGAGTGTGTCCACATACCGTCGTAGACCGAAAGCGAAAGCGTTTAGTAACGCGGTTCATGTAGTTGAACGTCTTCACGATCCAACCAATCCAAGTACCGAACGTACGGCACCTCCGTGTTCAACACACGTTCAGCACGATGACATCCCTCGAGATATTGATCCAGTTGAGGACAAGGGAGAGTTTCGTCAGCATGATGGCGTGGTGATGGTTTTGATGATGTGATCCGCGCAGGGCTTCACCTAAGCACTATGATAATATGACCTAAGGTGGAATCTGTGGAGGGGGGCACCGCACATGGCTAAAACAACTGTTAACTTGTGTGTTCTAGGGTGCCCCTGCCCCCGTATATAAAGGAGAAAGGGGGAGGCCTGCCGGCCCCTATAGGGCGCGTCCAAGGGGGCAATCCTACTCCTACTAGGAGTCGGAATCCCCCTTTCCCTAGTCCAAGTAGGAGAAAAAGGAAAGGAGAGGGAGAGGAGAAGGAACGAGGGGGTGCCGCCCCCTAGTCCAATTCGGACTAGGCCAATGGAGGGCGCGCTGCAAGCCCTTAGCTGCCTTCCTCTCTCTCCCCTAAAGCCCAATAAGACCCATTACTTCTCCGGTGGTTCCGATAACCCTTTTGACACTCCGATATTTATCCGGTGACCCCCGGAACTCATCTGGTGTCCGAATAATATCTTCCAATATATCATTACTTATGTCTCAACCATTTCGAGACTCCTCATCATGTCTGTGATCTCATCCGGGACTCCTAACAAACTTCGGTCATCAAAAACACATAACTCATAATACAAATTGTCATCGAACGTTAAGCGTGCAGACCCTACGGGTTCGTGAACTATGTAGACATGACCGAGACATATCTCCAGTCAATAACCAATAGCGGAACCTGGATGCTCATATTGGTTCCTACAGATTCTACGAAGATCTTTGTCGGTCAAACCGCATAACAACATATGTTGTTCCCTTTGTCATCGGTATGTGACTTGCCTGAGATTCGATCGTCGGTATCATCATACCTAGTTCAATCTCGTTACCAACAAGTCTCTTTACTCATTCCGTAATACATCATCTCTTGACTAACTCATTTGTCATTTGCTTGCAAGGCTTATTATGATGAGTATTACCGAGAGGGCCCAGAGATACCTCTCCGACACTCGGAGTGACAAATCCTATTATTGATCTATGCCAACACCACAAACACCTTTGGAAACACCTGTAGAGCATCTTTATAATCACCCAGTTACGTTGTGACATTTGATAGCACACAAGGTGTTCCTACGATATTCGGGAGTTGCATAATCTCATAGTCGGAGGAACATGTATAAGTCATGAAGAAAGCAATAGCAATAAAACTAAACGATCATAGTGCTAAGCTAACGGATGGGTCTTGTCCATCATATCATTCTCTAATGATGTGACCCCATTCATCAAATGACAACACATGTCTATGGTTAGGAAACAGAACCATCTTTGATCAATGAGCTAGTCAAGTAGAGGCATCTTGGGACACTCTGTTTTGTCTATGTATTCACACATGTACTAAGTTTCCGGTTAATACAATTCTAGCATGAATAATAAAAATTTATCATGATATAGGGAAATATAAATAAAAACTTTATTATTGCCTCTAGGGCATTTTCCTTCAGTCTCCCACTTGCACTAGAGTCAATAATCTAGTACACATCGCCATGTGATTTAATACCGATAGTTCACATCGTTATGTGAATAACACCCATAGTTTCCATCGCCATGTGACCAACACCCAAAGGGTTTACTAGAGTCAACAATGTATTTCACATCGCCATGTGATTAACACCCAAAGAGTACTAAGGTGTGATCATGTTTTGCTTCGTGAGAGAAGTTTAGTCAGTGGGTCTGTTACATTCACATCCGTATGTATTTTTCAAATTTTTATGTCTACAATGCACTGCATGGAGCTACTCTCGCTAATTGCTCCCACTTTCAGTATGCATACAGATTGATATTTAGAGTCATCTGGATTAGTGTCAAAGCTTCCATCAGTGTAACACTTTATGATGAACTCTTATCACCTTCATAATAAAGAAACATTTCTTTAGTCATCCAGTAACTAAGGATAATTTTGACTGCTGTCCAGTGATCTACTCCAGGATCACTATTGTACCTCCTTGCCACACTCATGGCAAGGTACGCAACATGTTTGGTACATAGCATGGCATACTTTATAGAACCTATGGCTGAGGCATAGGGAATGGCTTTCATTCTTTCTCTATCTTCTGCAGTGGTCGGGTTTTGAGTCTTACTCAACTTCATAACTTACAACTCAGGCAAGAACTCCTTCTTTGACTGAGCCATTTTGAATTTCTTCAAAATCTTATTATTATGGTATGTACTCATTGAAAATCTTATCAAGCGTCTTAATCTATCTCTATAGATCTTGGTGCCCAATATGCAAGCAGCTTCACCGAGGTCTTTTATTGAAAAATACTTTTAAACAATCGTTTATGCTTTCCAGAACATTCTACACCATTTCCGATCAACAATATGTCATTCACATATACTTATCAGAAATGTTGTAGTGCTCCCACTCACTTTCTTGTAAATACAGGCTTCTCCAAAAGTCTGTATAAAACCATATGCTTTGATCACCTCATCAAAGCGTATATTCCAACTCCGAGATGCTTGCACCAGTCCATAGATGGATCGTTGGAGCTTGCACACTTTGTTAGCACTTTTAGGATCGACAAAACCATCTGGTTGCATCATATACAACTTTTCTTTGAGATATCCATTAAGGAATGCAGTTTTGACATCCATTTTCCAAATTTCATAATCATAAAATGCGGCAATTGCTAACATGATTCGGACGGACTTAAACATCGCTATGGGTGAGAAAAACTCATCGTAGTCAACTCCTTGAACTTGTCGAAAACCTTTTGCGACAAGTCGATCGTTGTAGACAGTAACATTACCATTGACGTTAGTCTTCCTCTTAAAAATCCATTTATTTTCACTGGTTTGCCGATCATCAGGCAAGTCAACCAAAGTCCACACTTTGTTCTCATACATGGATCCCATCTCAGAATCCATGGCTTCAAGTCATTTTGCAGAATCTGGGCTCATCATTACTTCCTCATAGTTCGTAGGTTCGTCATGGTCTAGCAACATGACTTCCAGAACATGGTTACCGTACCACTCTGGTGGGGAACATACTCTGGTTGACCAACGAAGTTTGGTAGAAACTTGATCTGAAGTTTCATGATCATCGTCATTAGCTTTCTCACTAATTGGTGTAGGCATCACGGGAACAATTTTCTGTGATGAGCTATTCTCTAATTCTAGAGAAGGTACAATTACATCATCAAGTTCTACTTTCCTCCCACTCACTTCTTTCGAGAGAAACTCCTTCTCTAGAAAGGATCCATTCTTAGCAACGAATATTTTGCCTTCGGATCTATGATAGAAGGTGTAACCAACGGTTTCCTTTGGGTATCCTTTGAAGACACATTACTCCGACTTGGGTTCGAGCTTATCAGGTTGAAGCTTTTTCACATAAGCATCGCAGCCCAAAACTTTAAGAAATGACAACTTGGGTTTCTTGCCAAACCACAGTTCATAAGGTGTCGTCTCAACGGATTTAGATGGTGCCCTATTTAACATGAATGCAGTTGTCTCTAAAGCATAACCCCAAAAATATAGTGGTAAACCCGTAAGAGACATCATAGATCGCACCATATATAATGAAGTACGGTTATGACATTCGGACACACCATTACGCCGTGGTGTTCCAGGTGGCGTGAGTTGCAAAACTATTCCACATTGTTTTAAATGAAGACCAAACTCGTAACTCAAATATTCGCCTCCCTGATTAGATCGTAAAACTTTATTTTATTATTACGATGATTCCCTACTTCACTATGAAATTCTTTGAACTTTTCAAATGTTTCAAACTTGTGTTTCATCAAGTAGATATACCCATATCTGCTCAAATCATTAGTGAAGGTCAGAAAATAATGATAATCGCCGCAAGCATCAACACTCGTCGGACCGCATACATCTGTATGTACTATTTCCAATAAGTCATTGGTTCACTCCATTGTTCCGGAGAATGGATTTTTAGTCATCTTGCCCATGATGCATGGTTCGCAAGGATCAAATGATCCGTAATCAAGTGATTCCAAAAGTCCATCAGCATGGAGTTTCTTCATGCACTTTACACCAATATGACCTAAACGGAAGTGCGACAAGTATGTTGCACTATCATTATCAACTCTACATCTCTTGGCTTCAATATTATGAATATGTGTATTTACTACGATCGAGATTCAATAAACCATTCACCTTGGGTGTATGACCATAGAAGGTTTTATTCATGTAAACAGAATAACAGTTATTCTCTCACTTAAATGAATAACTGTGTTGCAATAAACATGATCCAAATCTTGTTCATGCTCAACACAAACACCAAATAACATTTATTTAGGTTTAACACTAATCCCGAAAGTACAGGGAGTGTATGATACGTCTCCAACGTATCTACTTTCCCAAACACTTTTGCCCTTGTTTTGGACTCTAACTTGCATGATTTGAATGGAACTAACCCGGGCTGACGTTGTTTTCAGCAGAACTGCCATGGTGTTGTTTTTGTGCAGAATAAAAAGTTCTCGTAATCGCCTGAAAATCAACGGAGAATTATTTCAGAAAATATAAAAAATATCTGCAAGAAGATCTGCACCAGGGGGCCCACACCCTGTCCTCGAGGGTGGGGGGCGTGCCCTCTTCCCAAGGCGCGCCCCCTGACTCGAGGGCCCCCCGATGCCCTACCAACGTATCCTCAGGCCCTATATATTCTGTTTTGTGGAGAAAAAAAAATCAAGGAGAAAGAATTATCGTGTTTCACGAGACGAAGCCGCCGCCAAGCCCTAATCTCTCTTGGGAGGGCAGATCAGGAGTCCGTTCGGGGCTCCGGAGAGTGGAGATCGTTGCCATCGTCATCATCAACCTTCCTCCATCACCAATTCCATGATGCTCACCACCGTGTGTGATTAATTCCATCATAGGCTTGCTGGACGATGATGGGTTGGATGGTATCTATCATGTAATCGAGTTAGTTTTGTTAGGGTTTGATCCCTAGTATCCACTATGTTCTAAGATTGATGTTGCTATGACTTTGCTATGCTTAATGTTTGTCACTAGGGCCCGAGTGCCATGATTTCAGATCTGAACCTATTATGTTTTCATGAATATATGTGTGTTCTTGATCCTATCTTGCAAGTCTATAGTCACCTACTATGTGTTATGATCCGGCAACCCCGAAGTAACAATAACCGGGACCACTCCCGGTGATGACCTTAGTTTGAGGAGTTCATGCATTCACTATCTGTTAATGCTTTGGTCCGGTACTCTATTAAAAGGAGGCCTTAATATCCCTTATTTTCCAATAGGACCCCGCTGCAATGGGAGGGTAGTACAAAAGTCATGCAAGTTCTTTTCCATAAGCACGTATGACTATATTCGGAATACATGCCTACATTGCATTGATGAACTGGAGCTAGTTCCGTGTCACCCTAGGTTATAACTTCCACATGATGAATTGCATCCAATGTAATTGCCCATCACCGATCCAGTGCCTATGAGCTTTACCTATATTGCTTGCCGCTTATTTACTATTCCGTTTCTATTATCACAAAAACTACAAAAACACTATCTTTACTTTTATTGCTGCTACCACCACTATCATATTACTTTGCTACTAAACTATCTTGCTGCAGATACTAAGTTTCTAGGTGTGGTTGAATTGACAACTCAGCTGCTAATACTTAAGAGTATTCTTTGGCTCCCCTTGTGTCGAATCAAAAAATTTGGGTTTAATACTTTACCCTCGAAAACTGTTGCGATCCCCTACACTTGTGGGTTATCAAGACTATTTTGTGGCGCCGTTGCCGGGGAGCATAGCTCTATTCTTTAAGTCACTTGGGATTTATATCTGCTTATCACTATGAAGAATTTGAAGGACTCAAAAACCAAGATCTTACCCTCAACTACGAGGGGAGGTAAGGAACTGCCATCTAGCTCTGCACTTGATTCTCCTTCTGTTATGAGTAAACTTGCGACACCTACTCCTGCTATTGAATCTGATATGTCGTATGTTCTAGATGATGCTACTTCTTCTATGTATGATGAAACTATCTCTATGCCTGATACAGTGCCACTAGGTGAATTTCTAGATGAACAAAATTCTAAGGTTAGGGAGAGTGCAAATGTTGATGATATTTATGGAAGTGATGATGAAACTACTCCCAATAGATATGAATTGCCTATTGTGCCTGAGGGTTATGTTATGGATGAAGAAACTGCTAGAGACTTTGTTGCTTGCAATGATAGATATGATCTTAAGAAGTTATTAGCTAAGCTGAAAGAAAAGTCCTTGAATGCTAGAATGAAACATGACCCTGCTTTTTCTACTTCACCTATCTGTGTCACTGATAAGGATTATGAATTCTTTGTTGATCCTGAGTTAATTACTTTGGTTGAATCTGATCCTTTCCATGGCTATGAGTCTGAAAACTGTTGTGGCACATCTTACTAAGTTGAATGATATAGCCACCTTGTTTACCAATGATGAAAAGATCCGCTACTACTATATCCTTAAGCTATTTCCGTTCTCGTTAAAGGGTGATGCTAAGACTTGGTTTAATTCTCTTGATCCTGGTTGTGTGCGTAGTCCACAAGATATGATGTATTACTTCTCTGCTAAATATTTTCCCGCTCATAAGAAACAAGCTGCCTTACGGGAAATATATAACTTTTCTCAAACTGAAGAAGAGAGTCTCCCACAAGCTTGGGGGAGGCTTCTCCAGTTACTTAATATTTTGCCTGATCATCCTCTTGAGATGCATGATATACTTCATGTCTTTTATAATGGACTAACCGATGCTTCCAGAGACCACCTGGATAGTTGTGCTGGTAGTGTTTTCAGGGAAAGAATAGTGGAACAAGCTGAATTATTATTGAATAATAAGCTAGCCAATGAAAATAATTGGACACTTCCTGAACCAGCCCCTAAGCCAACTCCGAAGAAAAGAGGTGTTCTATTTCTCAGTCCTGAAGATATGCAAGAGGCAAACAAATCCATGAAAGAAAAAGGTATTAAAGCTGAAGATGTTAAGAATTTAATGCCTATTGAAGAAATACATGGTCTTGATAACCCGACACAGGTAGTAAAGGTAAACTCTCTTTATAGATTTGATGAAGGTGATATTCCTCATTATAAGTCTGCTAGCCAATGCTTAGATGAGTTTGACAATTTCATTGTGAAACAAGAAAACTTCAATGCTTATGTTGGTAGACAATTACAACACAATGCTCATATGATTGAACGCTTGAGTGATTATCTATCTAGTGCTAAAGATGAACTGAAACTTATAAGTATACATGCTTCCATGGTCACCACTCAAGTAGAACAAGTACTTAAAGCTCAGAATGATTTGCTAAATGAGTTAAATAGTTAGAATAATGACTATGTTGTTAGAGTTGCTACTAGAGGTGGTAAAATGACTCAGGAACCTTTGTATCCTGAAGGCCGCCCTAAGAGAATTGAGGAAGATTCTTAGAGAGCTAATTTAGATGCACCTATTTCTTCTAAGAAGAAGAAAAAGAAAAATGATAGAAATTTGCATGCTTCTAGTGAACCTATAGCTCACCCACCTGAGAATCCCAATGATATATCTGTTTCTAATGCTGAGACACAATCCGGTAATGAACATGAACCTAGTGATAATATTAATAATGATGTTCATGATGATGCTCAACCTAGCAATGATAATGATGTAGAGATTGAACCTACTGTTGATCTTGATAACCCACAACCAAAAAATCAACGTTATGATAAAAGACTTTATTGCTAGGAAGCACAGTAGGGAAAGAGAACCATGGGTTCAGAATCCCATGCCTTTTCCTCCGAAATCATCCAAGAAAAAGGATGATGAAGATTTTGAACGCTTCGCTTAAATGATTACACCTATCTTTTTGCGTATGCATTTGACTGATGTGCTTAAAACAAATCCTTATGCCAAGTATATGAAAGACATTATTACCAACAAAAGAAAGATACCTGAAGTAGAAATTTCCACCATGCTTGCCAATTATACTTTTGAGGGTGGAATGCCTAAGAAATTAGGAGATCTAGGAGTACCTACTATACCTTGCTCCATTAAGAGAAACTATGTTAAAACTGCTTTGTGTGATCTTGGAGCTGGTGTTAGTGTTATGCCTCTCTCTTTATATCGTAGACTTGACTTGAGTAAGTTGACACCTACTGAAATATCTTTGCAAATGGCCGATAAATCAACTGCTATACCTGTCGGTATTTGTGAGGATGTGCCTATTGTATTTGCAAATGTTACTATTCTAACGGACTTTGTTATACTTGATATTCCCGAGGATGATAGTATGTCTATTATTCTTGGAAGACCTTTTTTCAGTACTGCAGGGGCTGTTAGTGATTGCAACAAAGGCAATGTCACTTTTCATGTCAATGGTAATGAACATACGGTACACTTTCCGAGGAAACAACCTCAGGTTCATAGTATAAATTATATTGGAAAAACTTTGACTATTACTATTGGTGGTTTTGAGTTTCCTATTCCTACTATCAAGAAGGCATGTGACATACTTATTGTTGGGGACATACATATCCCCATTGAGGTAACATAGTGTTATTCGAAAATTCTCCGGTTTCATGTTACTCGGAAAGAGTTTATTAACAAGACCTGATCAACCTTGTTAATGGATTCCTTTTGATGAAGATGGGATAGGTGAATCTAGATAGCACGAACCTACTGTACCCTCCTTTTACTTTTTGTTAACTAGGTTAAATAAAAGAAAAATAGCATTATCTGTCTATTTCCAGACTTATCCGTGCAATAAGAAATATCCCGAAAATAAAAGTTCTCCAAATGCCATGAAAACAAAATATGATTTTTTTCTAGAATATTTAAGAAAATATGGCACTGAACACACAGCGAGGGGAGCCAGCACGTGGCCTCGAGGGCACAGGGCGTGCCCCCCTTCACAGGGCACGCCCCCTGCCTCAAGGGCCCCACGTGGCCCCCTCCACTTATCCTTTCACCAATGCTCTTCTTCTTCCTCCCAAAAAAATCCTCAACCAGCTCAAACCCAAGTTCTAGCTCATTTTGCTGCCATTTTTTATCTCCTTGCTCAAAAGACCATTCACCAAACTGTTTGAGGAGATTGTTCCTTGGTATGTGACTCCTCCATTGGTCCAATTAGTTTTTGTTCTAGTGCTTTATTTGTTGCAAATTTATGCTGCTGTGGCGACCTTGTTCTTGAGCTTGCATGCCAAATTTTCTTGGTCCCAAGTAGTTCTAATGCATGATATAGCTTGTAGGCACTTATAGGAGTTGTTGCTATCATTCTTGTTGAGTTTGGTTAACTTTTATTGTGAGTTACTAAAAATTTCAGAAATTTTCATAAAAGGAAAATGTTAAAAAGATTATTGAGGGGCTCCTCCAGCAAGAGGTCAGAGGAGAAGAAGAAATAAGAAAATAAGAAGCCCAAGTATCATCTTCCTCGCATGGTAGAAGTTTGACCGTGCGAATGGCCGTGTAATGATTTCATGATGTCCGTCGGTATTCACGAAAACTTTTATTGGATGGCAAATAATGCAGGCCTCACCAACTTCCTCAACGACCAAAAAGAACAGTATCTCTTACTCACCAATATTTTTACGCAAAGCTTTCATTTTCATTCTAGGAAAACACCACCTACGGTGGAGTTTCGCTTATATGATGTGAGTAAGGAGATATCACTTTTAGATTTTTGCGAAATATGCAAAGTACCCTTTGGAGGTCGACTAGATGAACCACGTCATGAAGACATCAAAGGGTTTATTGATATGATAGCCATAGGTGAGACTAGACAAGTTGCAGGGGCAAGAATCACCAGTATACATTTCCCTGTTCTTCGCTAATTTGCTTTATTTGCTAGTAGGTGTTTAATTGGTCGTGGGAACAGTGGAAATCTCAGTGCCCCTGATATTATCATTTTACGCATTGCTTTGTTTCGTGACACAACTTTTAGCTTGGGCGCCGTTGTTGCCAAACGATTGAGTCTTAACCACTCAAGAGGGCCCGTGTTTGGAGGCATCTTTGCTTCTCGCCTTGCTGAACATTTTAATATACCCATTAGGCATCATGAGAAGGAAGAAAAATTTCTTGCCCCTATTTATCTAGACTACAAGAGCATGGTAGCTCATGACTTTATTGTTAAAGACAAAAATATGCAGCTCCATTATAAATTGAGGTTTGATGAAATATACTGTGAAATTGTTACCTTGCCTGCACCTTCTTTGTTTGCTCTATCTACAGGCGTATTCCTCATCACCGCAGATGTCTTCTGCAAGTACCAAGGCCAGGCACAAGCTTCAGAGCCTGAGCCAGAACCACCACTTGATCCTTCCCGTCAATCTGTTTATGGGTGGGAGCTGGACGAGCTCGCCAACCAGTGGCGCCCAGAGGACACATCTCAGTACACTTGAGGGAGTGGCTTCGATCCCTGGCCATAGACCTACTTAGGCCAAAAGCCTAAGCTTGGGGGAGTACGTGTTTCTCACCGACTTTACATTCATGTTCACACACTTATTCTAGTTGTCGGTGCTCACACTCTTTCACTATACCATCCATGCTTAGTTTAAATTTCTTTTTCTTAGTCTTTTTCTTGTGTGCTAGAAAAACCCAGAAAAATAAACAAAAAAATATTAGTGTAGCTTCTAGCTAGTTTACTTTCTTTGCATGTAGTAGTAACCAAAAAAAATGAAAACCCAAAAAGATTTCCCGTTCTTCTTTTGCTTGTTGGGAGCTTTCCCGTGTAAATAGTATGTTTTCTTTTCTATAGGGGTTAAGAGTAGAAGACCAAGATTAAAATGCTTAGTGTCTCTCATATGCTTTGTTGTTGATTTAATCTTGAGCCATATTACCTTGTCTTCTCTCTTGTATTAAATGTCTGCAAATTCCAGCTTAGCCCAATGCACGTGCACTATTATTATTTTCCACACCGTTCGGTCGTGCGAGCGAAAGGCAATAAGGATGATATATGATGAACTAATTGAGATGAGAAAAGCTGGTATGAACTCGACCTCTCTTGTTTTCATAAATATGATTGCTCGTAGTTCTTGATTCAGCTTGTTATGAATGAAACATGTTTGCAATGACAATTAGAGATCATAGCTGCTTATGCCATGCTTAATTAGCTGAGAGTTTATAATGGTCTATCTTGCGTGCCAACATGATATTAAAATGGTTGTGATGTGGTATAATGGGTGGTATCCTCCTTTGAACGATTTAAGTGACTTGACTTGGCACATGTTCACGCATGTAGTTGAAACAAATCAACATAGCCTTCACGATATTTATGTTCATGGTGATTTATATCCTACTCATGCTTGCATTCATTGTTGATTAATTTTAATGCATGTTCATGACCGTTGTTGCTCTCTAGCTGGTCTCTTCCTAGTCTCCTTCTAGCATTCACCTGTACTAAGCGGGAATACTGCTTGTGCATCCACTTCCATAAACCTCAAAGTTGTTCCATATGAGTCCACCATACCTTCCTATATGAGGTATTTACGTGCCGTTCCAAGTAAATTTGTATGTGCCAAACTCTAAACCTTCAAATGAAATTATGTTTGGTATGCTCGAACAGCTCATGTATAAACTAGGGCTGTCTATATCTTCCATGCTAGGTGGGTTATTCTCACGATGAGTGGACTCCGCTCATCATTCATGAGAAAATGGCTGGTAACCGGGATGCCCAGTCCCATGCTCAAAGTCATAATAATTAAACAAAACTCCCTCAGGGCTGTTGCTTGTTTGGACGGTAACCCGTGGATTCGGCTGGCCGTGGAGTGTGCTTGTTGGTGGTTGGGGGAGTATAAACTTTACCATTCCGTTTGGGAACCGCCTATAATGTGCGTAGCATGGAAGATATCGAGATTCTTGGTTGTTATGTTGACAATGAAAGTATACCGCTCAAAATGTTATTTAATCTCTATTTAAAAATTGAGCTATGGCACCTCTACAAATCCCTGCTTGCCTCTGCGAAGGGCCTATCTATTTACTTTTATGCAGAGTCATCATCCTCTTATCAAAAAGCACGAGTAGGAGAGCACCTATGTCGTTGCTTGTATTACTATTAATTTGCATTGAGTATGATCATGATTGGATCTCTTTTACAATAAATTATAATGTCTAGTCAGTCCTTGATCTTTAAAGGTACTCTACATTTATGTTTTGCGGTCTCAGAAAGGGCTAGCGAGATACATCATGTTATATCATATCATGATTGCTTTGAGAAGTGTTGTCATCCGAGGTTTATTATTATTGCTCACTAGTTGATTATGCCATTGATGTGAGTAGTCTTGTGTAATGCCCCGGATGTAATACTTTCCCTTTTGGGTATATAATATATCTCCGGCTTCATCTATTTCCATTCTGGGTTCATTGTCTTTCAGGTTTTCGTCGTTTTGTTGTGTGAGTGTGTGGCATTCATTCATATCATGTAGACATGTGCATCGCATTGCATTTGTGTTGTCGGTTGCATCCGGTTCCACGCGTTCCTTCCCGTTGCCCGTTTCGCGTTCCGGAGCTCCCTCACGTGTTCGTGGCGTCCCGTAGGCCTACTTTGTTGTTTGGGCGTGTAACGTTACCGGTGTGCCGCGAGGTTGTTGTGTGTGTTGTTGTTTTGTTGTGTGCTACCCGCCTCTCAAATCTCGTCGCGTTTGGACTCCGTTGGCTATCCCATCAGTTATTCGTGTGGGTCCAAAGTGCCTTCACTTTGTGTCCCAGAAACACCCCTACAGCTGCTACTACCTTCTCATAGGCCTTTCTAAACTACCCCCGCGATCGGATCCGTCGGATCGCGATCGGAGGGCTCCTAACAAGCCCATTTTTCCCCCTAACCCTAAAAACCTGCTATATATAGACCCCTAGCCTATTTTTTGGGCATCCCTAACCTCTAGCCCTTCTTCCCTTTTTTGTCTTTTCTTCTCTCCTCATTTATTTTTCCAGATCCACTGCCACTTGGCAGCTCGATCCCGCCGCCGTCCTGTCGAAGCGACCGACCACCGCCGCGTTTCCTTCGCCTGGGTCAACGCTGCGCCGATCTCCCGCGCCTGGAGATCGAGCCAGCCGCTGACTGGCCTCCCTTCGACGCCAGATCAAAGCCGCCGCTTCGCCTGGACCGCGCGAGCGACGCGTGGACCACTTCGCCGAGGCCCTCGCGCCGTGGGCCTTCCCTCCTCCGCAGGCCAGGCGCCCTCGTTCCCCTTCCCGTGCCAGCCGAGCGGGCCCAAGCCGCCTCGCCTTCCCCGCCGATCTCCTCCTGGGGCCCGAAGGCCCAGGCCACTTCGCGCGCCGCTCCGGGCCACCGAAGCCACTCCTCGCCCGGACCGCACTCCACCAGGCCACCGCGGGCCGCCGCTCGCGAGACTCCGCCGCCCCAGCGTCGGGCCCCTCCAGTTCCAGGCCGCCGCAGCCGGGCCGCTCCACCCGGCCGGCCTCCCTCCGCCTCCGCGGGCCGGCTCGCTCTGCACCGCCGGGCCGGATCCATCCACGAAGCCCGTTGGTTTTTTTTCCTTTTGCAGATCTGAGGTTATTTCTAACCCTAGATCTGGGTATTATTTTGATCAGTGATGTATTTTTCCAACTGCTCTAACTGCTAGTGTGTTTGTCCGTTTCGCGCAAGTAGCATGTCCAGACGTTCGTGGGATCGTGCACTCGTTTCATCTTTTAGTGTCATGCATGTTAGAGATCATCTAGGTGCTTGTTTTGCTGTTGCAAGAGTGCATCATGATATAAACTGCTGCTATGTGATGTTTTTATGTCATCTTTGCCATGTGATATCTTTTAGCTCGTTTGTCCGAATGATGCAAATGACATGTCCACGTGTTCGTCTTGCCATGCTCTACATGTTGTATGTGCTAGGTAGCATGATAGATTTATTCTTGCCATGTTTATCTTCGTTGCAAAGTGCCATGTGGCTGTGATGTTGTTTCACTTGTTATGAAATGCCATTTTGTTGAGCTCGTTGCTATCGTTGTGTTTATCTCCATGAAGCATGCTTGTGTGTTTCGGGAGCACCATCATGTGTACTTTGATGAGGTGCTTACCACTTGCCATGTTTAGTTTCGAGGTGACTTAAACATGCTATTTAAGATGCCATGATGAAATTTCTGTTTTAGGACTTAGTGGTTTTTTCACTAAGTCTGACATCTGTAACGTTCCGATGTCATGTTCGTGTGATGTTCTAGGACAAACCATGTTAGTTTTGGAGTGGATCTTGATTTTTCCTTGTAGTATATATTGTTTTCTTTCCATTCATGTCCTCACATGTCTATTTAAGTGGCTGTAGCATGTTTATCTTTTGCTCCAAAGTTTCAATAAAATTCTGCTGCCAGAATTTTATTGTCAAGTTCAATATGTCCAAGATCATTGCTATTGATCCGTGGCTCCTTTGGGGGTGCACCTTTGGACTTAGTTGCTGTAGTATATGTCTAGTTTGTGTTCATGTCCTTTGCCATGATATTTGAGTGCTGTAGTTTAATTATTTTGTGCTCCGAAGTTGCTATGTTGCTGTAATTTTCAGCTTTCGCTCATTTCTTGTTTCGGGCATAACTTTTAGCCCGTAACTCCGATTTCAGCGAATCTTATATGAAACTCGATTGTTTTTTTGTGAAGATTCATAATATCAGATTGTTATCATGTTTTGAGGTGTTTTGCTTGAGTGATATTTTACGTGCTCCGTGTGCATCCTTAGCGCATCCATCATGCATCCATCATTTTCGAGTGCGCATTGCATCTTGTTGATTTGTGCTTGGTGTGATTGTTTTGTTTAGAGCCGGGAGCAGAGTCCGAGTTCGAGTACGAGCACGAGGTTGAGCACGAGGACCCTTCTTACGATCCGAACGACTTCTCTTCAGGCAAGATGACCGAACCCCGATAACATTACTATCTTTGCCTATTGCTAGTAGTTCCGCTCTATAGTTTTGCCTCGATGCCCATGATCTTATTGTCAGCCTCCTACTTGTAACCATTGCATGTTTAACCAACCTACCTATGCAAAACCGTTGCTTGGCTAAGTACGCTTCGCTCAGCCCTTCTTATAGCATTGCTAGTTGCAGGTGAAGATCGAAGATGCTTGCTTCATGTTGAAGTTTGGTTGGGTTATATCACACTATATAAATGCTTAAAATGAAATCATCTATATATTGGCAAGGGTGGAAGGCTAATCCTTTTGCTTGGTGATTTGTTCCACTCATGCCGTTAGGAACCGTATAAACCGGTGTTATGTTCCTTGATTATGCGTTCCTAACACGGTTGGGGTGTATGGGACCCCCTCGATAAACCGCTAAGTGCTAAGTCTTTTCCAGCAAGTCCCAACATTGGTACTATTCGCCTAAATAACTAAAACTTTCCGAGGGAGTAATTAACCCGAGGCTTAATTAATTCAACCCCCCTGGGCCAGTGCTCGATTTGAGTGTTGGTCCAAACTAGAGTCGTGTGCGGGGCCCCCCTTGGCAACTTGGGTATTTCGGCCACTGTACGCTGTGCTCATCCGGTCGTGGCCTGAGACGAGATACGCGCGGCTACTATCAGGGTGTCGGCACGCCGGGAGGATTTGCTGGATTAGCCTTACCTTAGCTCGGTATATCTTGAGCACGGGATTCCGAGAATACTCGGGTCTTCCCACTTTGGAGTTGCGACTCCGCGGATCGTGGGCTTGTAATGGGTCAAGTTGGAACACCCCTGCAGGGTTTGAACTTTCGAAAGCCGTGCCCGCGGTTATATGGCAGATGGGAGCTTGTTAATATCCGGTTGTAGATAACTTGACACAATGTTTCTAATACACTACCAGCGTGCATTCAGTGACCGTCAATTTCCGAATAGGGATTCGGGAGTTGAACACGGAGGGGTTATGTTTGAGGTGTTGTAGCTAGGATCACTTCGTGATCACTTCTCGTTCGAGGCTTTCTCTTCTCGCTCTCACTCACGTAAGCTAGTTGCTAGTTGCTGCTGCAGACACTTATTCTTTTCTTCAGCCTTATCCTCTCCCAAAGGATTAAATAGTCTTGTTACCCGGGAACGGGATTGCTGAGTCCTCTGTGGCTCACAGTTACTTCACCACACCAGATGCAGGTCCAGTTGTGAGCTATCCAGGTGATGGCACCGAGCTGGATTGGGAGTACGACGAGGTGCGTAGTCGGTACTATGTTCGATATCCGGATGATCAGTAGTGGAGACTCCTACTAGGATTTGATCCGCCTGTGGTTTATTTATCTAAGTTTGGTATCTTGACATTTGGATTTTGCCCTTAGAGGGTTGTGATGTTCTTAATGTATGATGATTGAGAATTGAATTGTAATTCTGTGACGTGGCGAGTGTAAGACAACTATTTATGTTTGCAATCCCCTCTTTTACATGAGATGTGCAAATATTACCAAACTTGAGATCATTCTAGGATGGACTTATGCCTTTAAGTCGTGCCTCGACACGTAGGAGGTATAACTCCATCCTGGGCATTACAAGTTGGTATTCAGAGCCTTCTTCGACCTAGGAGCCCCCACTGTTTGATCGAATCATTGACGGTCGAGTCTAGGCACACACTGAAAACTTTTTGAGTCCTATATTATATCGGAGAGTAGGATTTCTTTGCTTCTCATCCCCTTTCTCTCTGGTGAGGACTCCTGACGACTACTCTTGTCTCTCCTATCTTCAAAAATTGCACCAAATTTTTTTTAGGAATCCCGCGAGTATTCTGGGATTGTTTCGATGTTCTTGTGACGAGGATATTGTTCTCGGTGCCTCCTGTTCCCGGGGAGTTGAGCTTCGGGGTATTGTCGTCACAAGCATATCGCGGCAGTACTAAATACTTAAGACGGCCGACATCGAAAATCTCTCCTATACAGCCAGTGGCAAGATAACCCCGACATCACCCAGTACTGGGGAGGTAGTTCGGGAGTATTGCCATAGCTTGTTATAGTGGATGCTTTTCGAAGGTCCGAGGTACACAGTTTCCGAGATAGACTGGTTATGTGTTGAAGGATGGATACACCTGGATGTAGGTTTAGAGTTGATTGCGCGGTGCTTCCCGTGTATCCCCAACACCTGATTGCATAACTGGAATCTTTCAGAAATCGATAGGTGGGTTTATCCAGTAGATCGTAGGCATTCTTCCAACGAATGCAGGTTAGCGAGTTCGGGGTTCTACATTGAGTGAAGTGGTTTATGACCGATGTTACTATCAGGAGTTGCATCTTAAAGGATCCTTGGCTATGCTGATCCGGGGATTGCAAAACCTTTTCGTAACGCGTTCATATGCTTTCAGCACAAAGATGTTAGGACGAAACTCCTCTCTTGTGTTTGTTCCCGTCCATACCTTGTTGTTTTTCTTATTTACCTTTTGTCCCCTATGTGGCTTCTCGTGAAGATTGATGTTATCATTTAACTGAGAATTTCATTCGTTCCTCTTGTTCGAATGATTTCATTCGTTCTTATTGTTCGAATGATAATTGTGAAGACTTGTTGCAATTCATGCCATTGATTCAGCTTATACCATTTGTCAATCAATTGCTGATTCGTGGTCATCTCTTTCAGGATGGCTCCGAAAAAGGTTCCCAATGCTAACCCAGAGGGTGAAGAGGTCCCAGATCGTCCTCCTTCCCCTCCTCCTCCGCCTGAGGCTTGGAGAGCGATTATGCAGACTACAGCTCAGAACACCCAGTTGTTGATGCAGATGATGCAACAGATGCAAGCTAATCAAGCTAATCAGGGTGTTCTAGGGAACCAAGGCAACTTCTTCAACCAGCAGCACCATGCTACTCTCAACCAGTTCTTGGCCAACAATCCTAAAGCTTTCAGTTACTGTGTCGACCCTCTTGATGCTGAAGATTGGTTAACCGACATAAAGAAGCATTTTGAGTGCAGTAATGTGAAGGAAGATGCTTATGTGAAGTTTGCAGCCTTCCAACTGAAAGATCAAGCAGCTGATTGGTGGCAGCAGTACAAAGACTCCAGGCCAGGTCAAGTGATCTCTTGGGAGAATTTCTGCAAGGACTTTCGCTCTCACCACATTCCTACAAGTGTCATCGAGGGTATGCGTGAGCAATTCCGCAACCTGAAGCAGGGCTCTATGACAGTCTATCAGTATAATGTCAAGTTCCAAAACCTCGCTCGCTATGCTAAGCAAGACATTCCTGATGCCAAGAGTAAAATCTATCAGTTCCGTGGAGGTCTCAAAGATGAACTTCAGCTTGCTCTCACTTTGTTCGAGCCCGATGAATTCGACAAGTTCTATAACATGGCTTTGAAACAAGAAGCAGCTCAGCTTAAGATGGAGGCTTCTAAGAAGAGAATTCGAGATGCCGTTCACTCTTCCTCATCGTCTCAGATGGTCTCGAAGCATCAGAAATTTTGGCTTCCTCCTCCTCCAGTGATTCGAGCTCCATACAACAACTCCAACAACTCCAACAACAAGAACTCTGGTGGACGTGGTTTCTCCCACCCACCCAACCCGAGCAACCAGTCGAAGAAGCAGTTTCAGTCTCAAGGCTCCAAGTCAAGTGGTTCTCATTTCCGTCCTCTCTCTGAAGTGGTGTGCAACAGATGTGGACAGAAGGGTCATTATGCCAACAGATGTCCGAATCCGAAGCGCCTTCCTCCTCCTCCGCCTGTCAGTACAGCGATTGTCAAGCATGATCCAAAGTCTGCAAGGGTCAATCTGATGAGTGCAGCTGAAGCGGAGAACTCTTCTGATGTCATTTTGGGTAACCTTCCAGTGAACTCTATCCCTGCTAAAGTTTTGTTCGATTCAGGTGCTTCACATTCTTTCATGTCAAGACCTTTTGCTTTGTCACATGATATGCCATTGCAAGCTTTGCCGAGTCCGATGTCTGTGCTTTCTCCGGGTTTGCTCATGAACTCCAACAACTTTGTTCCGAATGTGTCTATTCGCATGGGTGATTATCGATTTCTGGCTAATCCGGTGGTTCTTGGTAATTCCGACATTGACCTCATCCTCGGGATGGATTGGCTTTCTCAGCACGATGCTCACATTGATTGTGCTCAAAAGGAAGTCAAGATGACTCATCCTGATGAAGATGTGATTATCTTCGCCTCCAGGGATAACACTATCAGGCTTTTCTCTCTCAATGATAAGGGCGAAATTAATGCCATATCTCAAATTCCGGTGGTGAACGAATATCAAGACGTCTTTCCTGAAGAACTTCCAGTCATGCCTCCACACCGTTAGGTGGAATTTGTCATTGAACTCGAGCCGGGTACTGAGCCAGCATGCCGGCGTCCGTACAAGCTCTCTCCGGATGAATTGAAGGAATTGAAGAAGCAGCTTGATAAGCAGGAGAGTATGGGTCTCATCAGGCCTAGTACCTCTCCTTGGGGCTGTGGTGTCTTATTTGTCAAGAAGAAAGATGGCACAGAGCGTCTCTGTGTTGATTACCGGCCATTGAACAAGAAGACAATAAAGAACAAGTATCCGCTCCCCAACATCAACGAACTCTTTGAGCAGCTCAAAGGAGCTAAAGTGTTCTCTAAGCTTGACCTCCGAATGGGCTATCATCAAATTCGCATTCGCGAGGAAGACATTCCCAAGACGGCCTTCAGAACGAGCTACGGTTCATACGAGTATACCGTCATGTCCTTCGGTCTCGCCAATGCTCCTCCTACCTTTTCAAGGATGATGCATTACATCTTCAACCCCTATACTGGCGAGTTTGTGCTTGTGTATCTGGATGATATTCTGGTGTTTTCCAAGAATGAAGAAGATCACGAAAAGCACTTACGTCTGGTTCTTGATCGACTCCGAGAGCATAAATTCTATGCCAAGTTCTCCAAGTGCGAGTTTTGCTTCGATAAGGTTTTGTACCTGGGCCATATCATCTCAGCTGACGGTATTGCGGTTAATCCCGAGAAAGTTGAAGCAATTGTCAACTGAGAAGCTCCTCAGAACGTCAAGCAGCTCCGCAGTTTTCTGGGTCTTGCCAGCTATTGTAGAAGGTTTGTTGAGAACTTCTCCAAGATTGCCAAGCCTCTTTCCAACTTGCTTCAGAAGAATGTCAAATACTTTTGGTCGCCAGAGTGTGAAGTGGCATTCAAAACTCTCAAAGAGAAGCTTGTCTCTGCTCCAGTTCTGACTCCTCCAGATGAATCCAAGCCCTATGAAGTTTTCTGTGATGCTTCTCTTCAAGGTCTTGGTGGTGTGCTTATGCAAGATAAGAGAATTGTGGCGTACACTTCTCGTCAACTAAAGCCAAGTGAGAAGAACTATCCCACACATGATCTTGAGCTAGCAGCTGTGGTACATTCTTTGATCACGTGGAGACATCTGTTGTTGGGCAGAAAGGTCGACATCTTCACTGATCACAAGAGCTTGAAGTACATCTTCACACAGCCGCATCTGAACCTCCGTCAGACTCGTTGGGTTGAAATGATCCAAGAGTACAATCCCAGCATCGAATACACTCCTGGCAAGGCGAATGTGATTGCAGATGCTTTGAGCAGAAAGGCATATTGCAACAACCTTCTTATCAAGCCGTACCAGCCTAAGCTTTGTGAAGCATTCAGAAAACTCAACCTCCAAGTTGTTCCGCAGGGTTTTCTTGCAAATCTTCAAATTGCTCCTACCTTTGAGGATCAAGTCCTTGAGGCCCAGCTCAGTGATACCATGGTGAAGAAGGTGAAACATGCTATTTCTAAGGGCATTCCGAAATACAAGTGCTTCCGCGTTGATGAGAGAGATACCTTGTTCTTCGAGGACAGACTCGTTGTTCCCAAAGGTGATCTCAGGAAGCTCATAATGGAAGAAGCTCATGATTCTCTCCTTTCCATTCATCCTGGCAGTTCCAAGATGTATCAAGACCTCAAGCAGTCTTACTGGTGGACACGCATGAAAAGGGAGATTGCCCAGTTCGTGAATGAATGTGATGTATGCAGAAGAGTCAAAGCAGAACATCAACGTCCAGCCGTTCTTCTCCAACCTCTTCCTATTCCCGAGTGGAAGTTCGACCACATTGAAATGCACTTCGTCACAGGCTTTCCTAAATCCAAGCGAGGAAATGATGCTATCTTTGTGGTGATTGACAAGCTTACCAAAGTCGCTCACTTCCTGCTAGTCAAATAATCAATCAATGCAGCTCAACTTGCAGAGCTGTACACTTCCAGAATTGTGTCTTTACATGGCATTCCTCAAGTTATATCCTCAGACCGTGGAAGCTTGTTCACATCAAGGTTCTGGGACTCCTTTCAGTCCGCCATGGGCACTAAGATCAGGTTCAGCACTGCTTTTCACCCTCAGACTAGTGGTCAAGTCGAGCGAGTGAATCAGATTCTAGAAGACATGCTCAGAGCCTGTGTCATCTCCTTTGGCATGAAATGGGAAGACTGCCTTCCATTTGCCGAGTTCTCTTACACCAACAGCTTTCAAGCAAGTGCAGGCAAAGCTCCGTTTGAAATCCTCTATGGCAGAAAGTGTCGTACCCCTCTCAACTGGTCTGAAACAGGCCAACGTCAACTTCTTGGCAATGACTTGATCTCAGAGGCCGAAGAAATGTGCAAAGTCATACGTGAGAATCTCAAGGCCGCTCAGTCGCGTCAGAAGAGCTACTATGACGGCAAGCATCGTGATTTGGCATTCAACATTGACGATCATGTCTATCTCCGTGTGTCTCCGATGAAAGGCACCCAAAGATTCGGTATCAAAGGAAAGCTTGCTCCTAGATACGTCGGGCCTTTCAAGATTCTTGGCAAAAGAGGCGACCTAGCCTATCAACTTGAGCTCCCTCCAAACTTCGCAAATGTTCATGATGTGTTCCATGTGTCTCAACTTCGCAAATGCTTCAAGGCACCTGAGCGCATGATTTCGTTTGAAGAGATTGATCTTCAACAAGACCTGTCCTACCGAGAGTATCCAGTTGCCATTCTCGAAGAAACCGAACGCAAGACCCGCAACAAGTCCATCAAATTTCTGAAAGTCAAGTGGTCACATCACACCGACCGAGAGGCTACGTGGGAACGAGAAGATCATCTTCGTTCCGAGTACCCTTCCTTTTTTCCAGTCCTAGGTCTCGGGACGAGATATTTTGTAGTAGAGGAGAGTTTGTAATGCCCCGGATGTAATACTTTCCCTTTTGGGTATATAATATATCTCCGGCTTCATCTATTTCCATTCTGGGTTCTTTGTCTTTCGGGTTTTCGTCGTTTTGTTGTGTGAGTGTGTGGCATTCATTCATATCATGTAGACATGTGCATCGCATTGCATTTGTGTTGTCGGTTGCATCCGGTTCCACGCGTTCCTTCCCGTTGCCCGTTTCGCGTTCCGGAGCTCCCTCACGTGTTCGTGGCGTCCCGTAGGCCTACTTTGTTGTTTGGGCGTGTAACGTTACCGGTGTGCCGCGAGGTTGTTGTGTGTGTTGTTGTTTTGTTGTGTGCTACCCGCCTCTCAAATCTCGTCGCGTTTGGACTCCGTTGGCTATCCCATCAGTTATTCGTGTGGGTCCAAAGTGCCTTCACTTTGTGTCCCAGAAACACCCCTACAGCTGCTACTACCTTCTCATAGGCCTTTCTAAACTACCCCCGCGGTCGGATCCGTCGGATCGCGATCGGAGGGCTCCTAACAACCTCATTTTTTCCCCTAACCCTAAAAACCTGCTATATATAGACCCCTAGCCTATTTTTTGGGCATCCCTAACCTCTAGCCCTTCTTCCCTTTTTTTTCTTTTCTTCTCTCCTCATTTATTTTTCCAGATCCACTGCCACTTGGCAGCTCGATCCCGCCGCCGTCCTGTCGAAGCGACCGACCACCGCCGCGTTTCCTTCGCCTGGGTCAACGCTACGCCGATCTCCCGCGCCTGGAGATCGAGCCAACCGCTGACTGGCCTCCCTTCGACGCCAGATCGAAGCCGCCGCTTCGCCTGGACTGCGCGAGCGACGCGTGGACCACTTCGCCGAGGCCCTCGCGTCGTGGGCCTTCCCTCCTCCGCAGGCCAGGCGCCCTCGTTCCCCTTCCCATGCTAGCCGAGCGGGCCCAAGCCGCCTCGCCTTCCCCGCCGATCTCCTCCTGGGGCCCGAAGGCCCAGGCCACTTCGCGCGCCGCTCCGGGCCACCGAAGCCACTCCTCGCCCGGACCGCACTCCACCAGGCCACCGCGGGCCGCCGCTCGCCAGGCTCCGCCGCCCCAGCGCCGGGCCCCTCCAGTTCCAGGTCGCCGCAGCCGGGCCGCTCCACCAGGCCGGCCTCCCTCCGCCTCCGCGGGCCGGCTCGCACTGCACCGCCGGGCCGGATCCATCCGCGAAGCCCGTTGGTTTTTTTTCCTTTTGCAGATCTGAGGTTATTTCTAACCCTAGATCTGGGTATTATTTTGATCTGTGATGTATTTTTCCAACTGCTCTAACTGCTAGTGTGTTTGTCCGTTTCGCGCATGTAGCATGTCCAGACGTTCGTGGGATCGTGCACTACGTTTCATCTTTTAGTGTCATGCATGTTAGAGATCATCTAGGTGCTTGTTTTGCTGTTGCAAGAGTGCATCATGATATAAACTGCTGATATGTGATGTTTTTATGTCATCTTTGCCATGTGATATCTTTTAGCTCGTTTGTCCGAATGATGCAAATGACATGTCCACGTGTTCGTCTTGCCATGCTCTACATGTTGTATGTGCTAGGTAGCATGATAGATTTATTTTTGCCATGTTTATCTTCGTTGCAAAGTGCCATGTGGCTGTGCTGTTGTTTCACTTGTTATGAAATGCCATCTTGTTGAGCTCGTTGCTATCGTTGTGTTTATCTCCATGAAGCATGCTTGTGTGTTTCGGGATCACCATCATGTGTACTTTGAAGAGGTGCTTACCACTTGCCATGTTTAGTTTCGAGGTGACTTAAACATGCTCTTTTAGATGCCATGATGAAATTGCTGTTTTAGGACCCTAGATCACAATTGCTGTTTTATTGTCAAGTTCAATATGTCCAAGATCATTGCTATTGATCCGTGGCTCCTTTGGGGGTGCACCTTTGGACTTAGTTGCTGTAGTATATGTCTAGTTTGTGTTCATGTCCTTTGCCATGATATTTGAGTGTTGTAGTTTAATTATTTTGTGCTCCGAAGTTGCTATGTTGCTGTAATTTTCAGCTTTCGCTCATTTCTTGTTTCGGGCATAACTTTTAGCCCGTAACTCCGATTTCAGCGAATCTTATATGAAACTTGATTGTTTTTCTGTGTAGATTCATAATATCAGATTGTTATCATGTTTTGAGGTGTTTTTCTTGAGTGATATTTTACGTGCTCCGTGTGCATCCTTAGCGCATCCATCATGCATCCATCATTTTCGAGTGCGCATTGCATCTTGTTGATTTGTGCTTGGTGTGATTGTTTTGTTTAGAGACGGGAGCCGAGTCCGAGTTCGAGTACGAGCACGAGGTTTCCAACGAGGTTGAGCACGTGGACCCTTCTTACGATCCGAACGACTTTTCTTCAGGCAAGATGACCGAACCCCGATAACATTACTATCTTTGCCTATTGCTAGTAGTTCCGCTCTATAGTTTTGCCTCGATGCCCATGATCTTCTTGTCAGCCTCCTACTTGTAACCATTGCATGTTTAACCAACCTACCTATGCAAATTCGTTGCTTGGCTAAGTACGCTTCGCTCAGCCCTTCTTATAGCATTGCTAGTTGCAGGTGAAGATCGAAGATGCTTGCTTCATGTTGAAGTTTGGTTGGGTTATATCACACTATATAAATGCTTAAAATGAAATCATCTATATATTGGCAAGGGTGGAAGGCTAAGCCTTTTGCTTGGTGATTTGTTCCACTCATGCCGTTAGGAACCTCATAAACCGGTGTTATGTTCCTTGATTATGCGTTCCTAACACGGTTGGGGTGTATGGGACCTCCTCGATAAACCGCTAAGTGCTAAGTCTTTTCCAGCAAGTCCCAACATTGGTACTATTCGCCTAAACAACTAAAACTTTGTGAGGGAGTAATTAACCCGAGGCTTAATTAATTCAACCCCCCTGGGCCAGTGCTCGATTTGAGTGTTGGTCCAAACTAGAGTCGTGTGCGGGGCCCCCCTTGGCAACTTGGGTATTTCGGCCACTGTACGCTGTGCTCATCCGGTCGTGGCCTGAGACGAGATACGCGCGGCTACTATCAGGGTGTCGGCACGCCGGGAGGATTTGCTGGATTAGCCTTACCTTAGCTCGGTATATCTTGAGCACGGGATTCCGAGAATACTCGGGTCTTCCCACTTTGGAGTTGCGACTCCGCGGATCGTGGGCTTGTAATGGGTCAAGTTGGAACACCCCTGCAGGGTTTGAACTTTCGAAAGTCGTGCCCGCGGTTATGTGGCAGATGGGAGCTTGTTAATATCCGGTTGTAGATAACTTGACACAATGTTTCTAATACACTACCAGCATGCGTTCCGTGACCGTCAATTTCCGAATAGGGATTCGGGAGTTGAACACGGAGGGGTTATGTTTGAGGTGTTGTAGCTAGGATCACTTCGTGATCACTTCTCGTTCGAGGCTTTCTCTTCTCGCTCTCACTCACGTAAGCTAGTTGCTAGTTGCTGCTGCAGACACTTATTCTTTCTTCAGCCTTATCCTCTCCCAAAGGCTTAAATAGTCTTGTTACCCGGGAACGGGATTGCTGAGTCCTCTGTGGCTCACAGTTACTTCACCACACCAGATGCAGGTCCAGTTGTGAGCTATCCAGGTGATGGCACCGAGATGGATTGGGAGTATGACGAGGAGCGTAGTCGGTACTATGTTCGATATCCGGATGATCAGTAGTGGAGACTCCTACTTGGATTCGATCCGCCTGTGGTTTATTTATCTAAGTTTGGTATCTTGACATTTGGATTTTGCCCTTAGAGGGTTGTGATGTTCTTAATGTATGATGATTGAGACTTGAATTGTAATTCTGTGACGTGGCGAGTGTAAGCCAACTATTTATGTTTGCAATCCCCTCTTTTACATGAGATGTGCAAAGATTACCAAACTTGAGATCATTCTAGGATGGACTTATGCCTTTAAGTCGTGCCTCGACACGTAGGAGGTATAACTCCATCCTGGGCATTACATCTTGAGACCTGAAAGTTATTGTGAATGTAGTTAGTTCATGATCTTGTTGAAAACCTGAATGCTAGCTTACATATTTACAACAACAAGAGCAAACAGAGTTTGTCAACGTTTTTCTTTATCACTTTCAGTTTATCAACTGAATTGCTTGAGGACAAGCAAAGGTTTAAGCTTGGGGGAGTTGATACGTCTCCAACGTATCTACTTTGCCAAACACTTTTGCCCTTGTTTTGGACTCTAACTTGCATGATTTGAATGGAACTTACCCGGACTGACGCTGTTTTCAGCAGAACTACCATGGTGTTTTTTTTTTGTGCAGAATAAAAAGTTCTCGGAATCGCCTGAAAATCAACGGAGAATTTCAGAAAATATAAAAAATATCTGCAAGAAGATCTGCACCGGGGGGTCAACACCCTGTCCTCGAGGGTGGGGGCACGCCTCCCTACCTCGAGGGCCCCCCGATGCCCCATCGACAAATCCCTAGGCCCTATATATTCTGTTTCATGGAGAAAAAAATCAAGGAGGAAGAATTATCGCGTTTCACGAGACGGAGCCGCCGCCATGCCCTAATCTCTCTCGGGAGGGCTGATCTGGAGTCCGTTCGGCGCTCCGAAGAGTGGAGATCGTCGCCATCGTCATCATCAACCTTCCTCCATCACCAATTCCATGATGCTCCCGCCGCGTGTGAGTAATTCCATCGTAGGCTTGCTGGACGATGATGGGTTGGATGGGATCTATCATGTAATCGAGTTAGTTTTGTTAGGGTTTGATCCCTAGTATCCACTATGTTCTGAGATTGATGTTGCCATGACTTTGCTATGCTTAATGCTTGTCACTAGGGCCCGAGTGCCAAGATTTAAGATCTGAACGTATTATGTTTTCATGAATATATGTGTGTTCTTGATCCTATCTTGCAAGTCTACAGTCACCTACTATGTGTTATGATCCGGCAACCCCAAAGTGACAATAATCAGGACCACTCCCGGTGATGACCTTAGTTTGAGGAGTTCATGTATTCACTATGTGTTAATGCTTTGGTCCGGTACTCTATTAAAAAGAGGCCTTAATATGCCTTAGTTTCTAATAGGACCCCTCTACCACGGGAGGGTAGGACAAAAGATGTCATGCAAGTTCGTTTCCATAAGCACGTATGACTATATTCGGAATACATGCCTACATTGCATTGATGAACTGGAGCTAGTTCTGTGTCACCCTAGGTTATAACTTCTACATGATGAATTGCATCCAACGTAATTTCTCATCACCGATCCAATGCCTACGAGCTTTACCTATATTGCTTGCCGCTTATTAACTTTTCTGTTGCTATTATCACAAAAACTACAAAAACACTATCTTTACTTTTATTGCTGCTACCACCACTATCATATTACTTTGCTACTAAACTATCTTGCTGCAGATACTAAGTTTCTAGGTGTGGTTGAATTAACAACTCAGCTGCTAATACTTAAGAGTATTCTATGGCTCCCCTTGTGTCGAATCAACAAATTTGGGTTTAATACTTTACCCTTGAAAACTGTTGCGATCCCCTACACTTGTGGGTTATCAGCGTATGATGATGATCATATCAATACTGGAACTACTTCCAACACACATCGTCACCTCACCCTCAACTAGTCTCCGTTTATTCTGCAACTCCTGTTTCGAGTTACTAATCTTAGCAACCGAACAAGTATTAAATACCTTGGTTCACTTTGCCATCCTTCTTATCCGCCAAATATTTGGGGAACTTCTGCTTCCAGTGACCATTTCCTTTGCAGTTAGACGCACTCAGTTTCAGGCTTAGGTCTAGCTTTGGGCTTCTTCACAGGAGTGACAACTTGCTTGCCATTCTTCCCCTTGCCCTTTTTTTGAAACTAGTGGTCTTGTTAACCATCAACAATTGATGCTCTATATTGATTTCTACCTTTGTCGATTTCAGCATCACGAAGAGCTCGGGAATCATTTTCGTCATCCCTTGCATATTATAGTTCATCACGAAGTTCTAGTAACCTGGTGATAGTGGCCAGAGAACTCTGTCAATCACTATCTTATCTGGAAGATTAACTCCCGCTTGATTCATGCGATTGAAGTGCTCAGACATTCTGAGCACATGCTCATTGGTTGAGCTATTCTCCTCCATCTTGTAGGCAAAGTACTTGTCGGAGGTCTCATACCTCTCGACACGGGCATGAGTCTGAAATACTATTTTCAACTCTTGGAACATCTCATATACTCTATGGCGTTCAAAACATTTTTGAAGTCCCGGTTATAAGCCATAAAGCATGGCGCACTAAACTATCAAGTAGTCATCATACCGACCTTGTCAACATTCATCACGTCTACATCTGCTCCTGCAATAGGTTTTTCACCTAGCGGTGCATCAAGGACATAATACTTCTGTGCAACAATGAGGATAATCCTCAGATCACGGAACTAGTCCATGTCATTGCTACTAACATCTTTTAACTTAGTTTTCTCTAGGAACATAACAAAAACATAGGGGAGCTATAACGCGAGCTATTGATCTACAACATAATTTGCAAATACTATCAAGAGTAATTTCATGATAAATTAAACTTCAATTAATCATATTACTTAAGAACTCACACTTAGATAAACATCCCTCAAGTCATCTAAATAATCACATGATCCATATCAACTAAACCATGTCTGATCATCATGTGAGATGGAGTAATTTCATGTTGATCATATCTACCATATGATTCACGCTCGACCTTTCGGTCTCTAGTGTTCCGAGGCCATGTCTGTACATGCTAGGCTTGTCAAGTTTAACCCGAGTATTCTGCATGTGCAAAACTGTCTTACACCCGTTGTATGTGAACGTAGATCTTATCACACCCGATCATCACGTGGTGTCTCAGCACGACGAACTGTCGCAATGGTGCATACTCAGGGAGAACACTTGTACCTTGAAATTTTGTAAGGGATCATCTTATAATGCTAACGCCGTACTAAGCAAAATAAGAAGCATAATAAGATAAACATCACATGCAATCAAAATATGTGACATGATATGGCCATCATCATCTTGTGCTTTTGATCTCCATCTCCAAAGCATCGTCATGATCTCCGTCATCATCGGCTTGACACCATGATCTTCATCGTAGCGTCATGGTCGTCTCACCAACTATTGCTACTACTACTATCGCTAAGTCACAGTGGTAAAGTAAAGCAATTACATGGCTTTCGCAATTCATACAATAAAGAGACAACCATAAGGCTCCTGCCGGTTGCCGATAATTTACAAAACATGATCATCTCATACAATAACGTATAACTCATCACGTCTTGACCATATCACATCACAACATGCCCTGCAATAACAAGTTAGACGTCCTCTACTTTGTTGTTGCAAGTTTTCCGTGGCTGCTATGGGCTTCTAGCAAGAACCGTTCTTACCTACCCATCACTATTTTAACCTTCCACAAGGACCGGGCATAGTCACACTCGATTCAACTAAAGTTGGAGAAACTGACACCTGCCAGCCACCTATGTGCAAATCACATCGATAGAACCAGTCTCATGAACGCAGTCATGTAATGTCGGTCCGGGCCGCTTCATCCAACAATACAACCGAATCAAAGTATGACATGTTGGTAAGCAATATGACTATTAT
This sequence comes from Secale cereale, assembly GCA_902687465.1. Taxonomy (NCBI): domain Eukaryota; kingdom Viridiplantae; phylum Streptophyta; class Magnoliopsida; order Poales; family Poaceae; genus Secale; species Secale cereale. Next base: position 155,044,687 of record LR738714.1, on the reverse strand, counting down.
CGCCCACAACTCATTGCGTTCTACTCGTGCATATCATCTATGCATAGACCTGGCTCTGATACCACTGTTGGGGAATGTAGTATTTCAAAAAAATCCTACGATCATGGAAGATCTATCTAGGAGAATCATATCAACAAGCAGGGAGAGTGTGCCCACATACCCACGTAGACCGAAAGCGGAAGCATTTAGTAACGCGATTGATGTAGTCGAACAACTTCACGATACAATCGATCCAAGTACCAAACGTACGGCATCTCCGTGTTCAGCACACATTCAGCATGATGACGTCCCTCGATATCTTGATCTAATTGAGGACGAGGGAGAGTTTCGTCAACATGACGGCGTGGTGACGGTGTTGATGATCCGATCCATGCAGGGCTTTGCCTAAGCACTACGACAATATGAACTGAGGTGGAATCTGTGGAGGCGGCACCGCACATGGCTAAAACAACTGTTAACTTGTGTGTTCTAGGGTTCCCCTGCCCCCGTATATAAAGGAGCAAGGGGGGAGGCCGGCCGGCCCCTATAGGGCGCGCCCAAGGGGGCAATCCTACTCCTACTAGGAGTAGGAATCCCCCTTTCCTAGTCGAACTAGGAGAAGAAGGAAAGAAGGAAGAGGAGAAGGAAGGAGGGGGAGCCGCCCCTTCCCCTAGTCCAATTTGGACTAGGCCCATGGGGGGCATGAGGCCAGCCCTTGGCTGCCTTCCTGTCTCTCCCCTAAAGCCCAATAAGGCCCATTACTTCTTCGGTGGTTCAGATAACCCTTTCGGCACTCCGATATTTATCCAGTGACACCCGAAACTCATCCGGTGTCCGAATAATATCGTCCAATATATCATTATTTATGTATCGACCATTTCAAGACTCCTCGTCATGTCTGTGATCTCATCCAAGACTCTGAGCAAACTTCGGTCATCAGAAACACATAACTCATAATACAAATTGTCATCGAACGTTAAGTGTGCGGACCCTACGGGTTCGAGAACTATGTAGACATGACCGAGACATATCTCTAGTCAATAACCAATAGTGAAACCAGGATGCTCATATTGGTTCCTACATATTCTATAAAGATCTTTATCGGTCAAACCGCATAACAACATACGTTGTTCCCTTTGTCATCGGTATGTTACTTGCCTGAGATTCAATCGTCGGTATCATCATACCCAGTTCTATCTCGTTACTGGCAAGTCTCTATACTCGTTCCCTAATACATCATCTCGTGACTAACTCATTAGTCATTTTCTTGCAAGGCTTATTATGATTAGTATTACCGAGAGGGCCCAAAGATACCTCTCTGACACTCGGAGTGACAAATCCTATTCTTGATCTATGCCAACACCACAAACACCTTCAGAAACACATGTAGAGCATATTTATAATCACCCAGTTACGTTGTGAAATTTGATAGCACACAAGGTGTTTCTCCGGTATTTGGGAGTTGCATAATCTTATAGTCAGAGGAACATGTATAAGTCATGAAGAAAGCAATAGCAATAAAACTAAACGATCATAGTGCTAAGCTAACGGATGGGTCTTGTCCATCACATCATTCTCTAATGATGTGATCCCATTCATCAAATGACAACACGTGTCTATGGTTAGGAAACATAACCATCTTTGATCAACGAGCTAGTCAAGTAGAGGCATACTAGGGACACTCGGTTTTGTCTATGTATTCACACATGTACTAAGTTTCCGGTTAATACAATTCTAGCACGAATAATAAACATTTATCATGATATAAGGAAATATAAATAACAACTTTATTATTACCTCTAGGGCATATTTCCTTCAATAATACCTAACTTTGCGGGCTGACAGGGTGCATTAAATGCACCGCTTAGTGTCACATCACTGGTTTCCCGGCAAGGCTTGCCGGGCTATCTTGCCAGCTCCGCGCCTATCTCCTTAACACGTCGCAGGACGGGTGTCAACTGTAGGTTCTTCCTTGAGGAAACGGCTACCATGTGGCTAATGGCTGCCACTTAATCATCTTGCGGGTTGACACCGCATTGATTGATGATGTGGGTCATGCTTGAGTGATCAGTGTGGTGGTTTTTTCTCCGCGAGCCCCCGGCAGGGCCAGCCGGGGAGTCTTGTTTGTTGCTTTGGGGGTGGCCTTGCCCCTTACCGGGCTCTCCTGCTCGGCAAGGGAGGCCCTTCTCTTGGTGAAGTCTTGCTTCTCCGGCTCGGCATTGGTCTCTCTAATCCGAGCTGGTACTTTGGATCTCTTGGTCTCTTATAATCTAACTTGGGCTGGTGCTTCAATCTTGTTCTTGCGCCTGTGCACAGTCTGGGAAACAGACCCAGGGTTTGTTGCACCCACAGAAGCCCCCAGGCCTGCCCCGATCGCGCTGCTGAGCGTCGTCAGGGTAGGGCCTAATAAGTGCACAGGCAGGGCTGCTGAAGAGGTTGGTTCCTTGAAGTCTCCATTGTTGCTTCATTGGCCTTGATTCTGGGGCAGTTTTTGGTTTCCGCGCATGTCGTGTAAAGCCAACAGTGGTGGGGTGATATGTCTCCAATGTATCTATCATTTTTGATTGTTCCATGCTATTATATTATCCTTCTAGGATGTTTTATGGGCTTTTGTATACACTTTTATATGATTTTTGGGACTAACCAATTAACACAGAGCCCAGAGCCCAGTGCTAGTTTCTGTTTTTCTCCTGTTTTAGAATATCACAGAAAATGGAATATCAAACAGAGCCCAATTGACCTGAAACTCAACGGAGGATGTTTTTGGACAAAAAGAAGACCAGAGAGTACCGGAGGAGGACCAGAAGGTCCACGGGGTGCCCACGAGGGTGGGGGGCGCGCCCCCTCTCCCTGGGCGCGCCCCCTACCTCGTGGACAGCCCGGAGACCCCGTTTACTTGCCCCTGACTCCAACACCTCCTATATATACTAAAACCTCCAGAAAATAACCTAGATCGGGAGTTCCGCCGCCGAAAGCCTCTGTTGCCACCGAAAACCAATCTAGACCCATTCTGGCACCCTGCCGAAGGGGGGAATCCCTCTCCGGTAGCTATATTCATCATCCCGGTGCTCTCCATGACGAGGAGGGAGTAGTCCACCCTCGGGGCTGAGGGTATGTAACAGTAGCTATGTGTTTGATCTCTCTCTCTCTCTCTCTCTCTCTCTCTCTCGTGTTCTTGAGATGGCACGATCTTGATGTATCGCGAGCTTTGCTATTATAGTTGGATCTTATGATGTTTCTCCCCCATCTACTCTCTTGTAATGAATTGAGTTTTCCCTATGAAGTTATCTTATCGGATTGAGTCTTTAAGGATTTGAGAACACTTGATGTATGTCTTGCGTGGGATACCTGTAGTGACAATGGGGTATTCTATTGATTCACTTGATGTATGTTTTGGTGATCAACTTGCGTGTTCCGTGACCTTGGGAATATATGCATAGGGGTTGGCACACGTTTTCGTCTTGACTCTCCGGTAGAAACTTTGGAGCACTCTTTGAAGTTCTTTGTGTTGGTTCAATAGATGAATCTGAGATTGTGTGATGCATATCGTATAATCATGCCCACGGATACTTGAGGTGAGAATGGAATATCTAGGTGACATTAGGGTTTTGATTGATTTGTGTCTTAAGGTGTTATTCTAGTACGAACTCTAGGATAGATCGAACGGAAAGAATAGCTTTATGCTATTTTACTACGGACTCTTGAATAGATCGATCAGAAAGAATAACTTTGAGGTGGTTTCATACCCTACCATAATCTCCTCGTTTGTTCTCCGCTATTAGTGAATTTGGAGTGACTCTTTGTTGCATGTAGATGGATAGTTATATGATCTAGTTATGTTATTATTGTTGTGCACTAGTGAAAGTATGAACCCTAGGCCTTGTTTCCTATCATTGCACTACCATCTATGCTCACGTTTACCACTTACTACCTTGCTTTTTTATATTTTCTTATTACAAAAACCTATATCTACCATCCATATTGCACTTGCATCACCATCTCTTCACCGAACTAGTGCACCTATACAATTTACCATTGTATTTAGTGTGTTGGGGACTCAAGAGACTCTTTGTTATTTGGTTGCAGGGTTGTTTGAGAGAGACCATCTTCATCCTACGCCTCCCACGGATTGATAAATCTTAGGTCATCTACTTGAGGGAAATTTGCTACTGTCCTACAAACCTCTGCACATGGAGGCCCAACAACGTCTACAAGAAGAAGGTTGCGTAGTAGACATCAAGCTCTTTTCTGGCGCCATTGCCGGGGAGGTGAGTGCTTGAAGCTATATCTTTAGATCTTTCAATCGAATCTTTTAGTTTCTTGTTTTATCACTAGTTTAGTTTACAAAAGAAAACTACAAAAAATGGAATTAAGGTTACCTCATATGCTTCATCTTTTTAATATCCTTCGTGAAAATGATGGGAAGGAAAATTGTGCTCAAGTACTAGAAGAAGAATTACATAGAATGTTTGGCATAAAATATGTGCATGATGAGCATGATTGCAATGTTGTTAGTATGAATCCTTTGAATATCCATGGTGCTAATGATATGCAAAGCCACAAGCTTGGGGAAGCTATGTTTGATGAAGATGATATTTTTAGTCCCCCAAGTTTTGATGAGAAAATTTATTATGATAAAGCATGCCTCCTATTTATGATTATTATATTGATGAAAGTAGATTTGGAGAGGTCATGACTTTATTTAGTGATGAATCCACTATTTCGGAAGAGGTTCCAATTGATTATGCGAACAAAGTTGCTATCTATGATGATTATTGTGATGAATTGTATGCTATTAAGAATAATGATAACCATGAAACTTGTCATCATGATTTTAGTTTTAAATTGAATTATGCTTCACATGATAGTTATTTTGTTGAGTTTGCTCCCACTACTATTGATGAGAATAAATTTGCTTATGTGGAGAGTAGTAAAATTTCTATGCAAGTAGATCATGAAAAGAATGCTTTATGTGTTGGTTATATTGTTGAATTCATTCATGATGCTACTGAAAATTATTATGAGGGAGGAACATATGATTCTACATATTGCAATAATATCAAGTTTCCTCTCTATGTGCTTGAAGTTTTGAAGCTATGCTTGTTTTGCTTTCCTATGCTAGTCGATTATTGTTCCCATAAGTTGTTTGCTCGAAAAATCCCCATGCATAGGAAGTGGGTTAGACTTAAATTTTCTAGTCATATTCTTCATGATGCTCCCTTTATGTTTCAATTCTTATCTTTTATGCGAGCATCATTGAAATCATTGTGCCTAGCTGGGGGCGTTAAACGATAGCACTTGTTGGGAGGCAACCCAATTTTATTTTATTTGCTTTTGCTTGTGTTTAGGAATAAATATTGCATCTAGCTTCTGTTTAGATGTGGTTTTGTGTTTTAATTAGTGTTTGTGCCAAGTAGAACCTTTGGGAAGACTTGTGTGAAGTTTATATGATCATGCTGTAAAAAACAGAAACTTTAGCGCTCACAAGATTAGCCACCAAATTTTACTGGAGAGTGCTATTTAGTTGATTATTTTTTCAGATGATTGATAGACAAATTCCTCACATTTACCAATTTATTTCAATTCTTTTGGAGTTACAAAAGTATTCAAAAGTTACATATTACTACACATCTTCTGTTTTTGACAGATTGTGTTTTTCGTGTGTTGTTTGCTTATTTTGATGAATCTATGAGTAGTATTGGAGGATATGAATCATAGAGAAGTTGGAATACTGTAGGTTTAACACCAATATAAACAAAGAATGAGTTCATTACAGTACCTTAGAGTGGTGGTTTGTTTTCTTATACTAACGGAGCTCACGAGATTTTTGGCTAAGTTTTGTGTTGTGAAGTTTTCAAGTTTTGAGTATGGCTTTGATGGACTATGGAACAAAGAGTGGCAAGAGCCTAAGCTTGGGGATGCCCAAGGCACCCCAAGGTGAAATTCAAGGACAACCAAAAGCCTAAGCTTGGGGATGCCCCGGGAAGTCATCCCCTCTTTCGTCTTCGTTCATCGGTAACTTTAGTTGAGGCTACATTTTTATTCACCACATGATATGTGTTTTTCTTGGAGCGTTATTTTATTTTATTTTGTTTGGCTTGTTGTTTGAATAATATCCCAAGATCCGAAATTCTTCAATGTTAGAGAGTCTTCACATAGTTACATAATTATTCAACTACTCATTGATCTTCACTTATACCTTTTGGAGTGGTTTGTTATTTGCTCTAGTGCTTCACTTATATCTTCTAGAGGACGACGGTGGTTTAATTTTGAAGAAATAGATGAACTCTCATGCTTCACTTATATTATTTTGAGATTCTTTTAGAACAGCATGGTAATTGGCTTTGGTTATAAAACTAGTCCTAATATGATAGGCATCCAAGATGAGTATAGAAAAAACTTTCATATAAAGTGCATTGAATATGATGAGAAGTTTGATACTTGATGATTGTTTTGGGATATGAGGATGATGATATTAGAGTCATGCTAGTGGAGTAATTATGAATTCAATAAATACTTGTGTTAAAGTTTGTGATTCCCGTAGCATGCACGTATGGTGAACCGCTATGTGACGAAGTTAGAGCATGAGGTATTTATTGATTGTCATCCTTTGTGTGGTGGTCAGGATCGCGCGATGGTTAACTCCTACCAAACCTTCCCCTAGGAGGATGCATTGAATACTTTGTTTTGATAACTTGTAGATTTTTGCAATAAGTATATGAGTTCTTTATGACTAATGTTGAGTCCATGGATTATACGCACTCTCACCCTTCCACCATTGCTAGCCTATCTTGTACCGCGCAACTTTCGCCGGTACCATACACCCACCATATACCTTCCTCAAAACCGCCACATACCTACCTATCATGGCATTTCCATAGCCATTCCGAGATATATTGCCATGCAACTTTCCACCGTTTCGTTCATATGACACGCTTCATATTGTCATATTGCCATGCATGATCATGTAGTTGACATTGTATTTGTGGCAAAGCCACCATTCACAATTCATTCATACATGTCACACTTGATTCATTGCACATCCCGGTACACCGCCGGAGGCATTCACATAGAGTTATATCTTGTTCTAGCTTCGAGTTGTAAACTTTGAGTTGTAAGTAAATAAAAGTGTGATGATTTTCATTATTAGAGCATTGTCCCTTCTGAGGAAACAAAAAAAGATAAAGGCCAAAAAAAGAGATGGCCCAAAAAAATAGAAAGGGGCTAAAAAAAAAGAGAAAGCCCCTCCAAAAAAATGAGAGAAAAGAGAGAAGGGACAATGCTACTATTCTTTTCCACACTTGTGCTTCAAAGTAGCACCATGATCTTCATGATAGAGAGTCTCTTGCTTTGTCACTTTCATATACTAGTCGGAATTTTCATTATAGAACTTGGCTTGTATATTCCAACGATGCGCTTCCTCAAAATGCCCTAGGTCTTCATGAGCAAGCAAGTTGGATGCACACCCACTTAGTTTCTTTTGTTGAGATTTCATACACTTATAGCTCTAGTGCATCTGTTGCATGGCAATCCCTACTCACTCACATTGATATCTATTGACGGGCATCTCCATATCTCATTGATACGCCTAGTTGATGTGATACTATCTTCCTCCTTTTTGTCTTCTCCACAACCACCACTCTATTCCACCTATAGTGCTATATCCATGGCTCACGCTCATGTATTGCGTGAAAGTTGAAAGGTTTGAAAAAAAATTGAGTATGAAACAATTGCTTGGCTGAAACTGGGGTTGTGCATGATATGAATATTTTGTGTGATGAGGAGGGAGCATAGCCAGACTATATGATTTTGTAGGCATAACTTTCTTTTGCCATGTTATTTTGAGAAGACATGATTGCTTTGTTAGTATGCTTGAAGTATTATTATTCTTGTGTCAATATAAGCTTTTGTCTTGAATCTTTCGGATCTGAACATTCATGGCACAATAAAAAGAATTGCATTGAGAATTATGACGGGTAGCATTCCACATCAAAAAATTTGTTTTCATCATTTACCTACTCGAGGACGAGCAGGAATTAAGCTTGGGGATGCTTGATACGTCTCCAACGTATCTATAAGTTTTGATTGTTCCATGCTATTATATATTCCATCTAGGATGTTTTATGGCCTTTTATATACAATTTTATATGATTTTTCGGACTAACCTAACCCAGAGCCTAGTGCCAGTTTATGTTTTTCTCCTGTTTTAGTGTATCGCAGAAAAGGAATATCAAACGGAGCCCAATTGACCTCAAACTCAAAGGAGGACGTTTTTGGACCAAAAAAGACAAGAGAGTACCGGAGGAGGACAGAAAGGTTCACGGGCTGCCCACAAGGGTGGGGGCACGCCCCCTCTCCCTGGGCGCACCCCCTACCTCGTGGATAGCCCGGAGACCCCCTTTACATGCCCCGACTCCAACACCTCCTATATATACTGAAACCTCCAGAAAATAACCTAGATCGGGAGTTCCGCCGTCGAAAGCCTCTGTTGCCACCGAAAACCAATCTAGACCCGTTCTGGCACCCTGCCGAAGGGGGGGGTGGGGACCCCGACTCGTAAGTCGTGATCACCGAATGCACGTGTACAGTGATCCCAGAGATCAATGCTCACTGAACAGCACCATGCCATCTGCCTTATCCCTACAGGCATTCTGACTGGGAAGCGTCCTAGCTCGCATGCTTGTCACCAAGAAATCTTCATCATAACCTGTTCTCTCATGCCTGGCCAATAAAATAACCAGTGGCAAGCCAATGAGTACTTTGAATGTACTCGCAAGCAACCCAAGTGTGATGACAGAATAATTATGCAAGGCTCTACTGCTAAATTGACAGTTTTGCGGAAAGCTAGTTTTTCATATGCAAGTATGATCAACATATAACAAGGGCATGCATGTGTCTGTAACAAGTATCAGGAGGTCACAGACATCAATATCGAGAAAGAGTTGTAATCAACTCATGTTCAAGCTCATTGTAACTTTCTCACAATCACATCAACAATATCTCTGAATCGTGTTGTTTCCCAGAAACTTATGGACATAGTCTAAGTAGCACCACCCAACTGTCCTTGACCGCGGACACGGCTATTCGAATAGTTTGACACTCTGCAGAGGTTGCACACTTTACCCACAAGATCCGGGGAACTTCCGTGACATCCACGACCCGAGGTACCTCAAGTACCCGGGGTAAGCACCCGATCACTATCTTTCCCTAGACGACACTAACATAGAGTCCACTCGATTGGTAACAGCCCCGTGCCCCACATTTCTCATCTTAAAAATTGTGGAGCCTCGCTCCGTATTCATCACATACCACAAGCACGGGGTACCAACGGTGTGTCCGGTGCCCTGTGAAAACAGTCATGGCCGCCTATCCAAGCACGACCCCGTCCCGAGAGTGTCCTCATGTCACTCCCGTCACTAGTAATGTGGGCACCATGCTAGTATCGACCTAGGTAATCAATAATGCCCTTTCCCATATAAGGTTAGAGTGGTTGCGCATGTTTGGTTGGGACGGTAGTCACACATAAATCTAATCCATCTCTAAAAACAACACTTTCATCAAGCCTCGGCACACTACTTCTTCACCAAGTAGTGCCCTAGCTCCACATCATCTCCCAGGGGCATTAGTGGCACCCACTGGGTCATCTGCAAGTATGTCAGACCACACTTGTTTCACTCAATGCATAACCCCGACCCATTTTGCGTAGCCAACTACTATAGCATACACCTATCAATTCCCACCCACATAACCCTTATAGGAAGGTAGGGTCATGTTTGATGCAAGTTTCAACAGTAAAGTAACAGGGGTAGCAACCAAAGTGGTTTCCACCTCAACATGATTCCGATGCATTGAGTAATAAGGTGCTATGAGACATGCATAAAAAGGTTTCTTGAACATGGTCAAAGGGCTGCTTGCCTTATTCTTCCGAGTCTCCAAACCTTCTGGTCCACCTCCGAGTATTCCGTTTATTTCGTCAACTAACGATGGAAACAATCATAATAAGCAACACAATCAAAGCAAAAATAAAAGTGCTCTAAAAATAGGAGTTGGACTTTTCTAGGATTCCTCTGGTCATATGAAAAATAACCAAGGTGGTTTCATAGGTGTTGGATCAATAGGTAGTTTGGAACATTTCGATGTGATGGAACCAAAGGGTTTATGGATTTAGAAGAAGTATACAGAAATATTTCCTTGAATGATGAGCAAAGGTACCCATCATCAAGTCATGATTTTAGAAGCATCTAGGAGTTGGTTTTACTGGATTTGGAATTTAAATGAATTTCCTAGGATTTTGCAAAGCTGATAAATATGAAGAAATGGCTCAATATTTGGTGGGGTACAGAAACTATTATAAAGAATGTTCCAAAACTAAGTTTGGACATGACAAGCATCTAGGAATTTGAATCACTGCATTTGGATCAAAAATGAGCTCTCTGTGATTTTCTAAAGTTAATCACAGAAAGTGGAAAATGGGCATTTGATAAATATTTGTGTAGGAAAAGTCTCTGGAATACTGTGCATGTTGTACCATGTGGTAGAGCATGAATTTAGAGACTACCAGAAATTTGAATCATGCCATTTGGAGTTTATTTGAATATTTGGGAGATATTTGAAGTTGACTGGAAAAATAAAGAGAAAAGGAAAGATAAAGGTTGTACCCTTACTGCGCACAGGGCGAGACTTAGTGCTGCTGTGCACTGGGCCGGCCCAGCGGCTCGGCCACGCGGATGACAGGGCGACGTCGAAGGCGTATTTCTAGGGATGCGCTTCCCTGCGGGGAAGGTAGAAATTGCGGGGCGCCTTCACTTAAACAGCGCGAGCCCGGCGCCGACCCGCTGACGTGCGGGCCCCACGTGGCCCCCTTGCCACCCGTCGTCGTCTACCTCTGGACGACGGACGACAGGGGCACCGGACGCCGCACACTGGCGCTCGCCGGCGGCACGAGCTGCCCCAGGCGGAGCTCGGACCACCGCTAAGATCGGGAGGACCCGCCGGTGTCGTTCCCGCCGACGGAGCGTGCTGTGGAGCCCCAGAACGGTCGCCATCTTGCTCGCACCCGAGATGGGCTTCCACGCTGGGCATCGAGCTACGAAGCCTCCCCAGACGGGTTGATGCAGGCGGAAGGCTGCGGAGACTCCCAGGAAGCTCGGAGGCTTCGAAGGAGAGGAGGGGAGGGCTGGAGAGCACGAATTCGAATGGGGGGCCGCGGCGGCACTCCGGCCATGGAGGGGGTAGGAGGCCATGGGAGGGAGGTTGAGGATGTCTGGGAGGTGCACGGGAGAGAGGAGGGTCCAGAAGAAGCAAGGGCACTCTGGGGGAAGGCTTTATATAGGGCAGCCGCGGTGCACCGTGAGCGACGCCCATGGACGCGCTCGGGCGAGCTCGTGGAGAGAGGAGGAGGGCAGGGGAGGATAAGACCGACCGCCCGACAGGTTGCGGACGTCGAGGGGACCTCGGGGGACACGCTCTCTCTGCCCAAGGTCGCCTGGAAGCCTCGGGAGGGCCGAGCTACAGTGCCTCGGCGCACTGTAGCGTGCTCCAGAGCACACCTTTGGCCGGCATGGTCGTGTCTTTGCTTCCTGGTCGTGTCCCCCAGTGTCCAGTAGTGCTAGGGGATAGTAAACAAAGGCGTGGAGGTCTTGGATGCTCTGGGGAGCCTCTGGAATGAGGAGAGAGGTGAAAGAGAGGGAGTTTATTGCTGTCCAGCAGTGAGAATTGGTGTTTTACCCCCTCCAATGATTGAGCTGAGGCCATAGAGAAGTTACTGGGGGTAGAGGATGATCAGGGGAAGCTGTGGTAGAAATTTGGGGTAAAGGGAAATAGTAAAAGGGGTCCAACCACTGGTTGTGGCAAACTTGCAGAAGGTGTTTGATCAGGTGTTGGGGAGGCCAATGACTTCCAATTGGCATGGGACTTAACAGGATCAAATGTCACATATAATTAGCCCCCTACACCAAATTTGAGCTCATTTGGGCAAAGTGGCCAATGTAACTTTGGTGAACCCTAGAAATCCACAGAAATGGTTTCACCATGTTTGAGTTGAGCTATTCATCTCCCCTTGATGCACCACTTGGTGTAGCATCATCATTTGGGGTTATGATCATGCCCACAAAGTTTGAGGCTCCAGATAAAAAGTTGACAATGTAAAGTTGTTCAAATTTGAATTTGAACAGAAGTGGTTTTGGGGTGATCTGATCAAGTTGCTCTATTCCAAATCTTGTGCCATTTGGTCTAGATGCCTTATTAGGCCATTCTAGCATGTGCACCAAATTTGAGAGCATTTGGACAAGTTTGGCAATGTAGAGTTGCTCAAACTTCAAATATGGACAGAATGGTTTTGAGGGGATTAGAGGATGTTTCCTTGATCTTCAAGGCATGAGGCTTTGCAAGATCATCAAATATGTCATATATGACATGATAGAATTTCCCTGGAATTTTTGGAGAATATTTCCTTTGTAAATATTTCAAAAGCTTGAAATATCCAGAAAGGGTTTTGGAAGGATTAGTCCAATATTTTGAACATGACCATGTGCTGAAACTCTTATATATGGACAATATATGTCCTATGAGTCTCCCAGAATTTTGGCAAATATTTTTGAAATAATTAAATAATTTTTCCCTATTAAAGACCATTTCTGGCCTTTAGAAAAAGCTTTTAAATAAAATATAAAAATAACTCTTAAAATTATACTTTTGTGGTTTCTGGGAGTCCTATACCTAATAGGATTCAAATATACTTTTTGAAAGATTTTTCACTCCCTAAATAAGGTACTTGCAGTGCAAACCTCAATTCAGGGTTTTTTGAAAAACTAATTTTAGAAAATACCATTTGGCCAAAATATCTTTATAAGAAAATTCTATACTGGTCTATACACATGGCATGATCATTGGGAAAAGGTTTTTGGTCAAAGAGATGAAGTATAAGAGTTGGAGGATTTATTTGATTTTTAGAGCACTAGCAAACAGCAGACAAAAGTCAAATCAAGCAAAGTCAAAAACACTCAAAAGTTTTTGCAAATCCACATTTTTAACATGATAATAAGCTTAAGCAAAGTGGTATGAAAATCAGGGTGTGACAGACCTACCCCCCTTACAAGAATCTCGTCCCCGAGATTCCCAGACTAGGCGTGGAAAGAAAGGCGGAGTCTAGGATACGGGGTAGTCTTCACTTCTCCTTGTTGGTTCTGCTTCCGAGCGGTGCTCCTTGGAATCCTGAAGTGCTTGATGGTATGGCTTCTTGCTTGATGCCTTCCTTGATGGAGGTTGCTGAGGGGTCTCTTGCATAGGTTAGGTTGGGTTAGCTGTCAAAGGCTCGGTGATCGATGTCCTTGCGGGCATCGTCTAGCTAGGAGGTAAGAAGTACTTCCAGAGTGGGGGCTCGTGGAAGATTTGGTGCACGGAGGGTATCTCAGGTGGTAGATCTAGCTGGGGAGCCGTCTACCACATGACTTGCAGTGATCTCAAAGGGTCCAATGAACCTTGGTGCGAGCTTCCCCTTGACGTGGAAACACTTGGTTCCCCTCAGAGGAGTTACCCGCAGGTACACACGGTCCCCGACATGGAACTCATGTCCCGACGATAAGTGTTAGCATAGTTCTTTTGCCTTGACTTGGCTGCCTTAAAATGCTCTCTGACTAGTTGGACTGCTCTTCTGCTGCGCGCAGAATATCCGGCCCAAAGACTAGCCCTTCTCCAGTCTCTGACCAGTTGAGGGGTGTGCGGCATCTGCGTCCGTACAACACCTCAAATGGGGCCATCTGAAGGCTCGACTGGTAACTGTTGTTACAGGAGAACTCGGCAAAAGGGAGACAATCCTCCCACTTGGCTCCATATGCCAAGACACAGGCTCGGAGCATATCTTCGAGAATTTGATTGACTCGCTCTGTCTGAACTCCGGTCTGTGGGTGGAAAGCCGTGCTGAAAGACAACTTGGTTCCCAAGGCTTCTCGGAACTTCTTCCAGAACCTAGAGGTGAACTGGGTTCCTCGATCTGACACCATCTCCTTGGGAACGCCGTGAAGACTTACGATTCGATCGATGTAGAGAGATTCCAGTCGGTTGCCATCATAAGGGGTCTTGACAGGAATGAAATGGACTACCTTGGTCAAATGATCGACTATGACCCAGATAGAGTCATGTCCTCTATCCGACCTTGGTAATCCAGTGACGAAGTCCATTCCGACTTTATCCCACTTCCACTCAGGAACCTTGAGTGGTTGAAGCAATCCGGTGGGTCGCTGATATTCAGCCTTGACCCTATGGCACACATCACACTTTGCAACATAGGTTGCAATCCCTCTTTTCATCTCGTGCCTCCCGAATCGTGCCTTCAAGTCTTGATACATCTTGGTGTGAGCGTTCCTTCGACAAGGAGATGCTCGGCTCCTTTGAGAGGGGTGGTTTGCAGATACGCCCGGTCTTCGACGCGGAAGTTTACTTCTTGATGATGGTGGTCGGTGTAGATCTTCCTTCTTGACAGGGCGGTCTTCAATTGTCTTCTATCCAGCTGTCCGTCGCTTCTTTGTCTTCGGACAGACAAGTAGGCCATCAAATAATGATGTTACCCAACTTGTCCAATTACTCCATGAGGTCTAAGGGGTACGCAAGGTAAGCTGGGGTATTGGTGGTGGTCTCGGTTGAGTATTTGCAGAGGCCTTCCTGACTTAGAGCGAAGGCCCGTGGTCAGAATCTGACCAGGTTGTGGCTCGGTGGGGCTTAAGGGTTTCAAGGATTCTAGTGAGTGAGTGAACTTATATCATCTTATCCTTAAGCATGGTTTCTGAGATGCCAATAGCTCTATCTAGCACTCCGAACGAAAAGCAGCCTCTCGCATAGACCAACTTCAATCACCACTCATGCCATACATATCCTCATGATTCACAAGAGACGGTCTAACAAAATTATACTTGTCTATGATCCCCAAATCTATATGTATGTCTTCCTCTAAAATCCAAAGGTAGATCATACATGCTGCTGAGCTTAAATTAAACTCCACAATCCAAGCACTCAACCTAGTCTTGCAAGGCTCAAGATAATGCATCTCTATTCTAAGGAAACACGTCATATGCCACTCCAAGATTTGTTTCCTTCCTATAGATCAACTCCGATAGCCCGGTAATTCCCATCAATCTCCACATAATCCCACAATTCTACAAATCCGATATCTACGGTGTTCCACAAGATCTCAAGTCCCTATAATATCCAAATACTCGGAAGGACTAGGCACTACGACAGTATGTCCACCAAATTCCCATCATCCGGGTCAAGTAACTCCAAGATCACGATTATATAGATCCCTAAATCAACTCCGACAAATAATCCAATCTCCTAGGTTATTGTCCACCGAGAAGCATGGTATCATAATCAGGATCATAGGCCTAAATCCAATCTTACCCCGAACCATGCAGACATATCCAGCATTATACCAACCAGAATCACCTACATAAATCCAAATCTCATGCCCAACGGGCACTTCTACATACTTCCCCAAAGTCGTGATCCCACCAATATGAAAACCTCACAATCCATCAAGGTCTCAGATAATTCCTCGAAGTCACTGATATAAACCACCAAGTCATCTGTCCAATATCCTCGAACTGGTCTATCTATGGCATCGCCAGACCTCGTGCTACATTAGGATGAAAATGTGCTTGTTCACCGTGTCCACTAGTTCCTTTACGAACCCAGTGTTGTGCAAGGTTACAAAGGCTTAACAGGTTCTCTCGCTTTACCATGGGTTAGGCACATGGTTAAGGATTCGTGCTGGAGTGTCTTGTGAAGTCTCAAAGGGTCTGGGAAGAGGGTTACTGGTCTGGAGGGTTAAACATGATTCTACGGGGTTGCACTTGGTCACGGGGGTTGTAGCAGAAGTCTTCAGTGCTAGTTGGCTGTCGAGGTAGAATCCTTGGTGCATCTTGTCTTGCAGTCTTCAGTTGGGGAGAGAGAGAATAGAGGGAAGAAGCAGCGTAGAGGAGGGAAATGCCTAAAGGGGGTTCCATAGTGCAGGTGCAACAAACAGGTGCAAAAAGGTTGAAACAAAAGAAACAAGGCAAGGAAGGTGATATAGCCATGCACTTGTGGCCTGGGGCAAAAGCGCGACTTATATCAAAACACAAACGAATAAAAGCAAACAACACACAATCATGGTTCTATTCGAACCATCATATGGACTCGACTGCGCATAGGGGGTACACGACTCATCTCGGACTCAGTGCCGTGACTTGTGCCTCGTGCAGTCTTCTGAGCTTCCTCTGGTGTTGCTATGTCCCTTTTAGCTGCTTGATGAATGATCCGGATTGAGCCTGAAGAATCTTCAACAACTTCTTGCCTGATGAGGTGAGGTGGTGAAGGTGCCTCCTTGTAGCTGGCGTTGACTTGTTTTCTCTTGCCTTTTTAATCATGACGATCCCTTGTGCCTTCTGGGGCGTCGAGGGTACCAGGTAGGCAATCCATATGCAATGACGATTACAAGGCATAATAGAGGTCCAACATGTCGGTTTCGTTGATGAAAACATCGACACCAAGAGCGGGGGACGAAGAGAACCGTTTTCCTGCTCACTATAGTGAGGCGGACCAAATGGCGAGGTTCTCATCCACCGGTGGTTGTTGATACAACAAAGGTAGTGACAAGATTACTCTATTAGCAATGCATATCATGACTTTGCACAACTCATGCCATGGTCATCGTAGGCTAGGGTTGCACCATCTTCTGGGTCTTCATGTCCTCATCCACCGAGGATGTAATTTCCATTGGTACCGTCTTGTCATGGTGTCGTCAATCTTGTGTTCAGAAGAGGTGGGTGAGTGTTTGGCAAGGTGCACTCCACGAGGATTACAGAAAATCCAGTGGTCAGGGGCATAAGGGTTCTAGCGACCAAGGTTTTGAAGGGGGAGAGATCAAGTATAGCCTAGTTTTCGAAAAAAACTGAGAAGGGAAGAGAAGTATAGATAGTTTTGAAAACTAGTAATAGTTTTGGAAATAGTTTTACCCTAACTAACGACCATGCTAACTAAGGCTTCCTACAGTCAGGATGGCTCTGATACCAGCTCTGTGGGGACCCCGACTCGTAAGTCGTGATCACCGAATGCACGTGTAAAGTGATCCCAGAGATCAATGCTCACTGAACACACAAAAGCTGAATAACAAGAGTCTTACATCCATACATACCGTGTTACACAATTAGGACCATTAAGGTCAAGTCCTGAGTATATCGTCGCAGCGGAAAATCTTCAATGACAACATGGACCCATGCCATCTGCCTTATCCCTACAGGCATTCTGACCGGGAAGCGTCCTAGCTCACATGCTCGTCACCAAGAAATCTTCATCATAACCTGTTCTCTCATGCCTGGCCAATAAAATAACCAGTGGCAAGCCAATGAGACTTTGAATGTACTTGCAAGCAACCCAAGTGTGATGACAGAATAATTATGCAAGGCTCTACTGCTAAATTGACAGTTTTGCGGAAAGCTAGTTTTTCATATGCAAGTATGATCAACATATAACAAGGGCATGCATGTGTCTGTAACAAGTATCAGGAGGTCACAGACATCAATATCGAGAAAGAGTTGTAATCAACTCATGTTCAAGCTCATTGTAACTTTCTCACAATCACATCAACAATATCTCTGAATCGTGTTGTTTCCCAGAAACTTATGGACATAGTCTAAGTAGCACCACCCAACTGTCCTTGACCGCGGACACGGCTATTCGAATAGTTTGACACTCTGCAGAGGTTGCACACTTTACCCACAAGATCCGGGGAACTTCCGTGACATCCACGACCCGCGGTACCTCAGGTACCCGGGGTAAGCACCCGATCACTATCTTTCCCTAGACGACACTAACATAGAGTCCACTCGATTGGTAACAGCCCCGTGCCCCACATTTCTCATCTTCAAAATTGTGGAGCCTCACTCCGTATTCATCACATACCACAAGCACGGGGTACCAACGGTATGTCCGATGCCCTGTGAAAACAGTCATGGCCGCCTATCCAAGCACGACCCCGTCCCGAGAGTGTCCTCATGTCACTCCCGTCACTAGTAATGTGGGCACCATGCTAGTATCGACCTAGGTAATCAATAATGCCCTTTCCCATATAAGGTTAGAGTGGTTGCGCATGTTTGGTTGGGACGGTAGTCACACATAAATCTAATCCATCTCTGAAAACAACACTTTCATCAAGCCTCGGCACACTACTTCTTCACCAAGTAGTGCCCTAGCTCCACATCATCTCCCAGGGGCATTAGTGGCACCCACTGGGTCATCTGCAAGTATGTCAGACCACACTTTTTTCACTCAATGCATATCCCCGACCCATTTTGCGTAGCCTACTACTATAGCATACACCTATCAATTCCCACCCACATAACCCTCATAGGAAGGTAGGGTCATGCTTGATGCAAGTTTCAACAGTAAAGTAACAGGGGTAGCAACCAAAGTGGTTTCCACCTCAACATGATTCCGATGCATTGAGTAATAAGGTGCTATGAGACATGCATAAAAAGGTTTCTTGAACATGGTCAAAGGGCTGCTTGCCTTATTCTTCCGAGTCTTCAAACCTTCTGGTCCACCTCTGAGTATTCCATTTATTTCGTCAACTAACGATGGAAACAATCATAATAAGCAACACAATCAAAGCAAAAATAAAAGTGCTCTAAAAATAGGAGTTGGACTTTTCTAGGATACCTCTGGTCATATGAAAAATAACCAAGGTGGTTTCATAGGTGTTGGATCAATAGGTAGTTTGGAACATTTCGATGTGATGGAACCAAAGGGTTTATGGATTTGGAAGAAGTATACAGAAATATTTCCTTGAATGATGAGCAAAGGTACCCATCATCAAGTCATGATTTTAGAAGCATCTAGGAGTTGGTTTTACTGGATTTGGAATTTAAATGAATTTCCTAGGATTTTGCAAAGCTGATAAATATGAAGAAATGGCTCAACATTTGGTGGGGTACAGAAACTATTATAAAAAATGTTTCAAAACTAAGTTTGGACATGACAAGCATCTAGGAATTTGAATCACTGCATTTGGATCAAAAATGAGCTCTCTGTGATTTTCGAAAGTTAATCACAGAAAGTGGAAAATGGGCATTTGATAAATATTTGTGTAGGAAAAGTCTCTGGAATACTGTGCATGTTGTACCATGTGGTAGAGCATGAATTTAGAGACTACTAAAAATTTGAATCATGCCATTTGGAGTTTATTTGAATATTTGGGAGATATTTGAAGTTGACTGGAAAAATAAAGAGAAAAGGAAAGATAAAGGTTATACCCTTACTGCGCACAGGGCGAGATTTAGTGCTGCTGTGCACTGGGCCGGCCAGCGGCTCGGCCACGCGGATGACAGGGCGACGTCGAAGGCGTATTTCTAGGGATGCGCTTCCCTGCGGGGAAGGTAGAAATCGCGGGGCGCCTTCACTTAAACAGCACGGGCCCGGCGCCGACCCGCTGACGTGCGGGCCCCACGTGGCCCCCTTGCCACCCGTCGTCGTCTACCTCTGGACGACGGATGACAGGGGCACCGGACGCCGCACACTGGCGCTCGCCGGCGGCACGAGCTGCCCCAGGCGGAGCTCGGACCACCACTAAGATCGGGAGGACCCGCCGGTGCCGTTCCCGCCGACGGAGCGCGCTGGGAAGCCCCAGAACGGTCGCCATATTGCTCGCACCCGAGATGGGCTTCCACGCTGGGCATCGAGCTGCGAAGCCTCCCCGGACGGGTTGATGCAGGCGGAAGGCTGCGGAGACTCCCAGGAAGCTCGGAGGCTTCGAAGGAGAGGAGGGGAGGGCTGGAGAGCACGAATTCGAATGGGGGGCCGCGGCGGCACTCCGGCCATGGAGGGGGTAGGAGGCCACGGGAGGGAGGTTGAGGATGTCTGGGAGGTGCACGGGAGAGAGGAGGGTCCAGAAGAAGCAAGGGCGCTCGGGGGGAAGGCTTTATATAGGGCAGCCGCGGTGCACCGAGAGCGACGCCCATGGACGCGCTCGGGCGAGCTCGTGGAGAGAGGAGGAGGGCAGGGGTGGATAAGACCGACAGCCCGGCAGGTTGCGGACGTCGAGGGGACCTCGGGGGACACGCTCTCTCTGCCCAAGGTCGCCTGGAAGCCTCGGGAGGGCCGAGCTACAGTGCCTCGGCGCACTGTAGCGTGCTCCAGAGCACGCCTTTGGCCGGCATGGTCGTGTCTTTGCTTCCTGGCCGTGTCCCCCAGTGTCCAGTAGTGCTAGGGGATAGTAAACAAAGGCGTGGAGGTCTTGGATGCTCTGGGGAGCCTCTGGAATGAGGAGAGAGGTGAAAGAGAGGGAGTTTACTGCTGTCCAGCAGTGAGAATTGGGGTTTTACCCCCTCCAATGATTGGGCTGAGGCCATAGAGAAGTTACTAGGGGTAGAGGATGATCAGGGGAAGCTGTGGTCGAAATTTGGGGTAAAGGGAAATAGTAAAAGGGGTCCAACCACTGGTTGTGGCAAACTTGCAGAAGGTGTTTGATCAGGTGTTGGGGAGGCAAATGACTTCCAATTGGCATGGGACTTAACAGGATCAAATGTCACATATAATTAGCCCCCTACACCAAATTTGAGCTCATTTGGGCAAAGTGGCCAATGTAACTTTGGTGAACCCTAGAAATCCACAGAAATGGTTTCACCATGTTTGAGTTGAGCTATTCATCTCCCCTTGATGCACCACTTGGTGTAGCATCATCATTTGGGGTTATGATCATGCCCACAAAGTTTGAGGCTCCAGATAAAAAGTTGACAATGTAAAGTTGTTCAAATTTGAATTTGAACAGAAGTGGTTTTGGGGTGATCTGATCAAGTTGCTCTATTCCAAATCTTGTGCCATTTGGTCTAGATGCCTTATTAGGCCATTCTAGCATGTGCACCAAATTTGAGAGCATTTGGACAAGTTTGGCAATGTAGAGTTGCTCAAACTTCAAATATGGACAGAATGGTTTTGAGGGGATTAGAGGATGTTTCCTTGATCTTCAAGGCATGAGGCTTTGCAAGATCATCAAATATGTCATATATGACATGATAGAATTTCCCTGGAATTTTTGGAGAATATTTCCTTTGTAAATATTTCAAAAGCTTGAAATATCCAGAAAGGGTTTTGGAAGGATTAGTCCAATATTTTGAACATGACCATGTGCTGAAACTCTTATATATGGACAATATATGTCCTATGAGCCTCCCAGAATTTTGGCAAATATTTTTGAAATAATTAAATAATTTTTCCCTATTAAAGACCATTTCTGGCCTTTAGAAAAAGCTTTTAAATAAAATATAAAACTAACTCTTAAAATTATACTTTTGTGGTTTCTGGGAGTCCTATACCTAATAGGATTCAAATATACTTTTTGAAAGATTTTTTACTCCCTAAATAAGGTACTTGCAGTGCAAACCTCAATTCAGGGGTTTTTGAAAAACTAATTTTAGAAAATACCATTTGGCCAAAATATCTTTATAAGAAAATTCTATACTGGTCTATACACATGGCATGATCATTGGAAAAAGGTTTTGGGTCAAAGAGATGAAGTATAAGAGTTGGAGGATTTATTTGATTTTTAGAGCACTAGCAAACAGTAGACAAAAGTCAAATCAAGCAAAGTCAAAAACACTCAAAAGTTTTTGCAAATCCACATTTTTAACGTGAGAATAAGCTTAAGCAAAGTGGTATGAAAATCAGGGTGTGACAGGGGGAATCCCTCTCCGGTGGCTATCTTCAACATCCCGGCGCTCTCCATGATGAGGAGGGAGTAGTCCATCCTCGGGGCTGAGGGTATGTACGAGTAGCTATGTGTTTGATCTCTCTCTCTCTCTCTCTCTCTCTCTCTCTCTCTCTCTCTCTCTCTCTCTCTCTCTCTCTCTCTCTCTCTCTCTCGTGTTCTTGAGATGGCACGATCTTGATGTATCGCGATCTTTGCTATTATAGTTGGATCTTATGATGTTTCTCCCCCTCTACTCTCTTGTAATGGATTGAGTTTTCCCTTTGAAGTTATCTTATCGGATTGAGTATTTAAGGATTTGAGAACACTTGATGTATGTCTTGCGTGGGATACCTGTAGTGACAATGGGGTATTCTATTGATTCACTTGATGTATGTTTTGGTGATCAACTTGCGGGTTTCGTGACCTTGGGAATCTATGCATAGGGTTTGGCACACGTTTTCGTCTTGACTCTCCGGTAGAAACTTTGGGGTACTCTTTAAAGCTCTTTGTGTTGGTTAAATAGATGAACCTGAGATTGTGTGATGCATCTCATATAATCATGCCCACGGATACTTGAGGTGACAATGGAGTATCTAGGTGACATTAGGGTTTTGATTGATTTGTGTCTTGAGGTGTTATTCTAGTACAAACTCTAGGATAGATCGAACGGAAAGAATAGCTTTATGCTATTTTTACTACGGACTCTTGAATAGATCGATCAGAAAGAATAACTTTGAGGTGGTTTCGTACACTACCATAATCTCCTCGTTTGTTCTCCGCTATTAGTGACTTTGGAGTGACTCTTTGTTGCATGTTAAGGGATAGTTATATGATCCAGTTATGTTATTATTGTTGAGAGAACTTGCACTAGTGAAAGTATGAACCCTAGGCCTTGTTTCCTATCATTGCACTACCATTTATGCTCACATTTACCACTTACTACCTTGCTGTTTTTATATTTTCTTATTACAAAACATATATCTACCATTCATATTGCACTTGTATCACCATCTCTTCACCGAACTAGTGCACCTATACAATTTACCATTTTATTGGGTGTGTTGTGGACACAAGAGACTCTTTGTTATTTGGTTGCAGGGTTGTTTGAGAGAGACCATCTTCGTCCTACGCCTCACACGGATTGATAAACCTTAGGTCATCCACTTGAGGGAAATTTGCTACTGTCCTACAAACCTTTGCACTTGGAGGCCCAACTACGTCTACAAGAAGAAGGTTGCGTAGTAGACATCATGGGGCCACTCCATCGATGGCCCGTGAATGACTTTAACGCACGGGGTAGGAACTGCCAATTTACTCTTCCCACTACGCGCCCTTAATCTTAGCCACGTATACTGCATGCATCACGCGGGGTAGGTAACAGAGGCGCGTGGCGTGGGGGAGCATCACGGCGAGGGCCCAATCGTCTTGAATTGGCGGAGGAGGACAGAGGCCGCCCGTTGATGGAGCAACCCTCCTCCTCGTCCTGCCTATAAAAGGGATGGGCGGAGGAGGGCAGATTCATCCATATTTGCCTACTTCCTCTTATTTTTCTGCCTTTGCTGGTTATGTTGAAGAAGATAGCCTGGCACCAGCCCCTGGGCTCCATCTCGAAGTTTCTTCTGGATTCGAAAGAGCGACTTGGACGGCGTGGCGACAACGCCGGAGGTGGTCGCTCTGGTGTATATTCCGCCAGGCCACCCGTAATTTCGGCTCCAGTGGACGGGGACGCGAACGACACCACACCGAGGCTCGGGGTGAGCCTTGTGTGTGGTAGTCGGTTGCTCCCCATTTTTCTTCCCTTCACAGCGCCAGAGAGGAGCTATAGGAGGGACTCGTCGCTAGTAGGGGTGAATCCAACTCCTTCCGGGCGTCGCCCTCTTGCTGCGTGGAGGAGCTTTTTGCCCCGCACGCGTTTGTGGGACGTGCAGTGTCTTCTAACGCCAGGGCTTCTAGGGATGATCATGCTCTCTAGAGAATTGTTCGGAGAGCATAGTATCTGAGCCCCTTGTCGCAAAAGGGGCTCCGGATGATGGTGGCACTGAGGGCGGCGGCATCCCACGACGCGTCAAGAACGGGGGCGACCGTTCCGACGAGTCATGTTTGCCGGCGACTCTGCAGATCCTGCTTGGAGCTTTCAAAAGTGCCACCATTCGTCCCAGCCCTATGGTTCCTTCTTCCTAGCTGAGGGACGACGCCAGCCTGTTCCTGGGGACGCGCCGGATCCCAGCAGTGGCCCTTTCCGGCCTCTTTGACCTCGTCCTTTAGGAGATGGACAGGAGCAAAGGCATCAGAGGGCACTTATCTTTTTTCAATCTTAAACTTATAGGTGTTCGCCAAGCTTTAATCTGAATAATGTAACCCCTCAAGTCCATCTTTGTGTCCTGTAATGCTTGTACTTGTATTAGCATATGAATGAAAATGATAAACCTTGTCGGGAACACATGCATGTGTATGTCCATGCAGAGGTGGAATGCCTCTTTATTCTAATGAAACGAGTTTGCCCAGCAAGCTACCTTGCCGGCATCCTCTTTGTCTGCCGGAGAACTACGTCTGCCGGGGAACAGATGGAGGAGCCAGCCCCCTGCCAACTCCCTTTCACCAAAGGCCACTAAAACCATCTCACTCGAAGCAACGTTCAAGTCTGGTATGGGAGCACCTAAGCCTCAAGAGAGTGTGGTGAGGTTTTCTTATGCACAAGTTATAGCTTACATAACACTAATGGACGGGAGGTCGAATTTATCTATTTGGCTTGCCCGGTACTGCAGTGCCGGGCAATCTTCTCAACTCCTTGTCGAAACCAAGTCCATGGTAGGAACCTACAACTTCATGTAGATGAGAATGAATGCAGGATGCAATCCTATCTATATGTATATGCAAATGCTCATGAAATGCTTATGCAGTGATCTTGGTGTGATTGGGCATGCATGCAATCTTAGTTGCCCCCCCCTACAACGCTTCTTTATTTTCTCTTGCACGGGGTCATCGCCCTGGCTCCGTACAAGGGGTTACATGCAACTAAGGCAAGGCCTGTATGGAAGAGTGGTTGTCGGGCAGGGCCCGACAGCCGCGCCTTATGGGTAGTACTTGCGGAGATGCTCAATATTCCATGAGTTTTGCAACTGAGTGCTATCTCCGGTCTCCATACGGACTGCGCCAGGTCTGGTGACTCGTACCACCCTGTAAGGGCCTTCCCACTTCGGTGACAACTTGTTTGTACCCTTGGCGGACTGAACGCACCTAAAGACAAGGTCAGCTTCCTCAAAACACCACTACTAGGAATAAGCTTATAGGTAGTAGCTTACTAGTAGCGTGATATATTGACCCCATGCTACTACTAATTACTAGTAGCGAGCTATATTGATCCACGCTACTAGTAATTATTACTAGTAGCGCGTGGTCTAAAAAACACGCTACTAGTAAATATCTCTAACCATACCCTACGGACAGACAGTAGTAGTAGCGCGGGTTGTACACCACGTGCTACTACTAATAAAATACTAGTAGCACATGAGGTACAACCCGCGCTACTACTATCGGTCGACAAAACCCGCTGGCTGACCCTACTTAGTAACAGCAGGTGTTTACGGGCATGTGGGCAGACAGCAAGGTGGTGCTCGATTACCTCCCTGGGAACACCGGGGATATTAGATGGTTGACAGGCAAACACATCAATATTCGCCCGCATGAAGGCAACGAGCGTGCTTTCCTATTTGTCATCGAGGGTGGCGCCGATAGTGAAAGTACCATCAACGCTAGTCAGCCCTGCCGGGACCTTGTTCACTTGGGGGTGCAACAACCTTGGATCTCTTGCTATTGGAACACTCCGACACATCATCAAAAGGTGTTGTGCACTCGGAGGGGGCACTCTTCCTGGACTCCTTACTGGAGGTACCATTCTTTTCCTTTGCTTTGCTTTCCTTGGCGGGAGCTACCGCTGCTGCTGCCTCCGCTGCGACCGCATCTCGGTACATCTTGTCCACACAGATAATTGCATCCTTCTCATTTGATGGGATAGTGATGACTCCTAGTGGCCCAGACATCTTTAATGTGTTGTAGGCATAGTGGGATGATGCCATGAACTTGGGTAGGGCCGGGCGTCCAAGAATCTCATTGATGACAGGGGGAGATCAACCACATCAAACACAATCTTCTTAGTCCAATAGTTCAGTTCTCCCCCAAACGTTACTGGCAGTGTAATCTTTCCCTGGGATGGCTCCTGCCGAGATTAACTCCTTGGAACATGTCGGTAACCTCTAGCTCTTCTTCTCCTATCTGAAGCTTGTTGATGACTGCTGGGGAGATCAGATTCAACACAGCCCCGCCATACAGTAACATCTTTGTGACCTTGAGGTTGTGAATCGTTGGGTAAACCAACAATGGAAAACACCCTACCATAGTGGTGCGGCCAGGGTGATCCTCCCCGTCAAAGATGATGGGCGTGCGGGGCCATTTGAGCAGCTTCCGGGCCTCTGGCGCTAGCTCCATGGCATTGATCTCTCGCGCCCACCGCTTGAGCTGGCGGTGAGAGGCGTGCAAAGATGCACACCCAATAATGCACAAAGCGTCAGTGGCCTTCTGAAACTCTTGCTCACTGGTTTCCTCTTCATTCCCTCCATCGCTCACATTATCACAGATCTCTTTCTCTTGACCCTTGGCGGGTTTTCCTTGGTTCCAAAAGGGTTTGCCATGGTGGTTTGCTTCACCGCCTCGGCCCTTACCGCCAGCGGCATTATGACCCTTTTCCTTGTCATGCTTATCATATTCTTCTCTTTGGTTCTTGACAAGCTTCTCAACCTGGTAACACCCCTGAAGGTCATGGCCCTTGGTCCGATGGATCTTGCAGTACGGCCCATTGCCCTTCCCAGCTTTCTCGGCGACAACGGCTTTCCGAAAGGTGGCACAAGCGGCAGCTTCCTTGCCGAGGGCCTGTGCCTAGGCCGTCTTGCCGGTACTAGGTGTGCCTGATCCTTCCACGGTCATCACAACTTTATCTCTTGGCTTCTTATTGCGCTTCTTGCCCTTTCTCTAACTGGTTGATTCATCCTCATCCTATGAATCAACATTGTCACAATCTTCCTCTCTGGGCAACTTCCTTCCTTCCTACATCTGAGCACATTTATCCACGAGTGTATATAGCTCCTTCACAGTCTTGGGAAACCGCACGCTCATCTCGGAACAAACGCGGCGGTTGCGCACATTGGACTGGAAAGCTGCTATAACAACTGGCAGATGGATATCTGGAATATTTCTATGAACTTTACTAAATCTCTGTAAATACTTATGGAGAGTTTCTCCTTCCTTCTGCTGAAGGAGTTGCAGGTCGCTGGGCCTGCCGGGCTCTTGGTGGCCACCGGTGAAAGCACTGATGAACTCTTGGCACAGGTCTGCCCATGACGAAATGGAGCCTTCGAGTAGGTGCATCAGCCAAGACCTCACGTTGGTCTTGAGGGCCAAAGGGAAGTAGTTGGCGAACACCTTCTCGTCTCTTCCCCCGGTAGCCTGAACAGTGATGGTGTAGATGCTCAGGAACTCTACCGGGTTTAGCCTCCCGTCGTAATTCTCAGGTATCTCTGGCTTGAATGTACGAACGGATGGCCAACAGACTTGCCAAAGTTCTTGCGTGAAGGTAGGGCAGCCGACCTCGAATGGTAGGGCCCCACCACCACCGAGCGCAGGCTCATCAACAGTGAGGCTGTCGCACCCGTTGGTCTGGTAGAGGTCGTCCCGACGCTGATCTGTGACGACGGGCGCGTCTCCACGCCGCATATCCTCCGGGGCTTGATTCTAGACAGAACGTGCTCGAGTTCCCGAAGAGGCCATCAAGACATTGTTGGGTTCTTGATTTTGCTGCGCCCGCATAGGTTGTCGTGGCGGGGACTACACCATGGGGATGGCCCCGTCCATTTGGCCAGTGGTATGGGCGGTTGATGTTGCTTGGCGAGGCTGTGGTAGGCCAGCTTGTCGAGAGCCCCCAGCTTCGGCAAAACCGAGCAGACTCTGGATGGTGGCACGCCATTCATCCATATGCCTGGTTGCTAGCGGAAACCTCGGTAGCAGCTGAGCTCGCGCCATAGACTCTACGGCTATGATTGGCATAAGAGTCGATGATGTCGACTGCACCGTCGCCTGGCTCCTGACGGTGCCAGTGGTGGCGGCGGTCGCGGCGTCGTGCCCACGCTGCTGTGGGACGACCACCTAGGCAGAGGGGTTGCACGGCGGTGGCGCTCGAGGATCAGTAGCTCCGTTGAGTGTAGAGACTCGTTCGGGAGGAGGCACATGCGCCACGTTCACTCCCATGGTGGGGACGACCGAAGGGCGATGGCTTGTCCCGGACCGAGCGCTGTTGTGGCGGCTGTGCCCGTCGGTGGGAGGAGGGGGTGCGGGCAGAGTGACCCCCTCGCCCACACCTTGCGGAACGTGACCGCCGAGGCGCTGCTGATGTTGTTCTCCTGTGACATCTCCAGCCCCCGTGTTGGTCACGGGGGATGTGGTGATGGAGCCGCCTACTCCAACCATGTCCCCAGCAGCATTCACATCTTCACTCGCATCCGCGTCCCCCGCAACATTAGAGGCCGCGGGCGGTGGAGCCTTCGAGGTGGATGGACGAGCAGAAGCACCGGACTTCTTCTTTCGCGCCATAACTGATGGCGTCGTTGAAGATGAAGATGGCGATGAAGATGACACGGTGCGCACGCTTTTAGGTTCGCGCAAGCGACCCCCCTACCTGGCGCGCCAAAGATGTCGCGGGATATCCGCGTCCACCTATTGGACCAAGAGGCCCCTTGCTGGTTCGGCAGGGCGACGTCGTGTTGCACAAAGAGCAGACCATCATGTGGCAGCATGATAGAGAGCACATAAGCAATTTACCCAGGTTTGGGCCACCGCTGTCAGATTTAGGGTTCCGGCAAAACCCTTAAGGTTCGAACTCTGGGGTGCGCACGAAGATCACTTCTTCCGCCCTTGCCCGTCTACTCAACAACTCTAGTCCTAGCTCGTCAGATCCAATAAACAAGAGACACAAGATTTATAATGGTTCGGGCCACCGTTGTGGTGTAACACCCTAATCCAGTGTGGTGTGGTGGATTGCCTCGTAGGCAGAGGGAGAACTAGTACATGGATGAACTGCCTCCTGGGGAGAGGTGTTCTTGAGGTCGGGTGAGCTTGTGGTGTGTGGCCTTCTATCTGATAAGCTCAAGGTGATATCAACTCTGTCTCTCCTCCCCTGATCCATTGCGGTAGCTAGGCCCTATTTATAATGGCCCGGGGTCCTCTTCCCAAATATTGAGCAAGAAGGGATCCCACAAAGGCCAAACTTGAAGGGGGCAGCTAGTACAAGCTCTCCTGACAAAAGGTGGTCTTCGCTGCCAAAGGCTCTGGTGGTGACGCCTCCGTGCGCTCCACGATGACCTCCGTCCTGCTGTCCTATTGGTCTTTGCCTTGTTGCACCGATATAGAAACCTTTGCCCGACGCCTCGGGACTACACGCCTGCACCTGCTCCTTTAGCACCGAAGAGGAAATTGTCACTCTGCGCCCGTTGGCACCCATTTGGCTTTAGTCGTCACTGCTCACATCATGAGGACCTCGTGAGGTGCCCCTTGCCTTGATATCTCCGATCCTCACGAGCCGGCCTGGCGAGGTCGCCCCAAAGGATGTCCTATGTCATCCGCCTCGCGAGGCTTAGCCCCTCGCGAGGGTCTTGAGTGTTGCTGAAGAAGTTGGGCCACACTAGGCCGCCTTGCGAGCCACGCTCTAGGCCGCAGCCAGGCAAGTCTGGGTACCCCCGTTCCCAGAATGCCGACATTAGCCCCCAGGCCCAAGGCGCGCTCGGGCTTCGCTTCGCAGTGAAGCCAAGGGCCAAGTGCGGAGCGCCGTGGGCGCTCAAAGCATGCGGCCTTGTCTGACGCGTGGCAGTTGATGGGATGTGGGCATCTGCGCTTTGACGCCACCTCCGCAACTGTACAGTTGACAAAAGGCAGGTGCGTGCCACTGTGGCTTCATTGCTAGCTCTTGCCTTGCTACAGATCCCCTTTCTTGCTTCTCCTCTCTACAGAGTGCCACATCCTCGCCGCCTTCCGTCCAAATTCACACGGATGGCTTCCGGCAAGTCGAAGGTCGCCGCTTTGCCTGCCTGGTATGAGCCGGCTGATACATCTCCAACATATCTGAAAGGGAATATTTCTCCCTAAGTAGTTTTGGTGATTGATGACAATGCATTTGCGGACTAATCGTGTGCTCTAAGCTCTTTCAGATATGTCTCACCTAGGCACAAGACGATTGTGAGCCCCTCGGATTCCTTGGAAGACGGTGTTTCCTTTTTGCTCCGTTTCGGTGGCTTTGAGTAATAGGAAAGCCGTACTATTAAGAGGGGGTCTGCTTCGGAAAGGTTTGGGTCGAATCAACACGTACACATCTTACTCTCGCACCACCTTTCCTTTGCTTCTCTGGAGCTCCGGCCGTTTCTTATCGTATATGCAAACCATGGCTTACTACTTGTACATCTGCCTGGCAAGCGGTAGTACCGCTCATGTATGTGGTAGTATCGCACAGCCACACGGTAGTACCGCCTCTAGGCACGGTAGTACCGCACCAGCGGTAGTACCACGTCTCTAGGACGGTAGTACCGTGTATCTGGCCCGGCACTGCACCAAGTACAGAAGTAGGTGCGGAAGTAATTTTTTACTTCCGCATCCTACGCGGTAGTACCGCTTGAGGCAAGCAGTAGTACCATGCCATGTTTTTCTACTACCGTATTTCTGCGGATGTAGCTACGGATGTATTTTATTTCATCCGTGCTTTTCCTCGGCCTGCTTGTCTCTGCCTTGCGGTAGTACCGCAAGGACGAGCGGTAGTACCGCTCAGGCAGTACTACCGCCGGTATGCCTTCGCAACACAGCACTTTCGGGCTAGTACTGCTCCAGCGGTAGTACCGCTGGCCAAGCAGTAGTACCGCAACTTACGTGCGGTAGTACCGCGCTCTATGGGCAGAAATGCGGGATAATGGTTGGATTTGTTCTCCCACTATATATAGGGAGTCTTCTTCCCCAAGAAGACTTACCTCTTCCACCCCAAAAGCTCCATTGTTGCTCCAAGCTCCATTTCCGCCCGATCTCTCTCCCTAGCCAATCAAAATTATTGATTTCCTCGAGAGAGCTTGAGGAGGCATCGATCTACACTTCCACCAAGAGATATTTGATTCCCCCCACTAATCCTTGCGGATCTTGTTACTCTTGGGTGTTTGAGCACCCTAGACGGTTGAGGTCACCTCGAAGCCATATTCCATTGTGGTGAAGCTTCGTGGTGTCGTTGGGAGCTTCTAATTCGGTTGTGGAGATAGCCCCAACCTTGTTTGTAAAGGTTCGGTTGCCGCCTTCAAGGGCACCACTAGTGGAATCATGGCACCTTGCATTGTGTGAGGGCGTGAGGAGAATACGGTGGCCCTAGTCGCTTCTTGGGGAGCATTGTGCCTCCACACCGCTCCAACGGAGACGTACTTCCCCTCAAAGGGAAGGAACTTCCGCAACACATCCTCGTCTTCACCGGTTCCACTTGTGGTTATTTCTTCCCTTTACTTGTGCAAGCTTTACTTGTTTATCTTATATAGCTTGCTTGCGAGGTTATTATCTTTACTTCCTATTAGTTGTCATCTTAGTAGCTTATCTAGACAACTTACTTTGACGCTTGTTTAAAAGTGGTTAATAAAAGCTAAAATTTGTTAGTTGCCTATTCACCCCCCTCTAGTCAACCATATCGATCCTTTCAATTGGTATCAGAACCTCGTCTCTTTTTAAGGACTTTACCGTCCAAAGAGTATGGGTGACAACGTAGTCGAGACGGAGGATCATTCCGGTCAAACTCCGTCCTTGCCTACGTCCGATGGGGGAGCCTCAGTCTCTCGTGAGGAGTTCAATGTGGCTATGACCACATTGAAAGAATCACTAGCGACCGAGGTCAAAGGCATGTTTAAAGATTTGCTTGAGGGGCTTAAATTATCCACCGCACCGTTGGAAGTGGTTTGTCCCGCTACCAACGTGTCAGAGGCTAATCCCGACAAGGGAGAAGCTAGTAGTGAACGAGCCCCAGTTACTAAGAATGGGAGTGGGATCTTTGCCCACTCCGCTCCTCCTACTCACTATGGAGGACCCGTTCCCACACCGCATTTAAATTCCGTTGGGCCTCCTCCCAAGTTTATAAAAAATTCTGATTTTGCTACTTGGGTGTTTCGTTTCAAACATCATATAAATCATTGCTCTACTAATCTTTGGAGAATCATTGAGCAAGGTTTTTATCCGCGTGATCCCGACAACATGACTCCAAGAGAAACTGAGGATCATCAATTCAACAAGTCCGTTCTTTGCATACTTCAAAATGCTATTCCTCCCGAAGACATTGCGCATCTTCGACCCTTCACTGTGGGCAAGGAAGCTTGTGAGCATGTTGGCACTATATACAAGGGGAGCGCTAGCATTCAACGCTCTAAATATGAAGTTGTGCAAGATGAAGCCGATGAGTTTGCTATGATCGAAGAAGAAGATCCTCGTGAACTTTATCGGAGATTAACCACTCTTGTGGTCTCTCTTCGAGATAACAGGAGTAAGGACACGGATGACAATTGGATCAAGCGCAAGTTTCTCAAGGCCATGATGCCCTATCATAACGCCATGTCCTCTGTCATCCGTCAAAGACCGGACCGGACTTCCACCACTTGTCATCAAATGAAGTGTTGGATGAGTTCGTTGCCATGAGGATCTTGGACATGACCGCCGACAATGCGGTCTTAAGAGCTCAACGATCGAAGAAGCATAACCTCGCCTTGAAGGCCAAGGCTTGTGTGGAAGAAGAGGAGGTGGAGGATGATGATGAGAGTAGCCCCGAGGACACCAAATATGCCTATCATGAGAACATGGCTCTTGCTTCACGGCAATTTTGGGGCAACAAGAAGAACACAAGACCTAACTTCAACAAGAACAACTCAAGTGGCAACAATGGCAAGCAACGAGTGAGGACTTGCTTCAATTGTGGGAATGTTACCACTTTGTTGTTGATTGCCCATATGAGAAAAGAGAGGACTTTGGAGGCAAGCTTATCCGGAAGGACAAGGCCAAGTCTTATCCCAACAAGAAAAACATCAACAAGAAGACCCTTCCTAAAGGGTTGGTGGCCCAAGAAGAATATGTTGAGGATGATGATAATGATGAAGATGATGAGGTGGTCACCATGGCCACAATTGCCATTGCTACTACTCCGCGCTCATCTCTCTTCAACTCGCCTAATGAGAACATCACCGCCAAGTGTCTCATGGCCAAGGCCTCCAACAAGGTAACCCCATACATCAATACTACCATCACTTCTAATCCTTCATTGACGGATTGTATTGATGAGAGTGAGGGAACTAAGGAGGGAGAGAATGAATTTGAGGTGTTCATGAGCAAACTTAAGGGCAATCCCAAGAAGCACTTTGTTGCTCTCTTGGAACAACTAGGTGAGGCCAATGACATGATCGAGGCTCACGAGGAGACCATTACTAAAATGGAAGGACATAGTCGAGACTATGTCGATGAGATATCGGATCTTTCTAACGCCCTAGAGGAAGAGCGTGGTCTTCGTTTGGCTCTTGAGGAGTCACACAACGATGATCATACTAAATTAAAGAAAGATCTTGATCATGCTTTAGTTGTCTCTCGTATGCTTAATTCTGACAAGGCCAAACTTGGGGTTGCCCATGCTAAACTCAAAGAGGAGTTTGTTATACTCGACAAGGCTCACAAGGCCTTGAAAGGTATGCATGCTTCTCTCAAGGAGTCTCATGATCAACTCCAAGTTTTGCTAACCAAAGAAAAGTCTGTCATTCCTCGCATGGTTTTAATTGATAATGCAAATGCTACTAACCCATGTTGCGAGCATGTGCATCTTGTTGAAGAAAATGCCAAGTTAAAGAAGCAACTTGAGAAAGGCCTTGTGACATGCATACAAGGTGAGAAGAACCTCAACAACCTTTTGAGCAATCAAAAGGAGGTTGTGGCAAAGGAAGGAATTGGGTTTGTTCCTAAGCCCAAGAAGAAGAAGAATGACAAGACCAAGCTACCACCCCCTCTCCGACAAACTTTTGTGAAAGAAGGAGAGGGCACCTCTAAGAAGAAGAAAACGATGAAAGGTGGTGGTGTCAAGAAAAACTCCACCATACCATCAAACATGGCTGGTGACTTTAATCCTTCATATGTTTTATGTCGTGCTAGTAATGGTCATGTGTTTGATAAATTTGTTGGTTCTTCTTATGAGTACATTGAATGGTCCATTTGGATTCCTAAGACCCTTGTTACTAACCTCAAAGGACCCATTACCAAATGGGTACCTAAATCCAAGCATTGATCTCTTGTAGGAGTTTGCTTCCGGTGGGGGATCATGGTTGCTCGATAGTGGAGCCACAAATCATATGACCGGAAGCAAAGACTTGGTGGTGGACGTGCATCTAGGTTCATCTATGGCCACCAACGTCGAATGGGGTGACGCATCATCTTCTAAGGTATTGGGGCTTGGCAAGGTTGTTGTCTCTCATGATCTCACGATCGAGAAAGTCATGCTTGTTGAGTCCATTGCATACAATTTACTTTCTGTTCGCCAACTTGCACTCATGGGCTTTGCTACATTCTTTGATATTGATATTGTGGCCCTCTTGTGGAGCAAGACTCTTAAAGTAGCCTATGTTGGGCATGTCGAGAACGGTCTTTATGTGGTTAACTTCTCGAAGCAACCCACCAAGATCGTGACATGCCTAATGGCTAAAGTTGATGTGGGATGGCTTTGGCATCGCCGTTTGGCCCATGTCAATATGAGATCTTTGCAAAGTCTTCTCAAGGGGGACCATGTCCGTGGACTAACAAATGTTAGCTTCGCCAAAGATCGTGCTTGCAGGGCTTGCATTGAAGGAAAGTTACATGAGACGGCTCACCCTCCCACGACTATCATCTATTCAAAAAGACCCCTAGAGCTCCTTCACATGGACCTCTTTGGGCCTCCATCTTTTGATAGTCTTGGGGGTAGAAAGTACTGCTTGGTGATTGTGGATGATTACTCTAGATACACCTGGGTATACTTCTTCAAGAAGAAGAGTGAGACCCAACAAACCATCATCAACTTTGCAAATAAAGCTCAACAACAACATGAAGCAAAGATTTTGATGATCAGAAGTGACAACGGCACCGAGTTCAAGAACTACACCTTGGATGAGTTTCTTAGTGATGAGGGGATCAAACATCAATATGCAGCTCCCTATACCCCTCAACAAAACGGTGTAACAGAGAGAAAGAACCGGACTCTGATGGATGCGGCAAGGACCATGATGGCGGAATTCAAATCTCCATACAACTTTTGGGCCGAAGCCATCAACACCGCATGCCATGCATCAAATCGGCTCTATCTCCGCAAAGGCTTGAACAAGACTCCATATGAGATACTTACCGGTAACAAGCCCAATCTCAAGTACTTCCGGGTATTCGGGTGTAAGTGTTTCATTCTCAAGAAAGGTGTTCGCTTGTCTAAATTTGAATCTAGAGCTCATGAGAGCATATTTGTTGGTTATGCTACAAACTCTCATGCTTACCGTGTCCTCAACAAGTCCAATGGACTCATTGAGGAGACGAGTAACGTAGAGTTTGATGAAAATAACGGCTCCCAAGTGGAGCAAAGTGGTACTTGTGATGTAGGTAATGAAATTCCTCCTCAAGCCATAAGAAGAATGGGTGTTGGATATATCCTACCCATTGAGGAACCCCTTGTGGCCGAAGGAGAAGGAAAATGTTCCACTCAAGTGGAACCATCACCAACCCAAGACCCACACGCTTCCGAAGAACAAAGTGAAGGCCCTCAACTGGACGAACAAGGCCAAGTGCAAGATCAATCACAAGATGGTGGGGAGCCACCAAATGATGCACAAGGCCAAGTTCTTTCCTCCGAGCAAGATCAAGGTCAAGAGGAAGCTCAAGATCA
This sequence comes from Secale cereale, assembly GCA_902687465.1. NCBI lineage: Eukaryota > Viridiplantae > Streptophyta > Magnoliopsida > Poales > Poaceae > Secale > Secale cereale. The sequence goes on along the minus strand of LR738714.1, from coordinate 155,009,009 downwards.
AGATCTAGCTCCTGACGGCGCTCAAGATGATCAACTCAGTGCTCCTCAGTTATCTCTTGAAGAGCAATTGGAGCGTCGTGCTGCAAAAGTTGCCTCCAGGCTTGCTTCCAGAGAACATCACATGGAGAATATCCTAGGAAGCATCAAAAGGGGGGTAAGAACTCGTAGACAATTAGCAAACTATTGTGCTCATCAAGCTTTTGTCTCCTGTGTTGAACCTCATAAGGTATATGAGGCGCTCGAAGACCCTGATTGGCTTAATGCCATGCATGAAGAACTCCATAACTTTGAGCGCAACAAAGTGTGGCGTCTGGTGCCAAGGCCAAAGGAGAACCATAATGCCATTGGAACCAAGTGGATCTTTAAGAACAAGCAAGATGCTCATGGCATTGTCATCCGCAACAAGGCGCGTCTGGTGGCTCAAGGCTACTCCCAAGTCGAGGGTCTCGACTACGGTGAAACCTTTGCCCCCGTTGCTCGCCTTGAATCTATTCGTTTGTTGCTTGCCTATGCTTCTCATCATAACTTTAAGCTACAACAAATGGATGTGAAAATTGCATTTCTTAGTGGTCCTATTAATGAGTTGGTATATGTCAAACAACCCCCCCGGTTTGAGGATCCCAAGTTCCCCAATCACGTGTATCAACTCGATAAGGCTCTCTATGGCCTTAAACAAGCCCCATGTGCATGGTATGAGCATCTTACCGAGTTGTTACAAGATCGTGGGTTTGAAATTGGGAAAATCGACCCCACTCTTTTTACTAAGAAGGTCAAAGGGGAGTTGTTTGTCTGCCAACTATATGTTGATGATATTATCTTTGGTTCTCCTAACAAAGCTTTCAATGATGAGTTCGTCGCACTCATGACCACACATTTTGAGATGTCCATGATGGGAGAGTTGAGTACTTCCTTGGGTATGAGATCAGGCAAAGAAGAGAAGGGATATTCATCAAACAATCCAAGTATACTCAAGACATGCTCAAGAGGATCAATCTAAGTGATGTCAAGCCGGCTACTACTCCAATGCCAACCAAGTGTCAACTTGACATTGATCCCAATGGTAAAGCGGTGGATCAAAAGGTATATCATTCTATGATTGGATCCTTGCTTTACCTTTGTGCATCTAGGCCGGATATTATGTTGAGTGTGGGAATTTGTGCATGGTTTCAAGCCTCACCTAAGGAAAGTCACTTTGTGGCAGTCAAGCGAATCTTTCGATATTTGGCTCATACCCCAAACTTTGGCTTATGGTACCCAAGAGGAGCAAACTTCAACCTTGTAGGTTTCTCTGATTCGGATTGGGCGGGAGACAAAGTGGATAGGAAGTCCACTTCCGGAGGGTGCCAATTCCTTGGTTGCTCTCTCGTTAGTTGGTCTTCCAAAAAGCAAAGTTGTGTGTCTCTCTCGTCCACCGAAGCTGAGTATGTGGTAGCTGGCAGTTGTTGTGATCAACTCCTATGGATGAGGCAAACTTTAAAGGATTACGGTGTCACTTGTGACAAAGTGCCTCTTTGGTGTGACAATGAAAGTGCCATCAAGATTTCTCTCAACCCGGTGCAACACTTCAAGACGAAGCATATAGAGATTCGGTATCACTTCATCCGGGATCATATAAGGCAAGGAGAGATCGAGCTTCACTATGTCAACACTCAAGATAACCTTGCAGATATCTTCACGAAGCCGTTGGATGAAGCAAGATTTCGCGAGTGAAGGCATGAGCTAAATATCATCGATTTGAGCAATGTGGCTTGAGACTTTGCACACACTCCTCACACTCAATATAGTTATCTTGTCTAGATGTAGGCATGGACATAGGGGGAGTATTGTTCTCTCAATGAACTATCCCTCCCCCCATTATGCATAAATTGATCAAGTCTTTGTCATTTGCCATAAGTAGATGGTATAAGTGCTTAAAGACGAGTATTGGTCATGGGCCCAAGGATAGTTCTTTGCGGTGCCATACCAAATAACTCAAACATAGGTGGCCTCGGCCACCGACCTCCTCGTTGGAGTAGTGTTTTGCCTTGCGTGTGCGTTTCTTTGTTTTTCCTCTCTCCTTTGCTAAAAGCCTCTTGTCAAAACGTGCAAGTTCTTGGAGGAGCGGTACTACCGTGAGCAGTCACGGTACTACCGCAAAAGAGACTACGGTACTACCGCAAGTCCAGCACGGCAGTATTTTTTTACTGCCGCTGGTAGAGCGGTACTACCGCTTCGCGTGCGGTACTTCCACCCAAGCGGTACTACCGCGATGACCGTGGTACTACCGCACTTATCCGAACGGGTGGGGGTTATAAGCGGGCAGGGGGAGTTACAGTCCCCCATACCCAATCATCTCCTAATCCCCACGCCGTCTCTCTCTCTCCCTCTCAAGAACGCCGCCTGAGGACTTCGCCGGATCTCCTCCCTCGGCCTCTCTTCTCGCATTCCGACCGGTGGGATCGTTCCCCACCTCGACCTCTTGCCATGGATGAAGGTTTCTCCCCAAATCCCCTCTTCTTTTTGCCTAGTTGTTGTTTTTAGGGCTTGGGGAGATGCTTGGGGTTCTAGCATTCTTCGTGTTCTTATCCATGGAAGATTAGGATGTGGGAGAGTGTTCTTGCACTAGAAATGCTTGTATGTATGTTGCTACCAAGTTACTATGATCAGCCATAGTATCGTTCTTCGATCTACGCGTTCTAGTCTAGATCTGTTCTTTTCAGATCTGGCCCGAGCGGTACTACCACTGGCTAACCGCGGTACTACCGCTCTGTCGCATAACTACGCGGAAGTAAAATTTTACTACCGCATACTGAGCGGTACTACCGCAACCCAAACGCGGTACTACCGCTCACTAAGTGGTACTAATTTTTACTTCCGTATTCGGTCGCGGAAGTAAACTTTTACTACTACATACTGTGCGGTACTACCGCAACCCTCAAGCGGTACTACCGCTCACTAAGCGGTACTAATTTCTTACTTCCGCGTCCGTCACGCAGTACTACCGCTTGTATCATAGATCCTTCATAGCACTTACATATTACCCTTTCTACTCGTTTCGTGTGCATTTTGTGGCTTTTGCATTGATTCTCTTTGTGTCTTCGCCGTGTTCTTGTGTTTGTGTCTTAGGTGGTGGCTCCGGTTCCGATGTTCGTCGTACCAATCCCGTCCGTGACACCGGGTCCAAGCGTCTGCGCACCCCCAGTGATGTGCCAGAGGGCTCCAATCCCCAACGCAAGTTCAAGACCGCCGCCAACAAGCAAAAGGAATCATCTATGACTATGGAAGAAATGCCAGCTAATGAGTTCATGGCACGGAGTAAGCTCAATCCTTATGGAGAACCCCGGGCTCAATTTCATGGGGATGAACTTTTCTAGACCAAGCAGCAGTATCGCATCTACACAGGGGTACTCAAGAGCAAGCACAACCTGTATGTGGATGCTTATTGGGTGGACATGGCCCACATGCGGAGGGCCGATAACCTGTCCTACTTTGCCAAGGCTCTGGATCTGGTAGAGCAGTTTGGGATTGAGCACTTCATGACCTTTCAGAATGATTTTGACCCAGAAATCATTGCTCAGTTTTATGCTTCGGTCCACTTTCACACCAAGGAAGATCGCCCAATGACTTGGATGACAAATGGTCGCAAGATGACTGCGACTTGGAAGGAATTCATGGATCTTATTCAGATTGCTGACGAGGGACTCCACAACCCAATTGGAGCACGGACTCATGCCAATCTCGAAGCGGCCAACAAAGACCAACCGTTACCGTTCTATGTGGAGAAGACTCTTGCGAGTGGCAAGAAGACATGGGTGTTGAACCCCTTTTTCGACATCATGCATAGGATGTTCCGCAACACCTTTTTTCCTCGAGTTGGGGACAACGACAAGATTCACTCCTACCTCGTTGATGTGTGAGGCGGATCGCACAGCTCAGTCTCCACCACTTGACATTTCCCATATCATGTGGTGTGAGCTTCGCTTTGCGATCTACACTCACAAGGTGCCCATCTATGGTACGTTCCTGTTTCTGCTCATCTCCAAGACTTGGCAGAAGCTTTACCCTGATGAGGAGTTCAAGGCAGAGTGTATCCGTCATGACCCCATCCGTCTTTGAATCAAGACTCGATGGGCCAACACTACCACTCATGCATAAGCTGCTGCCGCTCAGATGGGTACTGACGAGGATCCTGTGGAGGAGCCAGCTGAGGAGAGTCCTGGACGATATGCTCCTCCCTCATCTGAGCCCTCTTGGGCTAAGAAGCTAAAGAAGAAGATGAAGGCCCTTTTCTGCATGCAAGCTCAAGATCAGTACAGGGCTCATGTCACTCACAAGGAGTCTCACCAGCGTGACAAAAAGATCATGAGGATATTTGGTGAGCATGTGTCCTGTGGGTCAGAGGAGATCATCACTCCTGAGGCAGCTTGGATGGCCAACCAGGGGTACAAGTGGTCTGAGTCTGACGAGGAGCAGCAGGAGGAGCAGCAGGAGTCCGATGGAGAGCATGATGACTGAGATCTTCTGCCAGAGCTACCACCTCTCTTAGTGTCCTCTTTCCCCTTTGTGGTGTCTCAATGCCAAAGGGGGAGAGTGTGCGATTTGCGTCTTGTGCCGTTTCTTTGTGTTTTTCGTTGGTCGAACTCTATTTGCCTGTTTGCTTTTGTGTCGTGTGCGTGAGACTATCATATGGTGTAAGACATATGCTCCTCTACCGTTAAACTCGTTATGTCTTTAATTTTATGTCGTGAGTAGTTAGTTTACTTTTCCTTGTTTATGTGCTCACCCCATCCTCCTTACTACTGTGCGTAGACTCTTATTCTTTTTATGCAAGGAGTATATTATCTATAGAATATAGGGGGAGCATTGATGCTAGTATGTATGTTGTGCAGTCCAAAGCACTCTCTAGTGTATGCACACATCTAGGGGGAGCTTGCCTATATTCTAATGGTTTTTAGGATTGCATACTTTCTTATATATATCCTTGTGCAAATCCAGTATTGTCATCAATCCACCAAAAAGGGGGAGATTGAAAGCGCATATTTCTCCCTAAGTAGTTTTGGTGATTGATGACAATGCATTTGCGGACTAATCATGTGGTCTAAGCTCTTTCAGATATATCTCACCTAGGCACAAGACGATTGTGAGCCCCTCTGATTCCTTGGAAGACGGTGTTTCCTTTTTGCTCCCTTTCGGTGGCTTTGAGTAATAGGAAAGCCGTACTATTAAGAGGGGGTCCGCTTCGGAAAGGTTTGGGTGGAATCAACACATACACATCTTACTCTCGCACCACCTTTCCTTTGCTTCTCTGGAGCTCCGGCCGTTTCTTATCGTATATGCCAACCATGGCTTCCTACTTGTACATCTGCCTGGCAAGCGGTAGTACCGCTCATGTAAGCGGTAGTACCGCACAACCACACAATAGTACCGCCTCTGGGCACGGTAGTACCGTACCAGTGGTAGTACCGCGTCTCTAGGATGGTAGTACCGTGTATCTGGCCCGGCACTGCACCAAGTACGGAAGTAGGTGCGGAAGTAATTTTTTACTTCCGCATCCTACGCGGTAGTACCGCTTGAGGCAAGCAGTAGTACCGTGCCGTGTTTTGCTACTACCGTATTTATGCGGATGTAGCTACGGATGTATTTTATTTCATCCGTGCTTGTCCTTGGTCTGCTTGTCTCTACCTTGCGGTAGTACCGCAATGACGAGCGGTAGTACCGCTCAGGCAGTACTACCGCCCGTATGCCTTCGCAACAGAGCACTTTCTGGCTAGTACTGCTCCAGCGGTTGTACCGCACCCAGAGCGGTAGTACCACTGGCCAAGCGGTAGTACCGCAACTTACGTGCGGTAGTACCGCGCTCTGCGGGCAGAAATGTGGGATAACGGTTGGATTTGTTCTCCCACTATATATAGGGAGTCTTCTTCCCAAGAAGACTTACCTCTTCCACCCCAAAAGCTCCATTGTTGCTCCAAGCTCCATTTCCGCCCGATCTCTCTCCCTAGTCAATCAAACTTGTTGATTTCCTCGGGAGAGCTTGAGGAGGCATCGATCTACACTTCCACCAAGAGATATTTGATTCCCCCCACTAATCCTTGCGGATCTTGTTACTCTTGGGTGTTTGAGCACCCTAGACGGTTGAGGTCACCTCGAAGTCATATTCCATTGTGGTGAAGCTTCGTGGTGTCGTTGGGAGCCTCCAATTCGGTTGTGGAGATAGCCCCAACCTTGTTTGTAAAGGTTCGGTTGCCGCCTTCAAGGGCACCACTAGTGGAATCACGGCACCTTGCATTGTGTGAGGGCGTGAGGAGAATACGGTGGCCCTAGTGGCTTCTTGAGGAGCATTGTGCCTCCACACCACTCCAACGGAGACGTACTTCCCCTCAAAGGGAAGGAACTTCGGCAACACATCCTCGTCTTCACCGGTTCCACATGTGGTTATTTCTTACCTTTACTTGTGCAAGCTTTACTGGTTTATCTATTATAGCTTGCTTGCGAGGTTGTTATCTTTACTTCCTATTAGTTGTCATCTTAGTAGCTTATCTAGACAACTTACTTTGATGCTTAATTTAAAGTGGTTAAGAAAAGCTAAAAATTGTTAGTTGCCTATGCACCCCCCCTCCTCTAGTCAACCATATCGATCCTTTCAGTATCTACTTTTCCAAACCGTTTTGCCCTTGTTTTGGACTCTAACTTGCATGATTTGAATGGAACTAACCCGGACTGACGTTGTATTCAGCAGAACTGCCATGGTATTGTTGTTGTGCAAAATAAAAAGTTCTCAGAATCGCCTGAAAATCAACGGAGAATTATTTCAGAAAATATAAAAAATATCTGCAAGAAGATCTGCATCGGGGGGACCACACCCTGTCCTCGAGGGTGGGGGGCGCGCCCCCCTTCCCAGGGCGCGCCCCCTACCTCGAGGGGCCCAGATGCCCCATCGACGTATCCCCAGGTCCTATATATTCCATTTCGGGGAGAAAAAAATCAGAGAAAAAGAATTATCGCGTTTTACGAGACGGAGCCGCCGCCAAGCCCTAATCTCTCTCGGGAGGGCTAATCTGGAGTCCGTTCGGGGCTCTGGAGAGTGGAGATCGTCGCCATCGTCATCATCAACCTTCCTCCATCACCAATTCCATGATGCTCACCGCCGTGTGTGAGTAATTCCATCGTAGGCTTGCTGGATGGTGATGGGTTGGATGGTATCTATCATGTAATCGAGTTAGTTTTGTTAGGGTTTCATCCCTATTATCCACTATGCATGTTCTGAGATTAATGTTTCTATGACTTTACTATGCTTAATGTTACTAGGGCCCGAGTGTCATTATTTCAGATCTGAACCTATTATGTTTCCATGAATATATGTGTGTTCTTGATCCTATCTTGCAAGTCTATAGTCACCTACTTTGTGTTATGATCCGGCAACCCCGAAGTGACAATAATCGGTACCGCTCCCGGTGATGACCATAGTTTGAGGAGTTCATGTATTCACTATGTGTTAATGCTTTGGTCCGGTACTCTATTAAAAGGAGGCCTTAATATCCCTTAGTTTCCAATAGGACCCCGCTGCCACGGGAGGGTAGGACAAAAGATGTCATGCAAGTTCTTTTCCATAAGCACGTATGACTATAATCGGAATACATGCCTACATTGCATTGATGAACTGGAGCTAGTTCTGTGTCACCCTAGGTTATAACTTCTACATGATGAATTGCATCCGACGTAATTTCCCATCACTGATCCAATGCCTACGAGCTTTACCTATATTGCTAGTTTCTATTTACTTTTCCATTGCTTATATCACAAAAACCACAATAACAATATCTTTACTTTTATTGCTGCTACCGCCACTATCATATTACTTTTCTACTAAACTATCTTGCTGTAGATACTAAGTTTCCAGGTGCGGTTGAATTAACAACTCAGCTGCTAATACTTAAGAGTATTCTTTGGCTCCCCTTGTGTCGAATCAACAAATTTGGGTTTAATACTTTACCCTCGAAAACTGTTGCGATCCCCTACACTTGTGGGTTATCAAGACTATTTTCTAGCGTCGTTGCCGGGGAGCATAGCTCTATTATTTAAGTCACTTGGGATTTATATCTGCTTATCACTATGAACAATTTGAAGGACTCAAAAACCAAGATCTTACCCTCAACTACGAGGGGAGGTAAGGAACTACCATCTAGCTCTGCACTTGATTCTCCTTCCGTTATGAGTAAACTTGCGAAACCTACTCCTGCTATTGAATCTGATATGTCGTATGTTCTTGATGATGCTACTTATGCAATGTATGATGAAACTATCTCCACGCCTGATATTGTGCCACTAGGTGAATTTCTAGATGAACAAATTGCTAAGGTTAGGGAGAGTGCAAATTTTGATGATATTTATGAAAGTGATAATGAAACTACTCCCAATAGATATGAATTGCCCGTTGTGCCTGAGGGTTATGTTATTGATGAAGAAACTGCTAGAGACTTTCTTGCTTGCAATGATAGATATGATCTTAAGAAGTTATTAGCTAAGATGAAAGAAAAATCCTTAAATGGTAGAATGAAACATGACCCTACTTTTGCTACTTCACCTATTTGTGTTACTGATAAGGATTCTGAATTCTCTGTTGATCCTGAGTTAATTACTTTGGTTGAATCTGATCCTTTACATGGCTATGAGTCTGAAACTGTTGTGGCACATCTTACTAAGTTGAATGATATAGCCACCCTGTTTATCAATGTTGAAAAGATTCGCTACTATTTTATCCTTAAGTTATTTCCATTCTCGTTAAAGGGTGATGCTAAGATTTGGTTTAATTCTCTTGATCCTGGTTGTGTGCGTAGTCCCCAGGATATGGTGTATTACTTCTCTGCTAAATATTTTCCCGCTCATAAGAAACAAGCTGCCTTACAGGAAATATATAACTTTGTGCAAACTGAAGAAGAGAGTCTCCCACAAGCTTGGGGAGGCTTCTCCAGTTACTTAATGCTTTGCCTGATCATCCTCTTGATATGCATGATATACTTGATGTCTTTTATAATGGACTAACCGATGCTTCCAGAGACCACCTGGATAGTTGTGCTGGTTCTGTTTTCAGTGAAAGAACAGTGGAACAAGCTGGATTACTATTGAATAATATGCTAGCTAATGAAAATAATTGGACACTTCCTGAACCTGCCCCTAAGCCAACTCCGAAGGAAAGAGGTGTTCTATTTCTCAGTCCTGGAGATATGCAAGAGGTAAAGAAATCTATGAAAGAAAAAGGTATTAAAGCTGAAGATGTTAAGAATTTACCACCTATTGAAGAAATACATGGTCTTGATAACCCGACACAGGTAGTAAAGGTAAATTCTCTTTATAGATTTGACGAAGGTGATATTCCTCGTTATAAGTCTGCTAGCCAATGCTTAGATGAGTTTGACAATTTTATTGTGAAACAAGAAAACTTCAATGCTTATGTTGGTAGATAATTACAACACAATGCTCATAGGATTGAACGCTTGAGTGATTATCTGCCTAGTGCTAAAGATGAACTGAAACTTATTAGTATACATGCTTCCATGGTCACCATGCAAGTAGAACAAGTACTTAAAGCTCAGAATGATTTGGTCAATGAGTTAAATAGTAAGAATAATGACTATGCTGTTAGAGTTGATACTAGAGGTGGTAAAATGACTCAGGAACCTCTGTATCCTGAAGGCCACCCTAAGAGAATTGAGAAATATTATCAGAGAGCTAATTTAAATGCACCTAGTTATTCTAAGAAGAAGAAAAAGAAAACTGATAGAACTTCACATGTTTCTAGTGAACCTGTAGCTCACCCACCTAAGCATCCCAATGATATATCCGTTTCTGATGCTGAGACACAATCTGGTAATGAACATGAACCTAGTGATAATCTTAATAATGATGCTCAACCTAGCAATGATAATGATGTAGAGATTGAACCTGATGTTGATCTTGATAACCCGCAATCAATGAATCAATGTTATGATAAGAGAGACTTTGTTGCTAGGAAGCACAATAGGGAAAGAGAACCATGGGTTCAGAAACCCATGCCTTTTCCTGCGAAACCATCCAAGAAAAACGATGATGAAGATTTTGAGCGCTTTGCTGAAATGATTAGACATATCTTTATGCGTATGTGTTTGACTGATGTGCTCAAAACAAATCCTTATGCCAAATATATGAAAGATATTATTATCAACAAAAGAAAGATACCTGAAGTAGAAATTTCAACCATTCTTGCCAATTACACTTTTGAGGGTGGAATGCCTAAGAAATTAGGAGATCCAGGAGTACCTACTATACCTTGCTCCATTCAGAGAAACTATGTAAAAACTGCTTTGTGTGATCTTGGAGCCGGTGTTAGTGTTATGCCTCTCTCTTTATATCGGAGACTTGACTTGAGTAAGTTGACACCTACTGAAATATCTTTGCAAATGGTTGATAAATCAACTTCTATACATGTCGGTATTTCTGAGGATGTGCCTGTTGTAGTTGCAAATGTTACTATTCTAACTGACTTTGTTATACTTGATATTCCCAAGGATGATAGTATGTCTATTATTCTTGGAAGACCCTTTTTGAATACTGCAGGGGCTGTTATTGATTGCAACAAAGGAAATGTCACTTTTCATGTCAATGGTAATGAGCATACGGTACACTTTCCGAGGAAACAACCTCAGGTCCATAGTATCAATTATATTGGAAAAACTTCGACTATTACTATTAGAGGTTTTGAGTTTCCTATTCCTACTATCAAGAAGGCATATGGCATTCTTATTGTTGGATACATACATATCCCCATTGAGGTAACATAGTGTTATTCGAAAATTCTCCGGTTTCATGTTACTCGGAAAGAGTTTATTAACAAGACCTGATCAACCTTGTTAATGGATTCCTTTTGATGAACCTGGGATAGGTGAATCTGGATAGCACAAACCTTCTGTACCCTCCTTTTACTTTCTGTTAATTAGGTTAAATAAAAGAAAAATAGCATTATCTGTCTGTTTCCATACTTATCCGTGCAATAAAAAAATATCCTGAAAATAAAAGTTCTCCAAATGCCGTGAAAATGAAATATGATTTTTTCTAGAATATTTAAGAAAATACGGCACTAAACACAAAGCGAGGGGAGCCAGCACGTGGCCTCGAGGGCACAGGGCGCGCCCCCCTGCCCAGGGCGCGCCCCCTGCCTCGAGGGCCCCACGTGGCCCCCCTTCACTTATCCTTTCACCCATGCTCTTCTTCTTCCTCCCAAAAAAATCCCCAACCAGCTCAAACCCGAGTTCTAGCTCATTTTGCTGCCATTTTCGATCTCCTTGCTCAAAGCACCATTCACCAAACTATTTGGGGACATTGTCCCTCGGTATGTGACTCCTCCATTGGTCCAATTAGTTTTTGTTCTAGTGCTTTATTTGTTGCAAATTTGTGCTGCTGTGGTGACCTTGTTCTTGAGCTTGCATGTCAAATTTTCTTGGTCCCAAGTAGTTCTAATGCATGATATAGCTTCTAGGCACTTATAGGAGTGGTTGCTATCAATCTTGTTGAGTTTGGTTAACTTTTATTGTGAGTTATTAAAAATTTCAGAAAAATGTCTAGGAGAAACTTCCAAGGTGGTCCTTCAAGGAAGCAAGAACCGAGGCTCGCGCTCCGTGAGCCGGAAAATGAACCACCGAGGGATGCTGATGTACGGCCTTGTGAATGGTCGTCATATGAATTTATGAGTCAAGCGGGCATCAAAGATGAATTTTACGCATATGTGCGTAACGCTGACCTCAAGGACTTCATACGAGATAAGTGCCTCCAATACCGTGGATTAGCTGATAGCTTTGTGAGAAGGTTTAAATTTTCATCTTCACGTAATTCTCACACTGTCCTGTTTGATCATTATGATAAATCTTATACCATGGACTTAGAGGATTTTAATGTAGCCTGCAAGCTCCCACAGTCGGGCAGTATGAGTGATCCTCGTAAATCTAAATTTAGAGAATTCCTTGCTAGTATTACAATGGGAGAATCCAGGGACATCACACAAGTCACCACGGGGAGCATACATTTTCCTGCCACTCATTACTTTGCTCTCTTTATTGGTAGATGCATAAATGGTAAAGATGAAGCCTATCACATGTGTGTCCCTGATCTTAGCATTCTCAGGAGTGTTGTACTAGGTGATAGGAAATATAATTTAGGAGCAATTGTTGCACGTAGACTACACCATAATGGTTTGTATGGAGATTTATTTTGTGGGATCTATGCTACTCGCATAGCCCGCTATCTTGGTGTGTCTGTGCACCCTTATGATGAACCTTTACCTGCTGCTTATTTAGACTGTAATGCTATGGCCAGTCACCGGTTTATAGAGTGGGATAATCAAACTCTCAAATATCGACTAATCTTTAACCGACAGCATACCATCCCTATTGTTCTTCCTGCCCCTACTTTGTTTATCTTTCAGGAAAAGGGAAGATACACTATAACTATGGAGGAGGCAAATGCCTATTATAACATGATAGAGGCAACCCGCCTTCTTGCTGCAGCTCAGCATGCAGCATCTGCTGCATCTCAGTACGACCCCAACTACAACTTTGGATATCCGTCAGGCCAGTACTGGCCATAGACCAACTTAGGCCAAAAGCATAAGCTTGGGGGAGTACGTGTTTCTCACCGACTTATATTCATGTTCACACACCTATTCTAGTTGTCGGTGCTCACACTCTTTCATTGTACCATCCATGCTTAGTTTCAATTTCTTTTTCTTAGTATTTTTCTTGTGTGCTAGAAAAACACAGAAAAACAAAAAAATTATTAGTTGTAGCTTCCAGCTAGTTTACTTTCTTTGCTTGTAGTAGTAACTAAAGATGAAACCCCAAAAAGATTTCCCGTTCTTCTTTTGCTTGTTGGGAGCTTTCCCGTGTAAATAGTTTCTTTTCTTTTCTTTAGGGGTTAAGAGTAGATGACCATGATTAAAATTCTTAGTGGCTCTTATATGCTTTGTTGTTAATTTAACCTTGAGCCATATTACCTTGTCTTCTCTCTTGTATTAAATGCCTGTAGATTCCAGCTTAGACCAATGCACGTGCACTATTATTATTATCCACACTGTTCTGTCGTGCGAGTGAAAGGCAATAAGGATGATATATGATGAACTAATTGAGATGAGAAAAGCTGGTATGAACTCGACCTCTTTTGTTTTTGTAAATATGATTGCTTGTCGTTCTTGATTCAGCTTGTTATGAATGAAACATGTTTGCAGTAATAATTAGAGATCATAGCTGCTTATGCCATGCTTAATTAGCTGAGAGTTTATAATGGTCTATCATGCATGCCAACATGATATTAAAATGGTTGTGATGTGGTATGATGGGTGGTATCCTCCTCTGAACGATTTAAGTGACTTGACTTGGCACATGTTCACGCATGTAGTTGAAACAAATCAACATAGCCTTCACGATATTTATGTTCATGGTGATTTATATCCTACTCATGCTTGCATTCATTGTTTATTAATTTTAATGCATGTTCATGACAGTTCTTGCTCTCTAGCTGGTCGCTTCCCAGTCTCTACCTATACTAAGCGGGAATACTGCTTGTGCATCCACTTCCATAAACCCCAAAGTTATTCCATATGAGTCCACCATACCTTCCTATATGCGGTATTTACCTGCCATTCCAAGTAAATTTGTATGTGCCAAACTCTAAACCTTCAAATGAAATTCTATTTTCTATGCTCGAACAGCTCATGTATCAACTAGAGTTGTCTATATCTTCCATGCTAGGTGGGTTATTCTCACGATGAGTGGACTCCGCTCATCATTCACAAGAAACTGGCTGGTAACCCGGATGCCCAGTCCCACGCTTAAAATCATAATAATTAAACAAAACACCCCTAGGGCTGTTGCTTGTTTGGACGGTAACCCGTGGATTCGGCTGGCCGTGGAGTGTGCTTGTTGGTGGTTGGGGGAGTATAAACTTCACCATTCTGTTTGGGAACCGCCTATAATGTGCGTAGCATGGGAGATATCAAGATTCTTGGTTGTTATGTTGACAATGAAATTATACCGCTCAAAATGTTATTCATCTCTATTTAAAAATCGAGCTCTCGCACCTCTACAAATCCATGCTTCCCTCTGCGAAGGGCCTATCTATTTACTTTTATGCAGAGTCATCATCCTCTTATCAAAAAGCACCAGTAGGAGAGCACCTCTATCGTTGCATGTATTACTATTAATTTGCATTGAGTATGATCATGATTGGATCTCTTTTACCATGAATTACAATGTCTAGTCAGTCCTTGATCTTTAAAGGTGCTCTGCATTTATGTTTTGCGGTCTCAGAAAGGGCTAGCGAGATACCATCCTGTTATATCATATCATGATTGTTTTGAGAAGTGTTGTCATCCGAGGTTTATTATTATTGCTCACTAGTTTATTATGCCATTGATGTGAGTAGTCTTGAGACATGAAAGTTATTGTGAATGTGGTTAGTTCATGATCTTGTTGAAAACCTGAATGCTAGCTTACATATTTACAACAACAAGAGCAAACAGAGTTTGTCAAAGTTTTTCTTTATCACTTTCAGTTTATCAACTGAATTGCATGAGGACAAGCAAAGGTTTATGCTTGGGGGAGTTGTTATGTCTCCAACGTATCTACTTTTCCAAACCCTTTCACCCTTGTTTTGGACTCTAACTTGCATGATTTGAATGGAACTAACCCGGACTGACGCTGTTTTCAGCAGAACCGTCGTGGTGTTGTTTTTGTGCAGAATAAAAAGTTCTCGGAATTGCCTGAAAATCAACGGAGAATTATTTCAGAAAATATAAAAAATATCTGCAAGAAGATCTGCACCGGGGGGCCCACACCCTGTCCTCGAGGGTGGGGGGCGCACCCCCCTTCCCAGGGCGCCCCCCTGCCTCGAGGGCCCCCTGATGCTCCATCGACGTATCCCCAGGTCCTATATATTCCGTTTCGGGGAAATAAAATCAGAGAGAAAGAATTATCGCGTTTTATGAGACGGAGCCGCCGCCAAGCCCTAATCTCTCTCGGGAGGGCTGATCTGGAGTCCGTTTGAGGCTCCGGAGAGTGGAGATCATCGCCATCATGAGCATCAACCTTCCTCCATCACCAATTCCATGATGCTCACCGCCGTGTGTGAGTAATTCCATCGTAGGCTTGCTGGACGGTGATGGGTTGGATGGTATCTATCATGTAATCGATTTAGTTTTGTTAGGGTTTGATCCATAGTATCCACTATGTTCTGAGATTGATGTTGCTATGACTTTGCTATGCTTAATGCTTGTCACTAGGGCTCGAGTGCCATGATTTCAGATCTGAACCTATTATGTTTCGATGAATATATGTGTGTTCTTGATCCTATCTTGCAAGTCTATAGTCACCTACTATGTGTTATGATCCGGCAACCCCGAAGTGACAATAATCGGGACCACTCCGATGATGACCATAGTTTGAGGAGTTCATGTATTCACTATGTGTTAATGCTTTGGTCCGGTACTCTATTAAAAGGAGGCCTTAATATCCCTTAGTTTGCAATAGGACCCCACTGCCACGGGAGGGTAGGACAAAAGATGTCATGCAAGTTCTTTTCCATAAGCACGTATGACTATATTTGGAATACATGCCTACATTGCATTGATGAACTAGAGCTAGTTCTGTGTCACCCTAGGTTATAACTTCTACATGATGAATTGCATCCGATGTAATTTCCCATCATCAATCTAATGCCTATGAGCTTTACCTATATTGCTAGTTTCTATTTACTTTTCCGTTGCTTATATCACAAAAACCACAAAAACACTATCTTTACTTTTATTGCTGCTACCGCCACTATCATATTACTTTGCTACTAAACTATCTTGCTGTAGATACTAAGTTTCTAGGTGCGGTTGAATTGACAACTCAGCTGCTAATACTTAAGAGTATTCTTTGGCTCCCCTTGTGTCGAATCAACAAATTTGGGTTTAATACTTTACCCTCGAAAACTGTTGCGATCCCCTACACTTGTGGGTTATCACCGGCTTTGAAGGAGCGAACCTTCTCGGAGGCGAACCACGCCGCTGTGCTCCTGATGACGGCGGAGGGCACCAACGAGAAGGGGAAAACCGCCGAATGAGATGCCTCCGCAGTGCCGGAGGATCCCAAGAGTACCTTCTACCCCTTCTTTTCGAGCAGTATCGTTGCGGGGCTCGTCCCTCCTTTCTCCGATTTCTTTTACTCCGTCCTTAGCCACTATAAGCTTCAAGATCTTCATCTGCACCCCAATTCCGTTCACCTTCTGTCCATCTTCGCCTTTTACTATGAGGTATTCGTGGGGGTAATGCCATCTGTGGTGCTGCTTCGCCACTTCTTTTACCTCCGAATCAAGGAGGGCCATTGCTCAGGATGTGCTAATTTCGTCGCGGCCAACGGGGCCAACACGATTTCAAAGGCCGGGAAGAAGGCCGAGAATTTCAGGAACAAGTGGGTCCTGATGGATGCCAAGTGCATCCATCCTTGGTTGGCGCTGCCGGCGGCTGCGCCTGAGTCAAGTGATAGGTGGCTCAGCGCGAAGCTCACTGATCCTCGGGCAGAGAAGGTGTTGGAGAAGATGGCCGCGGATATGAAGTTAGACGATCCCGAGGCGGCGAAGCTGATGGGGGATATGATCCTCAAGGAATTCTTGACATGCCGCGTGGCTCCACTGCAGGCCCGCTCGCGCCCCCTATGGACGCTTGGGGACGAGTCGGACGACCTCCGGCTGCGCCGTGACACCCTGTCTGTCGATCAGCTTGAGACAGCCATCCGTCTTCTAGTTGGGGCTGACCTGGGGTATCCGCTTGCTTCCTTTGTTCCCTTGTATCACCGCCAGGACAGGGCAGCAGTGGCGGCCTCCATGCCTATCTTTGATGCGCGCGGGCTTGTGCCTCCGGCAGCCCCTGAAGCTCAAGTGGTGGCCGTGCCGGTGGAGGTGTCTTCGGGGGATCCCAGCGGGGAAGACGGCTCGGATGCGAACGTGGACGGGACGGGAGAGTCCCCTCCTCTATGTACGACTGAGCTTCTTTGCTCCTTGCCTAACGATGATGACAACAACGGCCACCCGTCGGAGGAGGTGCCGCCTTCGGCCGGAGCTATCATGAGGTCCAAGCATACTCCCCCACGGAAGCCACCGGAAGGGGTCCCGACGAAGAGCCGGTCGGCGCTGATCACCCGAGGAGGCACCCCTGCTACGACATCGCCAGGCGCTGCTACCGTACCGCCTGTCTTGGGGGCCCATGTTCCCGCGGCGCAGGCCGCGGGACCATTGGGCCCCATGGTCCTGAAGAGGTCTCGGGGCGTCGTCGTAGTGGATCGGTGAGTACCTTGGCATGTCTTACTTCTTTCTTGATTCCGTTGCTGATTCACGGTATCTTGCCCCACGCTTGTAGGTCTGCGTCGCCGAAGAAAGCGAAGGGGAGGCGTCTGCGCCAGAGGACCCGCGGCCTGGCTCGGCCTCGCCCCCTCTAGCGTAGGTGGACGGTGGAGGAGCTTCAGCTTCCGGTGCGAGGGTGTCGATGCAAGGCCCAGAGGTCCTGTCTCAGGTGGAGGTCACGATCCGAGCTTCGTCCGCTGGGGTTGCTAGGGCTCAGGAGGTCCTGGCCGCACCCCAACCCCCTGCTGTGACCATGCCGTCGGCTCGTGGCCCTCCTCCTTCGCCTGGCGCCTTGGAGGAGGCCTTCATAGCACTGAAGCAGCTCCAGGATGACCTTTAGATAGCTGATCGCCGTCTGGTGGCCGGGCGCCTGGAGCTCGTCTCTGGATGGCTGGGCTCCAACACGTCTGTGCGAGACGCATTGAGCCAGGCCGTGGCGGCTTCTGAGGAGGACAAGCGGGCTGTTGACCAGGCTGCAGCTGCTCGAGAGATGGCACTGCTGGAGGCTCGGGCCGCCCAGGAGCGCTGCCAGTCATTGGAGGCTGAGCTGAGAGACCTGCGTGGGAAGTGCAAGGCAGACAAGGAGAAGATGAAGGCTCGAGAAGATGCAGTGGTCAGCTGCGATGCCGAGCTGGAGCAGCTGACGAAGGAGTTATCTGCAGAGCGCGGCCAACTGGAGGAGCTGAAGCGGGCGACATCAGCTAGGGAGGCCCAGCTGGAGGCCAAGGTGAAGGTCCTGGCCGAGGACCACGCCGCCTTCAAATCCCTCGAGGTGAGGTCCCATCAGGCTCTGAGGGCACTCTACGACAAGGGCTTGGAGAAGCAGTTAGCGACGGATGATGAAGGCTCTGCCCAACTGCTTCCCTTGTCCTGGCGCTCGAGGATGTCGTGCGCGAGATCAACCCTCTAGCGGAGGAGGAAGCTCGCATACTTTCTTCTTCTGCCTTGACACGCGTCCTCAGCCAGCTTCACCTTCGGGACCCCAACGCTGATCTTGGGGCGCTGATCAAGCCTGTGGAGGTGGAGCACCACGAAGCCGCTGCTGAAGCTGTGAAGGACCACGTGGAGGCCTTGCTGAAGGAGTTCCTCATCGTCCACCCTTCCCCTCCAGCTGGTGGCACCGCCGACGCCGTGGACGGGACCGCTTCCCCAGGGCGTGGTGGCACCGCCAGGGAGGAGGTCCCCTCGGGCAGCAGGGCCCAAGGCTGAGGGGAAGGCCTGCAAGTTGGTGACGGCGCTCCCCTTTTGTCTTCATTCTCCCGCGACATGAGTAAGCCTCGAGGAGGCGTTAAAACTTCCGCTTGATGTTTCGAAGGACAATTTGGGTTGTAATAATTGCTAGATACTCGCCCTTCTTTTCTTGTTTATCGTTCTACGTCGGCAGGGCCCGACCACGCACGTACCTCAGCAGCCGACTGGCTTGTCCAGGTCACTGGGTCAAGACCAGGGGGTAAGGGGCTACGTGGCCAGTTAGGATCCTGAGTCGCGATGCTTGGGAGTCCCCCTTAACATGGAAATGATACCCAGGTAGGAAGCGCTAAGCAGGGCTTTGGTGTTCTGCGTCGGCAGGGCCCGGCCCGTGAGTACCTCAGTCGCCACTGGCCTTGACCGGAAACCAGGACAAGACCAGGGAGTGATGGGCTACGGGTCCAATTAGGACCTTGGGTCGCGATGCCCAAGGGTCCCCCTTTTCGTGCGAACAACCCTGAGGGAAGTGAGTACTGAACTTAGGCCTTGATGTTCTACGTCGGCAGGGCCCGACCTGCACGTACCTCAGTCGCCGCTGGCCTTGATCGGAAACCAGGACAGGACCAGGGAGTGAGGGGCTACGGGTCCAGTTAGGCCCTTGAGTCACGATGCCCAAGGGTCCCCCTTGACGTACGAACAGACCCCATACCTGTCCTCGCCGGGCTTGCGCTCAGGAGGTTTGCGTGTCGACTAGGCCCCGGGGACCTGGTGGGGCGTGCGCCAGGCGTGACCTGGACGCGGCCCCCGTGCCCAGCCCCCTCGTGCTACATTCCCGAAGGGAGCGCAATGTGATGGGGCTGGCCACTGAGCCGAGGGGCTCCCTGAGGTTAATGCTGCCGTAAAGCCACCCCCGGTTGTTTATCACCAGCGTGGAGCATAGTGTTGCTGCTCGTGCGCGGGCATAGCCGCTCCACGATCGTGTCGTCAGCCACCACGGAGCATGTTGCTTCCACTGGACCGTGGGAGGGGACTCCCTACTGCGGAGAGCCCCCGGGCGTATACAGCCCAGCCCGGACACGTGGGTGGCACGGTGGGGCTTATACAAGGTGTATCTGGGCACCCGTGAGCCAGCGCGGAACTCACGAGGCCCTACCTCAAGGCGGGTTGCGCCTGGTCTTGGGTGGAAGCGCTCGAGATGATCCTGTAAGGTGGTTAGACAACCCGCATCGGGTGAATCCCTCAAGGTCGCACTATGAGAAGGCCGGGCACCAACGACCCAAGGAGGTGACATGAGCGGGGCCGGCCCGCCAGACAGAGCTCAGCCATTGGATTTATCGACGCTGCAGGGATGGACCCGAGCACAGAATCCATGTCTAGTCTTCTCACGTGGACGTCCTAAGGGAAGCCACCCGGTGCGCGGCTCCCGGAGTGACAAGACATGGTACTGTGCACCCCAACTGAGCTGATGGCATCCGGTTCGAGCTTGGGTGAGGCACCAAGGGCCACAGGAGGTGACGTACACGTGGCTGGCCCGTGAGCCAGAGCTCAGCCGCTTGGATTTGGCGACGCTACAGGGACGGACCCGAGCACGGGCGTCGTGCCAACCCCAAGCCATAAGACGAATGCAAGCAAGTTTGCGGGGGCGCAGGATGTTCAAGGCATGAGAATTGTGGTCAAACAGATGACTCAAATGTAATGTGACTAGGATGGTAGCACTAGCTTTGGTTAAAATACAAGGGAGATACATGCCACCAGGGTAAACCTGTGTGGCCTGGGGGTAGCGCAGCCCGAGGGGCGCCCCCAAAAGGTGACATGATATGCGAAAAGATGCACGTCGCAGGGATAGACCCGTGCGACCTAGGAGTAATGCTGCCCAAGGGGAGCTCCCAGTTGAACAGAAATCGGAAGATGTCACCTGGCATAGTTGCTGAAGTAGTGTCGGTGTAGCTGAGGGTGCTCGATGAAGGCGCTGCTCCTTACGTGCCATCTAGCCCCAGCCCCTCATGAGGCTCCGGGGCTCCCCAAATCTCGCGGAGGGCCGAGTGCAACTCCGTCAGGATCTCCTTGTGCCTGGCCTCGCGAGCCGCCAGGACTTCCCGCATGTGGCGCTGGTGCAGAGTCGCCTGGTTCGACAGGCCGTGGGCATGCGCACGTAGCTGTGAGGGGGACCCTGGCTTCGGCCCACCTGGGAAGGCCAGTAGAGTTCCTAAGACGCGATCCTGTTGAGTGTCGGGACGTTGACACGAATGCGTAGCCCATCTCCTGAGCCTGGACCAACAAGTGTCCTCGGAGGAGCCGGGCGGCGCTCACCTCGCATGGCTCTTGGCTCTTGTAGGTCTTCGATGGTCTGGCTGATGAACTCCTGAGCGCTTGGTGCCTCATGCCTTGAGGCATCCGGATGGAAGTGTGCAGCGAAGCGCTCTTCCACGTGGTGCCCGAGTGCCTCCCTCGTGACATTGGCTAGATTTCAGGCCCTCCAGAGGAGAGCCCCCGAGCCCAGCCTAAGAGGGGCGCCAGGCGCGCCTTGCTATGCAAGAGGGGGAGGAGGCCCTGTGGTGCTGCCTCCGTGTGATGCGTCCTCATGAGGCTTCTGAGCCAGCAGCTGCTACTTATTCTTGGGAATGACCTCCGGTGGGTAGATGATGCTGTCGCTGTCCGAATCCTCAACTGCAGCCGCCTGGTAAGCATGCTCGAGCGAGCACACTACATCCTTTTCCTCGCAGGCGATGGTGATGATGCCGTCGCTTCCAGTCATCTTGAGAATATTATAGCCGTGGTGAGTTACTGCCATGAACTTGGCCAGGGCCGGATACCCGAGGATGGCGTTGTAAGGGAGATGGATGCGGGCGACATCGAAGTCGATGAGCTCAGTGTGGTAGTTGTCATCAGTCACTCCGGAGAAGGGCTTGGTAGGCAGTAACTATTCGTAGGGTACTTGGAGGCTGTTGAATGTATCGATGGACAGGACATTAAGCCCTGCGCCACTGTCGATGAGGGTCTTGTTAACTTGGATGTTGCTGATGACGGGAGGGCAAAGCAACGGGAGGGAGCCAGCCGTAGCTGCCCACTTGAGCTGGTCTGCCGAACTGAAGGTGATGGGGCACCTGGACCACCTGAGTGGACGGGTAGCCTCGAGCGTGGGGAGAGACGCATTTACTTCACGGGCGAAATGCTTGAAGAGGCACTGAGAAGCTGGGGCCTGTGCTCCGCCGAAGATGCAAGCGATGGCACACGGCTCCCGGAAGCCCCCAGCACCCTCGTCCTGGTCATCGTTCCTCCTTGGTGGTGGCGGAGGTGGTAGGCCAGCCATTCCCTGAGGACGGTCCTCTCAGGGCAGATCCCTCCAGGCGTCCTCGCAGGGCTGGCTACGCCAACGGTCCTCTCGAGGCTAATCACGCCACTCCTGACGGGGTCCATGGTCATCCATGTGTCCTCCGATCCGACCTCGCCCGTGGCCATAGCCACGGCTACTGCGCTCGCGGCATTGGATGACGCGTCCTTCGCGTAGAGCGATGAGCTATTGATAGTCATGGGTATTGTGGCTGTGCACGTTGTGGAAGGCGCAAAATGCCCGGTCGTTCTTGGGTGGCTCCGGGTAGTCACGGCCGCACTTCATTTCCGGTTCAGTTGCAAGCACTACCGCTCCCTTGCGCTTCACGTCCTTGCCTTTGGCCTTCTTGTCTTCGGATTCGGCAACAGGGATCTCGACAAGAGAGAGGCGCCCCTCCTCTGCCCTGGCGCACTTGGTTGCGAGGTTGAACATCTCCAAGGATGTGCACAGATCTTCATGGATGGCGATCTCTTCTTTCATCTTGACGTCACGGACACCATCCGAGAATGCCAAAATGATGGCCTCGTACGTGACCTTGGGGATCTTGATGCGGACACTATTGAAATGCTGGCTAAACTTCTGCAGGGTTTCTCCTGGTTGTTCCTTGATATGCCGCAGGTCGCCCTCGGCCGGGGGACGATCTCGAGTGCCCTAGAAGTTGGCGATGAACCAGTCGCGCATCTCGCTCCAGGTGGAGATCGATCCCGCAAGAAGGTTCAAGAGCCATGAGCGCGCGCCATCCTTGAGGGCCATGGGGAACCATTTTGCCATGATCTTCTCGTTTCCTTCGGATGCCTTGATGCTCAGCTCGTAGAGATGCAGGAACTCCGCAGGGTCGGGGTTGCCGTCGTAGCGTGGAGGTAGGTCGGGCTTGAACTTCCCAGACCAGTTGATGTTGCGCAGCTCGGGGGCAAGGGCCTTGCAGCCTGCTGTCGCCACCGGAGCTTGCTGGGGTGTTGGGAATTGGTCTTTGTCTTCGCACGCCGCCGCGGCGGGGGGGGGGGGGTCTCGACGCTGCGGTGGAGGGAGCGCGGGTGCTCCGGCACGGGGCCGCTGGATCACCTAGCAGCTTCCTTCTTCGCGCGCTGGCACCGCGCGTGGGCGGTCATGCTGCGGGGCCAGACGCCTTGGGTCTTGGACGATGCCTTGACGCTGGGGTATTAGTGGAGCTTCTTGGGTCTCGTCGTCCTCATGGGGAGGCGGATGAGGCAGGGAAAGGGACGGCGCCGGAGAGCCCCGGTGGCACTGACGAGCTCGGCGATGTGGTTGAGCCATTCTTCGTAGAAGTTGTCGACGGGGCGGTAGCGCAGGAGCTCTCGTGCCATGACCAATGCAACCTGCGCATCCACGGGTCCGTGGAGAGCATGGGACGAAGAGATCGCCGGAGTCAGCGACGGGGTAGTGGAGCGTCCTTCGCGCCGCACGGATGGGTGTAGAGACGATGCCTGTTGTTCTTGCCGCGCCGGACCGGTGGCGGCATTGGCAGCAGGCGATGGAGAATGACGAGGTGGTCCGCCGGCAGGAGCGGTCTGAGCGACGCAGGCGCCAAGGGCAGCCCGCCACTCAGCACGGGCTCTGCGAGCGTCGGCCATGGACTGCTGGAACGACAGAAGGGAAGTTTTAGCGCACGCCTACCTGGCGTGCCAAATGTCAGATTTAGGGTTCAAGCAAAACCCTTAAGGTTCGAACTCTGGGGTGCGCACGAAGATCTCTCCTTCCGCCCTTGCCCGTCTACTTAACAGCTCTAGGCCTAGCTCGTCAGATCCAATGAACAAGAGACACAAGATTTATACTGGTTTGGGCCACCATTATGGTGTAACACCCTAATCCAGTGTGATGTGGTGGATTGCCTCGTAGGTAGAGGGAGAACTAGTACATGGATGAACTGCCTCCTGGGGAGAGGTGTTCTTGAGCTCGGGTGAGCTTGTGGTGTGTGGCCTTCTATCTGATCAACTCAAGATGAGATCAACTTTGTCTCCCCTCCCCCCTGATCTATGGTGGCGGCTAGATCCTATTTATAATGGCCCAGGTCCTCTTCCCAAATATTGAGAGGGAAGGGATCCCACAACGGCAAAATTTGAAGGGGGGTAGCTAGTACAAGCTATCCCGACAAAAGGTGGTCTTCGCTGCCAAAGGCTCTGGTGGTGACGCCGCCATGGGCTCCGCGATGACCTCCGTCCTGGTGTCCTGCTGGTCTTGGTCTTGTTGCACCGATATGGAAACCATTGCCCGATGCCTCGGGACTCCGTGCCTGCACCCGCTCCTCTAGCACTGAAGAGGAAACTGTCACTCTGCGCCCGCAGGTGCCCGCATGGCTTTAGTCGTCACTACTCACTTCATGAGGACCTCGCGAGGTGCCCCTCACCTTAATATCTCCGATCCTCATGAGCCGGCCTGGCAAGGCCGCCCCAGGGGATGTCCTCTGTTGTCTACCTCACGAGGCTTGCCCCCTCGTGAGGGTCTTGAGTGTTGCTGAAAAAGTTGGGCCACACTAGGCCGCCTTGCGAGCCACGCTATGGGCCGCAGGAGGGCAAGTCTGGGTACTCCTGTTCCCAGAACGCCGACAACCGCGAGGCATGAAACCCTACTCCTGCTTTGGTGGATTGATGGTGGAATGGTGGTGGTGGGCCGTAGTACACTTGCCCGGCAAGGGTTGCCTCAGGGCAGCAGTGACTACGTGCGTACGGGGGTGTGGGTTCATCTACTTTCCAACCCTTTCTACGATTGCCATGGGCCTCCTTTTATAGATCAAGGGGTGACCGCAGTGGCAAAGTAACCATTATGCACTAATATGACAGCAAACCGTGCTATCATACCTAACTCTGCGGGCTGACAGGGTGCATTAAATGCACCGCTTAGTGTCACATCACTGGTTGCCCCGGCAAGGCTTGTCGGGCTATCTTGCCAGCTCCGCGCGTGTCTCCTTGACACGTCACAGGACGGGTGTCAACTGCTGGTTCTTCTTGTAGGAAACAGATGCCATGTGGCTAATAGCTCCCACTTAATCGTCTTGCGGCTTGACACTGTGTTGATTGACGACGTGGGTCGTGCTTGAGTGTTCGGTGAGGTGGTTTTTCCTCCGCAAGCCGCCGGCAGGACCTGTCGAGGAGTCTTGTTATCTGCTTCTGGGGGTGGCCTCGCCCCTTCCCGGGCTCACCTGCCCGGCAAGGGAGTCCCTTCTCTTGGTGAAGTCTTGCTTCTCTGGCTCGGCAATTGTCTCTCTGATCTGAGCTGGTACTCTGGATCTGTTGGACTCTTATACTCTGACTTGGGCTGGTGCTTCAATCTTATTCTTGCGCCTGTGCACAGTCTGGGCAACAGACCAAAGGTTTGTTGCACTGACACTGGGTGTTTGGTTCACAAGAATTGGAAGATCACAGGAATGCAAAGAAGCATGGTGAAATTAAGTCAAACCACAAGAAAAATGTACAATTATAATGCTATTATGCTACTATCTCATAGTCTTGTGCTTCATGAATAGGAGTTTGAAAAGGAGGCCAAGTGGATATTAAAATTCCTACGGTTTTTCCATCAAGGAGACACTAATGGATCAAATCCTATAGTTTTCCTTTGCTCCATTCCTTTGAACCAAATGCATGAATAGTAGTACCATAGAAACTTTCCAATTCCTATGTTTTTCCTTCATTTTTCCTTTCAAGCACTGGCGATTCTAGTAGGCAGGCTTGAATAGGGAAAAGCCTACACTAGAACAATGTTTTTGTGCTACTTCTACTATTTGGAACCAGGCCACTGCCCTACTGGCTCAACTCATAGGCCCATCTAGAATTGCATAGCTCAAACGCATAGAAATAATGATGGCTTTCAAGAGAGTCCGGCACAGATAGCTAGGTTGCCTGGTACCTCATTGCTTGTTATATAGGAGAAACTAACCATATTTCACTTACTATGTGTGCTCAGTGGGCAATATAAATAACATGTAAAGTAAAAAAGCGATGCAACAAGTGTACAACCTCTCTGGCGAAGCCATGTTGATCTCAGCATCATTGGGTTGGTCGCTGAGGATGCTGTGGCTGATGTGGCAGTCGAAGGAGGGGAAGAAGATCTTAGGCGCCTGGAGATGGAGCCAAGGGTACTTCTCGGCTCTGATGGAGGGTTTCATGGTTGGAACAGCTCCGATGAGTTGTACGATGGCGAGGCTGAAGAAGGACAAGAGAGACAACGTTAACATGAGTGGACTTCTAATGGCATCTCCAATAGATGATGTAAAATACATAACCACAAAAGTGCTAGATGTAAAATACATCAGCCGCTCATCTCTGAACTTAACTGTCGAAACTGAATTTAATTGTCGAAACTGGATTTTACTATCGAAACTGAATTTTACTGTCAAAACTGAACACACTAGTAGCAGAAAAGCAGTAGCAGCAGCACCATCGCCCGGAGCAGCAGCGCATGCGAGAGTTGGGGCAGCTGGTCGTGTAGCAGCTGCAGGGGCTCGACCGAGAGCAGGATCTGCTACTTGTGTAGCAGCAGCGCAACCAAGAGCAAGAGCTAGAGCAACAACGCAAGCAAGAGCAAGAGCAGACCAGGCAAGGGACCGGTGAGCAAAAGCAGAGCAGCAGCGCAAGCGAGAACCAAAGTAGCAGCAGCTCCGACTTATGTGGACGTCACCGCCGAGGGAGTGACGCCATAAAGAAAGTGGTTGGCGACGCCACCGTAGATGGAGCTGCACCATGGCGGCTCAGGACCGAACGCTGGCAGCACCGTGAGATCAAAGCAAGAAGAAAATGCAGCGATTACTGTACAACCTCTATGGTGGCGCCGATTAGGCCTCAGCTTCATCCGAGGAATCAGTGATGATGCTGCTCTTCTGGCGGTGTGGGAGTGGATGTGGCACGAAAGACGAGGGGAACATCGGGGCAACTCCTTGGAGGTGGAGGATGGGGTGGCTGAATTGGCGAGACGACGAGATCGACGACGGATCCTCATCCGGTGCGGTGGATGAGGGAGGTCGAGGTGTTGCGGTGGACGTCGTCGTCGGGGAAGAGGCTCTGGCTAGGTGGCAGACGAAGGAGGGTGTGGGGCTTCGTGGGTTTATACGGCCTTGGTGTTCGAATGGGGGTGGCGGAGGGGATGGGGGGGACCATGGCTTAGGGACACGCTTGTCCAAAATGTGGGATAAGTTACAAAAATACCCCCATCGATTTGAACTAGGTGGTTCTTTCGGTTCAGGGGGTATCACAGGATTTTTGCTTGTTGGGACTTCGCAGGAGGTGGGAGTTTTCGCGCGCGTTGTAATTTTGGGATGCCAACGCGCGGGTTGATATGGAGGGAGTTTTCTGAGCACAACGAGACAAAGAGATAGCTTCAAATTTCGGGATAACAAGGCACGTGTTAATTTTCAGGAGAATGGTACGCTACCAAATCAATTCGCACAACACAAGAGAGTGTCTTGTCCCGTTTGTTGTATGAATTACTACAAATACCATTCAATGCTTTGAATCCATGTTATGTTTGTATATTGCATGTAACCTACTAGAATGAACATTTTAGGGCATTCCAAATGTATACTACTGGCTGCAATATGAACTAAATTTCAATTCGTTTCTCTATTTGAATAAGATCTACAATCATGATTGTTGTCAAGTTAAACCATCATTTGTATATTATTTTGGCAACACACAACATGGTTATTGTCAGGTTAGATATAAACTACTTGTACCATTAAACTTGAATTCAATATTTTGAATCCACTTTACAATGATTTCAAATAATAGTACATTTCAGGCTCTAGCTGGATATCCATAATCTAAAACATGTTTCATATATATAGTGTGTTTATGACACAATTTATGCATGGTGCCCCGCCCCCACAACTACAAGTATTTAGATGTGAGATGCAAAAGCCACGCATTATCACAAATTCAAAACGTGGTGTGCATGGATGCAATCTGGTCACACGATGCCTGCCATCGGTATCTGAATTTCAAATGAAATGTGAGATTGTTCGATATATATATATATATATATATATATATATATATATATATAGTATAGCGTGTTCCAAAACCACACCATGCATATCACTAATACATTTACGTGTGCATGGGTTTAAAACACCATGGTCTATTATTCAAATATTTGAATCCACTTTTACAAGGTATGATCTCTTTTAGTCATGTACACCCATACACTCCTCTTCTCTATATAGCTACTACTTCGTTTATGGTGCGTGCACACACCCCTCCTCCCTCCCTCAACATTCTCTAGATTGCACTCATTCATTAATTATTCCTTAGGTCGTTCTCCTACTGTCTCTATAGGTGTTCTCGGGTCCTTATTTTCGACACACATTGATCGGTATACCTCTCTGGTCAGGCCTGCCTACCACATACACACTTTCCCTCTTCTCCTCTCACCCTCCTTGCCCCCTATCTACCTCTCACATGCTCACAAGCAAATGCAGACTCTCGTCCCTCTTTTCATCGGTCTCGCACTCACACAGTCCTCCCTTCTCTCTGTCTGGTACGCCTCTTGCACCACATCATCCTAGTTGCATCCATTTATCTCTATCTGTCTATCCGGCCTTATTTGCCTCAAACACATGCATGTGTATACCAATCGATCTCCATCTATACATATAGCTAGGTTAATTATCTCTCATTTTCCCCACACATCGATTGATCTACCTCAATAGTTATATCTCGATCTCCCTTTCCCTGACACAACAATTTATCTACCTGTCTAGATAGGCCTGCCAGTGACACACATATATCGCCCCCCACATCATCCATGCATGCCTCATGCCCCGTCTCTCACCCGCACGCATTCGCACACAAGCACGCGCGTGCACACACACACACACACCTCTCTTATTGATTGCAGTTGTACACTCTGTTTATCTACTAGCTAGGCCTCTCACACCATCGTCTCCGAGAAGAAACTCCACCAACCCCCCTCCAGCACCCTAGCTCAGTCTCTCTCCCAACCATATTCCCCTCCAACACATGTATGGATGCCCATCGATCTCCCTCAATATGCCGCTAGGTCTCTTCTTCTCCACACATGTACTAGTCGATCTACCTCTCTAGTTAGCCCCCCACCCCGATGACACGCACTGATAGATCGAACGTTGTAGTCAGTTCCCCCTGACACACATAAAATGCCCTTTTCCCTCTCATGTTCTGGTAGGCCGGCCGTCCTATATCTTTAACGTGCGCACACGCAATTTTGCAGCATTTCTTTATCGATCTCGCACCCATAGAATACATCCCTCTCTTCGTTTCTATCGACACCACATGCCGATGAAGCCATCCCTCTCTTCTCATGGATCACATCATGTGTATGATATACTCCTATCTAGCCAGGCCTCAGTTTCACACATATTGCGTATGTTCCATTTTTCTGGTTTGAGACATCATCGACACATATTCCCTATCAGTGTCTCCCGCACAAAAATACACTCACGAATCAACCGCATAAAACACACTCACGAACGCACACACCATCTTTCTCACAAATCCCCATATAGGTGGGGTACGTGCAGGAAGAGAAGAGGTGCATGCAGCGACGCACGTACTCCCGTCCCTGGCCCGACCACACTCCTGCGGGTAAATCGTGGTGCTCATTTCTGTACGAAAAAGGCAGCCCACATTCTGAAAAATTGACGCATGCAGTGCTTGTCCACTTGATGGAGGATCGTGTACAACGCGTGGACAAAAGAAAGTGCGACGCGTTTTATTTAGCAAACGGCTGCACTATATATAATATAGGCAGGATCCGACGCTATGTCTGCTGGGGTTGGTCTCTTCATAGTTCACACTCTCTCACACAAAATGGTGGTGGACACTCTCTCTCACCGTTGGTCACTGATCTGGCCGGATCCTGTCCGCCGGCGAAAAGGGAGGATATGCAGCGTTGCTCTGGTCACTGGCGCCGAGGCAGGAAACCCACTGGCGGTGCGTCCCGATCTGCGGTACACGCTGTTCTCTCGGACGACGGCGTGGTAGGGTCTTCCCCCCTTGCTCTCTACCGCATCATATCCCGCTCGGCGCCGCCCTCCGCGTTACACCCTAACGATCCTCAGGTAGACCTTCCTCTGAAACCGGCCATGCTCCACTGCCCAACTTCCCACGTCGCTGCCTGTGGATCTTCCACAGTTCTTTTCCTAAAATGTAGCTCAATCGGCGTACTTTCCATGTTGCAATCTCCTCCTCACACCGTTTTAGATAAAGAACGATGATGCTATCTTCCCTTAGGCCAAGGAATATGCTTCTTTTTGGTCATTGTATGTGTCATGAACTGTCATTGGCCAGTAATTGTTTCCTTTCAACCTCTTTTTTGCAAACAGGGTTATCCATTCTACCTTGTTGCTATTGCGACCTTTTGGTGAACTACACAAATCACTTTTTTCTATAAGAGTGTGTTGTGCAGTTCTACTAAAATGTAACACGGGCAGCATCTCTACATTTCAGTGCGACTGCACAAAGGGAGATCGGTTTTGCTATCCTCATCCAACTTCGAGCCTAATCTTCTCCAAGAAGTGGTTAGTTTTATGAGTGATTCCAAAGGTGCCCGGCTTCTACTTGTGTGTGTATATTTCATCAACAACTACTGGTGCCACTAGTAATTTTATAACACCTAGTCAATATCTTCGCAAACAGGCATGCTCAGCTAGCTCGGTTTTAGTGGAACCGCAAAACATGATCGGATGGCCCATGTCCTCCATAAAATCCTTTCTTGGCTAACATTTCTTGTTCAGTTCAACACATCTACATGAAACTAGTTGCTAATAAGTGATGCCAGGAAATGGAACCACGCCTATGGACATCATCCTTCAGTCTTTTATTTTTCTTTATTTGTACACATTCTCACAACTTTGTATTCAGCTGTGATGAAAATATGATCTATGAATCATTAGGATGCATTAGCATGCATGTTAGTTTCCTTTGTATTTGATGGAACGTTGTAACGAGACAACTTTGGAGGCAACATGACACATGTAACCAAGTTGAAAGCTTCATAGAAGCACACCACAATTTCATTATGTTGGAAACTTAAAAATAACCAAGGGCTAATCCTCGTTGGCTTTTTTATTGGAGAAACTCCTCAAGCACTCGCGTCAAAGCCAGGACATATCCCAGAAGCTTGATAGGAATGCCACAAATCTTTCAAACATCATTTCACCCACATGCGGGACATCTAGAATCCGGGTCCACGTGACTGCTAGCGAGATTCACCCCGCTCATTGCGCCGCAGTAATAATGCCTAATGAGCAGTCAAATCACAGAGCCCCACCTTTCCCGTAGTATACTACTCCCTCCATCTAGATGAATAAGTCATTGTGCACCGCAACCAAGGCAGACGGGAAATGAGAGAATTTAATGTTTATTTACTAATCAATAGCAATTCATGCAATGAACTGACCACTACATGTCGAGTTTGGTAGTCTCAAGTCATTGAAAGAATACAGGCCTCACATCTCTTATTGGTTGATTGCTTTATTCATGTCAAAAAAACAATAAATGAGGTGAGAGTTAATGCATCACGCCTGAGTGTTTTGGAATTATTTGGTTTTCATAAGTTGACTTACACACCAAGAAGGAGGGAGTAGTAAAAGTTGCTCGGGCGAAACAACCATCTTTTCACGCTTTGTTGAATGGCGGCTTCAGGCGTTAATTATGACATGGAGGTTCCTCTTGGTCAATGTGATATGTATAGAATTTCACGGATGGAGGGAGTAGTGCACATGCCAAGTTCACCGGGCTGCCGTGTTTCACACTCCTCCATCGTAAGAGTGGAGACAATAGCTTTCATAAAAAATAAAAATGAATAGTACTACAGCAAAAGAGTAGTGACACTATCCTGCCTGGCTTCCTTGCTCGTCCTCAATATGTGAAAGAATACTTTCATTCGTCGACATGTGGGATGTCAACCATCCTGTTCCACTTGCCATGACACCTGAATTAGAGTGCATCACACGGAACTGGAAGGGAGACTCACCCTGGTCGTAGCGCCGCAGTAATAATGAGTAATGAGCCGTCAAATCACAGGCCCAACCTTTCCCACTTTAAGTTGCTCGGACGAAGGAACTATCATGAATTCATTGAATCCGCTTCTTCAAGAAAACTATCGTACCAGGAATGCTGCTACCACACGCGAAGACTGCACAACACTGTACCACGTCATATCACTCAGACCCACTAGGCCAAACAAGCCCGCCTAACGCGCGGGAAAGCCCCGCCCTCGTCATTTTGTTATGGATTTGTATCGATGGATCACACGAACAAGGGAAAGAACAGAGTACTTCCTCCGTCCAGGTACATGGGGCACCTAAAGAATTTAGATTTTCCAAGAGTTTTAGTCACGTATACTTCCTTCGTCTAAGTGTATTAACTCAATAGACGACAAAATTGCTAACATATGGGAGCGAGTGTGACTGAGTTAACCGACCTCAATAGACAGCAAAATCGCCAGCCCACCTCACTTTGAGAGAGACGAGGAGCGAGAAGCGATACGGGCTGGTGGATTACTTGAGCTAGGTGTCACACGGAGGCCAAAAAGTATGGTGATAGCGTGAGGTGGGCCATGTATGATGTAACTACACTGGCCTGCCGTGTTTCAGATTCTTTCGGTCTAGTACTCCTACTAGGATGTGGAGAAGATTTGGTTGATTTTATATCGCTGAATATAAAATATTACAAGAGTCGAGACGCTCCACCTTGAGGTTCCTTGCTCCTTCTTGGTCGTCGCAAAGCGTTCTTCTTCGTTTTGCCGACACGTGGGACATCCAGCATCCAGGTCCACGTGCCATGCAAGAAAATGGAGGTAAGTAGTAAAAAGTATGAGAGACTCATCCAGGTACACTGTGAGCTCATTTCTATACGACGAGGCAGATCACGTGATAATTTGGCGAGTGTTGTAGTTGTTCGGGAGCAACGCGTGAACGAATCTAAGTTCGACCATGATGCGGTGGCGCGTTATTTATAAATTAAGTCATCATATTCAATGGCACGTACGCAACATTATTTTCTCAAAGGAACGTAAATCATGCACACACTGAATGATGGAGCATGAGATGGTAGCCATGGACATGGTCGGCCCTTTTTGGATACTGCACTACTTTGATGTGCCCATTAACTCGTAAATGACGAGAAGCTTTGCTTACTTACCTCTCTCTCGCTCACCCGCGCACGCGGTGGCTCGCAGGACGAGGAGAAGCGTTTGCTTGTTTGCTTTATTATAATGCGCTTATACGGGAGGTGGACGTCAACACTTAATTCGGTGTCAGATTGCCACAAGTATATATACTGTAGTACCCGCAAAAGAATAATTTATAATGTAGTAGTACCATCATCATTGTTCGACTTCCGGAAGAGGCGGAGAGCCAAGCGCAAGGTCACCTACTCACAACATAATCGGTCATGTTTGCACAAAATTATGCTGCACGTCCATCGTTTGTTCATCCTTTTGCCAACACACGGGGCATCTAGCATCAAGGTGAATGTGTCATGCAAGAAAATGGAGATAAGTAGTGCGTAAGTGAGTCATGCACTTCGATGGTACCAACTATGCAAAAAAAATTCTCCTTGATGGCACGTGATGGAGCACGGGATGGTAGCCATGGACATGGTCGACCCTTTTTGGAGAGAGTACTAAATGACTTTGATGTGTCCCGTCAACTCCTAAAATGAGGAGAAGCTTGCTTACTACGCACTCTCCCTCACCCACACTCGCGCGGTGGCTCGCAGCACGAGGAGAAGCCTTTGCTTACAATAGTGGGCTATATTTTTTTGAATGGAAATAGTGGGCTATACCAGTAGTACCATCATCATTGTTCGACTTCCGGAAGTGGAGAAGAGGCAAGCGCAAGGTCACCTACTAACCTTTACTACTGTACTATAGCCAAAGTTGTGCAACCATTTTAGGGCATGGTTAATATAGGCGGCTCTTGCAGCGACACATCATTTAGACGACCCACAGTGGGAGTGACATAGGTAGTAACATCACATATATCTAGATAAAATAGATGATGTGGCAAGCAATAAATGAAGAAAGAGAGGTATGTGGTAACATAGCTAGTAGTTACTAGTAGTATGAGTAACATTACACATATCAAGGCAAGATGAGTGTATAGCCTAATAAGTGAAGTGTTGCATGTTACCACACATATGTTACTCCCAATATAGAGGTAGTAACATGGGCATGTTACTACTCTATTGTTACTGCCCATTGTGGCTAGTCTTAGAGAAAGTATAATAAGCCTAGTCAGCTGGCCATAACACATGCCAGGTCATTGAAATCCTAACTGGAAGGGTGAGTTCTCCGGCATAAAAGCTGTCTGGGTGGCCCGCCGAGCCCGACAGTTGGAGCGAGGTAGCTCGCTGCTCCACCTACCTCGCCTAGCCCAACGGAGCCAGTTACCGCCCTAAGCCAGCGCGTGGTTCCGCATCTGGCCGCTCCAATCCAACTTGAGGAAGAGTGCCGAGTTGCTCCACGCCGACTTGTCGGGGAGCACGGCGGCAAGGGCATCGTTGCTGCCCTCGACACCGCCATGGCGTATAGCGCCTCTAGTGCCTGCGACTGCGCCATACGCGGTCGATGCGCGTGTAGCTGCGCCATGCAGGCAGAGAAAGAAGCCACCGCGGATGTCAACGAGGTGACGCGGCTACGCGGATGTCTATGAGGTGATGGCCAAGACGTCCCCGCCCGCGACCATCATCGAGGAGAAGTAAAACACGGGAGGCCGGCGCCTGCCTTGCCACATCCCGCCGATCGATGGTATAACTTATTTTAGAACCAGCCTTGTTCTAATGGCCCAGCTCCCCAGGTCGCTGTAACCCTTTTTTCATCAAGTTAGGATTGCTCCCCACGTCGCTGCATACTGCATGTGGATATTATTCTAGTATTACGAAGCTCCCCATGTAGCTACCTCCGTAGGCCTGTCGGACACTCGAACACCACCTAAATTTTTACTGGCTAACGAACCGATCTCTTGGTTGGAAAGGGAAATATAGATGTTGGCCTGACCGATCTCTTGGTCAAAAAAGGATAGAAAGTGGGGGTGTTGGGTCGACAATGCAACCGAAAATGAGCACGTCTAGATTTCTTGATGTCACATAGGAAAGGTCACTGACGAGAACAAAAATGCACAAATCCAGACATGCTTTGCATGTTTGTCGTCGTTAATGTAAGCTAACCTCATGGTGTCTTGGTCTAAGGGAAGTTGTCTTTAGGCTTAATAAACCCAGACAGAGAGAGTAGGTAGAATGACCAGCACAAGATGAAATAAGCTTATTCGTACGTTGACTTGTTGTTTGTAGTGTGGAACAAGGTTGTCATGTGCGGAGGAGAAAACAAGCACTTCAGCCACGCTGTCAACGCAAGATAAAAGAGACCTAGTCATTGATGGTCTGGGCGGCGAGTAGGGTTGTGCAAACAGCGGTGCATTATTTTAGTGGAACTACACAAAAAAGTTATTGGGGTTAGTCGGACAAATTTTCTACAGCCAAACGGAAGGAATTGCGCTCATCGATTGCATAGAATTTCCTCCATGCCATCATAGGCGATCCCAAGGCGGAAATCAACTAACCACCTATAAAATTATGCATAATCTTCGTCACGCAGGTCAGTATCCCCTTCGTCTATATGATCGTGTTTTGTCATGCCGAGATATTGATATGTGCTACTATTTTGCGACACCATTTAAGTGCAACGCTTTCCTATCTTTTCACATTCAGGACAATGAAGATGATTTCAGTGGAAGTGCACAAAATGGTGTTATGTTGAGTGATCTCTATTGCCGGCCGCGCCGTACTTGCACCGGACGCCCACCGCGCCGTACTTGCACCGGACGCCCACCGCGCCGTACTTTCACCAGAGGCCGGTCGCGCCGTACTTGCACCGGACGCCCACCGTGCCGTTCGCGTGGGTGCCGTCGTTCGCCTTGTCCGCGGCCCGCTGGAAGCCAACGCGCCGGTCCGTAGGCTCGACCGCATCCTTGGCCCAGGTGTCCACCTGGGCGCAGTAGAGGAACATGGTCGTCGCATCCTCGAGCTGGTGATCTCCGATGAAATAGCCAACTTGGAGCTCGAGATCGTGCTCCAGATGTACCGCGAGCGTGTCGACCGCTTGGACGAATGCCTGCACGAGTTCTGGCAAAGCCAAGAGCTACCCTAGGCAAGGGTTGCTGGTCATGGTCTCATGGACGCGTTTTATTTTGGAAAGTCATCTCGACGTGGATAGCTATGTATTCACAATAATCATAGTATTGCTCTATTTATTATTCTGCTTCAATGTGTGTACTCTGTTTTCCATTCTTATATGTTCTGTTTCAATGTGTGTATATACGCTTTCCATTCTGTATATGTGGATGATAACAGCTAGATTCAAATTAGTATACAAAAACAGATAGAAAATTGAATTCATAATATATATATATATATATATATATATATATATATATATATATATATATATATAAATTAATTGTTCATTAGATCATCACATATACGTGATGATACTTAACTACTAGGTACAATGCATAAAATTGAAAACAAACAATACCAAAACTAATAATCCCTCCTGGGGCTAGTATTCCGGTAGCCCCTCGCCAGTGGCTCCCTGGTGTGCGGCGTCGTCCCAGTGCGG
Organism: Secale cereale; assembly: GCA_902687465.1. Lineage (NCBI taxonomy): Eukaryota > Viridiplantae > Streptophyta > Magnoliopsida > Poales > Poaceae > Secale > Secale cereale. The sequence continues at coordinate 154,972,498 of LR738714.1, read as the reverse complement.
AGGCAGTACTCCGACTCCTCCGCCTCGCAGCGCTTGACGTACCGATCTGCCTCTTGCTGGCACACGCGCGTGGCCGATCTTGCCATTTCGTTGGGCGCCCACCGAAGCTCCTCCTCGATGGCACGCTGGAGCTTATTGGCCCACCTCCACGCAGCGATGAGGCGCCCAACGCCTATGAACTTCCTCGCGAAGTACCCGTCTTCGTACACCTCCTCGGCACGATGATGCGCCCGCCCCCAAAGCTCCGTCGCCTCCTTTTTCTAGGCGGCATCACGCGCTTCACAAGCCGCCTAGTACCTGGATTCCTCCTCTGCCATCTCCTTCTTGAACGTAAACCGTCCTCGGGGGGCGGCAAGTCCTTGTCGGCGCGTGGGCAGACCGGCGGTGCCATGGCAGATATTTGAGAGAGAGAGAGAGAGGGCGAGGGAGGGGAGGATGTAGATGAGAATGCAGGCGGGACGACGTGAGCAAGGTAGTATTTATTGGCGGGCGGAATCTAGATCAACGGGGACAGTACACACGCCTGTCGCCGGAATTTACGAGTACTGTGGTTTGAATTACACACAATCCCCGCAGCAAATCCGTGTGTGAACATAATAGCTGACGGTTTCCAATACAGAACCGTGTCTAATTAATGATCCCTGCCAATCACCTACCAAACCTCGAGCCGCTAGATAGAGTGCCAATCGTGTGGGGGTCGGTTGTCTTGCTAGATCTTTACATTTTCTTTTTTGAACACCAGATATTTACATCGTCCGATGATTTATTAACTCGCACACAAGTACACAAAATATGATTTTTTAAACCATTTTTGGTTAGGCGTTGCATGTAGATGTAGTTCAAATTTGAATTATGGTCATTAAATGGTTAGAAAATCTCTTAAATGTCTTTAAAAGGTCAAAGGACCCCTGAAAATTTCCAAATTTTCACATGACAGTTGTAATAGTGCACGTTAAACGTAGGAAAATAAATTGAAGGCCGTAAGAGGGAGCTATCTCCCGTCCGTCAGCAAACATGCATTGTTCCCTCTCGGAACCACGGACCTTCTAGTGAGTTGCTCTGGTTTTTGAGGGGTGTGTGTGTCCAAACTTTCGTCAAACAGGCCAATTTTTTACCACATCATCTTGGTGGCATGACATTAAATCAAGCAAGGTTTCATGTTTTTGTAATCATTTTTTTATTTTTTGGAATTAAAATGCCATGGCATGCACTCCATGCATGTGCCCATGCCTTGACTCCAATATGTTTGAAAATTCCTTCGAATTTACAGCACATGGAATTAACTCTCACACAAGCACACAAAAATATGATTTTTCAAACCATTTTGGTTAGGCGTGCTACTTCTCGAGCTTGCGTTGCATTCCCTCGAAGAGGAAAGGGTGATGCAGCACAGTAGCGTAAGTATTTCCCTTAGTTTTTGAGAACCAAGGTATCAATCCAGTAGGAGACCACGCGCGAGTCCCTCGCACCTGCACAAACAAATAAGAACTTCGCAGCCAACGCGATAAGGGTTTGTCAATCCCTTTACGGTCACTTACGAAAGTGAGATCTGGTCGAGACGATAGTTTGATATTTTTGGTATTTTTGGATATAAGAACAGAAAGTAAAAGCGAAAAAGTAAAGTAGATTGTAGATTGATATGTTGAGAATAGACCCGAGGGCCATAGTTTTCTCTAGTGGCTTCTCTCATGATAGCGATATTCTACGGCGGGTAAACAAATTACAGTTGAGCAATTGATAGAAAAGAGAATACTTATAAGACTATCTAGGCATGATCATTATATATAGGCATCATGTCCGAGACAAGTAGACCGAAACGATTCTGCATCTACTACAATTACTCCACACATCGACCGCTATCCAGCATCCATCTAGAGTATTAAGTTCATAAGAACAGAGTAACGCCTTAAGCAAGATGACATGATGTAGAGGGATAAACACAAACATAGTGATATAAACCCCATCTTTTTATCCTCGATGGCAACAATACAATACGTGCCTTGCTGCCCCTACTGTCACTAGGAAAGGACACCGCAAGATTGAACCCAAAGCCAAGCACTTCTCCCATTGCAACAATTATAGATCTAGTAGGCCAAACCAAACAAAAAATTCGAAGAGACTTGCAAGGATATTATAATCATACATAAAGAGTTCAGAAAAGGACCTAATATTTCTCATAGATAATCTTGATCATGAACCCACAATTCATCGAATCTCGATAAACACACCACAAAATGAGATTACGTCGAATATATCTCCTCGAAGACCGAGGAGAACTTGGTATTGAGATCCAAAGAGAGAGAAGAAGCCATCTAGATACTAGCTATGGACCCGAAGTTCTGTGGTAAACTACTCACAACTCATGGTGAGGCCATAATGATGATGTAGAAGCACTCCGTGGTAGATCCCCCCTCCGGCGGAGCTCCGGAACAGGCCCCAAGATGGGATCTCACGGGAACAGAAGGTTGCAGCGGTGGAACTAGGGTTTTCTCTGTTCTTCTGATGGTTTTGGGGTACGTAGATATATAGAGGAAGAAGGAGGGCACCGGGGGCCAGACGTGGGGCCCACGAGGCAAGGGTGCACCCTGTAGGGGGGGCGCCCCCCACCCTCGTGGACGCCACCTCAGCCCTATTCCGTGGTTCTCAAGTCTCCCGTGTGTATTTTGCTCCAAAAATATCTCTCCCGAAGTTTCGTTCCCTTTGGACTCCGTTTGATATTCCTTTTCTGTAAAACCCTGAAATAGGCAAAAAACAGCAATCTAGACTGGGCCTTTGGGTTAATAGATTAGTCCCAAAAATAATATAAAAGTGTATAACAAAGCCCATTAAACATCCAAAACATCTTAAATAATAGCATGGAACAATAAAAAATTATAGATATGTTGGAGACGTATCAAGCATCCCCAAGCTTAATTCCTGCTCGTCCTCGAGTAGGTAAATGATAAAAACAGAATTTATGATGTGCAATGCTAACCAACATAGTTTTCAATGTAATTCTCTTAATTGTGGCATGAATGTTCAGATCTTAAAGATTCAAGACAAAAGTCTATATTGACATAAGAAATAATAATACTTCAAGCATACTAACGAAGAGATCATGTCTTCTCAAAATAATATGGCTAAAGAAAGTTATCCCTACAAAATCATATAGTCTGGCTATGCTCCCTCTTCATCACACAAAATATTCATATCATGCACAACCCGGTTTCAGCCAAGCAGTTGTTTTCATACTCTATCTTTTCAAACCTTTCAACTTTCACGCAATACATGAGCGTGAGCCATGGACATAACACTATGGGTGGAATAGAGTGGTGGTTGTGGAGAAGATAAAAAGGAGGGAGATAGTGACTAGGCATATCAACGGGCTATGGAGATGCCCATCAATAGATATCAATGTGAGTGAGTAGGGATTGCCATGCAACGGATGCACTAGAGCTAAGAATGTATGAAATCTCAACAAAAGAAACTAAGTGGGTGTGCCTCCAACTTGCTTGCTCACGAAGACCTAGGGCATTTGAGGAAGCCCATCGTTGGAATATACAAGCCAAGTTCTATAATGATAATTCCCACTAGTATATGAAAGTGACTAAACATGAGACTCTTTATCATGAAGAACATGGTGCTACTTTGAAGCACAAGTGTGGAAAAGGATAGTAGCAAATGTCCCTTCTCTCTTTTCTCTCATTTTTTTGGTGGGGCTTTCTCTCTTTTTTTGAGCCCCTCTCTATTTTTTTTGGGCCATCTCTTTTTTATTGGCCTTTCCTCACATGGGACAATGCTCTAATAATGATGATCATCACACTTTTATTGATTTACAACTCGATAGTAGAACAAAGTATGACTCTATATGAATGCCTCCGGCGGTGTACCGGGATATGCAATGAATCAAGAGTGACACGTATGAAAATTTATGCTTGGTGGCTTTGCCATAAATACGATGTCAACTACATGATCATGCATGGCAATATGACAATATGAAGTGTGTCATATGAACTAAACGGTGGAAAGTTGCATGGCAATATATCTCGGAATGGCTATGGAAATGCCATGATAGGTAGGTATGGTGGCTGTTTTGAGGAAGGATATATAGTGGGTGTATGGTACCGGCGAAAGTTGCGCGGTACAAGAGAGGCTAGCAATGGTGGAAGGGTGAGAGTGCATAATATCCATGGACTCAACTTTAGTCATAAGAACTCATATACTTATTGCAAAAATTTATGAGTCATCAAAACAAAGCAATCAACGCATGCTTCTAGGGGGGAGGTTGGTAGGAGTTAACCATCGCGCGCACCCGACCTCCACAGAAAGGAAGACACTCTACAAATACCTCATGCTCTAACTTCGTCACATAGCGGTTCACCATACGTGCATGCTACGGGGATCACTAACTTTAACACAAGTATTTGTCAATTTCATAATAACTCCACTAGCATGACTCTAATATCACTATCCTCATATCTCAAAACAATTATCAAGCATCCAACTTCTCATCATATTCAATGCACTTAGTGTGAAAGTTTTTACTACATTGATCTTGGATGTCTATCATGTGGAGGCTAGTTTTATAGCCAAAGCACATTACCATGTTATTTTAATAGAATCTCAAAAGGATATAAGTGAAGCATGAGATATCAACAATTTCTACAAAATATAATTACCACCGTGCTCTAAAAGATATAAGTGAAGCACTAGAGCAAAAACTATTCATCTCAAAAGATATAAGTGAAGCACATAGAGTGTTCTATCAATTCCTAGGCCATATTTAACTCTCCCAAAAAGGTGTGTCCAGTAAGGATAATTGTGGCAAACTAACAAGCAAAGACTCAAATTATACATGACGCTCCAAGTAAAACACATATCATGTGGTGAATAAAAATATAGCTCCGAGTATAGTTACCGATAGTTGAAGACGAAAGAGGGGATGCCTTCCCGGGGCATCCCCAAGCTTGGGCTTTTGGTTGTCTTTGAATTTTACCTTGGGGTGCCTTGGGCATACCCAAGCTTAGGCTCTTGCCAGTCTTTGTTCCATAGTCCATCAAAGCAATACTCAAAACCTAAAAACTTCACAACACAAAACTTAGATAAAAATCTTGTGAGCTCCGTTGGTATAAGAAAACAAACCACTACTCAAAGATACTATAATGAATTCATTCTTTGTTTATATTAGTGTTAAACCTACTGTATTACAACTTCTCTATGATTCATACTTCCCAATACTACTCATAGATGCATTGAAATAAGCAAACAACACACGAAAAACAGAATCTGTCAAAAACAGAACAATCTGTAGTAAACTGTAACTTTTGCATACTTCCGTAACTCCAAAAAATTGAAATAAATTGGTAAACGTGAGGAATTTGTCTATTAATCATCTGCAAAAAGAATCAACTAAATAGCACACTCCAGTAAAATCTGGTGACCATTCTAGCGAGCGCTAACGATTCTGTTTTTCACAGCAAGATCATATAAACTTCACACAAGTCTACCCAAAGGATCTACTTGGCACAAACAATAATTAAAACACAAAACCAAATCTAAACAGAAGCTAGATGCAATATTTATTCCTAAACAGAAGAAAAAACAAAAAATATATAAAATTGGGTTGCCTCCCAACAAGAGCTGTCCTTTTACGCACCTAGCTAGGCACGATACATGGATAGATCTAGGTATTGCTATCTTTGGAAGGCAATCCATAAGTGCCTCTCATAATAGATTCATATGGTAATTTAATTTTCTTCCTAGGAAAGTGTTCCATGCCTTTCCTTAACGGAAATTGGAATCTAATATTTCCTTCCTTCATATCAATAATTGCACCAATCATTCTAAGGAAAGGTCTACCAAGAATAATAGGACATGAAGGATTGCAATCTATATCAAGAACAATGAAATCCACGGGCACATAATTCCTATTGGCAACAATAAGAATATCATTAATCCTTCCCATAGGTTTCTTAATAGTGGAATCCACAAGATGCAAATTTAAAGAACAATCATCAAGCTCATGGAACCCTAGCAAATCACACAAAGTTTTTGGGATAGTGGAAACACTTGCACCCAAATCACAGAAAGCAAAGCATTCATGATCTTTAATTTTATTTTTAATAGTAGGTTCCCACTCATCATAAAGCTTTCTAGGGATAGAAACTTCCAACTCAAGTTTTTCTTCATAAGATTTTATCAAAGCATCAACTATGTGTTTGGTAAAACTTTATTTTGACTATAAGCATGCGGAGAGTTTAATACGGATTGCAACAAGGAAATACAATCAATCAAAGAACAATTATCATAATTGAATCCCTTGAAATCCAAAGTAGTGGGTTCATCACTATGCAAAGTTTTAATCTCTTCACTCCCACTTTTAACAATTTTTGCATCAAGATCTAAAAATTCTGAATCATTGGGACACCTTTTAATTAAAGTAGACTCGTCGCCAATTCCATATTTATCAAGATTCATATTAGAAAACAAGGATCTAATAGGAGACACATCAATAACTTTTAGATCTTCATCTTTATTTTCATGCTCTTCCGGTTTAGCAGCCATCTTATTAACTAAGGTGGACTGTTTATCCGAAATTTGGGCTATTAAGTTCTCAAGATGAGAAAATTGAGATTTCAAACCATAAAATTCCTTCGACATATCATCAAGGTCTTTATGTATGTATTGCATAAAAAAATTCTGTTCTTTAAGCTCATTTCTGAAGAAATCATTATGCTCAAATTGTATAGTCATAAAATGTCTATCATTGTTTTCAATCTCCTCCAGCCTCTTGAGGTGAGGGTTAACACTGATAGGGAGAGCCATAGTGACAAGCAAGCACTCCAACACACAAGCAAACAAGAAGCAAGCGAATGGTAAACACACGGCAGAACAATGGCAAATAAAACGGCAAGGGTGAAGTGGGGGAGAGGAAAACGAGAGGCAAAAATTTAATGCGAAGGATAAGGGTTTGTGATAGGTACTTGGTATATGACTTTTGCATAAGCCTCCCCGGTAACGGCGCCAGAAATTCTTGTTGCTACTTCTCGAGCTTGCGTTGTATTCCCACGAAGAGGAAAGGGTGATGCGGCACAGTAGCGTAAGTATTTCCCTCAGTTTTTGAGAACCAAGGTATCAATCCAGTAGGAGACCACACGCGATTCCCTCGCACCTGCACAAATAAATAAGAACTTCGCAACCAACGCGATAAGGGGTTGTCAATCCCTTTACGGTCACTTACGAAATTGAGATCTTATAGAGATGATAGTTTGATAATTTTTGGTATTTTTGGATATAAGAACGAAAACTAAAAGCGGAAAAGTAAAGTAGATTTTAGATTTATATGTTGAGAATAGACCCGGGGGCCATAGTTTTCTCTAGTGGCTTCTCTCATGATAGCGATATTCTACGGCGGGTAAACAAATTAATGTCGAGCAATTCATAGAAAAGCGAATACTTATGAGACTCTCTAGGCATGATCATTATATATAGGCATCACGTCCGAGACAAGTAGACCGAAACGATTCTGCATCTACTACTATTACTCCATATATCGACCGATGTCCATCATGCATCTAGAGTATTAAGTTCATAAGAACAGAGTAACGCCTTAAGCAAGATGACATGATGTAGAGGGATAAACTCAAACATAGTGATATAAACCCCATCTTTTTATCCTCGATGTCAACAATACAATACGTGCCTTGCTGACCCTATTGTCACTGGGAAAGGACACCGCAAGATTGAACCCAAAGCCAAGCACTTCTCTCATTGCAAGAACTGTACACAAATTGAAAGGACACCGAAAGGACTTGCAAGGATATTATAATCATACATAAAGAGTTCAGAAAAGAACCAAATATTTATCATAGATAATCTTGACCATAAACCCACAATTCATCGGATCTCGACAAACACACCGCAAAAAGAGATTACATCAAATAGATGTCCTCGAAGACCGAGGAGAACTTGGTATTGAGATCCAAAGAGAGAGAAGAAGCCATCTAGATACTAGCTATGGACCCGAAGGTCTGTGGTAAACTACTCACAACTCATGGTGAGGCCATGATGATGATGTAGAAGCACTCCATGGTAGATCCCCCCTCCGGCGGAGCTCAGGAACAGGCCCCAAGATGGGATCTCATGGGAACAGAAGGTTGCGGTGGTGGAACTAGGGTTTTCTCTGATCTTATGATGGTTTCGGGGTACGTAGATATATATAGGAAGAAGGAGGGCACCAGGGGCCAGACGTGGGGCCCACGAGGCAGGGGCGCGCCTTGTAGGGGGGCGCCCCCACCCTCGTGGACGCCACCTCAGCCCTATTTCGTGGTTCTCAAGTCGCCCATGCGTATTTTGCTCCAAAAATATATCTCCCGAAGTTTCGTTCCGCTTGGACTCAGTTTGATATTCCTTTTCTGTAAAACCCTGAAATAGGCAAAAAAACAACAATCTGGACTGGGCCTTTGGGTTAATAGGTTAGTCCCAAAAATAATATAAAAGTGTATAACAAAGCCCATTAAACATCCAAAACAACTTAAATAATAGCATGGAACAATAAAAAATTATAGATACGTTGGAGACGTATCAAGGCGCTGCATGTAGATGTAGTTCAAATTTGAATTACGGTCATTAAATGGTTAGAAAATCACTTAAATTTCTTTAGAAGGTCAAATGACCCCTGAAATTTACCAAATTTTCACATGACAGTTGCACGTTAAACGTAGGAAAAAAATTTGAAGGCCATAAGAGGAAGTCATCTCCCGTTCGTCATCAAACATGCATTGCTCCCTCCTGGAACCACGAACCTTCTAGCGAGTTGCTCTAGTTTGTGAGGGGTGTGTGTCCAAACATTCTTCAAACATGCCAATTTCTTTATCACATCGTCTTGGTGGCATGACATTACATCAACCAAGGTTTCATGTGTTTCTGATCATTTTTCTATTTTTAAATTAAAATTCCATGTCACTCCATGCATACGTATGCATGTGTCCATGTCGTGAGACCAATATGTTTGAAAATTCCTTCTAATTTACTGCACATGGAATTAACTCGCACACAAGTACATAGATATGATTTTTCAAACCGTTTTGGTTAGGCATTGCATGTAGATGCAGTTTAAATTTGAATTACGGTCAATAAATGGTTAGAAAGTCACTTAAATGTCTTTGAAAGGTCAAATGACCCCTAGAATTTTCGAAAATTTCACATTACAGTTGTAGTAGTGCACGTTAGACGTAGAAAAAATTTTGAAGGCCATAAGAGGAAGCTATCTCCTGTTCGTCATCAAACATGCATTGTTCCCTCTCGGAACCATGAACCTTCTAGCGAGTTGCTCCACTTTGTGAGGGGTGTGTGTCCAAACTTTCGTCAAACATGTCAATTTCTTTACCACATCATCTTGGTGGCATGAGATTAAATGAAACAAGGTTTCATGTTTTTCTGATCATTTTTTAATTTTTTGGAATTAAAATGCCATGGCATGCACTCCATGCATGTGCCCATGCCTTGACACCAATATGTTTGAAAATTCCTTCTAATTTACTGCACATGGAATTAACTCGCACACAAGTACACAAAAATATTATTTTTTAAATCGTTATGGTTAGGCGTTGCTTGTAAATGTAGTTCAAATTTGAATTACGGTCATTAAATGGTCAGAAAATCACTTAAATGTCTTTAAAAGGTCAAATGACCCCTAAAATTTACCAAATTTTCACATCACAGTTGTATTAGTGCACATTAAACATAGGAAAAAAATTGAAGGCCGTGAGAGGAAGCTATCTCCCGTTCGCCATCAAACATGCATTGTTCCCTCTCGGAACCATGAACCTTCTAGCAAGTTGCTCCGGTTTGTGAGTGGTGTGTGTCCAAACATTCGTCAAACATGCTAATTTCTTTACCACATCATCTTGGTGGCATGACATTACATCAACCAAGGTTTCATGTGTTTCTGATCATTTTTCTAGTTTTTTGAATTAAAATGCCATGTCACTCCATGCATACGTATGCATGTGTCCATGTCGTGAGACCAATATGTTTGAAAATTCCTTCTAATTTACTGCCCATGGAATTAACTCGCACACAAGTACACATATATGATTTTGCAAACCGTTTTGGTTAGGTGTTGCATGTAGATGCAGTTCAAATTTGAATTACGATCATTAAATGGTTAGAAAATCACTTAAATGTCTTTAAAATGTTGAATGACCCTTCGAATTTTCCAAATTTCACATTACAGTTGTAGTGGTGCATGTTAGACATAGAAAAAAATTGAAGGCCATAAGAGGAAGCTGTCTCCCGTTCATGATCAAACATGCATTGTTCCCTCTCAGAACCACGAATCTTCTAGCGAGTTGCTCTGGTTTGTGAGGGGTGTGTGTCCAAACTTTCATCAAACATGAAAATTTATTTACCATATCATCTTGGTGGCATGACATTACATCAACCAAGGTTTCATGTGTTTCTGATTTTTTGGAATTAAAATACCATGCCACTCCATGCATACGTATTCATCCATATGTGTCCATGTCGTGATACAAATATGTTTGAAAATTCCTTCTAGTTTACTACACATGGAATTAACTCGCACACAAGTACACAAATATGACTTTTCAAACTGTTTTGGTTACACGTTGCATGTAGATATAGTTCAAATTTGAATTACGGTCATTAAATGGCTAGAAAATCACTTAAATATCTTTAAAAGGTCAAATTACCCCTAGAATTTTCAAAAAATTCACATTACAATTGTAGTAGTGCACGTTAGACGTGGAAATAAATTTGAAGCCCGTAAGAGGAAGCTATCTCCCGTTCGTCATCAAACATGCATTGTTCCCTCTCGGAACCACGAGCCTTCTAGTGAGTTGCTTTGGTTTGTGAGGAGTGTGTGTCCAAACTTTGGTCAAACATTCCAATTTTTTTACCACATCATCTTGGTGGCATGATATTATATCAACCAAGGTTTCATGTGTTTCTGATTTTTTTATTTTTTGGAATTAAAATGCCATGTCACTCCATGCTTAATTGTGTCATAGCCGTTAGACCAATATGTTTGAAAATTCCTTCCAATTTACTGCAAATGGAATTAAATCGCGCACAAGTACACGAAATATGAGTTTTCAAACCGTTATGATGAGCTGTTGCATGTACATGTAGTTCAAATTTCATTTGCGGACATTAAATGGCTAAAAAGGTCACTTAAATGTCTTAGAAGGTCAAATGACCCCTGAAATTTTCCAAATTTTGACATGACAGTTGTATTAGTACTACAAAATTTCTCATTCATTTAAAACACCTTCCGTTGGCACTTTATTCCAAATTCGTCTTTCATAGCTAATAAAAAATATCTACAACATCACACACAGTTGTTTTCTGGGAACCGTTTGTGATGAAAATATCTGGGTCTATTTAAGTCTCCCTCCTTAAGCTTCGTCGGCTCGTCTGCTCTAGTGTCGGCAACCCCCGAATCCATTAATCCAGATCCCCATTCCCGCACCCCCTTCTTGCAAAGATGATGCCGTGGAAACGCTTTGTGAAGGCCCGTACGATGGCCACCCCCCCCCCCACGAGCGCCACCACTTGCGCCGTGAGCGCGACCGCCCACGCCGAGAGTGTCGCCGCATCCGCATTGAGCGCGGCCGCTTCCGCCAAGAGGGCATCTGCGGCAGCCGACAGGGCAGCAGGTGTTGCTGCGATGGTGGCTGCAAACGCCGAGATCGCTTGAGCTGCCGTCTGTGCCGCTGATGTCGCCCTGTCCCGTGTCGAAGCCATCCACGCCAAGATCGAGGATGCACACGCCAAGATATTCCAGGCCACCTCGGACTCCAGCATGCAACCCATGTCTGAAAAGGCGGCAGTGGCCATGGAGCACCTACTTCCTCATGAGTTCGCCGAGCGGGAGCTGGAGATGTAGGAGGCGGCGAAGATCGAGGAGCACCGGGAGGAGGAGTCATGCGTGCACAAGGTCGAGGTAAAGAAGAGTCTATCCGTCGAGGAATCGGCGGTGGAGTAACAACGCGAGCTCTGGCGCAGCCACTTCTACGAGTACTACAACCTTGATGGCGGCACCGAGGACGAGAAGGAGGACAAGGACACGGTCGACTTCAGCAGGGGGGACGCGGTGTCTACCAACGGTGGCATGTCGCCAGGACAAGTCATCGACGTCTCATCTCACACCGGCGATGCATAGGCCGGTGCGGTGGCGGATTCTTAATTATGCGTACTTAGGCTTTGTTTTTAATGCTGGTCTTTGGTTAGAGCAATGTTTAGGTCAACTGGCTTTGTGTAATTAGTAAAATTGCTCGATTTAGTAAGTGTGGTGTGTCTGCTGTACGCTCTTTTGTGCGCCCAAATTAGCAAGCGATGTTAAATTATGCAATGACGTACCAAGGGAAAGTTCCACCAAAATTTGAATTATCAAACTCATCCCATGCGCATAAAGCAGAAGAATCGTTTGCGGTGCCCACAACCGTTCAAATTGAATGGTCCGGCGACACCCCGCGCATTCAAAGTGAATGTGCCCATGCCTTGAGACCAAAATTTGAATTATTAAATTCATCCCATGCGCGTAAAGCAGCAGAATTATTTGCGAAGCGCACAATCATTCAAAGTGAATGGTCCGGCAGCACCGTGCGCAAAGTTTCCCTCCACATTTCCAAAATTTTGGCCTATCGCCAAAATATCTACCCCACCCTCTTCCCCCCTTCCCCACCCCCTTTTCTCCCTAACCACAAGTCACATTTCCCCTGTTTCCTCCTTCCTTCCTTCCTTGCTAAGCTATAGCCGCTTCCTCGCTCTCGATGTCTCGCATCCTACCACCGGGGTCGCCATGGTCTTCTTGAAAGACATCACCAGTGCTTCCTCCTCCGGCGACTACTCCTTCACCACCCGGGTATGCCTATCTTCTCTCTCTCGGGCTATGACTTCGAATGAAGGATTTTTACCCGGAGGTCGATTTCAGTCGTTTCTTCCTCTTGTAGCTCCCTAAGACCATCAGTGGCAACGAATGGAGGCGGGTTGGCTACTTGTCACGGTCCCAACCCATTCATACCACACCTTCAACCAAACGCACACTAAGACAGTGTCACAGTTTGTTCCTAGTATCTTAAATTGTTGCCATCTCATCAGCGGTGCCATTAGAAAATTATTTGGCACCACTTCAGCAGTTTCTGCAGCCAACTTTGGTCCACACATCTGAGCAGCCAAGTAGTAAAATACTAAATCTTTATGGCATGAAGGAACTGGGCATCGGAGCAACTACGTGCTCCGGAGTCCGGGTCCCTAATTTTTTTCTTGCTGCATCGGCTCGCCAGTTCAGGGCACCGGCGCGAGATGTAGCAACAGTTGTCTTTACACCAGTTTTGGCATACATAATGGACGGCATTAGTGTTATTAGTTCTATGTTACTAAATTTGTGCATGTACACACCTGTTAGTATCAATTTGCTATCATCCAAACATTGTCGCTATGTTGTTGCAGTTATATTTACCTTCCTCATAAAATGTTCAATTTGTTATTTATTGTACATGAGTAAGAACTTGTAGCATCGTTGTAGTTAATTATAGCTTCTGATGTTCCAGAATTTGGTTGTTGTCTCAGTACCAATTATTTCATTTGCACATTGATCTTTTTGAGAAGATATGTCATAATTAACATGTTTCTTTAGTTTTTCAAAATAAGTATTGGTGATTTTCTATGTTGCTATAGAACCCATTTCCCCTACAATTGTTACTGATCTAGTTTTAAATATTATAGCATGAATGGAAGTGTTCTTACTTGGAGTGGGTTGATCAAGAGTGGCCAGAGTCTTTGAAGATGTGCCTAACGAAGCTCTGGAGCATGTATAAGGAAGTGAACACACGTTGGCTTAGAAAAAGTCCTATCACCGTTGAAGCATATGTCAAGATGCGGGATAAAAAGTTGAAGGTGGAGAATGAGCTCAGATTTTTTTAATCAGACTTTGCTAAGATGGTGTTGGCGAAGGAGGAGGCACTTTAAGTGCATCTAGTGCCCCTTAGTGATTTTGGTGTATTGAAGACTTATAGGTTAAGGGACTAACGCGTTTGTGAGTGTACACAGGTCTATAAGTCTATGAGGAGTTTGATATTTACAGAAAAAGTCGACCCCAAAAAATGAATGTCTTCAACTGAAGACTTTGGATTTTTGAAGACTTTCTGAAGATTTTGGAAGTGAAGAAATTGGTGTGACCTTGAAGATTTGGATAATCATGCGAGGATTATGAAGCGTGAAGACTTTTGTTTTTGTAGTTTCATTTTCTCTTTCTTGAGTCATAGGAAACACCGTACTGTTAAAGGGGGTTGAGGACAAAATAAGGAAACATATTTCCATGTGATGCTCAACTCAAAGCCTACAATACCCAATCCTTTCAAGTGAAGCCATTGGAAATCTCATATAGTTTAGTCAATTTCTTCAGTGACAGAGACGCGGTTCTTCTGGTCTCTGAGGAATTTGTTCTGACTGAGGAGTTAGGAACTCGCCAATGCGGATTTCCTACAAGTGAGGAACATGATAGCCCTGAGGAATTTGATACTCAACATTCCGACCGGTTATGTGCTATGCGCCAGCTGTCCCAAAATATCCACCTACCTAATCGTCATATCATTTAAGGGCATTTATGTCTTATCATGTCGGGCTGCTCCCTAGGCTATAAATAGCTGCCCCGTTCAACCACTAGATGGTTGGCTGATCCGAGAGAAACCAACACTTGTCATTAGAGCAACCCATCCTCCAAGGACTTTGAGCGAAAATCATCAGGTGAGGAAAAACCCAAAACCCAAAACACCTAAAACCCCAAAGTGATTGAGCATCACTGAGGATATTGTTCCTGTGTGGAACCGACACTTGTTACCTTTGAAGACTGTGATCTTCCAGACTGTTAGCCATCAATGGTCAAGAGCATCCAAGAGGAATTGTGGATCGCGGGGTGATCGAGTTTGTGATGGTTTGGAAGTCACCTATGAAGACTTACCACGAGTGATTGGGCGAGAACTGTGTGGCCTTTGCTCATGGAGAATACAGTGAGGACTTGGTGTCCTGGACTGGGTGTCCGGGACTGTGTGTCCTCAGGTTTAAGAACCTAGTCGCTCCAACCAGACGTACAACTGTCACAGTAGTTGGAACTAGTTTACCAAATCATTGTCTTGATCAAGCTTACTGGTTCTATTTCCTCAACTCTTCCATTTACTCATTCTTGTGTTGTTGAACTTGATATGTACTGTATGAAGACTTTGACTGAAGACTTTCTCAATTTCCTCAACCCTATTTCTTCAGTCATAAGTCCTTTACCTGCTTATCATGTATACACGCTACTGATATGTCTCCAACGTATCTATATTTTTTTATTGTTCCATGCTTTTATATATGATGTTTTGGATGTTTAATGGGCTTTATAATACACTTTTATATTATTTTTGGGACTAACCTATTAACCCACAGGTCCAGTGCAGATTGTTGTTTTTTTGCCTACTTCAATGTTTCGCAGAAAAGGAATATCAAACGAAGTCCAAACGGAATGAAACCTTCGCAAGAGTTATTTTTGGAATGATATGAACAAAGAAGACTTGGAGTACACGCGAGGGAACGAAGGAGGCGGCCACGAGGGTCCAGGGCGCGCCCCCTCCTACACGGTGCGCCCCCCACCCTCGTGGGCCCCTCTGGCTCCCCCGATGCCCTCCTTCCTCCTATATATACCCATATACCTGAAAACATCGAGGCAACAGACAAAACCATAATTCCACCGCCGCAACCTTCTCTTCCCGTGAGATCCCATCTTGGGGCCTGTTCCGGAGCTCCGCCGGAGGGGGGATCTTCCACGGAGTGCTTCTACATCAACACCATTGCCTCACCATGAGTTGTGAGTAGTTTACCACAGACCTTCGAGTCCATAGTTATTAGCTACATGGCTTCTTCTCTCTTTTTGGATCTCAATACCAAGTTCTCCTCGATATTCAAGGAGATCTATTCGGTGTAATATTTTTGCGGTGTGTTTGTCGAGATCTGATGAATTGTAGGTTTATGATCAAGATTATCCACGAGAAATATTTGGTTCTTTTTTGAATTCTTTTATGTATGATTATAATATCCTTGCAAGTCTCTTCGAGTTATCAGTTTGGTTTGGCCTACTAGATCTATAGTTCTTGCAATGGGATAAGTGCTTGGCTTTGGGTTCAATCTTGCGGTGTCCTTTCCCAGTGACAGCAGGGGCAGCAAGGCACGTATTGTATTGTTGCCATCGAGGATAAAAAGATGGAGTTTATATCATATTGCTTGAGTTTATCCCTCTACATCATGTCATCTTGCTTAAAGCATTACTCTGTTCTTATGAACTTAATACTCTAGATGCATGTTGGATAGCGGTCGATGTGTGGAGTAATAGTAGTAGATGCAGAATCATTTCGGTCTACTTGTCACGGACGTGATGCCTATATACAATGATCATGCTTAGATATTCTCATAATTATTCGCTTTTCTATCAATTGCTCGGCAGTAATTTGTTCACCCACCGTAGAATTCTGCTATCATGAGAGAAGCCACTAGTGAAACCTATGGTCCCCGGGTCTATTCTCAACATATTAATCTAGAATCTACTTTACTTTGTTGTTTTTACTTTCTGTTCTTATATCCAAAAGTACCAAAAATACCAAAATATCCTATCTATCAGATCTCACTTTCATAAGTGATCATAAAGGGATTGACAACCCCTTATCGCATTGGCTGCGAAGTTCTTATTTGTTTGTGCAGGTGCGAGGGACTCGCGCGTGGTCTCCTACTGGATTGATACCTTGGTTCTCAAAAACTGAGGGAAATACTTACGCTACTGTGCTGCATCACCCTTTCCTCTTCGTGGGAATACAACGCAAGCTCGAGAAGTAGCAAGAAGAATTTTTGGCGCCGTTGTCGGGGAGGCTTATGCAAAGGTCATATACCAAGTACCTATCACAAACCCTTATCCTTCGCATTACATTTATTTGCCTCTCGTTTTCCTCTCCCCTACTTCACCCTTGCCGTTTTATTTTCCCTTCTTTTTGTCGTGTGTTTACCGTTCGCTTGCTTCTTGTTTACTTGTGTGTTGGATTGCTTGCTTGTCACTATGGCTCAGAACAATACCAAATTTTGTGACTTCTCCAATACCAACAATAATGATTTTATTAGCACTCCGATTGCTCCTATTACTGATGCTGAATCATGTGAGATCAATGATGCTCTGTTGAATCTTGTCATGAAAGATAAATTTTTCGGCCTTCCTAGTGAAGATGCCGCTACCCATCTAAACAACTTTGTTGATTTGTGTGATATGCAAAAGAAGAGGGATATGGATAATGAAATTGTTAAATTAAAGCTATTTCCGTTTTCACATAGAGATCGTGCTAACACTTGGTTTTCCTCTTTGCCTAGAAATAGTATTGTTTCGTGGAATAAGTGCAAAGATGCTTTTATCTCTAAGTATTTCCCCCCTCCTAAGATTATCTCTCTTAGAGACGACATTATGAATTTTAAGCAACTAGATCATGAGCATGTTGCACAAGCTTGGGAGAGAATGAAATTAATGATACGTAATTGCCCTACACATGGTTTGAACTTATGGATGACTATACAAAACTTTTATGCTGGCTTGAATTTTGATTCTAGAAATCTTTTAGATTCAGCCGCAGGAGGCACTTTCATGGAAACTACCTTAGGAGAAGCTACCAAACTCCTAGATAATATTATGGTTTATTATTCTCAATGACACACCGAAAGATATACTAGTAAAAAAGTGCATGCTATTGAAGAGATTAGTGTTTTGAGTGGAAAGATGGATGAACTTATGAAATTATTTGCTACTAAGAGTGCTTCTTCTGATCCTAATGATATGCCTTTATCCACGTTGATTGCAAATAATAATGAATTTTGGGTGTGAATTTTGTTGGTAGGAATAATTTTGGTAACAATGCTTATAGAGGAAACTTTAATCCTAGGCCTTTTCCTAGTAATTCCTCTAATAATTATGGTAATTCCTACAATAACTCTTATGGAAATTTTGGTAAGATGCCTTCTGAATTTGAAACTAGTGTTAAAGAGTTTATGAATTCGCAAAAGAATTTCAATGCTTTGCTTGAAGAAAAATTGCTTAAGATTGACGAGTTGGCTACAAGCGTGGATAGAATTACTCTTGATGTTGATTCTTAGAAACTTAGATCTATTCCACCTAAGCATGATATCAATGAGTCTCTCAAAGCCATGAGAATTTCCATTGATGAATGCAAAGAAAGAACCGCTAGGATGCGTGCTAAAAAAGAGTGCTTTATGAAGCGTGTTCTTCTAGTTATCATGAAAATAAAGATGAAGATCTGAAAGTTATAGATGTGTCTCCTATTAGATCCTTGTTTTCTAGTATGAATCTTGATAAAGATGGACTGGAGATGAGTCTACTTTAATTAAAAGGCGTCCCAATGATTCGGAGTTTTTAGGTCTTGATGCTAAAATTGTTAAAAGTGGGAGTGAAGAGATTAAAACTTTGCATAGTGATGAACCCACTACTTTGGATTTCAAGGGATTCAATTATGATAATTGCTCTTTGTTTGATTGTATTTCCTTGTTGCAATCCGTACTAAATTCTCCGCATACTTATAGACAAAATAAAGCTTTTACCAAACACATAGTTGATGCCTTGATGCAATCTTATGAAGAAAAACTTGAACTAGAAGTTTATATCCCTAGAAATCTTTATGATGAATGGGAACCTACTATTAAAATTAAAATTAAAGATCATGAATGCTTTGCCTTGTGTGATTTGGGTGCAAGTGTTTCCACTATCCCAAAAACTTTGTGTGATTTGTTAGGTTTCATGAGCTTGATGATTGTTCTTCAAATTTGCATCTTGCGGATTCTACTATTAAGAAACCTATGGGAAGGTTTAATGATGTTCTTATTGTTGACAATAGGAATTATGTGCCCGTAGATTTCATTGTTCTTGATATAGATTGCAATCCTTCATGTCCTATTATTCTTGGTAGACCTTTCCTTAGAACGATTGGTGCAATTATTGATATGAAGGAAGGAAATAATTGATTCAAATTTCCATTAAGGAAAGGTATGGAACACTTTCCTAGAAAGAAAATCAAATTACCTTATGAATCCATTATGAGAGCCACTTATGGATTGCCTTCCAAAGATGGCAATACCTAAATCTATCCTTGTATCGTGCCTAGCTAGGGGCGTTAAACGATAGCGCTTGTTGAGAGGCAACCCAATTTTATTTTCTTTGTTTTTGCTTCTGGTTTAGGAATAAATATTGCATATATCTTCTGTTTAGATGTGGTTTTGTGTTTTAATTAGTGTTTGTGCCAAGTAGAACCTTTGGGAAGACTTGTGTGAAGTTTATATGATCTTGCTGTAAAAAAATAGAAATGTTAGCGCTCACGAGAATAGTCACCAGATTTTACTGGAGAGTGCTATTTAGTTGATTCTTTTTGTAGATGATTAATAGACAATTTCCTCACGTTTACCAGTTTATTTTAATTTTTTTGGAGTTATAGAAGTATTCGAAAGTTACAGATTACTACAGACTGTTCTGTTTTTGAAAGATTCTGTTTTTTGTGTGTTGTTTGCTTATTTTGATGAATCTATGAGTAGTATTGGGGAGTATGAATCATAGAGAAGTTGGAATACAGTAGGTGTAACACCAATATAAACAAAGAATGAGTTCATTACATCACCTTTGGGTGGTGGTTTGTTTTCTTATACTAACGGAGCTCACGAGATTTTTGGCTAAGTTTTGTGTTGTGAAGTTTTCAAGTTTTGAGTATGGCTTTGATGGACTATGGAACGAAGAGTGGCAAGAGCCTAAGCTTGGGGATGACCAAGGCACCCACAGGTAAAATTCAAGGACAACCAAAAGCCTAAGCTTGGGGATGCCACGGGAAGGCATCCCCTCTTTTGTCTTCATCTATCGGTAACTATACTCGGGACTATATTTTTATTCACCACATGATATGTGTTTTGCTTGGAGCGTCATGTATGGTTTGAGTCTTTTCTTGTTAGTTTGCCACAATCATCCTTGCTGGACACACCTTTTTGAGAGAGAAAAATATGGTCTAGAATTTGTTAGAACACTCTATGTGCTTCACTTATATCTTTTGAGCTAAATAGCTTTGCTCTAGTGCTTCACTTATATCTTTTAGAGCACGGTGGTGATTTTATTTTTTAGAAATTTTTGATCTCTCATGATTCACTTATATCCTTTTGAGAGTCTTTTAGAACAGCACGGTAATGTGCTTTGGTTATGAAACTAGTCCTAATATGATAGGCCTCCAAGATGAATGTAGCAAAAACTTTCATACAAAGTGCGTTGAATGTGATGAGAAGTTTGATACTTGATGATTGTTTTGAGATATGAGATGGTGATATTAGAGTCATGCTAGTGGAGTAATTATGAATTTGAGAAATACTTGTGTTAAAGTTTGTGATTCCCGTAGCATGCATGTATGGTGAACCGCTATGTGACGAAGTTAGCGCATGAGGTATTTGTTGAGTGTCATCCTTTATGTGGAGGTCATGGGCGCGCGATGGTTAACTCCTACCAACCTCCCCCCCCTAGGAGCATGCGTTGATTGCTTTGTTTTGATGACTCGTAAATTTTTGCAATAAGTATATGAGTTCTTTATGACTAATGTTGAGTCTATGGATTATACGCACTCTCACCCTTCCACCATTGCTAGCCTCTCTGGTACCGCGCAACTTTCGCCGGTACCATACACCCACCATATACCTTCCTCAAAACAGCCACCATACCTACCTATCATGGCATTTCCATAACCATTCCGAGATATATTGCCATGCAACTTTCCACCATTCCGTTCATATGACATGCTTCATATTGTCATATTGCCATGCATGATCATGTAGTTGACATCGTATTTGTGGCTATGCCACCATGCATAATTTTTCATACATGTCACTCTTAATTTATTGCACATCCCGGTACACCGCCGGAGGCATTCATATAGAGTCATACTTTGTTCTAGTATCGAGTTGTAAATTAATATAAGTGTGATGATCATTATTATTAGAGCATTGTCCCAAAGAAAAAAAAGAAAAAAAAAAGAAGGAAAGGCCAAGAAAAAGAAAGGCCCAAAAAAAGGAAAAAATAAATGAAAAGAAAAGTGAAGAAAAGGGACAATGCTACTATCTTTTTCCACACTTGTGCTTCAGAGTAGCACCATGTTCTTCATGATAGAGAGTCTCTTGTTTATTCACTTTCATAAACTAGTGGGAATTTTCATTATAGAACTTGGCTTGTATATTCCAACAATGGGCTTCCTCAAATGCCCTAGGTCTTTGAGAGCAAGCAAGTTGGATGCGCACCCACTTAGTTTCTTTTGTTGATCTTTCATACATTTATAGCTCTAGTGCATCCGTTGCATGGAAATCCCTACTCACTCACATTGATATCTATTGATGGGCATCTCCATAGCCCGTTGATATGCCTAGTCGATGTGAGACTATCGTCCTCCTTTTTGTCTTCTCCACAACCACCACTCTATTCCACCTATAGTGCTATATCCATGGCTCACGCTCATGTATTGCGTGAAAGTTGAAAGGTTTGAAAAAATTGAGTATGAAAACAAGTGCTTGGCTGAAACCGGGGTTGCGCATGATATGAATATTTTGTGTAATGAAGAGGGAGCATAGCCAGAGTATATGATTTTGTAGGGATAACTTTCTTTGGCCATGTTATTTTGAGAAGACATGATTGCTTTGTCAGTATGCTTGAAGTATTATTATTTCTTATGTCAATATAGACTTTTGTCTTGAATCTTTCGGATCTGAACATTCATGCCAAAATACAGAAATTACATTGAAAATTATGTTGGTTAGTATTCCACATCAAAAATTATGTTTTTATCATTTACCTACTCGAGGACGAGCAGGAATTAAGCTTGGGGATGCTTGATACGTCTCCAACGTATCTATAATTTCTGATTGTTCCATGCTTTTATATATGATGTTTTGGATGTTTAATGGGCTTTATCATACAATTTTATATTATTTTTGGGACTAACCTATTAACCGAAAGGCCCAGTGCAGATTGCTATTTTTTGCCTATTTCGGGGTTTCGCAGAAAAGGAATATTAAACGGAGTCCAAACGGAATGAAACCTTCGCGAGAGTTTTTTTGGAACGATATCAACACAGAAGACTTGGAGTCGGCCACGAGGGTCCAGGGTGCGCCCCTCCTACAGGGCGCGTCCCCACCCTCGTGGGCCCCCTCTGGCTCCCCCGATGCCCTCCTTCCTCCTATATATACCCATATACCCTGAAAACATCGAGGCAACAGAGAAAACCCTAATTCCACCGCCACAACCTTCTGTTCCCGTGATATCCCATCTTGGGGCCTGTTCCGGAGCTCCGCCGGAGGGGCGATCTTCCACGGAGTGCTTCTACATCAACACCATTGCCTCACCATGAGTTGTGAGTTGTTTACCACAGACCTTCGGGTCCATAGTTATTAGCTAGATGGCTTCTTCTCTCTTTTTGGATCTCAATACCAAGTTCTCCTCGGTCTTCGAGGATATCTATTTGATGTAATATTTTTGCGGTGTGTTTGTCGAGATCCGATGAATCGTGGGTTTATGATCAAGATTATCTACAAGAAATATTTGGTTCTTTTCTGAATTCTTTTATGTATGATTATAATATCCTTGCAAGTCTCTTCGAATTATCGGTTTGGTTTGGCCTACTAGATCTATAGTTCTTGCAATGGGAGAAGTGCTTGGCTTTGGGTTCAATCTTGCGGTGTCCTTTCCCAGTGACAGCAGGGGTAGCAAGGCACTTATTGTATTGTTGCCATCGAGGATAAAAAGATGGGGTTTATATCATATTGCTTGAGTTTATCCCTCTACATTATGTCATCTTGCATAAAGCATTACTCTGTTCTTATGAACTTAGTACTCTAGATGCATGCTGGATAGCGGTCGATGTGTGGAGTAATAGTAGTAGATGTTGAATCGTTTCGGTCTACTTGTCACGGACGTGATGCCTATATATAATGATCATGCCTAGATATTCTCATAATTATTCGCTTTTCTATCAATTTCTCGACAGTAATTCGTTCACCCACCGTAGAATTCTGCTATCATGAGAGAAGCCACTAGTGAAACCTATGGCCCCCGGGTCTATTCTCAACATATCAATCTATGATCTACTTTACTTTGATGTTTTTACTTTCTGTTCTTATAGCCAAAAATACCAAAAATGTCAAACTATCCTATCTATCAGATCTCACTTTCGTAAGTGACCGTAAAGCGATTGACAACCCCTTATCGCGTTGGCTGCGAAGTTCTTATTTGTTTGTGCAGGTGCGAGGGATTCGCGCGTGGTCTCCTACTGGATTGATACCTTGGTTCTCAAAAACTGAGGGAAATACTTACGCTACTGTGCTGCATCACCCTTTCCTCTTCGAGTGAATACAACGCAAGCTCGAGAAGTAGCAGCTACCTATACTCTTTGCTTGTTTTCATTTCATGATGATGACCATGCTACTGTCTAGCACCTGAGTATCATTTTCACTGCTAAGTAGTTCGTCGCTTAGAAAATTCCTCAGTTAGAATTTCCTCAGAGAAGAATTTATAAAAATCGCCTATTCACCCCCCCTCTAGTCGATAGAACGCACTTTCAATTGGTATCAGAGCAAGGTACTCCCTTGTTCTATGTGATTTCGGTTTATCCTCCTGGAGTTTTAGTTATGTCGACTACATGTATGATCAAAGTCTAGGCTGGGTGTCCTACCTTTGATGGGACAGACTACCCCTACTAGAAGAACAAGATGCGCATGCATCTTGAGGTAATTGACAACGATCTATGGTACGTTGTGGAAAATGGTGTTCCCTCTGTGACACATTCAAGCAGCTTGACTCACAAGCGAAGAATATCATATGTGGCCATCTGAGCAAAGGGCGGTATGGCAGAGTGAGTGCTTTGGAGACTGCAAAGCTAATATGGGACAGGCTGTCCAAGGTCAACGAAGGAGTCTCAACTCAACGTGACTCTCGAGTTAATATTCTTCGCAATCTCTTCAACCGCTTCAAGAGACTTGACAATGAAAATATTCGGCAAACCTTCGATCACCTCACTGATATCTCAAACGAGCTACAAGCACTTGGTGCTACAGACATCACTGACCACGAGGTGGTGAAGAAATTGCTGAGATCACTTGACTCCTCATTCGACACTCTGTCACTGATGATTCAAGAGCGTGGAGACTACAAGTCACTTGATCCTGCTGACATTCTGGAGAGGCTAAATACTCATGAGTTCCAACTTGCTGAAAAGAGAGATCTCTATGGTGCAAACTATGGTAGACCTCGTGCACTGAAGGCCAAAGCAATTTCCTCATCTAAAGGAGAAGAATCTGACAGCACCCTTGGTGATCCTGAGGAACTGAGACAGGAGCTAGCTATGCTCATGAGAAAATTTCAGAAGTTCACTAGACATGGTCCCTTTGTGAAATCTTCAAGAGGTGATGACATAAGATCAGATTCTTCATATCGCAATCCCAAGAAGAGGACCTGCCACAAATGCAAGAAACCTGGTCACTTTATCACTGATTGTCCTCAATGGGCAAACGAATCGAAGAAGAAGAAATACAAGGATTACAGTTCCGATGACTCGAAGAAGAAGAAGAAATCTTCAAAATCCTCATCATCAAAATCCTCAAAGTCTTCCTCGAACAAGAAGAGTAGTTCCAGTAAAGCTCGGGCATTCATTGGGAAGGAAATGGACTCAGCTGAATCTGAAAAAAATGAGGAAGAGGAGGAATCTGAGGAATCAGACTCTGGTGTGGCAAGCCTTGCTCTCGCTACCGCTTTCGTCAGCAAGCCAATCTTCAACACTGAGGAAAAAGACTTCCCCAACGCTGCTAACAATGACTACTCTCCCACCTATTGCTTCATGGCAAAAGGTGCCAAGATACTCAACCATTCCGTGTCTGAGTCTAGTGAATATGAATCTGCTGAAAACCTCAAACGTAGCTATTCCAAACTTGCTAAAATTGCCATAAAACAACAAAAAGCTTTTGATAAGGTTCAAAATATGCTAGAAAGAAGTGATGATCTGTTGGGTGAGGAAATGTGTCGATCTAAAATCTTGTCTGGAAATCTTCAGAGACTTCAGTCCATGTATGATAACCTTCAGGATAATCATAACGCTCTCTTATCTGATCATGAGAAGCTTTCTTATGAATTTCTTCAAAGAAAGCAAGATCTTGAGAAGCTAAGGGAGAGTTATGAAGATCTTCAGAAGGAACGCGATTCATTGCTTGCTCAATAGATCAGCGCTGCTCAGGAGGAATTCATTCCCCTGCCTTAAATGCATAGAACGTGAAACTGCAAATTCTTCACCTGAAAGTTCGAATGCTTCTATTGTTACAAATTCTTCAACTGTCTCTATGGTAACAATTTCCTCAACTGAGGAAAACACCGATGCTACTGACGAAAATGCAGGGTTGAAGGAATTGTATATGACAGGCATGTAAAAAAGCCTCAAAGGTCATCAGACTCTTTGTGATGTGCTTAAAAAGCAGATTCTAAACAGGAACCCTAGGAAAGAGGGTATTGCCTTTGATAGGAAACTCAATGTTGATGGGACCTACTGGAAACTTGAGCAATATCCCAAAACATCATGGGTGGCTGCAAAAGGACCTCTAGTAGATCCATCTACCTTATTTGGCTTTACTTATGAAGCTTCACATTCTTCTGATGAGTCATTTGACTCCAACTATAAACTGTTCCAAAATCAGAATGGTGAAGTATTTGCTAGATATGTTGGAACTAACTGCAGGAATGGTCCCCCTATGAACAAAATGTGGGTCCCTAAGAGGCACCTTGAAAGTCTTCAAGTGAATGTCCTCATGACACCTCATGTGAGGAATAGGAAACCGAGATCAAATTCTTCATATGGATCAAAACCTTCATATGGATCGAAATCCTCATATGGACCAAATTCCTCAAGTGGGTCAACTTCCTCATATGATCATCATCGTGCTAACACATCTGTTTTGCAGGGAAAGAAGGATTATGAATATGTGCACTATTCTTCAAATCATTATGTTCATAAGTCCTTGAAGAATTTCTCTGCTTACTCATATTCATACTCTAACCCCTCACCTGTGAAACGAAGTGCACTTGCTTCAATGCAATAATTTCCAATTGGTGCTCGTCGAATGATGAACTCTTTACCACCCCTCCAAATGTGGGTGGTGAAGTAAAATATCTAATCTCTTATGCAGGGTCAGGTCTCCAGATGAATTTAAACGTTTGAGGAATCTGCTGGAGACCTGAAAATTGCTTGAAAGGACGCAAGCTAATCATGCAGAAATAATTCACTCATTTCTCACGTCCTCATTCTTCATAAATTGTTCTTACTGATGAAATTCATTCTAATGAAATTGATGGCATATTCTTCACAATGAAGCATATGAGTTGTAAGATGTACTAATTCTTCTACATGATGACTCTCTCAAAGCTACTGAGTGGGTCCTCGATAGTGGATGCACAAATCACATGACTGTCGGTGTACAAAAGTAGGGGCGCTCTTTTATACCCCTTACTTGTGCACGGGCAGTCAGAGCCATGCCTGTGACCAAACATGACAGAGCAGAGGAGGGAAGACAGAGACACCAAGTTACCAGAGCAACGCCAAGACGGTGGCGCGAGAAGACCAAGCAAGGAGACATGCTCTCCCCCGACAAGGACTCTTGCCGGGGCGGCCTGCACACCCCCGGCAAGAACCCTTGCTGAGGCGATTCACCCAAACGCCTCCGTCGCAGCCACCCTTAAGCCTAGGTGCTCCAACGTCATCAACATCATTGGAACCAAGGCTCGATAAGAGCCCACGTGTTGGCACCAAGATCTTTGTGATGACAAAGGTCTATGACTCCCAAGATAAGAACGAGAAGACACGGCAATTGCGAGGCTCCTTGCCGAGGACGCCCACGAGGCCCCGACAAGGCTCCTTGCCAAAGACACCCCGGAGCCCCGACAAGCCTCTTGCCAAGGGACATTCACAGAGGCCCCGGCAAGACCCTTGCCGGGAACCGAGGCAAGACTGCGGGAAGCCCTTGTCGCCTCGTTGTCGCCCCAGCTCGACGGCCGACTTGCTAGCCCAGGCAGGCACCCACGTGGCGATACGTGGTTCCTTGTCCAGCTAGTCAAGCACCTGCGTGGTGGCATGCAGATCTTCATGAAGACCCTACCACCACGCCACCTCAGCTGCATGCCCCGCTGGCCTAGATGCGCATCGCGACCAGATGGAGCGGCCATGGACGGGACGAGCTTCTTTTCCATCCCCAATAAAGCAAATGGACATCTAAGCAGCGCATTTAATGTGTGTTGTCCCGTAATGGCATGGGATAAGCCTATGCACTGTACACCTTTCCACCTCCTGTGTGCCACTGTGGCAGCCCCTTTGGACTATAAACGGAGGCCTGCGGCATACTAGAGAAGGATTCGGACCCTAGACAAGCACCGTAGCTAGCTCAAGAACTCAAGAACACTCGAATATACACCAAAGCAAGACTAGGGTATTACACATCCTCGCGGCCCGAACCTGGGTAAACGATCTTTGTGCTGACTCTTCGACCCGCTCTTTGCACAACCTCGCGCCCGCCAACCGTAGAAGGGATTCCAGTGATCCCATAGGTATTATTTTGTACCGACATCTTTGGCGCTCCAGGTAGGGGGCGCAGTTGAGAAAATCCGGTCTAGCAGTTATTTTAGCAGTTCTTCATCGCCATGGATCCTAAGAAGAAGACGATCGCAGCACTCGGTTCGTCTGGAGCCGAACGGCCCGTGCCGGCACGGGCTGGCGACGGGGTGGTCGCAGATGGAAGCCGAGGCGCGACCCGTGAACACTCGCTTCGTTCCAGCAGCCGAAGCCTCGCAAGGCGTCGTTCGTGCGCGAGACGACGAGCCGCACGCCACCAATTCCAAGGGCGGAGCCGGGGCCCCCACATGTGGCGCCGGGCCCTCCACGAGCGGCGTCGTACCACACACGTGCGACGTGGCAACTTCCAAGACGCCCACGGCGCGCTCCTCCCAGGTCGTGCGCGATGAGCAGTGTCGCCACGCGGAGGACCCCGAGCACCGACGCGGAAAGAGCCCTGCGCATCAGTCGCGGGATGTAGAGGATCAGCATGCTCATCGAGACGCTGGCGAGAATGGCGTGCAGCTGCAAGACCGTGATAGAGCTCCTTCTAACATGGTTTGAAGTCACAGCGCGTCACGGTCCACGCAGCTCTCACCGCCACCCACGCCGGTGGAGGCCTTAGCACGCTTGTAGTTGCTCCTCGACTTCCCTCCTGCCGCGGAGAAGCTCAACAAGTGGGGAGCTACCATTCGTAGCCTCGTTGCCTTCGCCAACAAAGACGAACCTTGGCCAGCGGGGCCTCAGGCCGACACTCTGTCGAGCCGCTGCACGCCAGTGGTGGAAGGACTGGAGGCGCCGCAGCCATGGTGCATTCTCCTCCTCCTCGCCAGCTACCACGAGTACCGGTCCGTTAGTATGACGCTTGTGATAACATATCCATAACGTCGTCTGACCCACTGACCCACCGTGATCAGCATCAAGTTCTTCGAGAGCGTGCCCACGAGGACGCTCAAACCACCATCGAGCACCGGCGCGAGGCACGCCACCAGTCGGATATGCGGGCAGGGCCCACTACAGACCACCCAGCACCAGGAGGCTCTGGAGGCTTACCTTACGAGGTAGGTTGTCCAGACTATACCCGCGAGATGCAGCGTTTCCAGTGGCCCACCCACCGCACCTTCAAGCCCGACATCGGCGAGAAGTACAATGGCAAGACTCACCGTCAGAGTTCCTCAGCATCTACACCATCGCGATGCAGGATGCTGGGGCTCGCGACGACAAGGTGCTTGCCAATTATTTCCCATTGGCACTTAAACCCAACGTCATGTCATGGTTGATGCACTTGCCAGCGGATTCCATTTCTTCCTGGTCGGATTTGTGCCATGAGTTTATTGGTGCCTTTACGGGAGGCCACCAGGCTCATGGCCAAGCAAGCGATTTGCATGTCATCCCCCAGAAGGAAGGTGAAAGCCTATGCAAGTACATAGAGAGGTTCAGGCGAGTGCAGTACAACATCCCAGATGTTGATCCCGCCGCCATCATCAGCGCGTTCCACCAGAATGTGTGCAACCGCAAGATGCGTGAGGAGCTGGCGATGAATAAAGTCAAGGATGTGGCTGAACTCTACGTTCTACCCGAAAGATGCGCTCGGGCTGAAGAGGGAAGGAAGTACCCCGGCGAAGACGCCGGTGTGGAAACTGGTTCCTCGGATAAAGACGATGTCGCTCCAACGAAAAAGGGTCGACGCCGCTACAGGAAACGCAAGGGCAAGGCTGTGCTTGCCGTCGAGGGATCCGACGGCGCCGGCGCCGCCAAGAAAACCAAGGTAAACGACCCTGGCAAAGAAATCACCGGGTGTGTCACCTGTGGGGCCTTGGCGCCACCGACAAGCCAGGAAGCTCCGACAAGCAGTACTGCAAGATGCACCGCACCAAAGGCCATGACCTCCAGAACTGCCGACAAGTCGAGCAGCTCGCAGAGAAGCAAAAGGCCGAATATGAAAGAAGGGACAAGGAGAAAGGCCAAGATGGTGCTCAGGGAGCCGGCAAGAAAGGTGGCGGCCAGCCTGGCCGCCGCGGCAAAGATAACCAACAAGAATGGCCCGCCCGTGGCGGTGACAAGAAGCGAGAAGATGATGATCATGATGAGGACGACTAGTCCGGCGAGCAAGAGTTCTAGAAAGCCACGGAGGCCATGTGCGTCGACAGCGGTGCCTCCCTGCACAACTCTCACCGCCAACTCAAACAGTGAGCGCATGAGATCACAGCAGCGGAGCCATCGTTCGATGCCCAGAAGCCGCTGAGGTGGTCCAGCACTCCTATCATCTTTGACGCCGAGGACCACCCTGATCGCACAACTGCGGTCGGGTGTTTGCCATTGTTGGTCTCACCAACAATACGCAACCTCAAGGTGACGAAGATGCTGGTTGATGGTGGGGCTGACCTGAACTTGATCTCACCCGTCGTAATCAAAAGGCTACAAATCCCTGATGGAGACCTCGAGGAGACGGGCACGTTTCAAGGGGTCAACCTAGGAAGGAGTCAGCCCAAGGGTAAAGTCACGCTGACCGAGACATTCAGGGGCGAGCTAAACTACAGGACGGAGAGGATTGTTTTATATGTTGCCGAGATTCCCTTTCTTTATAACGGTATCCTCGACCACCCAGCGTTGGCCAAATTCATGGCGGCGTCACATTACGCCTACAACACACTGAAGATGCCTCGGCCGATGTCCATCATCACCGTCCCCTTTGACAAGAAGGATGCGCTGATCTGCGCTGATCAGCTTTACTGGGAGGCAGTTGCAGCAACTGCCGCCAAGGCACTTGCTCCTGCCACTGAAGCCCCGGGAGGAAAGAAGACTGGTAATACCTCTCGCGCCTACTCCGGCAAGTGCTCCTCTTCGGATTGCAGTGCTCCCGTTGAGAACACGCGAGAGAGCTCCACCGGTAAGAGCAAGAAATCTAGAGCTGCTCCACCAGAAACCAAGCAGGTGTCCGTCAAGGAGGATGGCACGGGAGATTCTTTCACCATAAGCTCCGCCCTCGACAGCAAATAGGGAGATGCGCTTGTCAGCTTCCTGCGGGCGAATGTCGACGTGTTTGCATGGCAAGCGTCTGACATCCCCGGCGTTCCCAGCGAGGTGATCGAGCACCACCTTGCTGTCTGCCCTCATGCGCAACCCGTCAAGCAGAATGTCGGGAAGCAAGCTCTGGAGCGACAAGAGTTTATCAGAGAGGAAACTAGGAAGTTAGAGGCGGCAAGCTTAGTGAGAGGAGTGCTCCATCCAACATGGCTGGCCAATCCGGTGGTGGTGCGTAAGGCAAATGGGAAGTGGAGACTGTGTATTGATTACACATGCATCAATAAGGCTTGTCCAAAAGACCCTTTCCCATTGCCGCGGATCGACCAGATTGTGGACTCCACGGCCGGATGTGACTTGTCATCATTCCTCGACGTTTACTCTGGCTACCATCAGTTCTTCATGATGAGAGAAGATGAAGAGAAGACAACATTCATCACCCCATGTGGTACGTATTGTTTCATACGGATGCCTTTCGGGTTAAAGAGTGTTTGCTCAACATTTGCAAGAGCAGTCTAGATTGGTTGTGAGCCTCAGCTACATAGAAATGTGGAAGCTTATATGGATGATATAGTGGTCAAAACCAAGGACAAAGCAACGCTCGTACAATATTTGGAAGAGACATTTGTGAATTTGCGCAAGATCAACCTTAAGCTGAACCCTGAGAAGTGTATCTTCGACGTCCCGTCCGGCAAGCTTCTCGGTTTCTTCGTGTCACAACGTGGAATTGAGGCGAATCCAGACAAGATCAAGGCCATCGAGCAGATTGAAGCACCCAGGCGGATCAAGGATGTGCGTCGGCTTGCTGGCTGTGTTGCCGCCATGGGCAGATTCATCTCCAAATCTATCGAGCGCGCCCTCCCCTTTTTCAAGATTTTGAAAAAGGCGGGCCCTATGGAGTGGACCCCAGAAGCCGAAGCGGCACTGCAAGATTTGAAGAAATACCTCTCCTCTACGTCGATACTAGTCGCGCCTAAACCACAAGAGCCGTTGCCGATGTATTTAGCGGCAACGATCAAGTGGTCAGTGCTGCACTAGTGGCCCAGAGGGAGGTCAATACGGAAGCGAGAGTGACGATAGAACCTAATGCCACTGGGGCCGAAGCGACGCAAGCAGGTGGAGTAATGCAGAAGAAGAAGATGATGCAGCACCCGGTTTACTTTGTTAGCTCCCTACTACAAGGGGCTAGGTCAAGGTTCTCCGGTGTGCAGAAATTGCTCTTCAGCCTCCTTATGGCGTCGAGGAAGCTACGCCATTACTTCCAAGCACATGAAATTACCGTCGTCACCCGCCTCCTGTTGCAGCGGATATTGCATAACCCAGATGCGACTGGGAGGATTATGGAGTGGGCCCTGGAGCTGTCGAGGTTCGGT
Source organism: Secale cereale (assembly GCA_902687465.1). NCBI lineage: Eukaryota > Viridiplantae > Streptophyta > Magnoliopsida > Poales > Poaceae > Secale > Secale cereale. The sequence goes on along the minus strand of LR738714.1, from coordinate 154,940,424 downwards.
TTGAAATTTGAAAACATCTCAACGATTCAGAGTAGAGTCTTGGCGGAGTTCGTTGCAGAATGGACCTCAACGCTCGACGAAGATATCCAGGAGACTACTCTCCCCGGCAAGGATACGAGTCGCGACTGGATTATGTACTTTGACAGGGCTTTCTTGCTGCAAGGCGCCGGTGCTGGTGTGCTGCTCATTGCACCCACTAGAGAGCACCTCAAGTATGTGATCTAGATGCACTTCCCCAGGGAGGTGTCAACGAACAACACTGCCGAGTATGAGGAACTGCTTGCTGGTCTCAGGATCGCGGCAGACCTCGGAATCAAGAAGCTCATCGTCAGAGGTGATTCACAGCTTGTCGTCAGGCAAGTGAACAAAGATTACCAGAGCCCGTTGATGGAAGCGTACGTGGATGAAGTGAGGAAGCTGGAGGAGCGTTTCGACGGTATACAAGCAGAGCATGTCCCCCGAGCGGAGAACGACATCGCCGACAACTTGTCAAAACGCCCCGCCCTCAAACTACATGTGGAACCAGGTACCTTTGTGCTTCAATTAATTCAGCCATTTGTTGAACCATCAACCGAGCAGAACAAGCGAAGGAAATCAGGCCCCGGGAAGTACTTTCCTACTGAGCCCCCAGGGGTGGCAGGAAAAGGGGTTGCCGGGGACGCTGAGCCTGCCATGGGGCGACAGACTCCGGCAGGGCATCAAGCCCTGGCCGAAGAGGCAACTGCTCCCGTGGCAGAGGAAATGCCTTTGGTCCTTGCCGTCGAGCCCCAGGCTCCGGCATGTGCATAGCATACCGTCCAATTCCTCCAGATCGGGGAACTTCCTGAGGAGCAGGAAGAAGCAGAGAAAGTAGCCCGTCGATCCGCCATGTACCAGTTCGTCAATGATGTTTTGTACAGAAAAAGGCCGAACGGTGTGAAATATAAGTGCATTCCCAGGGAGGAAGGGCTGGGGCTGTTGGCCGAGATACACAGAGGCGTATGTGGCTCCCACATAGGGTCGGGAGCCATGCCGGCAAGGCATTTAGGCAAGGTTTCTTCTGGCCCACTTGTCGGTGTCCTGGGAACCAGGGTACCCAGACTTGCTTGTCTGCGGGCCGTGACGCGCTCCTACAAGCGGCCTGGTATGGCCCCGCTGACCGACCAGCTGTCCAAGACCCTCGTGAGGGGGCCAAGCCTCGCGAGGAGAACGACGTCAAGACCTCCTCGATGCGGCATCAGCAAGGCGCTCCGGAGAGGCAGAGAATCCAAGGCCGGGCCTGCCTTAGGAAGAGGCAATGATGTTAGCAGTGACGCACCACGCCAGCGGGTGCCAGCGTCCGCCAGCGGCGCAGTTGCCATTTCGGTGCAAAGGGGACATCGCAGTCATTGGTTCCCAAGGAGCGGGGCAAAGGTTTCCTCTTTGGTGCAACAAGACCGAAGACCGCAAGGACGACGAGGGAGATGTCACCGTCGAGGCCACCACCATGTCACCGCATGATCCTTTTGCAGGTGAAGACCGCTTTTGTCAGGATAAGAACGTCCTTGTGTTCCCGCTCAAAAATGGTCGTTGTGGGATCCCTTCCCGCCTAAACATTTTGGGGGAAGAGGACCGTGGCTGCCTATATAAGTATCTAGAGCTCCCACTGCAAAGGGACGGACCGATACACTCTGCCACCACACAAGGAGAAGAACACTAGCCTGACCCTCCTGAGCTCACCTCTTGAGCCCAGGAACCTCTGTACTAGCTCATATCCCATCTCGCCCAAGGCTAATCCACTAAAGCAGGAAGTAGGGTCTTACACCATGCGGTGGCCCGAACCTGGATAAACTCTTGTGTGCTTTGTTCGTTGTTTGCTCGAATCCTTCCACTGTGGCGAGAGCGAGGCGCTAGGTAGACAAGAGTGGGAGAGATCTTCGCTCACGCCTCTGTGTTCGAACTTAACGGGTTTTGCGGAGCCCTGAATCCGACATTTGGCGCGCCAGGTAGGGGGCGTGTCGAAATCTCGCCTCTCCGATGACCTCGTCGCGTTCTCGTCGTCGACCCTGCTCCACAGCTATGCTGGACACACGCCAAACTCGCGCTGCCCCTCGCGCTGCGATCGTCGCTCAGACGGTGCCCGCGGGCAACGGTGCACCACTCCGCCCCAACTCGTCGGTCGCCAACGCCACCACCAACCCGGCTGTCCACGAGCAGCAGGACTCCTCGCTGCCGCTGTCCATGCGGCGGGGTGGCCGCACGGCAACACCTTCACCCTCGCCGGCCACAGCGTCGTCCTCGCTGGTCCGCTGCAGGCCCGTCTACCAGCAGCCTGCGCTGCTGATGGCGCGGGAGCTCTTGCGCTACCACCCAGCAGATGACCTCTACGACGAGTGGGTCCACCGCATCACCGAGCTCGTCAATGCCGCTGGAGAAGCACATGCACCAACGCACTCCTCACGTCATCCGTCGCCCCTGGCGGGGAATGAGGGCCACGGGGTCCCGGCTCCACCTCCACTCCACCACGCCAGCCAGGAGGCCCGGCGCGAGGCCCCTCGACGTGAGCAACCCCGTGGAGCCCACGCGCGCGACGAGGAGAGCTGCCAGGTGATTCTGCACCCTCATGCAGGGGCTCGTGGGCCCCCTGGCCCACAGCGCCCAGACCGCGCGCCACAGGAGGTGGTGGCGCCAGCACCTCAAGAACCAACACCACAAGCACAGGGGGCACCTGCGATCATAAGCGTGGCTGGATGTCGCGCCCTAGCCCCTGAGCTACGGCGCCTTGTTTGGCCTGGCAAGTTCAAGACGGACCTGCCTCCATGCTATGACGGCACCACCGACCCCATGGAGTTCCTCCAACTTTATGAGCTGAGCATCGAGGTGTCCAACGGCACTGAGCAGGTCATGGCGAACTGGTTCCCCATGGCGCTGAAGGACGGCGCGCGCTCCTAGCTCCTGAACCTCCCCGTGGGATCCATCTCCTCTTGAAAAAAGCTTCGCGAGCGTTTCGTCGCGAACTTACAAGGCACCCGCCGCCGAGCCCCGGCGGCTGCTGATCTGCGCCGCGTGAGGCAGCAGCCGGGAGAAACCTTGCAAAAGTACATCCAATGCTTCAACACCATGCGCCTCCGTATCCCCAGGGTCTCGGACGAGGCCATCATCTCCGCGTTATCTGATGGCATCCGCGACGTCAGGATGAGGGAAGAGCTCGCCATTCACGAAGACATGTGCACAACCCTCGAGATGTTCAAGCTCGCGGCAAAGTGCGCCAGGGCGGAGGAAGGCCGCCTCTCTCTTCAGGAGCTGCCTGAGGCAGAGGCAGACGACAAGAAGACAAAGGCCAAGGAGTCGAAGCGCAAGGGACCCGCCGTGCTAGCTACGGAGCCAGAAGTGAAGCGTGGCTGCGGCTACGATGACCTCCCCAGAGACAACCGACCATACTGGGTCTTCCACAATGTCCGCAGCCACAACACCAATGACTGTCAGGAGCTCAGGGCGATGCGCGGCGGGCACGTTGGGCAGCGCCCTGAGCGCGACAACCGCGGCTACGGACATGGAGGAGGCCGAGGAGGAGGACGTTGGGACGGCAGGAACTCGCGCCAAGGGTGGCGTGAGCAGCCTCGTGAAGACCACTGGTAGGAGCAGCCCCGTGACGCCCCCTGGCGCGACCAGCCTCGTGAGGGTCGCCCTCAGGGCAACGGAGGCCTGCCTCCGCTGCCACCACCGCCAAGGAGGAACGACGACGACCGCCAGGGAGACGGGGCAGGGGGCTTCCCGGAGCCGCGTGCAGTTGCATGCATTCTGGGAGGAGCCCATGCCCCGGCTTCCCATCGCATCTTCAAGCAGTTCGCCCGTGAGGTGAACGCGGCACTTCCCAGGCCTGACGCCGTACGCAACCTCAGGTGGACCAAGCAAGTCCTTGCCTTTGACCCCAAGGACCAGCTCAAGTGCACTGCGGCCCCAGGTGCCCTTCCGATGCTCTGCACCCCAACCATCAGCAACGTCCTCGGGACCAAGACCCTCGTCGACGGCGGAGCAGGGCTCAACGTCCTCTCCATCCAGACCTTCGAGACGCTCCAGGTTCCCTATGATCAGCTCCACCCAACCAAGCCGTTCTATGGAGTCATGGACGGCTCCACACTCCCGATGGGGCAGGTCCGCCTCCCCGTCGCCTTTGGCGACCGCGACAACTACCACACAGAGCTCATCGACTTCGACGTCGCCAACATCCACCTCCCATACAACGCCATCCTAGGGTATCCTGCCCTCGCCAAGTTCAGGGCGGTGACCCATCACGGCTACAACGTCCTCAAGATGCCCGGGAGCGGCGGAGTCATCATGATCGCCTCCGACGAGAAGGAAGCGGTGCGTTCCTGGAGCGTGCCTACCAGACCACTGCGGTCGAGTGCTATGATGAGGACGGAGCCGTCCTCGCCCTGCAGATCACCCCTAAGAAGAAGAATAACCTACCCATCAACGGACCTCAGGACGCGGGGCTCCCGACGGCCTGGCCTCAGGACTCCCGATTGCTGACGAGGCGCCCTCCACCCTCGCATAGGGAGGCGCGCTCGATGCCCCTCTCATGACGGGATCGGGGGCTCTCCTCTGGAGTGTCCCCGAGCTGACCCGTGCCTCGAGGGAGGTGTTCGAGCACCACCTGCAAGCGTATCTTGATGCGCGTTTTTCAGAGCCCAGTGTGAGCCGTTCAGCGCTGGGGGCTGAGGACTTCATCGACCAAGTTACAGAGGAACTTTAGTACGCAAGACTCATCCGCGGTGGGCGTTACCGCACAACCCCAAGTTCACCTGCTCGCAGCCCAAGCGACTGCTTCCACGTCTGCGTCGACATCGCGGGTCTCAACCGAGCCGCTTCTCAGGAGCCCTTCTGGCCGACGGCGGTCGGTCGGAGGAGGGCCCTCCCATGCAGCTACATCCGCGTACTCTTCGGCTTCCGCAACGCAGCTGCCACGTTCCAGCATCTCGCACAGCGTGCCTTGGGGGCTCGAGAGGCTCAGTGGCAGGCGGTCCGGACGGAGCGAGAGCCGGACCCGCGCGACCACTGAGAGCCTCCGGAGCCCCTGGGCCTCAGGAGTCAGACGATCCTCGGGAGCGACCCGCACAGCTCACGTCTTCAGCTACCCCAACTCTCATTCAACAAGTATCAGGTGACACTTCAGGTATCTAAACAAGGGCGCCTCTCGGGTTGCATCATCCTCGGACTGCTGGGGGCTGATCCCCCGCGGTTATCTCCCTTTTTGCATGATCAAGGCCAGATGTTTCTTTCCATTCGCATTATCTATATGCTCGGTGTCCTCACCGCCACTAAGTTCATGAGCCCTTGTGAGCCCACTCGCGACCACCCCGTGATTAAGGATTGGCACGACGTCTGTGCTCGGGTCCAGCCCTGCAGTGTCGATAAACCCAAGGGTTGATCTCTGCCTAGCGAGCCATTCCCGTGATGGCACCTCCCATGGTCCTTAGTGCCTTGTTCTCGCATGGGCTAATCGTGGATGGGTAAGTAGGGGCCCGTGGCAGGTGCCTCGCTCACGTGGGAACCACACACCGGCTGTTGTTCTTTTGGATCGTGGCATGAGAAGACTGGGCACGATGTCTGTGCTCGGGTCCGTCCCTGCAGCGTCGACAAATCCAGTGGCTGAGCTCTGTCTCGCGAGTTATTTCCGTGACGTCACCTCCTGGGGTCGCTGGTGATGCGGCCTTCTCATGCGATATCCCCTAGAGATGCACTCGGCGCAGGTCGACCCAACACCTCTCTTTTCACATTTTGCAGAAGAAGACTCAGGCGCAACCCGCCTCAGGGTAGGGTCTCGTGAGTGATGCGTAAGCTCACGAGAACTTCCTCAAAGTCGTTCAGATCGTCCTGAGGAGGGCCCATATACACCTTGGCTGTCCTACCGTGCAAGCCACGTGTCAGGACGGGGCTGTACACGCCACGGAGTCTCTCCCGGTGAGAGGCTCCCTCCCACGGTCCAGCGGAAGTACCAAGCTCCGCGCTGGCAGATCCAACCGAGGAGCGGTTATGCCCACAAACCAATGGAAGCACCAAGCTCCGCGCTGGCCGCTACGACCGAGGCGCGGTTATGTCGACACTCCGTGCAAGTGTGGTGGCTCTATGCTCTACGCTAGTTATAAACAACTAAGGGTGCCCCCCAGTGGTCGCACCAACCTTAGGGAGCTTTTCAGCTCACGACGCTCACAGCATCTCCTTGGATGGGTGTTGCGAGGGGGGCTAGGTACGGGGGCTATGCTTAGGTCACGCCTGGCAGACTCCACCCTACCAGGTGCCCAGACACCTCGCCTTCTCGTGCCCCCATCCTAGGCGAAGGCTCATGGGCAAGGTATGGTGCTCGTTCTCCTTCATGAGATCCATTCGTACGTCAAGGGGGACCCCTGGGCATCCTGACCCAGGGGCCTAACTGGCCACGTAGCCCCTCATCCCTTGAGTCTAGTTATGACGATAACCCCCGTCATCCGGAGGGCTCAATGGCGATCGAGGTATGCGCGGGGTTGGGCCCTGCCGACGCAGAACGAAAACAGGATCGCTTGAACGTCAAGGGGGACCCTTGGGCATCGTGACCCAAGGGCCTCACTAGCCACGTAGCCCCTCATCCCTTGAGTCTAGTTACTACGGTAACCCTGGTCATCCGGAGGGCTCAATGGCGAGTCTAGTTACTACGGTAACCCCGGTCATCCGGAGGGCTCAATGGCGAGTCTAGTTACTACAGTAACTCCGGTCATCCGGAGGGCTCAATAATGAGTCTAGTTACTACGGTAACCCCAGTCATCCAGAGGGCTCAATGGTGGTCGAGGTATGCGTTGGGTTAGGCCCTGCCGACGCAGCGCACCTAAGCAAACATGAAACGAAGCAACAATGGAATCATCTAGCTATTACAATAATGCCAAGTTTTTCAAATTCAAGCGGAGTTCTTACGCCTCCCCGAGGCACTCGCACTTCTCTCACTAAATAGGAACGGATTGGGCATCGCCGAGCGCAGCAGTACTGGACTTCCCCTTCGGCTGCGATGTTAGCGGCCCGGAGAAACGTCTCCACCAGCCACGTGGCTTTTGTCCCCAGGGCCTCGGGAGCGATCATCGCCGCCTCCTCACGAAGGCACCTAGACGCAAAACCTTGCCTCAAGGGAAGGGCAACAGGAATCAAGCACCACCTGACCACAGGAATTGCTAAGATAAGTTTTCAACGCCGCACATGCTTGCATACCTACACCACCACCTACTATAGTTACGGATCCGCTAAGGCATGAAAACCCTTCCCGATGGACAAGTGGGTGGCTGCTTGCACGCCAAGAGGGACATCCTGAGCATCGCCCCTCGGGGGCTCTTACCGGACCCTGGACCCCTCGCCTCCTGGCCTTGACTACGGCGTCGTGACCTGGCATGCCAGCGCAGGCTGAAGCTTGTCCCGGGACTGGGTCTCGCAGGCATAGGGCCTTAGGCTACCGCGGGAACGGAAGAAAGGGGAAATCATGCTCTAACAAGGGGCTCATGCAGGACATAAGTTTATAACGTCAGACAATTACAAAAGTATTACAAGAATTTACATGTCCTTGTCGAGCCCTCCATGATGTCCCACAGGAACTAAGCTAAGGAAGACGCTCCCAAGGAACGTGGCTTGAACTCCTTCAACAACAGCGACGTAGGGAGGACACCGTTTCCCTCCGGCGATAGGGGCGGGTAATTGGCGGCTCATAGCTCTCGTTGGAGCTCGAGGCCGTCTCAGGGGTAGCATAACTACTACCAGGAGAGTCGGAGACGTAGCCAACGGCGAGCTCCTCGCTGCCCTGACGGCATGGGGAATGGTCGCCGGCGAGCCCATTCCCTGCGCCACACGGCAGCCGGAGGCCGTCCGCTCTGAAGACTATGAAGGTCATCGCGCCCGTCATATCCAGTGCGAAATGAAGAATGTGCCTCCCGGCGGGGGCGCAGGCGCGGCGCACCACACCCCAGCCCCAGGTCATGAAGACCTGGCCAGAAGAAACCACCTCCACATCGGCATGCGAAGGAGGAAGGCGACACCCCTCGTGCCTCAGCTCCATTGTCACCCGGCCACGAGCTGGGAGCACCTCCCTCAGGAACGGAGGAAGAAGGATCCATGAATGCGGAGGGGCCCCCGCCCACACGATGAACTCGCGGACATCATCCTCAGAATGGGACAACATCGGCGTGCGAGGAGACACCCGTCTCTCCGGGTGACTGACGGCGCCACCCCTATCGCCGCCTCTGCTTCATCTGCCTGCTGCTGGAGCATACAAGGGAAGCGGAAATCCTGGCGGTGCCCGCGTGCACCATGTGCGGGCGTCCGACGGCCTCAGGAACGCACTCGGAGAATTATGGTGCCTCTTCTTCGGGGGGAGCTGCCCAGGCTCTACCATCGGGCTCTTCCCTTTCTCCGCGGCCGAGAACCTGCGAATCGGCGCCATGGAGCCCTGGGAGCAATGGAAACGTGGGGATCAGCCTGCGACAGTCAAGTGAGAGGCTTAGTGCCTCACCCCCCGTTTATAAGCCAAGAAGATCAACCGGCGGCCACCAGCGCGTAGCCATAATGGCCCTGCTGCCCGCGCCAAGGAGTTGTCAAGTCGCACGGTTGCCAAGATTGCATGGGAAGTGGAGTCGCCCACGTCCCATCCAACCGTCATGCGCCAGCCTGGCCCGCAGCCTTTTTGGGGCCCGCGTCGCTTCATCCTCGGCTAAGGCTTCGCCCTGAAGCCAACTCCGAGCGCACCTTGGGCCCGGGGGCTAATGTCAGCGTCCTGGGAACCAGGGTCACAGACTTGCCTGTCCGCGGGCCGCGACGCGCTCCTACAAGCGGCCTGGTACGGCCCAGCTGATCAACCAGTTGTGCAAGACCCTCGTGAGGCGGCCAAGCCTCGCGAGAAGAACGACGTCTAGACCTCCTCGGAGCGGCCTTAGCAAGGCACTCCGGAGGGGCGGAGAATCCAAGGTCGGGCCTGCCTCAGAAGGAGGCAATGATGTTAGCAGTGATGCACCACGCCAGCGGGTGCCAGCATCCGCCAGCGACGCAGTTTCCATTTCGGTGCAAAGGGGACAGCGCAGCCATTGGTTCCTAAGGAGCGGGGCAAAGGTTTCCTCTTTGGTGCAACAAGACCGAAGACCGCAAGGATGACAAGGGAGATGTCATCGTCGAGCCCACCACCGTGTCACCGCCTGATCCTTTTGCAGGCGAAGACCGCTTTTGTCAGGATAAGAACGTCCTTGTGTTCCCGCTCAAAAATGGCCATTGTGGGATCCCTTCCCGCCTAAACATTTTGGGGAAGAGGACCATGGCCGCCTATATAAGTATCTAGAACTCCCACTGCAAAGGGACGGACCGATACACTCTGCCACCACACAAGGAGAAGAACACTAGCCTCCTCACCCTCCTGAGCTCACCTCCTGAGCCCAAGAACCTCTGTACTAGCTCGTATCCCAGCTCGCCCGAGGCTAATCCACCAAAGCAGGAAGTAGGGTCTTACACCACGCGGTGGCCCGAACCTGTATAAACTCTTGTGTGCTTTGTTTGTTGTTTGATTGAATCCTTCCACCGCGGCGAGAGCGAGGCGCTAGGTAGACGAGAGTGGGAGAGATCTTCGTTCACGCCCCTCTGTTCGAACTTAACGGGTTTTGCGGAGCCCTGAATCCGACACCACAGCCCTCCAGGATGCAACGGCACTAGTAACCAAGTGTGAAGCGTGCTAGTTCCATTCAAAGAAGCTTCATCAACCAGCTCAAGCTCTCCAAACAATCCCTCTTTCCTGGCCATTCTCGGTCTGGGGGCTCGACATACTGGGCCCTTTCCCACGGGTTGTCGGGGGCTTTGAGTACTTGTATGTTGCAATCGACAAGTTCACAAAGTGGCTAGAGGTGGAATCCTTGAGAAAGGTGCCAGCACAATCAGCTATCAAGTTCTTCAAAGCTTGGTCTGTCGCTTCAGGATACCAAACAGTGTCATCACCGATAACGGCACGCAGTTCACAAGCCACTCCTTCATGCAGTATATTCAAGATCTCGGCAGCAAGGTCTGTTTTTCTTCCGTTGCGCATCCTCGAAGCAACAGCCAGGCAGAGAGGGCAAGTGCTGAAGTACTGTGAGGCCTCCAGACAAGAACTTTCGACAGACTGCACAAGTGCGGAAGACGCTGGATTGATGAACTGCCGGCTGTTCTTTGGTCAATCAGAACGACACCAAATCAAGCCACGGGCCAGATACCTTTCTCCCTCATTTACGGGGCGGAAGCAGTTCTCCCCACGGAACTCACATACGGGTCACCCCGAGTGCTCACTTATGATGAGCTTGAGCAAGAGCAGCTGCTCCAAGATGACACCACGCTCCTCAAGGAAGATCGTCTTCGGGCGGCTGTGCAAGCAGCGCGCTACCAGTAGGCCTTGCGCCGCTATCATAGTCGCAAGGTTCATGCCCAAAGCTTTGAGGAAGGCGACCTTGTTCTTCTACACGTTCAATCGGCTAAGAATTCCAACAAGTTGACGCCGAAGTGGGAAGGCCCTTATCGGGTAATACGAGCCACCAGGCCTGGCGCAGTCTGCCTGGAGACCGAAGATGGTATTCCAACGAGTAACTCCTGGAAAATCGAACAACTTCGTAAGTTTTACCCGTAAGGTGCGGTTGCGAGGCTTCCCGGCAAGCCACCCTTTTGTACAAGCCTTGCCGGCAAGGCATGTAACCCTTCGTACAAAGCCAGGCGCAGACCCAGAGCATAAATAAATGAAGCGCTTGCGCACTAAGTTTAGCATGCATGCTAGGTTGAGTCTCTTTCTCTGTTGGGGTTGATAGTGCTTAACGGCGGCTAACCCCTAGCATAGAAGTCAAGTTTGTGTCTCTCTGTTTCCTTTCCATCCCCTTGTTCACAGGATGCGTGGACATTTCTGCTGAGCTGTTTGGAAGAAAGAGAACGAGCCAACGCTCTGACCCCGGCAAAACAGAGGTCGCCGGGGGCTGCACGACCAAGGGTCAAGCCACGGCAAGACAAGGGTGCCGGGAGCTACAAGACTAGATAAGTCTTTCATCCCCCGCTCCTTTCTTCCGTATGGAACTTGAGCGTACGAGGCTTCGTTCATTCTTATTCCATCATGCTCTTTTTTTCCCTGTGCCCAACAAGCTTTGTCTTGGACCGGGGCTTGGTAGTAGTACGATGGGAAGGGATCGGACGAAGGCCCTAACCCTACCCTGCTCCTACTTCCGCCAAGGGCGCGAATACAGTTATGGAGCGGGGGG
>LR738714.1:154878975-154929109 GCA_902687465.1 Secale cereale | reverse complement strand
GGGGGGCGGCAAGGCTTGTTGCTGGGACAGGTTGTTTATCTTAAGATAACAAGGATCCGTTCCTTGGTGAGGCTGCTGCCTGCGCACGAACAAACCCAACAAACACCCTTCTCTTCATTAATACGTTGTAAACAAGTACAATTCGTATGGAATGCATACATAAGCGAGGGGGTTACGAGATTTTAAATCTTACAAGGGTCCATAGGCTTAAAAACTAAAAAGAGATAAGATGCCTGTAATACCTTTCTTGTCCCTCTCCTCAGGAAATGGAACAAGATGGCGAAGGGAAAAAGGAGCGCCTAGGTGAAGCGCGAGCAGCAGAAAGCAGGAAGAGAACATCCCGGCAGCCGTCCTGAAGGAGGCTGACGATGATGGCGCCAGGAGAAGAGCCGAAAGATGGGGCAGCGGGCTGGCAATGCGCGAATTAACGCCGGCGTACTCCGACATGACGACCGCCGCCCACCTTGTTCGCCTTCTCCGGCCTCCCAACGCCAGCCGCCCAAGGAGGCGACCCCGTGAAGTTCAAGAGGCTGGCGGTGCAGATGATGGTGCCGCCAGCATCACCCGGGGACGGCGTATCTGCCGCCTAGTCGAACTCGTCATCCTCCCGCCCACTACCCTCATCGGCGCTGTCGCTATCCTCCCCATCGCTCTCGCTCGGAGAGGAGTCTTCGCCATCGGTCGAGCTCTCCGCACAGTACCCTAGTCTGTGTCCCAAGCGCCCGAAGACCTTGACGGAGAGAAAATCGCTCTCACCAACCTGAAGCAGAGGATGTGCCCCTTCGTCATGCAGTGGGCGCGCGCGAAAGTTTTCCACCCCCGGCGGAGGAGCATTACTTGAAGAGCGGGGAACTTGGTGTCCACCCACATGGCGCCATGGCAACACCCCTCAATGTGAAGCCTCAACCTCGGTGGCTGATCGACCTCCAACACCTTCGTGAACGCTTCGGGAAGACGGCAGTGACTGCGCGGCGGCTCGCGCAGTTGCAAGATGAACTCCAGCACCGTGTCCCTGACATGGCCGCGTGGGGAGGCAGGAGGAGACGATGGAGGAGATGGAGACAGAGATGATGACGGCACGGGCGTTCCCCGACCTCGTCCACCCCTGCCTCCACCGCCTCACCAACCGTGACCCCGTCAGGCGCCTCTACCTCCCGCGTAGCCCTCGTCTTGGGCATCCGGCTCTTCTTTGACTGCCGCCGCCCTCTGACGGGAGGACGACCTGGTCGCCTCCGCGGAGGCATGGCCACGGCTACGCCCTCTCGACGTATCTTGAGAAGAAAGGGGATCGAACTGGAAGAGGATGAGTGGGGGGGGGGTGAGAGGCACCGTCCCTCTCATCCCTCCCTCTTTATAGAAAGGCAACCACCCAAATTAACCAGTCCAAACGCCGGAGGCGCGAGAGAACAGGACCGACCCGCTGCTCCAATCAGCGGCGCCCGGCCCCCCGCTCCAGCGCTAAAGCCCGCACCCTGTGCATCCGCCGCCTTCCCTCCCTGATGCATGAGGGGAACATGGCGAACAGATCGGGGTTTCGAGTGGCACATGGCACGACCATTTTTTCACACCCCGTGATCGTGGGACGACCGAAGTCCACCTAGTGAATGAGCCGCGTCCCCGCGACTTCCTCTATTTTTATGAGGAGGGCGCGAACCATATCTTTACTATTGGAATCGCAAGGTGACGCAAGCATGCTGTGGCCATCCCACGCATGACCCCGACGTCAGCGCAGATCGTGGCGAAGCGCAACCACTGGAGGAGTTACTACGAGGAAAAAAATCCAACCCTACTGCCTGCGCACCGTTCTAGGCCTAGCCCAACAATGTGTTGTGCTTATGAATGGCCCAGGCCCGCGGGCTCCTGTCGGTGTACAAAAGTAGGGGCGCTCTTTTATACCACTTACTTGTGCACGGGTAGTCACAGCCACGCATGTGACAAAACATGATAGAGTAGAGGAGGGAAGCCAGAGACACCAAGTTACAAGAGCAACACCAAGACGGTCGCGCGAGAAGACCAAGCAAGGAGATAGGCTCTCCCTCGACAAGGACTCTAGCCGGGGCGGCCTGCGCGCCCCCGGCAAGAACCCTTGCCGGGGCGATTCACCCAAACGCCTCCGTCGTAGCCACCCTTGAGCCTAGGAGCTCCAACATCATCAACAACATTGGAACCAAGGCTCGAGAAGCGCCCACGTGATGGCACGCAGATCTTTGTGAAGACAAAGGTCTATGACTCCCAAGATAAGAACCAGAAGACACGGCGATCGCTAGGCTCCTTGCCAAGGACGCCCACGAGGCCCCGACAAGGCTCCTTGCCGAAGACACCTCGGAGCCCTAACAAGACTCTCGCCGAGGGACACTCACAGAGGCCCCGGCAAGACCCTTGCCGGGAACAGAAGCAAGATTGTGGCAAGCCCTTGCCGCCCCGTCGTCGCCCCAGCTCGACGGCCGACTCGCTAGCCCAGGCAGGCACCCACGTGGCGATACGTGGTTCCTGGTCCAGCTAGTCAAGCACCTGTGTGGTGGAATGCAGATCTTTGTGAAGACCCTACCACCATGCCACCTCAGCTGTCTGCCCCGCTAGCCTAGACGCGCGTCGCGACCAGACGGAGCGGCCATGGACGGGACGAGCTTCTTTTCCATCCTCGATAAAGCAAATGGACACCTAAGAAGCACATTTAATGCGTCTTGTCCCGTAATGGCATGGGATAAGCCTATGCACTGTACACCTTTCCACCTCCTGTGTGCCACTGTGGCAGCCCCTTTGGACTATAAAAGGAGGTCCGCGGCATACTGGAGAATGATTCAGACCCTGGAAAGCTAGACAAGCACCTTAGCTAGCTCAAGAACTCAAGAACACTCGAATATACACCAAAGCAGGACTAGGGTATTACGCATCCTCGCGGCCCGAACCTGGGTAAACTATCTTTGTGCTGACTCTTAGACACACTCTTTACACAACCTCACGCCCGCCAACCATAGAAGGGATTCCAGTGATCCCATAGGTGTCGTTTCGTACCGACAATGATCGGTGACAAGAACCTACTGATGGACTCTGCTTTATCTCCATCTCACCTGAAGCATATCACCTATGTTGACAAGGGAAAAAGCAAGGTATTGGGTATAGGTAAGGTTGCAATCTCAAAAGGTCGACACGTGGACAAAGTCATGCTTGTCGAGTTTGTTGGATTCAACCTCATGTCTGTCTCAATGCTTTGTGACCTTGATATGCTTGTTGTCTTTGGCAAATACAGATGTCTTGTTATCATGGAATCTGACAGGTCCAAAGTATTCAAAGGCTTTAGCAAAGGAGACTTGTATATTGTGGATTTCTCTACAGGACCACAGCCTCCCACATGCCTACTTGCAAAAGCTTCAGAAGGATGGCTATGGCATCGACGACTCGGTCATGCTGGCATGAGGAACTTGCACACGCTTGTGAAGAAGAAGCATATCCTTGGAATTGAGGGTGTCAAATTCCTCAAAGATCATCTCTGCGGGGCTTGCAAAGCTGGAAAGATGACCAAATCCAAGCATCCCTCAAAGACTATCATGACTACTACTCATCCATTTGAATTACTTCCCATGGATCTCTTCGGCCCTACACATTACTCTGCATTCACAAATGCAGCATCTCTTTATGGCTTTTTCATTGTTGATAACTATTCTCGCTATACATGGGTGCATATCATCACATTTAAGCATGAAGTGCAGGAAATTTTCAAGCGATTTTCCTCAAGGGCTTCGACGAATTTCGGTGTGAAGATCAAGCATATCCAGAGTGACAATGGGACCGAGTTCAAGAACACTGTTCTTGATGACTATCTTGATGAACTCAGTATTACTCATGAGCTGTCAGTCCCATACAATCCTCAGCAAAATGGCGTTGTGGAGCGCAAGAACAGGACTCTTATTGAGATGGCTCGCACCATGCTTGATGAATACAAGACGCCTCTCAGGTTCTGGCCTGAGGCTATCAACACTACGTGCCACAGTATCAACAAGGTATATCTTCACAAATTCCTCAACAAAACTTCATATGAACTACTCACCAACAAGAAACCCAATGTGAGTTATCTCAAAGTCTTCGGTGCTAAATGCTCGGTTAGAGATCCTCATCACAATTCCAAATTTGCACCGAAAGCACATTAAGGTTTTATGCTTGGTTACGGAAAGGACTCGCACACCTACAGAATCTTCATCAAGCATCTTCACAAGATTGTTGAGACTGTAGATGTGCGGTTCGATGAATCTAATGGCTCGCAAAGAGAGCACCTGCCTTCTGTGTCAGGTGAAAAACCTCCCGAGGAATCCATAAAGTTCAAAGATACTGAAGATATCATCCCCACTGAAGAATAGCTAAATAAGTCATTCCAGACAATGAAGAAAATCATTCTGGTGCTCTTGAAGAAACTGCTGCTGAAGAAAATGCTCAGCCAGACCAAAGTCGTGAGCCAGCTCATCTTCGTGTCGCAAAAGAAGTGCAGATCGAGAAAATCATCGACGACATCAATGCACCAGGTCCTCTCACACGCTCAAGAGCTTCACACTTATCTAACTTTTGTGGGCACTTTTCTTTTGTCTCTATCACACAGCCCACCAAAGTTGATGAGGCATTTCTGGAACCTGAGTGGATTCAAGCTATGCAAGAGGAATTGTATCAATTCGAGCTCAACCATGTGTGGGAACTCGTCAAGCGACCAGATCCTCGCAAGCAAAATATCATCGGCACCAAATGGATCTATCGAAACATGCAAGATGAAAATGGCCTTGTGGTGAGGAATAAGGCTCGTCTCGTAGCTCAGGGCTACACACAGGTTGAAGGAATTGACTTTGATGAAATGTTTGCTCATGTTGCTAAACTTGAAGCTATTCGCATATTACTTGCTTATGTTAACCATCATAATATCATCTTATATCAAATGGATGTGAAACGTGCATTCCTCAATGGTAATCTTGAGGAAGAAGTATATGTTGCTCAACCCCCATGTTTTGAAGATCCTAAGCATCCTGACAAAGTCTTCAAACTCAACAAGGCCCACTATGGCCTCAAGCAGGCCCCTCGGGCATGGTATGATACTTTGAAGGAATTCCTCACGAAGAAAGGGTTCAAACCCGGTTCACTTGACCCAACTCTTTTCACTAAGTCATATGATGAAGAATTATTTGTGTGTCAAATCTATGTGGACAATATTATCTTTGCCTATACTGATGAACGTTACAGTGACGAATTTGGCTACATGATGCGTGAAGAATATCAAATGTCCATGATGGGAGAGCTGAAATTCTTCCCAGGCCTTCAAATTCGTCAACAACGCAATGGCATTTTCATATCTTAAGAGAAATACCTCAAGGATGTTCTGAGGAAATTTGGCATGCAAGATTGGAAAGGCGTCAAAATCCCTATGCCCACAAATGGCCATCTGTGCACTGATGAAAATGGTAAAGACTTCGATCAAAAGGTATACCGCTCCATGATTGGCTATTTACTGTATCTATGTGCATCTAGGCCAGATATTATGCTTAGTGTTTGTATGTGTAGGATCGAAAGTAGGTCTAGAGGGGGGGGGGATTAGACTACTTGACAATATAAAAAATCTGCCTTTAGATCATGCAATGTTTTTGGCAGTTTCACAATTAAGATCAATTCAAGTATCACCCTACACATGCAATTCTAGAGTATAAGCAGCGGAAAGTAAATTGCACATGTAAAAGAGAGGTGGAGAAAATCAAACGCAGTTTGGTGACACGAAGATTTTTGTCGTGGTTCCGATAGGTGGTGCTATCGTACATCCACGTTGATGGAGACTTCAACCCACGGAGGGTAACGGCTGCGCGAGTCCACGGAGGGCTCCACCCACGAAGGGTCCACGAAGAAGCAACCTTGTCTATTCCATCATGGCCTACGCCCACGGAGGACTAGCCTTACTCGGGGTAGATCTTCACGAAGTAGGCGATCTCCTTGCCCTTACAAACTTCTTGGTTCAACTCCACATCTCAAAGACGGAGGCTCCCAAGCGACACCTAACCAATCTAGGAGGCACCACCCTCCAAAAGGTAATAGATGGTGTTGATGATGATGAACTCCTTGCTCTTGTGCTTCAAATGATAATCTCCCCAACACTCAATTCTCCTCACTGATATGGCTGTGGTGGAAGAAAGGTTTGAGTGGAAAGCAACTTGGGAAGGCTAGAAATCAAGTTTCATATGGTAGGAATGGAATGGCTTGATCTCAACACAAGGGTAGGTGGTTCACTTCTCAGAAAGTGTATGGTAGGAGTGGTAGACTTTCTGATGGCTCTCTCCACGAATGAAGAGGGGGTGGAGGGGTATATATAGCCTCCACACAAAATCCAACCGTTACACACACATTTGACCAATCTCGGTGAGACCGAAGTGAAAACTCGGTCAGACCGAAAGTTCAAATATAGTGAACGTTGGGATTTTCGGTGGGACCGAAAATACCATCTCGGTGTGTCCGAAGTGAGTCAAAGGTTGGAGCTTGCCATCTCGGTGGGACCGAAAATAACAACTCGGATATTCTGAAGTGATGTCAATTGGTTACAGAAGGTTGGCAGTCCATTTTCGGTGAGACCGAAACTCAAAATCGGATGGACCGAGAAATTAGGGTTTGGAAGAATAACTGAGGTGGTTCATCTCGGTGGGACTGAGTTTGCAGAATCGGTTTGTCCGAGATTACTTATGAGTGTGTTAAGTAGTGAAGAGTGCTGATAGTTGAGGGAGCTAGATCACTAAGCACTTGAGCAACCAGATCATTAACACAACCTCATCCCCTTTTAATAGTATTGGCTTTTCCTATGGACTCAATGTGATCTTTGATCACTAAACCAAAAATAGAGTCTTGAGCTTTTGCCAATGCTTGTCTTAGCATTTTGAGGGGTCCACTTCTTCAGACATTTCCATACCCATATCATCGAACTTCTCTGAAATGATTCTCAAGTAAATATTAGTTCAATGATATATATGTTGTTATTAATTACCAAAACCACCAGGGGATTAGTTGCACTTTCAGTATGTAGCCGAGAACTCATGTAGAATCCCTTCCTCATCGAGAAAAGAGTCTACATTGGCATTCTTGAACTCCGTTCCATTGTCACTCCGAACTTTCTTGATCTTCACTTCAAATTGATTTTGGGCCTTTTTGGCAAAGGTTTTGAAGATTCTCTGAACCTGCGATTTGTCATCAAGGAAAAATACCCACGTAAATCTGGAATAATCATCAACTATAACTAGACCAAAGGAGTTACCACCAAGGCTTTTGTAAGCATTGGGACCGAAGAGGTCCATATGAAGAAGCTCAAGCGGTCTCCTTGTGGTCATGATGTTTTTCACGGGATGACTTCCACCTACTTGTTTTCCTGCTTGACAAGCACTACAAAGTCTATCTTTGTCAAAGAAAACATCTTTAACGCCAAGAATATGATCACCTTTGATCAACTTGTCTAGATTACGCATACCAACATGTCCAAGCCTTCTATGCCATAACCAACCTTTAGAGGATTTAGCAATGAAACAAGCTCTAGGTTGGGCTTTCTTAGTGAAATCAACAATATATAGATCACCTCTACGGATACCGATAAATGCCATGTTTTGATTGTCACGACGAAAGACTTGGCAATCTACTTTGGTGAACAACACATTGAATCCAAAGTCAGCTAATCTAGACACGGAAAGTAAATTGTATCCAAGAGATTCTACAAGCATGACATTTTGAATAGAGCTATCATGAGATATGGCCACCTTACCAAGGCCAAGTACCTTACCCTTGGAGTTGTCTCCAAAAGTCACATACTTGCGTGGACCATCGTTCTTTGCAAGCTCTCCAAACATGTCTTTGTCTCCGGTCATGTGGTCGGTGCATCCACTATCAAGAATCCACTCTTTTCCGCCGGACATGTAGTCTCTCAGATTTGCCATAAGATTGAGACTCTTCATGATCTTGTCTAGCTCGGTGTCCGAGTCGGAGTAATCATCATCATGCTCATGCTTATCATCATATTGACCCATAGATTGTTCATCATCAACACCTAGGTCAATTTGATAACCACTTGCATTAGTTTTGTCAATGTGACAATAATCTTGGGAATGTAATGCAAGAGCATTTCTAATTAAAACATTGATAAGACCGGGATCACCCTTCTTTTTCATAAGATCACGAAGCTCAAAGAAGCATTTATCAAAGTTGGGATCATTGGGGCGCATCTTATCAAATTCAATAGTCTTGTGTAGAATTTCATCAAGACTTCTCAAAGAGTAGTCCGGATAAAGTTCTTCCAAGAACTTCCACATAGCATAGGCGCACTCAAAGTTTGTAACAAGCTTAAGCAAGTCATCGGGTAACCCTCTAATGATAAGATTTACAGTCCTAAGGTTACGAAGCAAATCAAGCTCTTCATCCATGGTAGGGTGCAAGGGATCAAAAGGAGGCACATAGGGGGTCTCAACATATTTGCACAAATTGTACATCTTAAAGATACTAAGCATTTCAGACCTCCATGAGTTATATGACTCTCCATTAAGAATAGGCACTCTATGGCTAACACTCCCAAACGTAGACACGTCCATCTTCCTCCAATGGTGTGTAAACCAAAGCAATGGAGACCAAAGCTCTGATACCAATTGAGGGATCGAAGAAGGTGAGAGTGTCTAGAGGGGGGGTGATTAGACTACTCGACAAGATAAAAATTCTGTCTTTTATCAAGGACAGATTTTGACAGATTTTGCATAACACACAAGTCAAGTAGCACACTACACATGCAATTCTAGAGTATGGGCAGCGGAAAGTAAATTGCACAAGTAGTAAAGAGAAGTGGAGAAGATCAAACGCAATTTGGAGACGCAATGATTTTTCCCGTGGTTCCGATAGGTAGTGCTATCGTACATCCACGTTGATGGAGACTTCAACCCACGGAGGGTAACGACTGCGCGAGTCCACGGAGGGCTCCACCCACGAAGGGTCCACGAAGAAGCAACCTTGTCTATTCCATCATGGCCTACGCCCACGGAGGGCTAGCCTTACTCGGGGTAGATCTTCACGAAGTAGGCGATCTCCTTGCCCTTACAAACTTCTTGGTTCAACTCCACATCTCGATGACGGAGGCTCCCAAGCGACACCTAACCAATCTAGGAGGCACCACCCTCCAAAAGGTAATAGATGTTGTAGATGATGATGAACTCCTTGCTCTTGTGCTTCAAATGATAATCTCCCCAACACTCAACTCTCCTCACTGATATGGCTGTGGTGGAAGAAAGGATTGAGTGGAACGCAACTTGGAGACGCGGAGATTTTTCTCGTGGTTCCGATAGGTGGTGCTATCGTACATCCACGTTGATGGAGACTTCAACCCACGGAGGGTAACGGCTGCGCGAGTCCACGGAGGGCTCCACCCACGAAGGGTCCACGAAGAAGCAACCTTGTCTATTCCATCATGGCCTACGCCCACGGAGGACTAGCCTTACTCGGGGTAGATCTTCACAAAGTAGGCGATCTCCTTGCCCTTACAAACTTCTTGGTTCAACTCCACATCTCAAAGACGGAGGCTCCCAAGCGACACCTAACCAATCTAGGAGGCACCACCCTCCAAAAGGTAATAGACGGTGTTGATGATGATGAACTCCTTGCTCTTGTGCTTCAAATGATAATCTCCCCAACACTCAACTCTCCTCACTGATATGGCTGTGGTGGAAGAAAGGTTTGAGTGGAAAGCAACTTGGGAAGGCTAGAAATCAAGTTTCATATGGTAGGAATGGAATGGCTTGATCTCAACACAAGGGTAGGTGGTTCACTTCTCAGAAAGTGTATGGTAGGAGTGGTAGACTTTCTGATGGCTCTCTCCACGAATGAAGAGGGGGTGGAGGGGTATATATAGCCTCCACACAAAATCCAACCGTTACACACACATTTGACCAATCTCGGTGAGACCGAAGTTAAAACTCGTTCAGACCGAAAGTTCAAATATAGTGAACGTTGGGATTTTCGGTGGGACCGAAAATACCATCTCGGTGTGTTCGAAGTGAGTCAAAGGTTGGAGCTTGCCATCTCGGTGAGACCGAAAGTAACAACTCGGATATTCCGAAGTGATGTCAATTGGTTACAGAAGGTTGGCAGTCCATTTTCGGTGAGACCGAAACTCAAAATCGGATGGACCGAGAAATTAGGGTTTGGAAGAATAACTGAGGTGGTTCATCTCGGTGGGACTGAGTTTGCAGAATCGGTTTGTCCGAGATTACTTATGAGTGTGTTAAGTAGTGAAGAGTGCTGATAGTTGAGGGAGCTAGATCACCAAGCACTTGAGCAACTAGATCATTAACACAACCTCATCCCCTTTTAATAGTATTGGCTTTTCCTATGGACTCAATGTGATCTTTGATCACTAAACCAAAAATAGAGTCTTGAGCTTTTGCCAATGCTTGTCTTAGCATTTTGAGGGGTCCACTTCTTCAGACATTTCCATACCCATATCATCGAACTTTTCTGAAATGATTCTCAAGTAAATATTAGTTCAATGATATATATGTTGTTATTAATTACCAAAACCACCCGGGGATTAGTTGCACTTTCAATCTCCCCCTTTTTGGTAATTGATGACAACATATAGATCAAAGCTTCGACAAAAGATATAATCAATGAATGATATCGTCGCTTTGAGAAGTATGTGATAAACAAGAGCTCCCCCTAAATTTGTGCATTATTTAAAATTTGCGTTTGAATGCAAATGCACAATCGATTAGGATTATGGGTCACTCTTCCATGTCACATACATCTCGGTGGAGCGCACAAAATGATAAGAATGAATAACATGCACTCAATCACCAAGACAAGAGTAAATAGCCATACAATAAGGAATATCATATGATAAGAAATAAGCACACATTAAAGCATAGTATGACTAAGCACTCATTAAGATAGCATCAAACGTAGTAGCAAGCACACTTAAAGTTTCAGGAACCAAAAGAAATCACTGTATCTCAAAGAAAACCGGCAAAAGAACGAAAGACGAAAGAGCACTCTCTCTCTCGAAGCCCTATGATCTATAACAATTTCTCCCCCTTTGGCAACAAGTTACCAAAAAGTTCGAAAAGGTATAGAGCTAAGCGTCACTGCGGGCTCTGCTGGCGGCTCCCGTCTGGGTAGATGTCGGTGTAGAGATAGCTGCATCGGCGAAGACTTCTGCTGATGTCTGCGCTGGAGGAGTGGATGCTGGAGCTGGAGCAACTGCTGGAGCTGTAGCTGGTGCTGAAGTGGTAGCCCTGGAGTCTGTCACTGGGATAGCTGCAGATCTGGATCCTCTGGGAACCTGAGCAGTCTGGCGATGAGAGTCCTGGACTAGATCATCCTGCATAAGCTCTGCTCTCTCCTGCCTTGTCTCCTCCATGTCTGCCTCAAGCTTGTTGACAGACACCTGAATCTCAGTCAGCTTCACGTCCAGAGCGTGGATCTTGTCCTCGACAATCCTCTCTAGGCTCTCCTGAGATTGCTCAATGCTGGCCAGGCGTTGTTCAATCCTCTGGGTAGCTTCAAGAATTTGTTCTCCAAAGCTCTTTGGCTTAGCTGCTGCTGCTGCTGCCTCTTTGTCAGCTTTAGCCTTCTTCGCAGCTTCGATTTTGGTCTGTCCTTCAACTGAGGTAGGATCCTCTTCATCCATCACAACTACGTTGTCCTCATGCTCTGGCTGCAGTGGCAAGTGCTTCCTATCCAACATGAATTTGCCCGTGCCAAACTTGGCGTTGATGAGCATCTGAATCTGCGGAGCAAACCCACACGACCTCTTCTGGTCAGCTGCAGTCCTCTTAATGGTCTCTACCATCAAGTCCATCACCTTGAAAGGTGCCTTCTCATCGAGAATGTGCAGCATGTTGATAGAATAGCCTCGAATCATGCGGTGGTCTCTAGACTTAGGCATCAAAGTATGCCTCAGAATAGTGTTAGTGGTGGTCAGACGTGCCTGGAGATAGTACACTGAGCCAAGCTTCCATCCTTCCAAATCAGCAGCCGGGATCTCCTTGTACATGTTCTTCATGGAATCATGACTCTTCTTAGGAATCCCATAGACATCAATGTCGTCCTCTCTCTGCACTGGAGCGTTCAGAAGTTCTGCCCATTCTTCAACAGTCGAAGAAAACCTTTGACCTTCAGTCATCCAGGTGATCTTGCCATCAGGATAGAAGTGGGCTGTGGCATAGAACTGCATGATCATCTCGTCATTCCAAGCTGTCAGCTCTTGACCCACAAAATCAGCAACTCCACATGCAGTAAAGCTCTCATGCACATGGGGAAAGAAGTCCTGGTGCTCTTCACTGTCAATATACTTCCAGTCAACATACCTGGTGTCAGCAACAATGGGCTTCTTATCCATCAGCACAGTCTCATAGAAATCCTGCTGCTCTCTGGTGTGGAATCTGGGGTCCACAGCAGTCCTTCTCCTTACAGCATATGGATCAGACTGTCTCCATAGCCTGAGACCTTTGTCCTTCCTTGCCTTCATGTCCTCAGCTTGAGGATGAGCATCATTGTGGAGTGGCAACTTGGGACGGAGCTTAAGCAACACATGCTCTTCATCTGATTCAGACGGTGGCATCTCACCTTTGTTCTTCTCAGAAGCTGGAATGCTTCTGGTTGTTCTCTTGGGCTTAGCTGGAGCTGCTTTGGCTTGAGCAGGCTTCTTGGGTTTAGAGGAGGCTTGAGCCCGAATAGCATCACCCATGAACTTAGCTTTCTGAGGAGGAGGCTGGGGTGCTTCTTCTTCTTCTTCTTCTGCAGCATCAACTTGAGGTTCAGCATATACTACCCTCTTCCTTTTGGAAGTCTTCTTCACCTTGCTTGGAGCAGGCTCTTCCAAGTTGAGCTTCTTTGCAACTGCTGACTGTTTTACTTTGCTTGTGCCTTTCCTTGACTGCTGCCCTTGGTGCTCTTTGGCAACCACATTCCTTTTTGGCTTGGAGGTAACTTCCTCAGCAACAAAGTCAGAGTCCTCATCATCAGAAGTTCTCTTCTTCCTGGTTCTGGTGGCTGCAGGAGGCAAACCACTAGGGGTGCTCCTCTCACCATCATCACTGGAGCTGCTAGCAGGACTTGTATCTGCCTTTGGAATTTCAGCAAACGGTGATTCAGACCTGTTCTGGCTGTCACTGACATCTGACATGGCTGAAAAACCTATGAAAAGATAAGGTATAGGCAGAGTAGAAGAGTTATCACAACTGCAGAGGTTTTTGCAAAATAAATGAGTTCAAAACTTAGTTTTGAGTTTTCACAGAATGTATTTCGGTCAAACCGATTTCAAGTTTCGGTGCAACCGAAGTGTTCAACAGAAACCTACACACCACTTTCGGTCAGACCGAAATGGGTTTCGGTCCTACCGATAACTTAGGGTTTCACTGAAACTACGTTTCGGTCATTCCGATTGGCACAACTCGGTTAAACCGAATGATGCAGTGCAATGGCCAGAGGCCAAATCGGTCATTCCGAGTTTCAAAATCGGCTTCACCGAGATGCATTCCGTGGAAACCTAAACCTAAGAATTTTGCTCGAAACTAGAAGATCTGAACTAATGTATAGGGAATATCTCAAACGTGGATTGAATCATGGCAAGCCTATCGTGCAAGAATCGGATGGGGAGCACGAAAAGGGATCGGGACACACCCTAACTTGGTGGTGTCCCTCTACGGCGGCAACGGTGGAGATGATTACCGTTGACGGTGGCGGAGACCTGCGGCGAGGGCGCACAGGCGACGACGGCGACGATCCGTAGACCAGGGCGACGGCAGCAGGGGTCTTGGGGGCGAACGGTTTGAAGAATTAAATCGCGCGCAGCCCTCAGGTATATATAACCCCATGCTGTCGGTGGGACCGAGTTGAAAAACTCGGTGTCACCGAGATGTATAACTGCTGTGCAGTTACGCATATCGGTCAGACCGAGAGTTTGAACTCGGTTTCACCGAGATGAAACCTAGATCAGTCTAAGCGTTTCGGTTGGACCGAGATTGAGAAGCCGGTCAGACCGAAATGGACTTAGAAGGTTTTGGAAGTCAGCCTTAGACGAATCGGTGGCTCCGAGTGCTCCTCACTCGGACTGTCCGAAAAAGACTTGTTCAAAGTTGTGATATGAGCATGAATAGAATTTGAGACAAGAAAGCATAGATAGCTAGGGAAAGGTGCTTAGGCATTCTTGTCCATCCATTTGGCCAGAAAAAGAAAACAAAACAATCAAAACAACAAATGGATGTCCTTGAATGGATAAAATCATGCATTCAACATGCTCACACAATAAGATAGCAACTGAAATATGTGTCAAACATGCACAACCAACACTCTAGCTACTAGCACACAATTTGTCGATGACTAGGTCATCTATATATGAGTATATTGACTTAGGAGCCAAATGAGAACATTTGATCATAGGTCATACTCATCGTTTAAGCACAAGTGGGGTTACCACTTTTACATAAAGCATTTATGTGTTCACATCATTTGGAGATGCTTTAGCTCAATTTTTAGAGCAAAGCTCCCCCTAGATGTGAGAACCCCTTTCAAAGGGTCAAACTAACCTTGGGTTGTCGTAGAAGACTTCATGTAGATGTTGAAGATGTGGATGCTCAATGTTGATGCAGATCATCATGAGTTTGGAGCAATCCTTTGGGTTAGGGCACTTTCAATACCTACATGGGTTAGTCCCACAAGGAACAAACAAGAATATCCATAGACATAGAGTGAAGTACACAAAAGATGATGTCCATGAAAGCAATGATTACCTTGTCCCTTGACTTACCAACAAGAGGGTTTGTGACTCCATGAACTAGTGCATGATGTGGAAGTTGATTGCACAAGTTCTTGCCAAAATGAATATGAGTGAAGTTTGTTGGCGGAGTCACCCTCAAGAACCTACTAGTTCTTCTTCTTTGGGATCCACATAATCTTGATGGGAATCCTTGGTGTTGTAGTTGAGCTTGACGAAGTAGAACTTGATGTGTCCTTGGGAACCCACTTGACCATGGCTTGAGGTGCTTCAATGAATGCATCAATCTCCTCTTGAAGCTTGTCCTTGGCCTTTAGCTTGTGGTCTTGTGGTGGAAGGTCATCTTGAGCTTGTTCCACATTGGAAGAAGTAGGATCATACTTCTCCTTTTGTGAAACAAACTGTGGAGTAGGGTATTGACCTTCTTCCCACTCAACACCTTCGGCGTTGAACTTTTGCTCAAAACCAATCCCTTGATTCTTCCGGTGTCTTCCTTGTTTGCGAACAATCTCCTCAAAGTTCTTGCTTCCGGCAAGACTCTTGTAGACACCTTTCTCTATGATTTCCTTCAATAAGCTATTTTCTTGCTCAAGTGTAACTTGGCTTGAAACATTGTTAGTGGAATCAAGAGAACTACTAGAAGTAACAACATTTGATTTAACATTGTCATTGTTACTACTAGAGGAAGAATTTTTCTTATGTTTGTCATGCTTAGTCTTAATAGGTGGCAAGAAATTAGACAAGAGAAGTCGTTTGGCAAGATATGAAGAACTCTTCTTTCGAAGATCGTCATTGATCGCTTTTAGAAACTCATGTTCTTGCTCTAGAATGAGCTTCTCGAAGCGTAGCTTCTCATGAGATCTTAGGAGCTCTCTATGATCTTCTTGAGTTGTTTCATGAGCTAACTTAAGAGTGTTTAGTTCTTTAGTTAGACGCTCAATCTCCTTCATAGCATTGTCATTCGACTCTTCTCGACTATAAAGACTACTAGCATTTTCATCATTACTAAGCTCACTAGATTTATCATGCAAGAGCTCATCTTCACCAAGCAAGTCATCCTCATCACTATCAAAGTCAATGAATTCAGGGTGTGTTACCTTGGGGCCTTTAGCCATGAAGCATCTTCCAATTCCCTCATTTGGTGAATCAAATAAGTCGTAGGAGTTGGAGTTGGAGGATACGAGTGCAAGTCCGGCAACACCTTCATCTTGACTATAGTCGGAGTCGGAGTGATAGCTTCCATCAGATTGATTGTCAGAGTCGGAGCCGGAGACCCATTCACCAACATGAGCTTGATGTCTTCTTCTTGTGTAGCTCCTTGATGACTTGTCTTTCCTCTCCGAATCCTTGCTTCTCCGAGAGGGTCTTCGTTCGTAACGATCATCTCTACTCCTTCTCTCTCTCTCCGAGGTGACTCATCTCTTGCTCTTCTTCTTGGAGATTCTTCTCTTCTCTTGTGGGGAGCCGTACACTCATTTGAGAAGTGTCCGGGTCTTCCACAATTGTAGCAGTTTTGATCACGACTAGAAGATCTCTTTTCATCATATGATCTAGATTTTGAGCTTCTTTCTTTGCCTTTATTCTTGTAGAACTTGTTGAAGTTCCTGACCATTAGGCTTATCTCTTCATTGGAAATTAGCTTGTCACTTGAGGTAGTAGGAGCATCACTTGTAGCTTTGTAAGCACCACTTGACTTGTTGTGAAGCTCTTCCTTATCCTTAAGTGTCATCTCATGAGCAACAATTCTTCCAATGACTTCAGCTGGCTTGAGAGTCTTGTAGTTTGGCATCATTTGGATCAAAGTGCACACGGTGTCATACTTTCCATCCAAAGCTCTGAGAATCTTCTTAATGATGAATCGGTCGGTCATTTCTTCGCTTCCTAAGCCGGCAATCTCATTTGTGATGAGAGGGAGCCTAGAGTACATTTCAGCGACTCCTTCACCATCCTTCATCTTGAACTTGTCAAGTTGACCTTGAAGAATATCTAGCTTTGATTCCTTCACAGATTCAGTACCTTCGTGCATTTCAACCAAAGTATCCCAAATCTTTTTAGCATTCTCAAGACGGCTGATTTTGTTGAACTCTTCGGGACACAAAGCATTGAAGAGAATGTCACAAGCTTGAGCATTGTTTTGCAACATCCGCAACTCTTCCGGTGTAGCTTCGCGATCCGGAACTTTTCCTTCCTCGAAGAATTCACCTTGCATACCAACACAAATAATGCCCCATGCGGCTGGGTTATGACCAAGAATATGCATTTTCATTTTATGCTTCCAACTAGCAAAATTTGTACCATCAAAGTAAGGACCTCTACGATAATTACCCTCACTAGACGCCATACTCTCCTAGGTAGTGAAACCAAGCTTATGGAGTCCAATGCAATGGAAACCAAAACAATGGAGACCAAAGCTCTGATACCACTTGTAGGATCGAAAGTAGGTCTAGAGGGGGGGATTAGACTACTTGACAATATAAAAAATCTGCCTTTAGATCATGCAATGTTTTTGGCAGTTTCACAATTAAGATCAATTCAAGTATCACCCTACACATGCAATTCTAGAGTATAAGCAGCGGAAAGTAAATTGCACATGTAAAAGAGAGGTGGAGAAAATCAAACGCAGTTTGGTGACACGAAGATTTTTGTCGTGGTTCCGATAGGTGGTGCTATCGTACATCCACGTTGATGGAGACTTCAACCCACGGAGGGTAACGGCTGCGCGAGTCCACGGAGGGCTCCACCCACGAAGGGTCCACGAAGAAGCAACCTTGTCTATTCCATCATGGCCTACGCCCATGGAGGACTAGCCTTACTCGGGGTAGATCTTCACGAAGTAGGCGATCTCCTTGCCCTTACAAACTTCTTGGTTCAACTCCACATCTCAAAGACGGAGGCTCCCAAGCGACACCTAACCAATCTAGGAGGCACCACCCTCCAAAAGGTAATAGACGGTGTTGATGATGATGAACTCCTTGCTCTTGTGCTTCAAATGATAATCTCCCCAACACTCAACTCTCCTCACTGATATGGCTGTGGTGGAAGAAAGATTTGAGTGGAAAGCAACTTGGGAAGGCTAGAAATCAAGTTTCATATGGTAGGAATGGAATGGCTTGATCTCAACACAAGGGTAGGTGGTTCACTTCTCAGAAAGTGTATGGTAGGAGTGGTAGACTTTCTGATGGCTCTCTCCACGAATGAAGAGGGGGTGGAGGGGTATATATAGCCTCCACACAAAATCCAACCGTTACACACACATTTGACCAATCTCGGTGAGACCGAAGTGAAAACTCGGTCAGACCGAAAGTTCAAATGTAGTAAACGTTGGGATTTTCGGTGGGACCGAAAATACCATCTCGGTGTGTCTGAAGTGAGTCAAAGGTTGGAGCTTGCCATCTCGGTGGGACCGAAAGTAACAACTCGGATATTCCGAAGTGATGTCAATTGGTTACAGAAGGTTGGCAGTCCATTTTCGGTGAGACCGAAACTCAAAATCGGATGGACCGAGAAATTAGGGTTTGGAAGAATAACTGAGGTGGTTCATCTCGGTGGGACTGAGTTTGCAGAATCGGTTTGTCCGAGATTACTTATGAGTGTGTTAAGTAGTGAAGAGTGCTGATAGTTGAGGGAGCTAGATCACCAAGCACTTGAGCAACTAGATCATTAACACAACCTCATCCCCTTTTAATAGTATTGGCTTTTCCTATGGACTCAATGTGATCTTTGATCACTAAACCAAAAATAGAGTCTTGAGCTTTTGCCAATGCTTGTCTTAGCATTTTGAGGGGTCCACTTCTTCAGACATTTCCATACCCATATCATCGAACTTTTCTGAAATGATTCTCAAGTAAATATTAGTTCAATGATATATATGTTGTTATTAATTACCAAAACCACCCGGGGATTAGTTGCACTTTCAGTATGTGTGCCCGATTTCAGGCTACACCGAAGGAATCACACCATAAGGCTGTGAAGCGTATTCTTTGATATCTAGCTCACACTCCAACACTTGGATTATGGTATCCCAAGGGCTCTGAATTTGATCTCATTGGATATTTTGACTCTGACTATGCTAGTGATCGAGTGGAACGCAAGTCAACATCCGGCACATGCCATTTCCTCCGGCGATCCTTAGTTTGTCGGTCCTCAAAGAAGCAGAACTGTGTGTCACTCTCCACTACTGAAGCTGAGTACATAGCTGCTGGGTCTTGCTGTGCTCAATTACTATGGATGAAGCAAACCCTCAAGGACTATGGTGTCAACATGAAGAATGTGCCACTCTACTATGACAATGAGATGCCATCAAGATTGCTCACAACCCAGTTCAGCACTCAAGGACAAAGCACATCCAGATCCGTCATCATTTTCTTCGTGATCATGTCTTCAAGGGCGACATCTCCATCAACCACATGAAGACTGAAGGCCAGCTGGCAGATATCTTCACTAAGCCCTTGGATGATAAGAGATTTTGCAAGTTGCGATGTGAGCTAAATATCTTAGAATCTTCGAATGTTCTTTGAAAAGGACACACATCCTAACACTTATGCAAAATTAATGACTTTGATGCGCAACACACAAAGTAATGTTTTTCTTCAATAAATGAAGACTAACCCTCTAAGTGTGAAGAAATTAATGAAGAAACTGATTTTCAGAGCCCTACGACAATTGTACGCGGTGTCAGAAATCATCATTCTTATACGATGGGTCACGCCACCAACAAAAGTTGAAAATCTTCAATTTGAGTTTTTCTTCAGTTTTTGAAATTCCTCAATTGTTCGATTTCCTCAACTTAGAAATGTCTTCACTCTTTCCGCTGTTATTCTTCATTGACTATATATATGAGTTTAAGTCCTCAATAGCATTCACTTATTGCTATTTCTTCAAGATTGTTCTTCTGCTAAGTGAATGTGATCGGGGGCTTCCCCTTATATGATATACTCAACCTAATCTATTCACAATTTCTTCATATGCGTTCTATTTGAAACTTGTTCAAAATCTTCACTGTGTCCTTGATAGGTGAAGAATTTGTGAACGCATCGTTAAAAAATTTCCCTATCTGAATTTTCGGCTTTGCCGCTCAAACTGTTCCACATTCCACTGGAAGATTTATCTATTCACCCACGATCTCGCACGATCTTCACCTCTCTGTACATGGGTGACACATGTCGCACAAATGAGAAGGGTCAGGGGCACGTTCGTCCATTTTCCTCGGGTGAACAGTTTTTCACCGCGGCTATAAATACCCCCCTCACCCTCCTCTCTTCAGTTTTACTCCGCTCGACCTCAAAACCCTCGCTCGAGCTCTCAAGACCTAGCGCCGCCGCTACTTTCATCGTCGCCGGTGAGGAAGAGCTTCGCTGCCTCGACCTCATCGCCGTCGTACTCATGCCTGACGCGGATTTCTTCACTCCGCCGCTGCCGTAGCTATCTTCCTCTGCCAAGTTAGGGCGTGGAAGATCTGAACTGACGAGCTTCAAATCCACTATTCACAGTTAGTCGTGTTCTTCGTCAAGGGTAATTAGAAGTTACATTTACTGCCTTATCAATTCTAGTGACTCTTAGAAACCCTCAAAAAGGTGTTTATTCTTCAATCTTCACACTCTAAACACCTCACACAATATCTGTTCTTGATCTGTTTCTCTAAGCAACGCTTTCCCTCAAAGATTCCTCAATTGTGTGGATTTTCAATTTGCACAACTCTCGAACCTAAGTCAAAGAACGCTTAGTGAAATTCTTCAAGAAACATCTAGTCAAATTCCTCAAACTTGTTCCTTTTTCCGAAAACTGCTGAGAACGCATATGACCTCTTCAAATTCTTCGCACCTATACTCTGTTCACAGGTACAAATGTCTGCTGCTGAATCTCTAGGTTCTCATCAACTTAACTCATTTGCAGCATTCCTCAAAGAAAAATTGCATACCTCCTCAAGGACATCAATAGTTCAAAATCCTCAGTTGAAGAAAATGGCTGATGGCAAGAAACCTCAGAAGGGAGGCAAGAAATTGGAAGTCAACACTGCTTTTGAGATCCCCGATGACATCAATGAAGAATACTGCACACCTAATGAAGCCACGCATGGCAAAGAGACCAAGAATCAGCGCAAGGTGTGCATTCAGAGGATAGAAAGAAGATGGGCTAGAGAATGGAGGGAATATCGGTATGTCACACCCAAGTACATGAAGAAATTCACTGTACACCCTCCATGCCCAAGACCTCCATTGGCACCAGGCCAAGTTGCTGATTCCTCTAGCATAAGAAGAGGTGAAGAATTTCCCAAGGAATGGGCCAAGCGTCAAGCCAATTTGACTGGGATGGCCAAGGAGGCTGTGAGGAAATTCAATGAAGATTCTACTGCTGATGCTGCTGAAGCCTCTGCTAGGAAGCCCAAAAAGGCTATGCCTAAGAAACCTACTCGCAAGCCAAGCGCCTCAGCAATGCCCTCACGCCCAGTTCCTCAAGCTGCTCCAGCTCCATCAAAGTCCTCAACACATGTGCATCTCGCCACGTGCCAAAGAACAACAGGCATCTCGATTGCCTCAGGAGCCTCTGCTAGTTCTTCAGCTCCTCTGAATTCCTCAACTGGCCCCACTCTATTGAAATCCAAGGTCACTGCAGGACATGGCCCTAGACCAAGTCCTTCCGAGAAGCAAGTCGCCTTCCATGTGACGTCGAATGATGACGAAGCTGATGATGAGGAACTCGCCCAAATCATCACAGACAGACAAGAAAGGGCCGCTAGAGCCAAAGGCAGCACTGTGCCATTGATGCTGGATCCCAAAGTGATCCTTGAATTTATCGACCTATGGCACAAGGACCCCAACACTCCTTTGCCTGAGATGAATCTCACACCTGGTCAAAATCATATGCTAGCCGCCTTTATTGGTGAAGAAAAATGGAAATTTGAACAGGCCAGAAAAGCAAAGAATGACCAGTCAAGAAGGAAAGACTGCTGAAGAATAACATCGTGAATATGTCTTCTGAGGAACTTGTGAAGCTGCAAGATGAAATCAAAATCCTCAATGATGAATTTGAAATCTATCGTGCTGATTGGCTGGGAGCCAAAGTCAGATTTGTGAATCTGACCAAGGGATTTACCTCAAAAGTTGCAGCACCAACACAACCTGAAATTCCTCAGGGTGAAACGTCTGCTCAGCCCACTGAAGAACATGCCAGTACAACTGATAAAAATCAGGCTACTGAGGAAATTGATATGACCAGGGCTGATGACTCTATTCCAGCTTCTGAAGAAATTACTAGGGAAACCACTAGTGTTGTGCCTAAGAAACAAGCCAGGCCAGCTGCTTCAACCGATGTGCCTGAAGAAACTGACCAAGCTAGGCAAACTGCAACAGTTGTGCCTGAGGAAACTGCACAAATTTCCTCTGCTCCTCCTGCACCAACACCAAGTCTAGTTCTTCCTTCTGCATCAGAAGTGAGGAAAACAAAGGCTGTGGAATAAGGAGTAGTGAAGAAAAGGAAAGCATCTGCTTCTTCAGAGTCTGTCGCACCGAAGAAGCTGAAGAAATTGACAAGTTCTATGAACAATCCCATTGATGTTGTTCCTCTCTCAAGCATGCCATCAAAGGAAATGATACCTTTTGGCAAAGAATATGTGATCCCAAGCTGATCAGATGAAGATGTTCCTTCTGCTGCTTATTCAGAGCAGTTGGACGGAGAAATTGAAGTGGATAATATACCTTCAACCCCAGTGATCTCATCGCCAATGCCTCAGTTCACAGCTGAAGAGGCTGGTGTTGAAGAAATGAGTGACACCGATGAAGACGTGAACATTGGGAGCACAACTCCTGTGTTGAACGGTGACTTTTGGGACAGTCTTCACCCCCAACTCTCCATTGTTCACACCTCTGCAGCAAATTCCTCGGTCCCCAGAGTGTACTGAAGTTCATACGGGCTCTGAAGAACCTCGCACCACTCCCTCCGTCCATGAAGAAATTCCAGCCACTAGTGCTGATGAAAAAGCTGCTGAAGAAATGAAGTCTCCAATTGCAGCTGAAACAGAAATTCCTCAGTCTGCGATTCCTGAGGCTGTGATGAAGTTGACTGACAATCCTCGGCCCAAGTCTAAGGATCCATTCTCTAAGAAGGAAACATTCAAGGCTAATGACTTCTTCCACGAGCATGTGTTCTTCACTGACTTCAATCCATATGACTCTGCTCGTCTTGGAAGGAAGTGTTTCTGGACCGCCAGCCAAGCCAACTTCTATTCCTCATTGCTTTTTGGAAAGGACAAAGTCTTCGACCATGAGCATATTCCTCACGTGGATATGGAATCCTTGCCTTGCTTCACACCTGTCCTCAGCACTCTCTTCGATCCTGGATTGCTCTCCCTCTGCACTGACATATGAGACTGGAATGAAGAGCTCATTCTTCAGTTCTATGCAACACTGCTGAAAGTGCAGTATATTGACTAGAGGGGGGGGGGTGAATAGGCGATTTTTATGAAATGCTTCAAAACATGGTAGTTTTGAAGACAAAAGATAAACTCAATCCTATTAGTATGCAGCGGAAAGTGGACTACACTAGATAAGCCATAGTCATGTATTCAATGAAGTGAAAGCACGAAGACTAATAGCAGCTAGGCAGTATGGATCACGATGGAAGAAGGAATGAAGCCAATCACAACAAGTAGATACTAAGTGAAGTCAATCAGACAAGGCAAGCATGCAATGACTTCACAACATAAAGCAGTAAGTAAAGGGAAGGAAAGGATAGAACTAGTAGCTTGGGAAGACAGTGATTTGTTAGACCAGTTCCAGTTGCTGTGACAACTGTACATCTGGTTAGGGAGGCTGAGATTTAACTCAGAAGACCGCGTCTTCACCTTGTTTCCCTTGAGCTAAGGACACCTAGTCCTCGCCCAATCACTCTGGTAAGTCTTCAAGGTAGACTTCCAAACCTTCACAGACTTTGTTCACCGGCAATCCACAATGACTCTTGGATGCTCAGAACGCGACGCCTAACCGGCTGGAGGAAACACAGTCCTCAAGTGTAATAAGTCTTCAGGTCACACAGACAGAAAGACTTCAGTGATGCCTAACACTCTTTGGCTCTGGGTGTTTGGGCTATGTCCTCGCAAGGATTTCTCTCTCAAATGCTTCGGAGGTGGGTTGCTCTCAAACGACAAAAGCCGTGCAATAACTCTGAGTAGCCACCAATTTATGGTGTAGGGGGTGGGCTATTTATAGCCATTGGGCAACCCGACCTGATTTGTCCGAAGTGACCCTGGGTCACTAAGGAACTGACACGTGTTCCAACGGTCAGATTTCAAACACACACGGCAACTTAACTTGAGCTACAAGTAAAGCTAACTCATCTGACTCTGGATAAGATTTGCTCTCATAGTCTTCGCTCGAAGACATATGATTTGGTTGAGCATCACTTCAGTCACTTTGACTTAGTTCACTTGGAACCCACTTAACAGTACGGTGGTTCCTATGGCTCAACAAAGAAGAAAAGGAAACAACGAAACATCTACGTCTTCGCTTTCCATAGTCTTCACACAGTGTCTTCTCATGTCATAGTCTTCAATATGATTATCTTCATATACCACCACTGATATCAATGTCTTCATACATTTTTAGGGGTCATCTCCGGTAGGTAAACCGAATCAATGAGGGACTACTACCTGTGTTATCCTGCAATTCTCACAAACACATTAGTCCCTCAACCAGGTTTGTCATCAATACTCCAAAACCAACTAGGGGTGGCACTAGATGCACTTACAATCTCCCCCTTTTTGGTGATTGATGACAAACTGGTTGAAGTTTTCAACGGGGATAAAGATATGTGAAATTGTTAAGGATAAAGGTATTGTCTTCGTAAGTAGCAAAAGGCTACCCCTGAAGATGTGCATATAGTTGATTTGCCTTTGAATGCAAATGCACATGGCAGGTTGAACTTGTGGAGGTCCTCTTCAACTTATGAAGACAATTCATCATGCACAATTGATATGTTGAAGATAATGACATGCATAATGAAAAATGGACGTCCGCAATAATGACTAAGTGCGGAATATAAGATAGCAGATGCGGCATTTATCATCGCATTACAGAGTAGCATAAAAACGTAGCAGACGACCATCAGTTTAAATGTTACAACTCAAAGAACCAAATGTAGCAAAACGAGGGTTGTAAACACTAGGCAAATTATAAAGCACCCGCCCATATGGACCCGCTTGAAGATATCAACTCATATGCTTCTCCCCCTTTTGTCAGTAAGGACCAAAAAGGTTTGAAGACATAGAGCCTCTACTCGTTCCCAGTTGGAGCAGGAGACGATGCAGGGTCAGTGTTGGTGTTTGGCGGTACAGAAGTAGTTGGTGCAGTGTCGATGCGCGCTGAAGTAGGAGGAGGTGAGGTAGCATCATCTTGATCATCGATCACCCTGGCGTCAATTGTTGCAGCGGAGGAGGAGTATTCAGAATCTTCAAGAGATGGAGTTCGACGCATAACAGCAGTCCTTGGAGGAGTGTGGTCAAACTTGAATCTCTCTGTGAAGCCATCGTCTTGAAGATCAGCTTCAGCACTCAGCAAGGTCAAACTCTTCCAAGACCTCCGACAGGTTCCATGAGCAACAAAGGCATTCTTGGTGGCAAGATTGCGAATGCAATTGACATCCACCAAGAGGCTTTGCATCTGACGCTTTAACCAGAGGTGATGCTTATCCTGTTTCTGATGAAGGGCAACCAGAAGCTCTCGGTTATTCAGGACACGAGATCGCTTCTGAGGCCTTTGGGCGATGGTGCTCTCAGTGGCTTTGGTTTCAGCGTGTCGAGGTAGACGAGTACGGCCAGCGAGAGGATAAATGCGTGAGACAGCTGGAACTCCTTCAATCTGCTGAGTGAAGCTCTGGTGATCAGCGTTGTGAAGACTAATATGCTCTTTGGCAGGCTCTTGGTAGATAGCTTCAGCTGACATATCAACCTCAGGCAAGAAGATGTGATGGTTGCGAGCAGAGGGCTGATAGGTGACAGCTGAATGCAGCTTGATGAGGCGCATAATCCAAGGGGCATAGAATTTCAGACCAAATAGATTAGACCCAGACATAGCCATTTTTCTAATGAAGAAATCTTGAGCATTGAAGCTGATGCCATTGAAGATATAGAAGACCAAAGTCTTCATAGTGCCTTCAAGCTTGGCTGATGAAGAATGTCCTTTGATGGGCCATAGAGTATGCCTGATGATATGATAGATGGTCGGCAGGTACTCTAGGTCTTCAACAAAGAATTCCTTAGGATATTCAGCATCACGTGGCAGAGGCTTCATCATGCTTAGCATTTGGCTCATGTTGGGCTGGCGCTTCTGAAATATACTCTCCAAGGCTTCAGTGTGCAATTGACAGCCAGGTTCATACAGATCTCCTGGAGTGGGCAGGCCAGTAAGCTCAATGAGATCAAAGGCTTTAGCTTCATGATGGACATTGCCTGTCATCCACTCAAGGACCCATGTCTTCGGATCCCTGCTGTAGCCTCGAATGTGGAGGGTTGCATAGAATTGCAGAAGCAGCTCTTCATTCCAATGCTCTTTGTCTATTACAAAATTGAGTAGGCCAGCATCACGGAAGCAGTCAAGAGATTCCTCCAGGGAAGGCAGACCAGCAATAGCTTCAGTGTCAAGACGCATGTGAGGGAAAATGCGCCCTTGATCATAGAGTACTCTTGAGTAGTAGCTGCGCTGCTGATGGCTCCAGAACCTATCTGATGATATTCTTGTCTTGGAATATGGGTTCTTGGCACTGTCAAAGAAGGTGTTGTGCGCAGTGAAGCTATTGGCATTGAATGACCCTTGAGATGTTGCAATACCTGGAAACCTTGGCAGTCTTGGCTTAGGCTTCTGAACTTGGGGCATGTGCTCAACATGATGATCAAACTAAGGACCAGCAGCACGCGGTCCAGTGGTAGGTGGTGGAGTCAGAATGGTCCACCGGACAGTAACAAGCTGATCATCTTTGTTGTATGCTTGCTCAATGGTATGGGGCCTTGGAGGCGGAACAGGAGCACAGACATTGTCTTCAAGCTGCAGATTTGCTTCAGGTGCAGCATTGGCTTCAGGCGCATCACTGGCTTCAGGCGTCAGGCGCCGCACTGGCTTCAGGCGCAGCACTGGCTTCACGCACAGCTGTGTCTTCAGGTGCCACATTAGCTTCAGGCGTGACCACGTCATTGGCTTCAGTGTTGGTGGTGGCAGCCTCTGAATTTGTAGCCTCCACTTCAGGAGCTGGAGGGTCGGACACGTTCGCCTCGAGAATAGGGGGTGTGGCAGTATGTTCATCTTCAGCTTGGGGTTGTTCTTCTCCTTGGGGTGGTTCTTCTTCGGTTGATGCAGCCGGAATATCTTCAGCCGCTTTGGCTTCAGATTCTGAGGGGTTCATAGTAGGAGCAGCGTCAGGTACAGATGGTTGCTCTACTCCATTTGGAACACTTGGGTCGACGACTTGAGGCATTGGTCCTTTGCGAAGCCTACGAAAACTGGCGACACCTGAGGAGATGGAGGTTGTTGGGCCTCAAAGTCTTCATCTTCAAGCACCGAACTGGTGTCTTGAGTTGGCTGAGGTGTGGCTGGTGTATCTTGTGGGTGATCAGCCCACGTGTCATCCTGTGCAATTGGCGTCAATGGACGACCAATGCTGATGTGCTCTCTGTTCATAAGAACAGGCGAAGATTCAATGTTGTACTCGATATGAGGAAGGACTTCATCATCTTCAACATTGTCATGAGGACCAATGTCTTCAGCTGCGGTGGGGTCAACAGCTGGAATGTCTTCAGCCTCTGTGGGAGCAGGCTCATGAACAGTCATTCGACGTTCTCTTTGGGCAGATGCAGGGCGAGCAACTGAGATTGGCTCGACAAAGATAGGCTCTTTGGAAGCAGCCTTATCCTTCTTGGTTTTGTGCTTCTTGGTGGGTGGAGCTTCATCAGTAGTTTGCTTGCGCTTGCGATCTTCAGCTTCAGCCACCTTTGTCTTCTTGAGCTTTGAAGTGGTTGGGGTTGCCTTAGGCTTCGTGCCAGTCATGCTAGGAGGGAAGACTATGCGAGGCATTTCCTGCCCTGATTCTTCAGCTTCGGGCACAGGTTGCTTCTTATTTTTCTTGGCAGCCATTCTTGGGTCAATGCCTGGACGCCCAAGGGCCTTGCGCTTTTCAGCTTCCTTGAACGCTTGAACACATTTGGCGGCCAAGTCCTTGATTCACTCAAGAGAACCTTTGGCTTCATCACGCCTCTGGCGAAAGGCTTCCTTGAGCTCATGCATCATTACCTTGAAGTTTTGAATTTCTTGTACGCTGAGCTTGTCCCATGCTTCTTGAACTGAGCCTTTTCATAGTCGATCTTTTGCTTCAGCTCAACAATTCTCTTAGCCAGAGCCAGCTCAGAAACAATGGCGCCATGGAAGGAGACGTTGAGGCCAACTGGAAGTTGAAGATCGGCGAAGCTGAGGTTGGGGGTGTCAAACCATTCATCAATGAAGTTATTGAGCACTTCCACATCAAAGAGCGGCAAATCATTGAAGATTTCAGCATCTTGCTTGCTCTTGATCAGTAGCTCCAGAGCTTCATCACCAAGATCTTCATCACTTGAGGGATCAAGGGCATCATTGGCAGTCTTTAGAACAGCATCAGGAGAGAGAGCTAGACTGGGGTTGCGTGATGGCTTCCTCTTCAGCTGTCTGCTCTTGGAGATACGAGAGTGTTCCTCAGATTGCACACTTGGTGCAGGTGGAGCAGTGGCCAAAGGTTTCACTCTAGAAGCCATGGGAGGAGTGGTCTTCGAAGCCTTTGATTTCTTCTTCTTGGGCTTCGGTGTTGCAGGTGCTTCTTGAGAATCAGCATCTGCTGCAGGCTGATCCACATCCGCCCCTTGAACCCTGATGTGACTGATGAGGCCTTCTAAGTTGTACAAGGCCCCAACCAGGTTTGGTTCAGCTTCGCGCATGCCATCAGCGCGGGGCGCAGAGGGGCCATGATTGAAGTCTAATCCCCAATGCTTCTTGTTCTCTTTGGCCGAGTTCTTGGCGTACTGAAGATTTCGCTTGAACAGATTGTCGTCGCGACACCAGAGAAGAGAGCTAGGATCAGCATCAGCAGGCTGAGGCCCTTTGACCATGCAAGGATAGAAGCCTTGAGCAATGGCTTCAGCACGAGTCTTGGGGGGAAGATTTTTATAGGTGATATCTCCCCATGGATGCTTGATGGCGTTCTTCTCAGCATACTCTCGGGTCACGAACCTGTACTTAAACCACTGTTCAGCCCAGTATCTTCGAATCCATTGGATTCGTGTCTTCCTCTGATTATAATCCTCCTCTGGATCAGTCGTGTATATCTCAATGAGATCAGGAGGCAAATCAATAGAGGTGTTGCCACGGCGCTGTCTGCCACCCTTTCTAACTGTCTTGTTAGTTGCCATTTTCTTCAACCTGAAGGGCTTCAAACTGAATGGCTTCAAAACAGGCAAATGCTTCGGTCTGCTGGTCAGACAGGAACTGTCTTCAGGGGAGTGAATGTGACGCTGCAAAAATTCTGCAAATGAATGCAGACTATGAGAACCAAGGGATTCTCCCATGGACATGTACCTGTGACAGCATTAGAGATGCAAGGGAAGGGGAAGAGGTCATATGCATTCTCAGAAGTTTTGAAGATTAAAACAGTTTTGAAGACTTTGACCTCATAGCGCGAAGATATTCACTCATGAGAGTTGGTTCCAGATTTGTACGAATCCACGAATAGGTACAAGTGAGGAATCTAACTATGGTTGAAGCATATGTGAATGTACTAGGCAAGATATGAGATGCAGACATGATAGATCTATGTATCTAAGTAGGCAGAAACCTCTTGTGGTAAAATAGATGAATCTTTACGGATCAAGAAGATGGTAAAAGGCAAGTTTTATTTACGACACGATGAACTGCTTAGACGGAGAGGAGTTGGATGCCTAGCAGTTCAGTCTACCATGCCCTAACTTGGCGACGGAGGACAGCTACGGTGACGACGGAGTAGAAGATGTCCGCGGCCGGCGTGAGGACGACGTCGACGAGGTTGTGGCAGCAAAGCGCTTCGTCGCCGGCGTCGTCGAAAGCTAGCGGAGGCGCTAGGGTTGGTCGAGGTGGAGAGGTGGTAGAAGAACTTTTGACTGTGATGGGATGTGCATTTATAGGCTTGGGAGATGGCACGGCGCAATTACGCAGGTGCCCCTGACGGTTCACGTACGAGTGACACGTGGCGGTCATGTAACGCATTGGGAGTTGTCCCACGATCCCACGTTCACCATGACTGTCGGAGTGGTCGTCCCGGCTTCTCCGAGTTTCAGGCATAAAGGATGGAGCATTAAAATCAGATTTAAAGTTTTTCTCCATATCTTCTGCTGACAAGGACCCAGAGAAGATATTCGACAGTTTCAACAGAATGCATATGATTTGGACAGACAGAGTGTGAGATGAGAAAGCATAGAGAGGTTAGGGTCTGATCACATTCACTTAGTCCAAAAGATTCAAATATGAAGACATAGCTATAAGTGAATGTTGTTGAGGACAGAACACAACTATATATATATATATATATATATATATATATATATATATATATATATATATATATATATATATATATATATATATATATATGTCCTATATGAAGATAAACCAAGTGCGAAAAGTTTGCAAATGTAATGCCACGAGAAACACTTCAAACAAGAATTTGGTGGTGGCGTTACCCACCGTATAGGAAGTATTAGACCCAGACACTGCGCACAATTATCGTGGCGCTCCGAAGTGAAATTCCATGTTGATGTATTCACACTTAGAATGTAAGTCTTCATTGATTGAAGATATACTTTACTTCGTGTGTTGCACATCTAAGTCATCAACATGCATAAGTGTTAGGATGTGTGCCTGATTACAGGACATTTGAGGATTCTAAGATATTTAGCTCACACCGCAACTTGCAAAACCTTTTCTCATCCAAGGGCTTTGTGAAGATATCTGCCAGTTGCTCTTCAGTGTTGACGTGTATGATTTCAATATCTTCCTTCATGACATGATCTCTGAGAAAGTGATGACGAATTTCAATGTGCTTTGTCTTCGAGTGCTGAACTGGGTTGTTGGCAATCTTGATGGCGCTTTCATTATCACAGTAGAGTGGCACATGCTTCAGATGGACGCCATAGTCCTTGAGTGTTTGCTTCATCCAGAGAAGCTGAGCGCAGCAAGATCCAGCATCAATGTATTCAGATTCAGCAGTGGAGAGTGATACACAGTTCTGCTTCTTTGAAGACCAACAGACAAGTGATCGTCCCAGAAAGTGACATGTGCCTGGTGTAGACTTGCGATCAACTCTGTCACTAGCATAATCAGCATCTGAAAATCCAACTAGATCAAACTTTGAGCCCTTTGGATACCATAATCCTAGTGTTGGGGTGTAAGCCAAATATTGAAGTATTCGCTTCACAGCTAAGTGATGCGACTCCTTTGGTGCCGCTTGATATCGAGCACACATGCAAACACTAAGCATAATATCTGGCCTAGATGCACATAAATAAAGCAAAGAACAAATCATGGAGCGGTATACATGTTGATCAAACTCTTTACCATTGGCGTCGGGACCCAGATGATGTTTAGCAGGCATTGGCGTCGAGTACCCTTTGCAGTCTTGCATTCCAAACTTTTTCAGGCAATCTTTAAGGTACTTCTCTTGAGATATGAAGATGACGTTTCTTTGCTGACGCATTTGAAGACCAAGGAAGAACTTCAGCTCACCCATCATGGACATTTGATATTGCTCTTGCATCATGTGACCAAACTCATCACTGTATTTCTTGTCCGTGCAGCCGAAGATAATGTCGTCCACATAGATTTGGTAGACAAATAGCTCATCATCATATGTCTTCGTGAAGAGTGTGGGGTCTAGGGATCGAGGTTTGAAGCCTTTTCTCTTCAGGAAGTCTTTGAGAGTGTCATACCACGCACGAGGTGCTTGTTTGAGGCCATACAGTGCCTTGTTGAGCTTGTATACCATATCAGGACGTTTTGGATCTTCAAAGCCAGGTGGTTGTGCAACATACACTTCTTCTTCAATCCTTCCATTGAGAAAGGCACTCTTTACATCCATTTGATATAGAAGTATGTTGTGATGATTTGCATAGGCTAGCAGTATACGAATGGCTTCAAGTCTAGCCACAGGAGCAAATGTTTCATCGAAGTCAATCCCTTCGACTTGAGTGTATCCTTGAGCAACGAGACGAGCTTTGTTTCTAACCACTTGACCATGCTCATCTTGCTTGTTACGATAGATCCATTTTGTGCCTATTATGTTGTGCTTGCGAGGATCAGGACGCTTGACAAGTTCCCATACATTGTTCAGCTCAAACTGTTGAAGCTCTTCTTGCATTGCTTGAATCCATTCAGGTTCCATAAAAGCTTCAGCAACTTTCTTGGGTTCAGATATTGAGACAAAAGCAAAGTGCCCACAGAAATTTGCAAGTTGTGTTGCTCTTGAGCGAGTCAGTGGACCAGGAGCATTTATGCAATCAATTATATTTTCAACTTGTACTTCATTTGCAACACGAGGATGAGCTGGACGAAGATTTTGCTCTTGCTGTACATTGTCATCTTCAGGAGTGTTGTCTTCAGGTTGAGCATTGTCGTCAGGTTGATTTGGAGCAGAGATGATGAGTTCCTCGTCAGGTTGTGCTTCAGAAGGCATGATCTCACCGGTTCCCATTAGCTTGATAGATTCATTTTGTGAAGCTTCATCTAGCACAGTTGGTAGGGTCTCTCTTTGTGAACCATTTGTCTCATCAAATCGTACATCCATAGTTTCAACAGTTTTATAGAGAAAGATGTTGAAGACTCGGTAGGAGTGTGAGTCCTTTCCATATCCGAGCATGAAGCCTTCATGTGCTTTGGGTGCAAATTTTGACTTGTGATGAGGATCCTTGATCCAGCACTTAGCTCCAAATACTCTTAAGTAACTTACTTTAGGCTTCTTTCCAGTGAGGAGTTCATAGGATGTTTTCTTCAGAAGCTTGTGAAGATAAACACGGTTAATGATATGGCATGAAGTATCAATAGCTTCGGGCCAGAACCTTCTTGGTGTCTTGTATTCATCGAGCATCGTTCGAGCCATCTCAATTAGATTTCTGTTCTTGCGCTCAACGATCCCATTTTGCTGAGGTGTATACGGGGCTGAGAATTCATGAGTGATTCCCATTTCATCCAGATAAAGATCAAGGCTAGTGTTTTTGAACTCAGTGCCATTGTCACATCTGATATGCTTGATCTTGATGCCATAGTTGTTCATGGCACGGTTGGCGAAGCGTCTAAAGACATCTTGCACTTCAGTCTTGTAAAGTATTATGTGCACCCATGTGTATCTTGAATAATCATCAACAATGATGAAGCCATAGAGACAGGTTGTGGTAGAGAATGTGGAGTAGTGAGTAGGGCCAAATAAGTCCATGTGAAGCAGCTCGAAGGGTTTGGATGTCGTCATGATTGTCTTGGAGGGGTGCTTGGCTCTAGTCATCTTCCCAACTTCACAGGCACGACATAGATGATCTTTCTTGAACTTGACTTCCTCGGTGATTATGACATGCTTCTTCTTTGCGACAGTGTGCAAGTTCCTCATGCCAGCATGTCCTAGCCTCCGAT
The DNA here is from genome assembly GCA_902687465.1 of Secale cereale. Classification (NCBI taxonomy): domain Eukaryota; kingdom Viridiplantae; phylum Streptophyta; class Magnoliopsida; order Poales; family Poaceae; genus Secale; species Secale cereale. The sequence goes on along the minus strand of LR738714.1, from coordinate 154,895,707 downwards.
GCCAGAGCCAGCACTCTGAAGCTTTTGCTAGAAGACATACGGCCATCTGCGGTCCAGCTGAGAAATCTACCATGTACAGATCACCTTTTCTGTATCCTTCAAATACTAAAGACTTGTCAGATTCCATTAGTACAAGGCAACGAAATTTACCAAAGATCACAATCATGTTTAAGTCACAAAGCATTGAGACAGACATTAAGTTGAAGCCAAGAGATTCAACAAGCATGACTTTATCCATGTGCTGATCTCTTGAGATTGCAACTCTACCTAGACCCAACACTTTGCTTTTACCAGTATCAGCAAATGTGATGTGACTCTTGTTAGATGGACGTAAGGTTGAGTCCATGAGAAGATTTCGATCACCAGTCATATGATTTGTGCATCCGCTATCCATAATCCATTCTGAAGACTTTGGTGTCACTCCCTACAATACAGTTAGGAGGATAGGCTTCACCAAAAGCCATTATGAAGCATAAACATTTGACATATACATGGATTATGAAAGCTTAGACACAGGTTAGAACTTATAAGATGTTCAGCAAGTGATTCATGAATAGTATGAGCAGTAAGTCATTGGGGCATTTGATCTTGTGCCCTACAAGTGTTTTAGGTCCCCACTAATAGCATCAGACGCCTTTGATTTTCGGCTGGAGACTCTTCCCTGTAAAAGAAAGTTAGTTCTTCTTCACCACCCATATTTTCAGGGGTGGCTTAGAAGCAATGAGTCTAAGAGCAGCATCTGAGAATTTTGGCTTTGGGGCCCTAGCAAATAATGTTGCAGGAGGAGAATAATACTCATAAGAATAGGCAGAAAAATTCTTCGATTCATGAATATAGCGGTTTGAAGAAACACGCTCATATTCATGGGTCTGAGTATGGTTTCCCTGCAAAACATCCACGTTAGGGTGACTCAGGTGAGTCCTTTGTCTGTATGAAGCCTTAGGACCATATGAAGCCTTTGGTCCGGGGTTTGTCTTCATCCCAGGAGGTGTCATGATAATATTTGCTGGAAGCTTCTCAAGACAACCTTTGGGTACCCAGATCTTTTTCATAGGTGGCCCATTCCTACAGTTAGTACCAATATACCTGGCAAACACTTCACCATTTTGATTCTTAAACAGTTTATAGTTTGCATCAAAGGATTCATCAATGATAACAGGATTAGCACAAGTGAAGCCAGATAAGGTAGCTGGATCCACTGAAGGTTCCTTTGCAGCAACCCATGTGGTTTTGGGATACTGCTCAGGCTTCCAGTATGAACCATCAACATTCATTTTCCTGTCGAACCCAACACCCTCTTTCCTAGGGTTTCGGTTCAGTATCTGCCTTTTGAGGACATCACATAGAGTCTGATGCCCTTTGAGGCTTTTGTACATCCCTGTTTCAAGCAAAGTCTTCAACCTAGCATTTTCATCAGCAATAGTAGTGGTATCCTCAGTAGAGGGATTAGTTACCACATCAGTAGTTGAAGATATTGCAACAGTGGCAGCAGTAGAACATTCAGCAACTGATGTAGCATTATCACGTTCAATGCATTTTAGACATGGTGGTTCAAACTTTTTGTGAGAAGCACTGACATGTTGATTAAGTAATGAATCATGCTCCTTCTGAAGATCTTCATAACATCCTCTTAGCTTTTCATGATCGGATAAGAGAGTGTTATGAAGACTCTGAAGCGTAGTTAACCTAGCCTGAATCCTCTGAAGACTTTCAGCTAAGTTTTTTGACTGATCCATTTCTTCACCCAACATATCATTGCTCTTATTAAGCATTTTTTGAGCCTTTTCCAGAGCAATTTGTTGTTTAGTGGCAAGAGAAGGAAGCTTGACATAGTTGGGTCCAAATTCATCACCAGATTCATCATCACTAGATTCAGATGAATAGTATTCGGTTACCTTGGCACCTTTTGCCATAAGACATGGTGCAGAGGATGATGGTTCTGGATCAAAAGTCATCGTCTTAAGAGATTCCTTGAATTTCTCAAACCCAGAATCATCACGAGTTCGATGACCTTCATAGACTTCAGAGAGACGGTTCCAGATAAGCTTCGCATGATCAAGATGCATGATGTTTCTGAACTGATCTTGAGATAGAGAGGAGCAGGTGACGTCATTCGCTGTGAGATTGAGAAGAGTGAACTTGCGAATGTCATCAGCTTCTGCCCTCTTGCATAGATCGATAAGACCAATCTCAGTGACGGTCCACAGCTCACTGTTAATCGCCATGAGACGTTTCTTCATCATGGCCTTCCACTTGGGATACTCGTGACCGTCAAACATGGGGCAAGACACTGTCTTCATTCCTGCGGTCGACATAACTAAAACTCCAGGTGGTTAAACCGAATCACACAGAACAAGGGAGTACCTTGCTCTAATACCAATTGAAAGTGCAGTATATCGACTAGAGGGGGGTGAATAGGCGATTTTTATGAAATGCTTCAAAACATGGTAGTTTCGAAGACAAAAGATAAACTCAATCCTATTAGTATGCAGCGGAAAGTGGACTACACTAGATAAGCCATAGTCATGTATTCAATGAAGTGAAAGCACGAACTAATATCAGCTAGGCAGTATGGATCATGATGGAAGAAGGAATGAAGCCAATCACAACAAGTAGATACTCAGTGAAGTCAATCAGACAAGGCAAGCATGCAATGACTTCACAACATAGAGCAGTAAGTAAAGGGAAGGAAAGGATAGAACCAGTAGCTCGGGGAAGACAGTGATTTGTTAGACCAGTTCCAGTTGATGTGACAACTGTACGTCTGGTTAGGGAGGCTGAGATTTAACTCAGAAGACCGCGTCTTCACCTTGTTCCCCATGAGCTAAGGACACCTAGTCCTCGCCCAATCACTCTGATAAGTCTTCAAGGTAGACTTATAAACCTTCACAGACTTCATTCACCGGCGATCCACAATGACTCTTGGATGCTCAGAACGCGACGCCTAACCGGCTGGAGGAAACACAGTCCTCAACTGTAATAAGTCTTCAGGTCACACAGACAGAAAGACTTCAGTGATGCCTAACACTCTTTGGCTCTGGGTGTTTGGGCTTTGTGCTCGCAAGGATTTCTCTCTCAAATGCTTCGGAGGTGGGTTGCTCTCAAACGACAAAAGTCATGCAATAACTCTGAGCAGCCACCAATTTATGGTGTAGGGGGTGGGCTATTTATAGCCACTTGGCAACCCGACCTGATTTTTCCGAAGTGACCATGGGTCACTAAGGAACTGACATGTGTTCCAACGGTCAGATTTCAAACACACACGGCAACTTTACTTGAGCTACAACTAAAGCTGACTCATCTGACTCTGGATAAGATTTGCTTTCATAGTCTTCGCTCGAAGACATAGGATTTGGTTGAGCATCACTTCAGTCACTCTGACTTAGTTCACTTGGACCCCACTTAACAGTACGGTGGTTCCTATGACTCAACAAAAAGAAAAGGAAACAACGAAACATCTACGTCTTCGCTTTCCATAGTCTTCACACAGTGTCTTCTCATGTCATAGTCTTCAATATGATTATCTTCATATACCACCACTGATATCAATGTCTTCATACATTTTTAGGGGTCATCTCCGGTAGGTAAACCGAATCAATGAGGGACTACTACCTGTGTTATCCTGCAATTCTCACAAACACATTAGTCCCTCAACCAGGTTTGTTGTCAATACTCCAAAACCAACTAGGGGTGGCACTAGATGCACTTACAACTACACATCACCGGAAAAGCTGAAGATGTGAACTCTTGGGTGCTGAACTGGATGACAGAAAATACTCACTTCAAGGCACCGGCATTTGAATTGCTACAGGCCCTGCCTCTCAGTCCTCCCCTTGAAGGCCTTGAAGGTGCACGGTGTGTATACCATGAACCTGAATTTACTAGTCACTATATGCAAATATTGATGAAACCACTGAAGCCTGGTCAAGCACCAAGAACCAAATTCCTCGTGAAGGAATTGCTATATGTGCCTCGGACTATCTATCCAATTCTGACTAAGACCTTGAGTCCAATCAAAGGCCATGACTCAAATGATGAAGAAATCGTTGGCATCATGAAGAATATGCTGTTTTATATCATGCATGGGATCCCCATCAACTATCATGATTTCTTCATGAGGACTCTGGCAAATGTGGCACTGTCTCCTTTCAACCTGAAGCCTTATGCTCCCTGGATCATGAGATTCATCAGAACAAGGTCTTCTATTGATTACAAGGCTGACTTTCATAATCATCTCAGCTATCTGCCTCCACTTCAAGTCCTCAAACAGACATATTCTTTAGTTGATGGAAAAGGCAAAGCTGCAATCATTGATGAAGGCATTCATCCATTGGATGGTCAAATCTGCAAAGCCGCATCCTAATCTACCAATGATGACTCTACCACTCATGTCTCTGCCGCCAATGCTTCAAAGCAAAATCCTCAAGGTACAGCTCCAAGGGTGATGACTGATCGTGAGCTTCTCCTCATTCTTCATTAGAAGGCCGATCGCAACCATAAATGGGTCAAGAGGCAGTGTGATTCAATTCTTCACAACATGACTGCGACATATAATGTAGTGAATAAAAACCATTACTACCTCCATGAAGTTTTTAATCGCACCTGGGCTGTTATGTCTAATCTCTATAGTGAAGAAGATCTGAGGCAAATGGGCTTCAAGGAAGACTTTGAATGGTCTCAGCCTCCTACGAAGAAATTAAAGACAATCAAACTTCCTTCCTTGGTGGCCAGCTCATATTCTTCATCACGCGAGACTGGCGCGTATGAAGATTTGGACGACACTGCGGCAGGCCCTGCTCCAACAACCGACCCCAACATCACTCACGCTCCTCCATCGTCTTCGTGATATTCTTCAGGGGCGTTAGTCCTCATTTTCCGTCCCTTTTGGTCATTCGATGACAAAGGGGGAGAAATTTGAGTTAGTCTTCAAGCGGGTCTGTATATATGGGTGTTTTTTTTCTAAGTTACAACTCTCGTTCTTTTGAATACTTTGTTGGATCAAGTTGTAAACTTAAACCCGATGGTGGTCTAATACTTTCGCTATGTTCTTCTGCATGCTATTTCCTCATACATGTTAATGCACGCATGCTGAATTACATCAGTCACCATATTTCATCATGCATTTCAAATTCTTCAAATTATATGTTGAATGTGTGTATGAATTACAAGATATAGGGGGAGATCTCCATCATATTACTCTACGAATGTGCATTGCTTCAAAAGCAAATTCCTCACTATGCACATCTTCAGGGGGAGTTCTTCTATATCTTGCAATCAGATTCCTCAATATTAGTATTTACACTTCGTATGTTTATCCCCGTTGAGAACTTCACCTATATTGTCATCATCACAAAAAATGGGAGATTGTAAGTGCATCTAGTGCCCCTTAGTGATTTTGGTGTATTGAAGACTTATAGGTTAAGGGACTAATGCGTTTGTGAATGTACACATGTCTTTAAGTCTATGAGGAGTTTGATATTTACAGAAAAAGTCGACCCCTAAAAATGAATGTCTTCAACTGAAGACTTTGGATTTCTAAAGACTTTCTGAAGATTTTGAAAGTGAAGAAATTGGTGTGACCTTGAAGACTTGGAAAATCAAGCGAGGATTATGAAGCATGAAGACTTTTATTTTCATAGTTTCATTTTCTCTTTCTTGAGGCATAGGAAACACCGTACTGTTAAATGGGGTCGAGGAAAAACTAAGGAAACATATTTACAAGTGATGCTCAACTCAAAGCCTACACTACCCAATCCTTTCGAGTGAAGTCATTGGAAATCTCATACAGTTCAGTCAATTTCTTCAGTGACAGAGACGCAGTTCTTCTGGTCTCTGAGGAATTAGTTCTGGCTGAGGAGTTAGGAATTCGCCAGTGCGGATTTCCTACAAGTGAGGAACATGATAGCCCTATGGAATTTGATACTCAACATTCCGACCGTTGCTGTGCTATGCACCAGCTGTCCCAAAATATCCACCTACCTAACGGTCATATCATTTAAGGGCATTTATGTCTTATCATGTCGGGCTGCTCCCTAGGCTATAAATACCCCCCCCCTTCAACCACTAGCTGGTTGGCTGCTCCAAGAGAAACTGACACTTGTCATTAGAGCAACCCATCCTCCGAGGACTTTGAGCAAAAATCATCAGGTGAGGAAAAACCCAAAACACCTAAAACCCCAAAGTGATTGACCATCACTGAAGATTGTTCCTATGTGGAATCGAAGCTTGTTACCTTTGAAGATTGTGATCTTCCAGACGGTTAGGCGTCAATGGTCTAGAGATTCCAAGAGGAATTGTGGATCGTCGGGTGACTGAATTTGTGAAGGTTTGGAAATCACCTGTGAAGACTTACCACGAGTGATTGGGCGAGGACTGTGTGGCCTTAGCTCAAGGAGAATACGGTGAGGACTTGGTGTCCTAGACACTGTGTCCGGGACTGGGTGTCCGGGACTGTGTGTCCTCAGGACTAAATACCTAGCCGCTCCAACTAGATGTACAACTATCACAACAGTTGGAACTGCTTTACCAAATCATTGTCTTCATCAAGCTTACTGGTTCTATTTCCTCAACTCTTCCATTTACTCATTCTTGTATTGTTGAACTTGATCTGTACTATTTGAAGACTTTGACTTTGACTTTCTCAATTTCCTCAACCCTATTTCTTCAGTCATAAGTCATCTGCCTGCTTATCATGTTTACACGCTACCTATACTCTGTGCTTGTTTTTCATTTCATCATGATGACCATGCTACTGTCTAGCACCTGAGTATCTTTTCCGCTGCTAAGTAGTTTGTCGTCGCTTAGGAAATTCCTCAGTTAGAATTTCCTCAGACACGAATTTATAAAAATCGCCTATTCACCCCCCTCTAGTCGATATAACGCACTTTCATGCACTTTCCCAGTTGGCCCATGCAAAACGGGTTCTTACTGAACTGAAAGCAGAGGTGGGTAAGACGAGCCTGGAGGATCTCGATTAGGGAAATGAATATATTGTTCTTATGAAGTTGAACTAGCTATATGTTGTACTATGATGTTTTCATGTAGCTACAGTACTGTGATGTTATAATATATTTAAGTGCCTGATATGAAATTGGCAAACAACTGTTCGATAGGAAATGTGAATTTGCATAATACTGGAATTATTAATTGTAAACAAATAAACCTGCTAAATGTGTCATGGACCTTTGCAAACGGTTCTAGCAGTAAAAGCGCTTGCAATGGATAGCCCAATGCCACACAATTTTCTTCATCAAATTATGTGTGATATACTCCCTCCGTTCCTTTATGTCAAGTTTATTATTTTTAGCACGGTGACCAACGCGCATAATTATAGATGTGTTAGGAAAAAATTACCCCTGGAAAATTTGTTTGTTAGTGGCAAGTAAATCAGTGAGTCTAGGAAGGTAAGAGATGCATGCAATCGGGGGAGAGATAGTTTCCTTCTTTTGATACAAGGAGAGATACAGGAAATCGGGAGAGAGATATTTTCCTCTTTCTGGAGGGATAAAAAGGGAATTATGAGGATTTAGAAGAAATACACCTTATATTGTGGAATTTTATCAAAAAATAAATACACCTTATATAGAGGAATGGAGGGAGTAGTTGATAAAAGAAAACAGTTAACCAAGGAAGACCGTGTGTGATAGTTACACCTTTCACACACGAGCCTACACATAAAACTGTGTGGGATTTACGTCTGAACGGAAACGTTTTCCCTGGATAGACAGTGTGGGATGTACATAAGAACGGAAACGTATTCCTTGGATTGACTGTGTGTGATATACATACGAACGGAAATATTTTTCATGGATTCACCGTGTGGGATGTGCATGCCTGATTTTCTTGGATTACCGTGTGGGATGTACATACCTACGAAAATGATTTTCTTGAATTACCGTGTGGGATGTACATACCTACGAAAATGATTGGGTTTCCATGCCTCGCCCGATCGCACACGGCGCCAGCCTGGGTCCTAGGAGGACCTATCCCTGACGATTTCTGGGTCGTGTGGGAAGGACACCCTATTGCACACACTCACTTGGCGACTCTTCCAAATGTCGTTGCGGAAAGGGGTAAAAAACCGTTTGTTTAGGACCGACGTGCACCAGTGTTTTAAGCATTACCTACGTTCTATTCATTTTCAACAATACCAGTTCGAATTGCAATATTTGATGGCTGTTAAGCCTGCTGTCGGTAACATTCCCTTCCATTTTATATCTGCTTTAACAACATGCTAAAACCAACACATTCAACCTGTCATTTGGAGATGATGTTGTTTACCTTTTCTATATTTGTTTGAGGTTAAGATTGTTGTATTTATCATGCCTTTCCACTACTTATGCAGGACAACAATGGGAGTGGTCATTTTCTGCTGAGGTTAGCTTCATCCCTCGGCTTGTACTCCCCCCGTCGTTCCATAATATAGTGCATATAGATCCAGGCCTGGACACTGGTTAGCTTCTAATATTGACTTGTTGCTTGTAGGTACATATGCCCTTGGCAAGGATCCACGCATCGACCCTTTTTGCATATGGGGCAATGAGATATTGATGAACAAGCATCAAGTGAGGAAACTGATAAGGATTATTAGCAAAAAGATACAAATGGTGGCAAGAAAATTATTTATTTATGCTCTATCAAAACACAACAGTGAGCTGTAGGATGGTAACTACAAACTCTGCATCCTTCTCTTTTTACTGCCCGTAATGAGTTGTTAGACAACAATGTCTGAATCTTTTTGGTTCCCAGTGGTTCCCTAAGAAGTTCACTCAAGATTACCTCGCAAAGTACATGATTGGTGGACACGCAATGAAGGTTAAAGTATTTCATCCAGACTACAATGAGCATCAAGAAGTCCTAATGAAGACAGTGAAGGATGGATGGGCAGCCATCACAAGGGGTTGGTCTAGAGTCATGCGCCCTTTACGCATGGAGGAGGGCACAATATGGGCATTCCGCTTCACCTTCTCCAGCAACCAAAATGTCTTTTGCCTCTCTCTTTATAGTCTTAAGTACAACTGTGGTTCATCATTCTTTGCTTGGTGCTTCTGTAGTTCTTTGGTATATGTACCTGTGCAACGAATTATGGATTCGTGGTTGAACCTATATTTGTAACAAACATGGTTGGATAAGAAATAAGTGATTGCCTACTTTCAAATCAAAACATGTGATTTTAAAATTACAAATTAATTAGGGATTACAATGCACATGGTTTTCCAAAGTGAAACTTCTACGATATACGCAGAGATCAGAAACGTATCTAGGATCCACTACGTGTGCGATCAATCTCCACTGCACACATGACTTTCTCTTGAAAACTATTTGCGTTAGGCCACCTTGCGCAAACGTTTACCACATAAAAAGTGTGTGTAATGGACAGCCTTTGCCACACAGTTTCTTCTATGCACCGTGTGTGATGCATTCAATAACGCAAACGATAAAGTTATTAATATCGTGTGCAATGGCAATGCTATCTAAAACGATTAAATGAGAAAAATTGTGTGTGATGTACTTGTGAACGGAAAATTTTTTCCTTGGAGTGACTGTGTGGGATGTACATACGAATGGAAACATTTAGCGGGGACTGACTGTGTGGGATGTACTTGCAACCGGAAACAATTTTGTTGTATAATTGTATTATTATTTTTACCTCTATTGTATGTATTTCTGTATTTGAGGGCTCGCCGGTCGCACACGACCTCATTTTGCCGAGCGTGTGTGCCAAGAGGGCATATACCCGACGGTTTTTGGGTCGTGTGGTAAGCACCCCCCTTATCGGCCATAATCACTTGGCGATGGTTACAAATGCCGTCGCGGAAAGGGGTTAAAACCGTTTGTTTAGGACCGACGCGTACTAGTGTTGTGTGTGAACTTGTTAGAATGTATACTATGGGATTGTTAGAATGTACACTGTCGGATTTTGACGTGCCCAAACCAGCAGCGTGGCCAGACTGCCAGCTACCGCTCAGGGGTCCGTGGCGCTGCCTCGCGTCGTACCCCACGCCCCCTGTTAAATCCAGTTCGTTCCATTCCCCAACCGCCAACACGGGAGGGAAGTTTCATCTTCTTCGCCCTAGCACTGCCGGGGGATTGAAGAAGGGCGGCATCCAATCCACCACCGGTGATGGTTGCCTGTCCAAGTGATTTTCACAGAAGAAACTGCAGATTTTAGTTTTGAGATAAGAAAGTGCATGTTTGAGTGGCAGAGCATTTAAATCAGCATGCACTTTTCAAACATGGATAACATAATGTTGGAAATTTTAGTCATGGTCGAAAATGAAACTAGCAACAAGTTAACATCATGCTGATCAACATTCATGTATAACACATCTTCATATGATGCACAGTCAAAAAATACACTATTTTCAAAATGCCAAGACAATGTTGAGTGTGCGAAAAACTGGGTAAAGTAGGGAAGAAATTTTGGCAAGTGGTGGAGGTGGTGTGTGTAGATGACATGGCAGGACCCACATGTCAGTAATAGTTGAGGCAAAAAATATATAAATTTCAACTGCACCATTTGGAATCGAGTACGGACAGTACTGCTTTTGGGTGATACAGCTGTAGCGCCCGAGCTACTGCAGGTATGATCGAAATAATGAAGGCTCTCTTTTTCACTTCTCTAAGGCATCTTCCCCGTCTTTGGTTCATTCTCGTCCATGTCCACTACGTCCACCTCCTGCTTTGTGCACTCGCTGCGGCGCCGCCGCTTCCGTTATCAACATGCTCAACAAATGAGAGGAATCTGGACATGACTGTACGTTTAGGGGCTGACAGTCAAGACTCACCAGGTCCATGGCCGTACGCAAGCAAGTGACTCATCTAAAAAAATTCTTCTTCCTAATTGTATACCGTGCTTTGGGCCCACGGGTTTGTCAACCTAGTATAGTCAATAAACAAAATAAATTTACAGCGAAGACCATCATCGACGAGCTTTTTCAGGGGTACCGGGGATCTAGCAGGTATATTTTTTAGAGTGCTCAGGCACGACATGCGCAGCCCACGACATACCGACACATTGGTTTCAACTTGTTTTATGAGGCCCATCATGTATGTACCGGCGTATGGGCCTCCCATCCTTGGTTTTATTTTTCTTAAACATCGGCAGCCCAATTTATCTTTTTTTAATATAATGCAAATCGCTGGTCTTTTTTTCTATATATAAGAATAAGAATATGAGGCCCAATTTATGTTTTCCATTCTAACCACATTATATATTATTATTATTATTATTATTTGTTGTTATTATTATTATTCTTATTATTGTATATTTAATACAAACTTATAAATGTTTAACATAAGTTGGCAAGGGAAAACCTGGTTGTTTTTTACCCTAAGGCAACGAAAATCCTAGTGATTGCGCACAAAAGCTTGCGACGATTTAAGGACCAATGTAATAATAACACGCTCATTTTTTTTTGAGCAATAACTTGCTAATTTTTTATTTTTCTATATAATATAATGTTTAGCTATGGTTTAATTTTTGATACTAATTGCTCCGTCTAACCTAATATTATCTTTACTATGAAGCCCAGCAAATAAGTGTATTTTAAGAAAATGCAAATGGGTTGTGACTTCTTAGAACAAGTGAAATAGGTCGAATTTATGCTATGCTATTTGTTCACCCAGCCCAGCATATTGACTTTAAATTCTTGAAAACATGGGTTAAATATGAGCCACATATTTGCAGGGTGACATGTAGGCCAATAGGTCGAAGCCTACAGCGGGCGTTGTCAACTTAGTCAACGAATCATTCTGACATCCACAACCATTGGATATATATATCCAACGGTCGGCATGCATCTTCAATCTCGTCTTCTTCCTCCAACTGACAGCCAGGACCCACCGGTATGGAGCCTGACATGTGGGCCATTAGGTCGCCTACGGAATGCTTTGTCAAATTAGTCAACAAACTGATTCTGACATCTATATTCGTTGGATGTACATATAACGGCTGACATGCATCTTCAATCTCTCGTCTTCTTCCTCTAGCGCTGGTGGGACTTCCTGCTCCAGCCTCCAGCGGCAAGCAGCGCTGCTTCGCACGCCTTGCTGCGAAGCACTACTCCACCACCGGCCAGGACACCCTTTCACTCCTCCTGTTATTCTCTGCCGACTGCAACCCCGGGCCGCACCAAACCAGTCAACCCTCGTATGTCGTACTCCTCTCGGGTTGCGACTCAACTGCCGCATCTCTCCTCGCTCCGGGTCACTCCCTTCCTATGCCTCGCCGTCGTCCACCGCCTTGATGCTCTTGGCGCGGCGTGGTAAACATGGTCAAGGAATGACTTCCATCGGAAGAGGACGGTACGTGGAGAGGATGACAGCTGGGTCCATGGCCGCACGCAAGGAAGTGCCTCCTTATTACGGCAAAAAATGATTAGCCCCTGACGGCTGGGACCCGCTGGCTATATCTTCGCACGCAAGGAAGTGCCTCCTTGTCCTCCCTGACAGCTAGGACCCACCCGGTGGAATCGTATGTAGGGTTGCATGTCTGGTCGCGAACTTGTACGTATATAGTGGTCGATCGATCTCTCTGCAGCGATGAACCATGGCCGAGTAAAGAGCGACACATGTCGTACGTACAGTCCCTTCAAACCGTGTACACGTATGTACAACCACATGGCAAAAAATATGGCTACGTACGTACATATGGGCGGAATCTCAAACGCGTACTCACGCATGCGTACGGCCATGTAGTCCCGTACATATGGAGACGGCAGCAACGGCGTCGTTTTCATCGGCAGCCAACCGGCGGGGTCGGAATGGAGAAACAACGTTGTGTTCATCGGGAGGAAACCGGCTTGGACACAACAGCCGAAACCTGGTGTGGAGTACCGCAAAACGGAGGGAAACGGACTTCTGTTGCAGCGCGTACGGTCGAGACAGGGTCATGTTCATCGGGTAGGGTTTGGCGTACCGCAAAACGGAGCAAACGGCCTTCTGCTTGACTGGCTACAGTCAAAATGGGATCTTGTTCATCGGGAGGAGTCTGGCGTACCGCAAAACAGAGGAAACGGGCTTGTGTTGGAGCGCTACGGTCGAAACGAGGGTCTTGTTCATCGGGAGGGGTGTGGGTACCGCAAAAAAGGACTCCACGGGCTACTGTTCACCCACCGCCGACTTCCTCCAGCCTCCACCTGCACTATTCATCCACCAGGTCTTCCTCTGCCTCCACGGGCTACTGTTCATCCAGCCCTCCACGGGGTCCTGTTCATCTAGCCCTCCACGGGGTCCTGTTCATCCTACCAGCCCTCCACCGGCTACTATTCAACCCGCCCTCCGCGGGGTCCTGTTCATCCACCCCATTGCCTCGGCTGTGGCGGCCTCGTCTCAGGGTCCTGTTCATCCAACGGCATCCGCAACGTCCAACCCCCATGGTGTCCTATTCATCCAACTCCCATGGGGTCCTGTTCATCTAACCCCAACCACGTACATCTCGACTCGTTCAACCAACCCCACGTTCACTGTTCATTAAGAGGTAGCAGTTTCAATCGGCTTTAGTAAGCAGCAGCAGCGATCGATCGAGTTCAGTTAGAAGCGGTAGCGAAGGAATCGCTCGGGTTCAGTTAGCAGCCAAGGGATCGATCGCTCGGGTTCAGTAACGTAGCTAGTGCAATCGCACTGGTTTAGTAAGCGAACGCCTCACTCGAGTTCAGTTAGAGCCCAATGCCTCGCACATACACGTGATGTGTATACAAGAGAAACGCGCAAACCTCTATGCATCGCTCCGCCCCGACCACACACCGTAACTGGGAACTCCCTGAAATTTTCCTCGCCCTCGCTTTTACCATGGTTTTTTCCATCATGGACAGTGCAACGAATGTCATGCAGCTGCGTCTCTTGCCCACCCAGGACGAAAAGCCCATTTTCTGTCATGATTTTTTCATAGAAGTAGGAGCTCACCACATCTATGATGATACAGGTTTTTGTCACAATTATCATCATAGAAGTGTCATAAGCATGATAGAAAAAAAATCGTTCGGCCCAAAATGTCACGAATGTGTCTTTTTTTGTAGTGTCGTTATCTAGGGTTTTGCTAGCATAATGGATAACATTTAACTTCTTGTCAACTCTTTGTCCTACAACAACACCAACAACATAATCACTAGCATCACACATAATTTCAAAAGGCATGTTCCAATCATGTGGTTGAACAGTACGTGCGGTGGTTAAGGCTTTCTTAAGTGTTTCGAAGGCTTCTATGCAATCATCATCAAAAACAAAAGGAACAACCTTTTGTAAAATATTAGTAAGAGGCCTAGAAATTATAGAGAAGTCTTTAATAAACCTCTTATAGAAACCATCATGCCCAAGGAAACTACGAATACCTTTAATATCTTTAGGACATGGCATTTTCTCAGTTGCATCAACTTTAGCTTCATCCACATAAATACCTCGTTTGAAATTTTATGCCCCAAGACAATACCTTCATTTACCATAAAGTGGCACTTCTCCCAATTCCAGAAGAGATTAGTTTGCTCACATGTCTGCAAAACTTGATCAAGGTTGCTTAATGATGCACGCCTCCTGGTCGCACTTACTATCGTTCACGTGTGGTACACGACCCTTCAAAGTGAACAACATCTGCCACGCTCGCTCCTGACCACCCTGGCCCACCTAAGGCCCCTCCATCAACCATGTGCGCTTCCCGCCCAAAATGGTTAGCGTCGCTCCAGAGAAGCAGTGCCACATTCATGACCGCGCAGAGCGGACACGGCCTCTCACTGGCGCATGTGTTAAAGGGAGGAGCAGATTCAACGAAGAGTGATGGCTATTAAAAGTATAGCCACCGTGTCACGTGTGTCATTGGGGAAGACGCAAAGAGTGCTACTAGTTTATGCGTGGGTGTGTGCACCTCTTCTCTTCGAGCATGGTTATTAAAAGTATAGCCAACTACTCTACCACACAGTTATTATATATGGTCAAAGAGTATAGGCAGTAATAATGACTAATGAGCCGTCAAATCACGAGGCCCACCTTTCTCTATGTTTAACCGAGGAAGCAACCACCATTTCACTCCTTATTGAATATTCATCCAGTGCTACCTCCGCAAATAAATAAAAATCCGCTGCTACCTCCGCAGCATGGTTAATAAGATAGCCATGTAAATCACGACCTGGAAATATCATTCACTGATACAACAGGGATGGCTCTAAGGCTGGTGATTTAATTTACTTTGTCTATTTCTCTTTTTGTCTCATTTACTCATTTTACATAGCAGCACGTGTAGAGGATAGCTATTCCTTTCGATTGGATTTCTTCATAGGGGTTTAAGACTAAGCAATTCCAAATATTATTCCCGCTGCCCACCACTCTCAATCGTGCCATCTATGATACTCCCATTGCAACAATGAGGTCCACCAGGTCTAGCACGTCCTATAAGAAGAGACTGTCATACAAAACATACATTCTTGTTACCTCCTTCCTCCATATTGTACGTACTACTAGTACTACTACTACTCCTTCTCCTATAAACCTTGCGCTTAGCATCTCAAAAGTATTAACCTTGTGCTTGGCTCTTCGCCTCTTTCAGAAGTCGAGCAATGATGGTACTATAGTATATGGTTCTGGCTATCTGAGACCGAATGAATTGTTGCACGTCCACCACGTGGGCGAGGGGCGAGGGTGAGTGCATACTACTACGTCCATTTCAACATGGACTACATACAGAGCAAAATGAGTGAATCTACACTCTAAAATACATCTATATGCAAGCTAAAAAGAAACAGAGGGAGTACATCAGTATTTGGAGTATGTACTAGTAGTTCGTATTGAAATCTGCTAAAAGACATATATTTCAAACAATATGATAATCTCTCTAACCAAGGTCGGGACGAGGAGTATATACGTCTAACGGAGGGAGTAGTAAATTTCCTCCTCGTCCTGCAAGCCTCCGCGCGCGTGGGTGAGGGAGCGGGCATAGGTGTTGTAAGAAAGCTTCTCCTCGTCCTACGACTCTACGAGCCACCGCACTAGTGGGCGAGCGAGAGGGCGTACTAAGCAAGCTTCTCCTCGGTTTGTGAGTTGACGGGACAGATCAAAAGTAGCACAAAGCATCTCCAGTGTATAGACCTTGCCTCTAAGGTAGGCCCCACATGGTTTGCCTCTTTTTTTTAAATAACGCATCAAGTCGTAATTTGTTTGTTCACCCATGGTACACGACCCTCCATCAAGTGGACAACCATTACACGTGTTAAATTACCACGTGGGCTGCCTTTTCATACAGAAATGAGCCCCACCGTGTCCCCGCGCGGGTGTGGTTGGGAAAGAGACGGGAGTACAGTACGTGCACTATGCGTGCACCTCTTATCTTCGTGCACGTCCCCCACCTACGCGGGGGTGTGTGTGAGAGAGATACAGACCAAGAGAGATGGTGTGCGTTCAGGAGTGTTTTTTGTTAGGGGGGTGTTTGATTTCGTGAATGTATTTGTGGGAATATGTGTCAATGATATCTCAAACAAAAATGTGACACATGCAATGTGTGTGGAATAGAGGCCTATCTATATCATATATAGAGGGGCAAACCACGAGAAGAGAAGGAGGGGTCATAGATATCGATAGAGTCGAAGAGAGGATCAAGTGTGTGGGTGCGAGAACGATGAAGAGAGCCATCGAAATTGTGTGTGTGCACGTCAAATATATAGGGCGACTGGCCTACCAGAACGTCAGAAGGCAGAGGGTAAGTTTGTGTGTGGCATGGAGACATGACTAGAGCGCTCGATGTATCGGT
>LR738714.1:154827605-154878907 GCA_902687465.1 Secale cereale | reverse complement strand
GGGGGGGAGGTAGAGACCTAACTAAAGAGGTAGATCGACTCGTATATGTGTTGAGAAGGAGAGACCTACCTATGTCTTGAGGGAGATCGGTCGAAATCCATACATAAGTGAAGGACGGTAAATAGGTTGGGAGAGAGAGAGAGGGGTAGAGTGTTGATGTCTACTATGCAACTTTATTCTTGTAGACACATGTTGGGCCTCCAAGCGCAGAGTTTTGTAGGACAGTAGGAATTTTCCCTCAAGTGGATGACCTAAGGTTTATCAATCCATGGGACGTGTAGGATGAAGATGGTATCTCTCAAACAACCCTCCAACCAAATAATAAAAAGTCTCTTGTGTCCCCAACACACCCAATACAATGGCAAATTGTATAGGTGCACTAGTTCGGCTAAGAGATGGTGATACAAGTATAATATGGATAGTAGATATTGATTTTTGTAATAGTAAACATTAAAACAGCAAGGTAGCAAGTAACAAAAGTGAGCACAAACGATATTGCAATGCTTGAAAATGTGGCCTCAGCATGAATACTTCATAAATTATAGATACGTTGGAGACGTATCAACATCCCCAAGCTTAATTCCTACTCGTCCTCGAGTAGGTAAATTGTAAAAGAAATAATTTATGAAGTGTGAATGCTAGCAAAGTGCACAAGTTTGATCAATGATAATTTCAATCACTTCTCCTAGCATCATAATAGCAATTATTTCTCATAAAACTTCTCATGATAAAATAGCAACCAATTCACATGTTAAGGTTCAAACAATGATTTCTCTTGAAACTCAACAACATATGTTCTCAGTCACCAAGCAATTGCAATTCAACTTATTCAACAGAGTCTAAGTAAGAGCTCCACATACTCAACCATCGTATAGTATTCAATGGTTGCTAACACTCACCGCATACATATGAGAAAAACATTTCAATCGGACACATAGAAAGATATGGGCTTATAATTTCGCCTCCCAACGTATTCACCTCAATGGTGATGTCAACAATAATAACTCATGCTACCCATATCCAAGTGGATATATGTGCCTAGATCTTTCCTCACCACATGATGCTTGCCAAAAGAGAAAAATAAAAAGGAATAGTGAGAAAAACTTTGACTCTTCCATAAAAGTAAATATAGAAAAGTAAAAGATAGGCCCTTCGCATAGGGAAGCAGCGGTTGCCATGCGCTTTTTGTTTGTATGCTCAATCGCTTAGTGCAAAAGAACATCACGTTATACTGCCCCTTATGATAGCAACCTTTATTACACAGTCTCTCGCTTTTATTCTTTGCCATCACAAGTTCGTGCAACTCTCAATTTTCTCTTACACTAAATGATCTAACACTTTTAGAAGCATTTTTTATTGCCTTTATTACACCGATGACAACTTACTTGAAGGATCTTACTCAATACTGAGGTAGGTATGGTGGACTCTTGAAAATAAGATTTGGGTTTAAGGGGTTTTGGATGCACAAATAGTATCTCTGCTTGGTGCAGAATTGTTGGCTAGCAGAAATGGGGGACAAGCACCACATGTTGAAGGATCTATGACAATATAACTTCTATGTGAATATGAACAAACATAAATCATTACATTGTCTTCCTTGTCCAACATCAACAATTTTAGCATATAATATTTTGATGGCGGCTCACAATCACAAAATATTTCCAAGATAGTCTATATGTATGTGAAAGTTCCCTTCCTTCTACTAATCATTCATGAATTGCTTGTATCACCAATATTGTGATTGTCAAGCTTCAAAAGATTTCACTTTTATACCCAATGTGAAGCTACCACTCGGCATGATATGAACATGCAATTTCAACTTCATTACATTCAATTTATTCAACAATTTACTCATAGGATATAAGTGAAGCACAAGAGTAAATGACAAACTACTCCAAAAAGATATAAGGGGAGATCATGCGAGTAGTTAAGTAAATGGATAGCTATGTGAGGACTCTCTCTTATTTGAAAACTTCCAGATCTAAATATTGTTTTAAAATAACAAGCAAAACAAAACAAATAACATTTCAAGAATAGCACACATCATGTGGAGAAGCAAAAACTTAGGCTCAACCGATACTAATCGATAATTGTTGATCAAGAAAGGAGGAATGCCTACCAGGGCATCCCCAAGCTTAGATGCTTGAGACTTCTTGAAATATTATCATGGGATGCCTTGGGCATCCCCAAGCTTGAGCATTTGTGTCTCCTTAATTCCTTTTATATCACGGTTTCCTAAATCTCAAAAACTTCATCCACACAAAACTCAACAAGAACTTGTGAGATAAGTTAGTATAAATCAATGCAAAACCTAATTTATTATTTAACATTGCATACTAAGCCTCTGCATATTAAATACTCTTATCGTCAAACAAAATCATTAAACACGCAAACATATGCAAACAATGCAAACATAATAACAATCTGTCTAAACAGGACAGTCTGTAAAGAGTGAATTTTCCTCATACTTCCCTAACTAAAAAATTCTAAAGATTTACCAAGTTACAGAGAAATTATTAATGCTCACTATGTAAAATTAGAATATTTTACCATGTTCTGGCTATCTAGAAAAATTCAGACAATGATAGAAAACTTTCTGTTTTCAAACATCAACATATAGTCTTGCAAAATAAGCATGGTAAAGGCTATCCTTGACACTTTTATTGAAATAAAATATGCAAAACATTATTCTAAATACCACAAAGCAAATTAAAACAAAATAAAATGACGCTCCAAGCAAAACTCATAACATGCGACGAATAAAAATATAGCTTCAAGTAAAATACCGATGGTCGTTAGAAGAAAGAGGAGATGCCACTCGGGGGCATCCCCAAGCTTATTTACTTGATACTTCTTGAATATTATCTTGGGGTGCCTCAGGCATCCCAAGCTTAGCCTTTTGCTACTCCTTATTCCTCCATCCATCGCGATCTCATCCAAAACTTGAAAACTTCAATCACACAAAACTTAACAAAACATTTGTGAGATCCGTTAGTATGATAAAATAAATCATTCACTTTGGGTACTGTCAAAGACAAGATTCATAATTTTTCTCACACAATGCCTATTCTACCATATCATTTCTATAATTTATATTGACCAATATAAGCCATAGAAACTATAAAACAAGCAAACTATGAATTGAAAACAGAATCTGTCAAAAACAGAACATTCTGTAATGATCTGGACAACCACCATACTTATTCAACTCTAAAAATTCTGAAAAATTAGGACAACGTAGGAAATTTGTATACCAATCATCTTTAAAAATTTAAGCTAATTATCACGTTCTAGTGATTTAATGAGTTTTCTTCACTAGACGCAAAATTTTCTGTTTTTGAATAGAATCAAATCAACTATCATCCACAGTATCACAAATGCTTTACTTGGCACTTTATTGAAACAAAACATGTAAAACATGATTACTACAGTAGCTTAACCATGTGAACATACAAAAACAGTAGGTATATGTGTTGGGCTGTCTCCCAACAAGCGTTTTTCTTTAATGCCATTTAGCTAGGCAAGATGATTTCAATGATGCTCACATAGAAGTAAAGAATTGAAATATAACAAGAGCATAATGAATCATAAGTTCTTCTCTCATAATAATTTTCAGTAGCATCATGAATGGATTCATCAATATAACCATCACACAAAGCATTCTTTTCATGATCTACAAGCATAGAAATTTCAATACTCTCCACATAAGCAAATTTATTCTGATGAATAGTAGTGGGAGCATCATATGAAACTCGAATACTATAAATTGTTTCCACATTAAAAGAGTGATGTTCAGTGAAATGATATTCAAAATTATGACAATAATTGTCACTACATTTTATAACATAAGTATCAGCACAATAATCATCATAAGTAACAAGTTTGTTCTCATGATAGATAGGAGGCATGCAATCATCATAGCACATTTGATCATCCAAAGTACGGGGGCTAAATATATCATCCTCATTAAGCATAACATCCACAAGCTTGGACAAACATTAATTGCAGCAATTAAATTCTCAAACATATCATTCTCATCAAACATAACATCCCCAAGCTTGTGGCTTGGCATATCATAAGCATAATCACTCTCATCATTAATAGTATGAATAGCACCAATGGTATAACAATTGCTATCATCATAATTTCCCAAGTTGGTGCCAAAAAGATTTCCAAGATTATAAGAAGTATCATTATCTTCCCAATCATAATCATCACAGCAAGCAATAGGCATAACAAAATCATCATCCATAGTGCTCTCGGACATTGTGCCATAAGACAAAGAAGCAATATCATCATCAAGTGCATCATCTTCCACAATTATTTTCGATTCATTCTCATGAGGCATGATACGTGTGACACCCCGAGACCGGTGAGCCAGGTGTCAGTCAGTTATTCGTTGCCGTTGCCATGTCATCTGTTTGCATGTTGCATCAGCATGTTTTCAAAACTTGCATCTGTCCGAGTCCCCTCGTCCTCCCCGATGTCCGTTCTGAGCCCAGACACAGTTGCACGCGCCCGCGGCGCCTCCGAATATTTATTTTGTGAGTGGCCAAAAACGTTCTCGGAATGGGTTGAAACTTGGTGTGTGGTCTTATTATAGCATAGGTAGACCGCCTGTCAAGTTTCCTCGCGTTCGGAGTTCGTTTGATATCCCAACGGCTAACCGTGTTAACCGCCCGATGCCTTTTCTCTTTTGGCCCAGCACCCCTTTCACACAGCCCACCAAGCCCATTCTAACCCCTCCATGCCCTTGGCCGTTCGATCACGATCGCGTGGCCGTGAAGCGCTCCTCATTTGGACACTCCTAGCTCCCTCTACCTATAAATATGTGCCTCTCCCTCCATTTTTCTCGCAGATCAAACCCTAACCCTCTTCCCACCGCGCGCCGGACATGTCCATCTCCGCCGCCGGACATGTCCGCCGCCCCCGCAGCCACTCCGAAGCCGCCACGTCACCGGCGCCACCTCCCACCGCCGCCGTGGCCCATGGGACCCGGTTCGGGCCCGCGCGAGCCCGGTCGCCGCCGCCGCCGGTCCGCGCCCCCGAGCCGCCGCTCTGCCCCCGCTCGCTGGCCGGAGCCGCCCCGCCGCCTGGCGCCTCGGCCTCCCTGCCTCGCCGCGCCGCCCGGCCGACCCTATTCCGGCGCCGCCCGCTCGCCGCCGGCCATCGCCGCCGTTCTCGGCGCCACATCGTCCCGCACTCGCCTCTGCTCCGCCGCCCAACCCGAGCCGCCTCCCTCCTGCCGGATCCGGTGAGTCGCCGGCCGGATCCGCCCGTCCAGCTGCCTCCCCGCCGCCCTGGTCCACTGGGACCTCGCCATAGCCGCCGCCGTTGTCTGCCTCCCCGATCCAGGAGGGATCGGGAGGAGGATGAGGCACCCGCTCGGGCCTGCCTGACCGCCGCTTCGGGCCGGCCCAAGTCCCGTGCTCTACCGGCCCATCTTTCGCGGCCCAACCGCGCCCTCAACAGCCCAGCCGGCCTCCCTCTGCTCCTCGCCGTTTTGGGCCGAGGCCCACTCTGGTGAGAGGCACCTATATCCCGCCCCGTGTGTCGTTTAATAAAATGACGCCCGTTTTTTTCCCTTGTCTAAAAACTGCTAAGTCCTTTTCTGTCAGTATTTTGTTGCATCTTTGTGAGCTTGTAATTAATTGTGTGCTTGTCCAAATTGAGTGCATGATATGTCAAAATGATCGTGGTGATATGCTCTACACTTTGTTCCATTGTGCCATGCTTGTTTGAGTTCATCTAGATGCTCCAATCTCTGTCCAAAAGTGCTACTTGTTATAAACTGCTGTTACTTGTTATTTTGATGCCATGTTTGAGATACGATAACTTGGTGCATGTTTATCCAAATGATGCATATGATATGTCAAAATGTTCCTTGGGAAGTGTACTACATGATGGTTGCCGTAGCATGCTTGTTTGAGTCCATATTGCCATGTTAATCTCTGTTGCAAAAGTGCATTTGGTTGTTAGGTGCAGAAACTTGTTATGAGATGCTGATTTCAATTGCTATTTGTTATTGATGTGTTTGTCCTCATGCCACATGTCTAGATGTTTTAGAAGCACCATTATATGGTCTTTGATGTGGTGCATTTAACTTTCTATGATGTGCCTTGTGTTGACTTAAACATGCTTGTAAACATGCCATGTTGTTATTACTGTTTTATACTTAGTGAAATTTCTACTAAGTCTGCAATCTGTCTTAACCTGATGCTATGTTTGCTTGATGCCCTAGTCAAATCCATGCTTGTTTTGGAGTGGCCAATGATCATGCCTTGTTGTCCTTGTTATTATATATCCATTCATGCCCTTACTTGCTCATATGACCTGCTGTAGCTTATTTATTTCTTGCTCTCAAGTTTCTATAAAATATAACTGTCAGGATTTTATCAGCATGTTCAATTTGGTGTAGCTTGTTGCTATTGATCCATGCCTCCTATGGAGATGCTCCAATGGAGTTGTTTGCTGTAGGATATGCCTACTACATGTCCATGCTCTTTATATGCTTAGTTGAGTTGATATGCATGTTGTTTTGTGCCTCCGAAGGCAGCATCGTGATGATGTTTTTGCCTTCCCAGATTTTGGCTAAGTCTGGAATATTTTATTGCAACTTGCCATGCCTATTTAAATGTGTTCCAGCAAGCTTTTTGGTGTGTTCTAAGTTCCTACTTGTTAAGTATCATGTCCACTTCATATCCTTGCTTCTTGTTATCATGTTTGAGTGCTGTAGCTTATATATATCTTGCTCTAAAGTTGCTATGTGGCGGTTAACTTCAGCTTGTTGTTATATCTTGTTTCATGTGTATCTTTTAGCCCGTTGCTCCGTTTTGGGTGTGCCTTATATGAAACTTGTGTGTTTTTGCAGGTAGAATCATAATATCATGATGTTTTCTTGTTTGTAGTGAGTTTGCTTGATGTTTGGGTGCATCTTGCACCGTTGCCTTGGTTGTCTTGTTTTGCTCATATCTTCTAGGCCGTAGCTCCGAATTAAACAAACTTTATATGAAAATTGACTAGAATTTCGTGTAGATCATCATGGTGCATGTTAACTTGCTGTTTAACAACTTTAACTTAAGGTTTGTTCAGATCTGGACTAATTTCAAACTAGGCATATGAGGGCTTACCGGGTTTGTTATATGTAGTTTTCGGCCTCATTTAAACTTGTTGACTTGTGTTGTTTTTATGTGCTTCCTACATTGCCATGTTTTGCATCATATATAGACTTGTCTTGCATCATACTTGCTTGAACATATTGTCATGTTCTTGTGTTGTTTTTCTATGCTTCCTACCTTGCGATGTTTTGCATCATATATAGAGTTGTCTTGCATCCTACTTGGTTGAGCATATTATCATGTTCTTATGTTTTTTTCCTGTGCTTCCTACCTTGCCATGTATTGCTTCCTGTATAGACTTGTCTTGCATCATACCTTGCCATGTATTGCATCATATATAGACTTGTGTTGTTCTTGTGTGCTTCCTGCTTTGCCATGTATTGCACCATATATAGACTTGTCTTGCATCATATATAGACTTGTCTTGCATCATACTTGGTTGAGCATATTGTCATGTTCTTGTGTTGTGTGTTTACCGTATTGCTTGCTTCTTCTCGTTAGTGCTTCTTCCGTTGCGATCGTGAGGATTCGTTCGACTTCTCGTGGGTCGTCTTCAAGGCTTATTCTTCGTCTCCCTCATGGATCTGTTCTTCTTCCTTGCGGAATCTCAGGCAAGATGACCATCACCTTGGATACCTTTACTATCATTGCCATGCTTAGTTGTCTCGATGCTATCGTTACATGTTGCGCTACCCATCTTTATTGTCAGCCTCTCCTTGTTGCCATGAAACCTCTAACCTTGACACCTTCCAAGCAAACCATTGTTTGGCTATGTTACCCGCTTGCTCAGCCCCTCTTATAGCGTTGTTAGTTGCAGGTGAAGATGAAGATTGATCCATGTCGGATCTTGTTGTTGGAATATCACAATATCTATTATTATTATTAACGCACCTATATACTGGGCATGGGTGGAAGGCTTGGCCTTTTGCTCGGTGTTTTGTTCCACTCATGCCACCTTAGGCGCCGATAAACCGGCATTATGTTCCTTTATTTTGCGTTCCTTACACGGTTGGGTATATGGGGACCCCTTGACACTTCGTTTTGAATAAAACTCCTCCAGCAAGGCCCAACATTGGTTTTAATTTGCCTCATAATAACAACTTAATTAATTAATTAAATTGCACAGGGGGGACGCTCCCTCGAGATTCTTTTCTACATAGCAGGGGGGCCAGTGCTGATGGTGTTGGTCCCAAATGGGGAGTATGTGGGGCCACCTTGGGGAAACCCGAGGGCTGGTTTTACTCGTATAATCGCCCATACGGACGTGGCCTGAGACGAGATACGTGCGGCTACTATCAGGGTGTCGGCACGCCGGGAGGTCTTGCTGGACTTGTTTTACCATTGTCGAAATGTCTTGTGCACCGGGACGTCGAGCCTGATCGGATTTCCCTAAGATAAGGGGTAATAAATATTATTACTTCAGCTGATCGTGAGAGCTTGTGATGGGCTAAGTTGGGACACCCCTGCAGGGTTATGATCTTTCGAAAGCCGTGCCCGCGGTTATGTGGCAGATTGGAATTTGTTAATGTCCGGTTGTAGAAAACTTGACAGAGGATACGAAGTAAAACACACAACTGTGTGAGTAACCGTGACTGTCTCTTTTCACTTTGAGAAGAGAATATGGTGGGGTTATATATGTTTGACTCGTAGGTAGTTCAGGATCTTTAGCGATCACTACTAGTTTGTGACCGTTTGCGTAGATGCTCATCTTATTCTTGTACTCGTGATTTAGCCACCATATATTGCTTAGCCGCTGCTGCAACCTCACCACTTTACCTCTTCCTACCTATTAAGCTTTGATAGTCTTGTTACCCATGGTTATGGGATTGCTGAGTCCTCGTGCTCACAGATACTACAACAACAGCTGCAGGTGTAGGTTTCCGATGTCTTGACGTGAGAGCGATGATCGTTGTGTTGGAGTTCTTTCCTTCTTCTGCTTCTTCAGTCTTGGGTTAGGTTCCGGGTCGGCAGCCTGGGATAGCAGATGGATGTTGTGGATTTTCATGTTTGCATCCGTAGTCGGATGCCTTGTATTGATGATGTTGTATTCCTGTGACTTGTATGTATTGTTGTATCCCCCATGTATGTATGTAATGGTACGATTTAATGATATCCATCTTGCTAAGCGCCCGAAATGCGGTTGTGCCCCAATCACGTAAGTGTCACGTGATCGGGATAGAATCGCATCTTGGGCCTGACAAGTTGGTATCAGAGCCTCGACCGACCATAGGAGCCCCCTTGATTGATCGTAGTTTGGCCGTTGTCGAGTCTAGCAGAAAACTTTTTCAGAGTCTAGTTATATCGGAGAGTAGGAATTCTTTTACTCCCATGTCCCTTTGTCGCTCTGGTGAGGAATCTTGACGTAGGTGTTTTGAATTACTCCTCTTCCCCTTCAAATTTTTTTTAGGATCACGCGGTTAGTTTTTCGTTCGTTGCGTTGTCAGTCTTCCATCTGGTTCATCTCTCGTCAAGTGGACTCGACCCTCTTCTTCTTTACAAGTTCATCCTCAGTTGTTTTCAACCGGTGTTTTCCCCGTCCGAAGTGGACTTTCTTTTTCCCACCCACCCACCCTTTTTGCTTCTCAGAGCCGGAGTCCTTAATCGAGTATCATCCTACTCGTGTGAAGTCTTTGCTTTCTTTCATCAATTATTCCAACTGGTGAATTCTCATCTCGTTCGTCCTTCTTCATCTCGTCTTCTTTTCCGGTGAATCCAATTCAATTTGTTCTCGGTGTTGTTCTTATTCTTTCATCGGCTTAAGTGTGTTCCCCTGTCTTACTCGCCTCTCGCCATTTAATTGTTCCGGAGCTCCGAAGACATCTCAGGGGATTTCGTTTGTGTTCTAATTAATTCGAGGTTGTCACCTCATTCGAGTTTTTCAATCGTTCCGGTGCATCATTTCTTATTCAAACAATCCCTGTCAACGGTTTTTCTCTTCGGTGGGCTCATAACCGACAGGTTTATTCCCTGGATATTACCTGACTCTTCTAATTTCCCGGAGTGTTCCAAATTCTTTTCAAATGTGACGTAAGTACGAATTCCATCAGTCATATGCCTTCTCCAAGATTGCTTTCAATTCTTTTCATCGTTGGTCCAACCTTTCTTCATCCGGAGTAGTTCTTGAATTTTTTTCTTGTGTTCCTCCGAAGGCCATCATTTCAGAAGATTTCTCGTTCTCAGTTTTCAACTTCGTCCTCCAAATATTATTCATCGATGCCTCTTCGTTCGTCTCACATTCTTCCGGTGCTTCATTTAAGTATTCGTTAATCACTTCGCGATCTCTTCATTCTCTTGTATCTAAATTTCCCAAGTGCCTTATTGTTCCGGCGATTCTTTCTCTTTACTTCTTTAAATTTTCTAATTCTTCTCGGTGGTTTGTCCCCTTTCTTCACTTGGCTTAATTCTTTACGGTGGTTCGCTCAAGAGTTCTTCCGGTGCTATCTTATCAATTCATTCGCTCTTTAGAAGCCTACCGGTATTCATGAAGATTTTCGCAAGTTCGCGATATATCCCTCTTTAATCTTTTTCAACGCGAATAAGTGGTATGCTAATCCATTATTTCTCATAAATTTAATTGATGAAGGAGAAGCGTAACATAATTCTTATTCTTTTTCTTCAAGTTGATTAATCCTTTCCTCCGGAATTTGTTCTTGATGAATAAATTCTAGTTCCAAGTGCTTTCATATTTTCTTCCCCGGAGTTCAAGTTTTCCTTGGCCATCTCGTCGGATCCCCATCTAAATCATCGCAAGGCTTTAATCTTATTCTTTTTGCCCGTCATTTCTATATAATCATCATTTCACTTTACCGGAGTTCTTCATGGTGGTTCTCAATCATTTAAATCATTCTTCAAGTGTTCTTCAAGATTCTTGTGGAGAATCTCAAGTATTTATTCGTTTGCCTCTCGAGTGCAAATAATTCTCCGTATTCTTTTGAAGTGGAGTTTTGCATTCTTCGCTCTTCTCAGCTCATCAATATTTTGGTTGCGGCATAATTCACCTCAAATTTTGAGATGTTTTCATAAGTCCATGACAAGCTTATTCTTTGTTGTCGATTTTCTCAACAACTCCGTTCGAGGCTTCCTCTTATAATTTCTCGTTCATGTCACTCGTGCTCAAAGTTGTCATTTTCTTCTCCGTTCTTTTAATTGCTTTCTTTCCATTCTTCCGAAGGCTTGTATTGTTCTTTTCGTCATGTTTTTGTTTCATCTTCTCAAGTCTTGTTCCATTACATTCTTGTCCAACCGGTGATCTATTTCTTTCAGTTTTAGCCGAAGTGCTGCCCGATTTCCTTTGTGGAGATTCTTTTTTTATCTCTTTTCAACCGGAGTGGTTTTGAATTCATTCTTCTAGTTCCTTCAACTCTTGCTTCATATCCTTCAACCTCCTTGAGTCTCGTCGTACCCCTTGTTCCTCTTGTTTAACGAAGTCCTTGCAACTTCGTTCTTCTTCGTTGCATTCTTCTTTTCGAGTGGCTCAACCTCTCGATATTCTTGGTTTCACTCTTTTGCCCTCGAAGAACTTTGTTCTTCCTTTTTTTGTCCTTCCGTCACGTTCCTAAGATCTTGGGACGAGATCTCTTGTTAGTAGGGGAGTGTTGTGACACCCCGAGACCAGTGCGCCAGGTGTCAGTCAGTTATTTGTTGCCATTGCCATGTCATCTTCTTGCGTGTTGCATCAGCATGTTTTCAAAACTTGCATCTGTCTGAGTCCCCTCGTCCTCCCCGTTGTCCGTTCTGAGCCCACACACACTTGCACGCGCCCGCGGCGCCTCCAAATATTTATTTTGTGAGTGGCCAAAAAACATTCTCGGAATGGGTTGAAACTTGGCGTGTGGTCTTATTATAGCATAGGTAGACCGCCTGTCAAGTTTCGTCGCGTTCGGAGTTCGTTCGATAGCCCAACGGTTAACCGTGTTAACCGCCGGAAGCCTTTTCTCTTTTGGCCCAGCACCCCTTTCACACAGCCCACCAAGCCCATTCTAACCCCTCCATGCTCTTGGTCGTTCGATCATGATCGCGTGGCCGCGAACCGCTCGTCATTTGGACACACCTAGGTTCCTCTACCTATAAATATGTGCCTCTCCCTCCATTTTTCTCGCAGATCAAACCCTAACCCTCTTCCCACCGCACGCCGGACATGTCCGCCGCCCTTGCAGCCACTCCGAAGCCGCCACGTCACCGGCGCCACCTCCCACCGCCGCCGCGGCCCGCGGGACCCGGTTCGTGCCCGCGCGAGCCCGGTCGCCGCCGCCGCAGGTACGCGCCCCCGAGCCGCCGCTCTGCCCCCGCTCGCCGGCCGGAGCCGCCCCGCCGCCGGGCGCCTCGGCCTCCCTGCCACGCCGCGCCGCCCGGCCGACCCTATTCCGGCGCCGCCCTGCTCGCCGCCGGCCATCGCCGCCGTTCTCGGCGCCACATCGTCCCGCACTCGCCTCTGCTCCGCCGCCCGACCCGAGCCGCCTCCCTCCAGCCGGATCCGGCGAGTCGCCGGCCGGATCCGCCCGTCCGGCTGCCTCCCCGCCGCCCTGGTCCGCCGGGACCTCGCCATAGCCGCCGCCGTTGCCTGCCTCCCCGATCCAGGAGGGATCAGGAGGAGGACGAGGCACCCGCTCGGGCCTGCCTGATCGCCGCTTCGGGCCGGCCCAAGTGTAAGGGCATATTTCTCCCTAAGTAGTTTTGGTGATTGATGACAATGCTTTTGCGGACTGATCATGTGCTCTAAGCTCATACAGGTATATCTCCCTTTTGGCACAAGACGATTGCTTGCCCCTCGGATTCTATGAAGGACGGTGTTTTCTTTTTGCTCCCTGTCGGTGGCATTGAGTAATAGGAAAGCCGTACTATTAAGAGGGGGTCCGCATCGGAAAGGTTTGGGTAGAATCAACACGTACACTTCTTTCTCCCACACCACCTTTCCTTGCTTCTCTGGAGGTCCAACCGGTTATCTTTCGTTGTGGAAAATCTGTGGCCTCTGTACTGATCAACTGCCTGGCAAGCGGTAGTACCGCTCTACCGAGCGGTAGTACCACGCAGTTACATGGTAGTACCGCCTGCCGACACGGTAGTACCGCTCCAGCGGTAGTACCGCGTCCCCAGAGCGGTAGTAACGTGTATCTGGCCCAGGCGCTGAGTCTAAGTATAGAAGTGGATGCGGAAGTAATTTTTTACTTCCGCATACAACGCGGTAGTACCGCTTATCTTAAGCGGTAGTACCGTGTCGCGTTTTGCTACTTCCGTTTTCCCCTGCGGATGTAGCCACGGATGTAATTTATTTCATCCGTGGTTGTCTATCAGGTCGCAATCTTTTGCCTATGCGGTAGTACCGCGTCCCAAGCGGTAGTACCGCTCAGCCAGCGGTAGTACCGCAACTCATGCGCGGTACTACCGCTCTCTGCGGGCTGAAACCTCCAATAACGGTTGGATTTGTCCCCCCACTATATATAGGGGGTCTTCTTCTCCTAGAAGACTTACCTCTTCCCCCACTACTCCATTGTTGCTCCAAAAGCTCCATTTCCGCCCGATCTCTCTCCCTAGCCAATCAAACTTGTTGATTTGCTCGGGATTGCTTGAGGAGGCATCGATCTACACTTCCACCAAGAGATATTTGATTCTCCCCACTAATCCCTTGCGGATCTTGTTACTCTTGGGTGTTTGAGCACCCTAGACGGTTGAGGTCACCTCGAAGCCATATTCCATTGTGGTGAAGCTTCGTGGTTTGTTGGGAGCCTCCGAGTTGTGGAGTTTGCCCCAACCTTGTTTGTAAAGGTTCGGTTGCCGCCTTCAAGGGCACCACTAGTGGAATCACGGCACCTTGCATCGTGTGAGGGCGTGAGGAGAATACGGTGGCCCTAGTGGCTTCTTGGGGAGCATTGTGCCTCCACACCACTCCAACGGAGACGTACTTCCCCTCAAAGGGAAGGAACTTCGGAAACACATCCTCGTCTCCTCCGGTTCCACTTGTGGTTATTTCTTACCTTTACCTTTGCATGCTTTACTTGTTCAACTCCTATAGCATGCATGTGTAGTTGTTGTGCTTCTTTGTCTTAGTTGTCATCCTAGTAGAATATCTAGACAACTTATTTTGTCGCTTAATTTTAAGTGGTTAAGAAAAGCTAAAATTGTTAGTTGCCTATTCACCCCCCCCTCTAGTCAACCATATCGATCCTTTCAATTGGTATCAGAGCCTCGTCTCTTTTTAAGGACTTTACCGTCCGAAGAGTATGGTTGACAACGTAGTCGAGACGGAGGACCATTCCGGTGGAAATCTGTCCATGCCTACGTTAGATGGGCGAGCCTCGGTCACTCGTGAGGAGTTCAATGTGGCCTTGACCACATTGAAAGAATCACTAGCGAGCGAGGTCAAAGGCATGTTTAAAGAAATGTTTGAGGGGCTTAAATTATCCACCTCACCGTTGGAAGTGGGTCGTCCCGCTACCAACGTGTCAGAGGCTAATCCCGACAAGGGAGAAGCTAGTAGTGAGCAAGCCCCGGTCACTAAGCAGGGAAGTGGGAAATTTTCCCAATCTCCTCCTCCTACTCACTATGGAGGACCCGTTCCCACACCACATTTAAATTCGGTCGGGCCTCCTCCCAAGTTTGTTAAAAATACTGATTTTGCCACTTGGGTGTTTCGTTTCAAACGTCATATTAATCATTGTTCCACTAACCTCTGGAGAATCATTGAGCAAGGTTTTTATCCGTATGACCCCGACAACATGACTCCAAGAGAAACTGCCGATCATCAGTTCAATGAGTCCGCACTTTGCATTCTTCAAGACTCCATCCCTCCTGAAGACATTGCTCATCTTCGTCCATTCACTATGGCCAAGGAAGCATGGGAGCATGTTGGCACAATGTACAAGGGAAGCACAAGTATTCAACGCTCCAACTATGAAGTGGTGCAAGATGAAGCTGATGAGTTTGCAATGATCGAAGATGAAGATCCTCGTGAACTTTATCGAAGATTAACTATTCTTGCAGTGTCTCTTCGAGATCATGGCAGTAAGGATACGGATGACAATTCGATCAAGCGCAAGTTCCTCAAGGCCATGATGCCCTATCACAAGGCCATGTCCTCTGTGATTCGTCAGAGACCGGACTTCCACACTTTATCCTCAAACGAAGTGTTGGATGAATTTGTTGCCAAGAGGATCCTTGACGTTACCGCCGACAATGCGGTCCTAAGAGCTCAACGATCCAAGAAGCCTAATCTTGCTCTGAAGGCCAAGGCTTCTGTGGAAGAGGAGGAAGTGGAAGATGATGATGAGTGCTGCCCCGAGGACACCAAATATGCCTATCACGAGCACATGGCTCTTGCTTCAAGGCAATTCTGGGGCAAGAAGAACTCAAGGTCCAACTTTAACAGGAACAACTCCAGTGGGAACAAAGGGAAGCAACGAGTAAGGACATGTTTCAACTGTGGAAATGTAAGCCACTTCGTTGTGGATTGCCCCTATGAGAAGAGAGAAGACTTTGGAGGCAAGCTTATTCGGAAGGACAAGTCAAAGTCCTATCCCAACAAGAACAACTTCATCAAGAAGACTCCTCCGAAAGTGTTGGTGGCTCAAGAAGAATATGTGGAGGATGATGACAATGATGAAGACGATGAGGTGACCACTATGGCCACAATTGCAATTGCTACCACTCCGCACTCATCTCTCTTCAACTCACCAAACGAGAACATCACCGCCAAGTGTCTTATGGCCAAGGCCACCAACAAGGTAACCCCGATCATCAATTCTACTATCTCTTCTAACCCCTCATTAACTAATTGCATTGATGAGGGTGAGGGTAGTAAGGAGGGAGAAAATGAATTTGATGTGTTCATAAAGAATCTCAAGGGCAAATCCAAGAAGCATGTTGTTGCTCTCTTGGAACAACTCGGTGAGGCCAATGACATTATTGAGGCTCACGAGGAAACCATTACTAAAATGGAAGGGCATAGTCGAGACTATGCCGATGAGATATCGGATCTCTCTAACGCCTTAGAGGAGGAGCGTGGTCTTCGTTTGGCTCTTGAGGAGTCACACAACGATGATCATGCTAAATTAAAGAAAGATCTTGATCATGCATTAGTTGTCTCTCGTGTCCTTAACTCTGAGAAGGCAAAACTTGTGGTTGACCATGCTAAACTCAAAGAGGAGTTTGACATACTTGACAAGGCTCACAAGGCCTTGAAAGGAATGCATGCTACTATCAAGGAGTCTCATGATCAACTCCAAGTTTCGCTAACCAAGGAAAAGGCTATCTTTCCTCGCATGGTTTTAATTGATAATGCAAATGCTACTAACCCATGTTGTGAGCATGTGCATCTTGTTGAAGAGAATGCCGAATTGAAGAAGCAACTTGAGAAAGGCCTTGTGACTTGCATACAAGGTGAGAAGAACCTCAACGACCTTTTGAGCAATCAAAAGGAAGTTGTGGCAAAGGAAGGAATTGGGTTTGCTCCTAAGCCCAAGAAGAAGAAGAATGACAAGACAAGGCAACCACCCCCTCTCCGACAATCCTTTGTGAAAGAAGGAGAGGGCACGTCAACCAAGAAGAAAAGTGGTGGTGTCAAGAAAAACTCCACCACACCTTCAAACATGGCCGGCGATTTTAATCCTTCATATGTTTTATGCCGTGCTAGTGATGGCCATGTGTTTGCTAAATTTGTTTGGTTCTTCTTATGAGTACATTGAATGGTCCATTTGGGTTCCTAAGACCCTTGTCACTAACCTCAAAGGACCCATTACTAAATGGGTACCTAAATCCAAGCATTGATCTCTTGTAGGGGTTTGCTTCCGGTGGGGGATCATGGTTGCTCGATAACGGAGCCACAAATCATATGACCGGAAGCAAAGACTTGGTGGTGGACGTGCATATCGGTTCATCTATGGCTACCAACGTCGAATGGGGTGATGCTTCGTCTTCTAAGGTATTGGGACTTGGCAAGGTTGTTGTCTCTCATGATCTCACGATCGAGAAAGTCATGCTTGTTGAGTCCCTTGCATACAATTTACTTTCTGTTCGCCAACTCGAACTCATGGGCTTTGCTACATTCTTTGATATTGATTCTGTGGCCCTCTTGTGGAGCAAGACTCTTAAAGTAGCCTATGTTGGGCATGTCGAGAACGGTCTTTATGTGGTTAACTTCTCGAAGCAACCCACTAAGGTCGCGACATGCCTAATGGCTAAAGTTGATGTGGGATGGCTTTGGCATCGCCGTTTGGCCCATGTCAATATGAGATCTTTGCAAAGTCTTCTCAAGGGGGACCATGTCCGAGGACTAACAAATGTTAGCTTTGCCAAAGATCGTGCTTGCAGGGCGTGCATTGAAGGAAAATTACATGAGAAGGCTCACCCTCCCACGACTATCATCTATTCAAAGAGACCTCTAGAGCTCCTCCACATGGATCTCTTTGGGCCTCACACTTTTGATAGTCTTGGGGGTAGGAAATATTGCTTGGTGATTGTGGATGATTATTCAAGATATACCTGGGTATACTTCTTCAAGAAGAAGAGTGAGACCCAACAAACCGTCATCAACTTTGCAAATGAAGCTCAACGACAACATGAAGCAAAGATTTTGATGATCAGAAGTGACAATGGCACCGAGTTCAAGAACTACACCTTGCATGAGTTTCTTGGTGATGAGGGGATCAAACATCAATATGCCGCCCCATATACCCCTCAGCAAAACGGTGTTGCGGAGAGAAAGAACCGAACCTTGATAGATGCTGCAAGAACCATGATGGCTGAATTCAACTCTCCATACAACTTTTGGGCCGAAGCCATCAACACCGCTTGCCATGCGTCAAATCGTCTCTATCTCCGCAAAGGCTTGAACAAAACTCCATATGAGATTCTTACCGGTAACAAGCCCAATCTCAAGTACTTCCGGGTGTTCGGGTGTAAGTGTTTCATTCTCAAGAAAGGTGTTCGCTTGTCTAAATTTGAATCTAGAGCTCATGAGGGCATATTTGTTGGTTATGCTACAAACTCTCATGCTTATCGTGTCCTGAACAAGTCCACTGGACTCATAGAGGAGACGAGTAACGTAGAGTTTGATGAAAATAACGGCTCCCAAGTGGAGCAAAGTGGTACTTGTGATGCAGGTGATGAAATTCCTCCTCGAGCCATAAGAAGAATGGGTGTTGGATATATCCTACCCGTTGAGGAACCCCTTGTGGCCGAAGGAGAAGGACAATGTTCCACTCAAGTGGAAATATCACCAACCCAAGACCCACACGCTTCCGAAGAACAAAGTGAAGGCCCTCAGCCTGATGAACAAGGCCAAGTGCAAGATCAACCTCAAGTTGGTGAAGAACCACCAATTGATGCACAAGGCCAAGTTCAAATCCCCGAGCAAGATCAAGGTCAAGAGGAAGCTCAAGATCAAGATCTCGCTCATGATGACGCTCAAGATGATCAACTCAATGCTCCTCAGTTATCACTTGAAGAGCAATTAGAGCGTCGTGCTGCAAAAGTTGCCTCCAGGCTTGCTTCCAACGAGCATCACATCGAGAACATTTTAGGAAGCATCAAAAGGGGGGTAAGCACTCGTAGACAATTAGCAAACTATTGTGCTCATCAAGCTTTTGTCTCCTTTGTTGAACATAAGAAGGTCTATGAGGCACTCGAAGACCCTAACTGGCTCAATGCCATGCATGAAGAACTCAATAACTTCGAGCGCAACAAAGTGTGGCGTCTGGTGCCAAGACCACAGGAGAACCATAATGTCATTGGAACCAAATGGATCTTTAAGAACAAGCAAGATGCCCATGGCATTGTCATCCGCAACAAGGCACGTCTGGTGGCTCAAGGCTACTCCCAAGTCGAGGGTATCGACTACGGTGAAACCTTTGCCCCCGTTGCTCGTCTTGAATCCATTCGTTTGTTGCTTGCTTATGCTTCCCATCATAACTTTAAATTGCAACAAATGGATGTGAAAAGTGCATTTATTAATGGTCCCATTAATGAGTTGGTGTATGTTAAACAACCCCCGGGGTTCGAGGATCCTAGGTTTCCCAATCATGTGTATCAACTTGATAAGGCACTCTATGGCCTTAAACAAGCCCCACGAGCGTGGTATGAGCACCTTACCGAGTTGTTACAAGATCGTGGGTTTGAAATTGGGAAAATCGACCCCACTCTTTTTACTAAGAAGGTCAAAGGGGAAATGTTTGTATGCCAACTATATGTAGATGATATTATCTTTGGTTCTCCTAACAAAGCTTTCAATGATGAGTTCACCGCACTCATGACCACACATTTTGAGATGTCCATGATGGGAGAGTTGAAGTACTTCCTTGGATTTGAGATCAAACAACGAAGAGAAGGCATCTTCATCAAACAATCCAAGTATACTCAAGACATGCTCAAGAGGTTCAACCTTAGTGATGTCAAGCCGGCTACTACTCCAATGCCAACCAAATGCCAACTTGACATTGATCCCAATGGTAAAGCGGTGGATCAAAAGGTATATCGCTCTATGATCGGATCCTTGCTTTACCTTTGTGCATCTAGACCGGATATTATGTTGAGTGTGGGAATTTGTGCACGGTTTCAAGCCTCACCTAAGGAAAGTCACTTTGTGGCTGTCAAGCGAATCTTTCGATATTTAGCTCACACCCCAAACTTTGGCTTATGGTACCCAAGAGGAGCAAATTTCAACCTTGTTGGTTTCTCTGATTCTGACTGGGCGGGAGACAAAGTGGATAGGAAGTCCACCTCGGGAGAGTGCCAATTTCTTGGTTGCTCTCTTGTTAGTTGGTCTTCCAAAAAGCAAAGTTGTGTATCTCTCTCGTCCACTGAAGTAGAATATGTGGCCGCTGGCAGTTGCTGTGCTCAACTCTTATGGATGAGGCAAACTTTACAGGATTACGGTGTCACTTGTGACAAAGTGCCTCTTTGGTGTGACAATGAAAGTGCCATCAAGATTTCTCTCAACCCGGTGCTTCACTTCAAGACGAAGCATATTGAGATTCGGTATCACTTCATCCGGGATCACATAAGGTAAGGAGAAATCGAGCTTCACTACGTCAACACTCATGATAACCTTGCAGATATCTTCACGAAGCCTCTGGACGAAGCAAGATTTCGCGAGTTAAGGCATGAGCTAAATATCATCGATTTGAGCAATGTGGTTTGAATCTGTGCACACACTCCTCACACTCGACATAGTTATCTTGTCTAGATGTAGGCATGGACTTAGGGGGAGTATTGTTCTCTCAATGAACTATTCCTCCCCTTATTATGCATAAACTAACCAAATCTTCATCATTTGCCATACATAGTTGGCTTAAATGCTTCAAGTCGAGTTTGGATCATGGGCCCAAGGATAATTCTTCGCGGTGCCATATCTATAAACTCAAACATAGGTGGCCTCGGCCACTGCCCTTCTCTGAGGAATTATGTTATTCACTTTGCTTGTGCATGCACTTGCTTTTCTCTCTTCTTTGCTTAAAGCCTCTTGTCAATTCGTGCAAGTTCTTGGAGGAGCGGTACTACCGTGCATGTTTACGGTACTACCGCAAAGGGGTTACGGTACTACCGCAAAGGGGTTACGGTACTACCGCTCGACCAGCACGGCAGTATTTATTTACTGCCGCTGGTAGGGCGGTACTACCGCTTGGCGAGCGGTACTACCGCGCAAGCGGTACTACCGCGATGACCGCGGTACTACCGCACATACCAGAACGTGTGGGGGTTATAAGCAGGCAGGGGGAGTTCCATCTCCCCCATACCCATTCACTCCTAACCCCCACATCGTCCCTGTCTCTCTCTCTCTCAAGAACGCCGCCGGAGGACCTCGCCGGATCTCCTCCCTCGGCCACTCTTCGCGCTTTCCGACCGGTGGGATCGTTCCCCACCACGTCCTCTTGCCATGGATGCAGGTTTCTCCCCTTTTCCCCTCTTATTATTGCCTTTCCTGAGTTTTTAGGGTTAGGGGAGATGCTTAGTGCTTTCTTGTGTTCTTCGTGATCTTATCCATGGATGCTTAGGTTGTGGGAGAGTGTTTGTGTTCCGGAAATATGCTTAGAGTTGTTGCTACGAAGTTACTATGATCAGCCGTAGTACCGTGTGTAGATCTTGTTGGTAGTTTCTAGATCTTTTCTTCTCAGATCTGTTTCGTGCGGTACTACCGCTGGAGAACCGCGGTACTACCGCACGATGTAATCCAGATCTGATCTGACCTGAGCGGTACTACCGCTGTCCTCAGCGGTACTACCGCTTGGGCGGAAGTAAAATTTTAGTACTGCTTGCCGAGCGGTACTACCGCGACCCGATGCGGTACTACCGCTCCGCATGCAGCACTAATATTTTAGTTCCGC
The DNA here is from genome assembly GCA_902687465.1 of Secale cereale. Taxonomy (NCBI): domain Eukaryota; kingdom Viridiplantae; phylum Streptophyta; class Magnoliopsida; order Poales; family Poaceae; genus Secale; species Secale cereale. The sequence goes on along the minus strand of LR738714.1, from coordinate 154,857,477 downwards.
CCCCTCGGGCGGAAGTAAAATTTTAGTACTGCTTGCCGAGCGGTACTACCGCGTCCCCATGCGGTACTACCGCTCCGCATGCAGTACTAATATTTTAGTTCCGCCCCCTCGGGCGGAAGTAAAATTTTAGTCCTGCTTGCCGAGCGGTACTACCGCGACCCCAAGCGGTACTACCGCTCCTCATGCAGTACTAATATTTTAGTTCCGCCTCTTCTTGCGGAAGTAAATTTTTACTACCGCAGCGTATGCGGTACTACCGCATTTGACGTGCGGTACTACCGCTTACCCTGCGGTACTAATTTTTTACTTCCGCAAGGGTCGGCAGTACTACCGCTTGGCTCATACTTTCTTCGTGGCATGTTCTCTTTTCTATTTCCCTTGGTTTCGTGTGTCTTTCGAGGCTTTGGCATTGATTCTTCTTGTATTTGTGTTGTTGTGGTCTTGTGTTTGTGTTTTTAGGTGGTGGCTCAGGCTTTGAGGGTCGTCGTACCAACCCAGTTCGTGACACCGGTTCCAAGCGCCTGCGTACCCCAAGTGATGTGCCAGAGGGCTCCAATCCCCAGCGCCGGTACAAGACCTCAGCCAACAAGCGCAAGGAATCATCAATGTCTATGGAGGAAATGCCTGCTGGTGAGTTCATGGCTAGACGGAAGATCAACCCATATGGAGAACCCCGGGAGCACTTTCCTGGTGATGATGTCTTCTGGACCAAGCAGCAGTATCGCATCTATCATGAGGTGCTCAAGACCAAGGCCAATCTGTATGTGGATGCTCACTGGATTGATGTGGAGCACATGAGGAAGGATAAGAATAGGGCATACTTTGCAGAAGCCCTTGATTTGATCGAGCAGCTGGGTCTGGAGCATATCATGACATTCTAGAACGATTTTGACCCTGAGCTCATTGCGCAGTTCTATGCCTCTGTCAACTTTCAGGCCAAGGAGGATCGTCCCATGACTTGGATGACCCATGGTCACAAGATGACCGCTACATGGAAGGAATTCATGGATCTTCTTCAGCTTCCCGATGAGGGTCTCCATAACCCAATTGGTTTTTGGCCTCACGCCAATCCGGAATCAGCTAACAAGGACAAACTACTTCCATTTTATGAAGCAAAGACCCTTGCTAGTGGCAAAACAACTTGGGTGTTGAATCCCTTCCTGGACATCATGTATCGGATTTTTCACAACACGCTGTTCCCTCGTGTTGGCGACAAGGACAAGGTCCATGCCTATCTGCTTGATATGCTTCTAATGTGTCAAGAGGCTCGCTCCGCCCAGGCTGCACCACTTGACATTTCCAACATCATGTGGAATGAGCTCCGGTTTGCCATCTACACTCGCAAGGTACCTATCTATGGTCCATTCTTATTTCTGCTCATCTCCAAGACTTGGGCGAAATTGTATCCAAAGGAGGAGTTCGAGGCCGACTGCTACCGCCATGATCCTATCAAGCTTCGCGTCAAGACTCGTTGGGCCAACACCACTACTCGTGCTCAGGCTGCTGCTGCCCAGATGGGCACTGAGGATGAGCCTGTGGAGGAGACTGCCGATGTCCGCTCTGGCAGATTTGCCCCCTCTTCTTCCTCTACAGTGGAGAAGCCTTCGTGGGCTAAGAAGCTCCAACAGAAGATGAAGGCCCTCTTCTGCATGCAGGCTCAGGGGCAATACCGTGCTCATGTGACTGACAAGAAGTCGCGTCAGCGGGACAAGAAGATTATGTCTTTGTATGGAGAGGAGGTTTCCAATGGATCGGAGGACGACATCACTCCAGAGGCTACCTGGATGGCTCGCCAGGGATACAAGTGGTCAGATTCTGATGAGGAGTATCAGCTAGAGCAGCAGGGATCTGATGATGAGTATCAGGAGGAGCAGCAGCAGGGGTTTGATGACGAGTATGACGACTGAGCTTCTCCCGGGCTGCCACCCATCTTCGTTTCCTCTTTTCCCCTTTGTGGTGTCTCGATGACAAAGGGGGAGAGTGATTTGCATTTGTCGTCTTGTGCTTGTTCGTGTGTTTCTTTTCGTTGAACTTGGTTTATTGTGCGTATTTATGTGAGACAATCATATGGTGCAAGACATATGCCCCGGTATCGTTGAACTTATTATTATGTCTTTAATGTTTATCCTTTGTAGTCACTGTTATATAGAGTATCTCGTGTGTAGATTATAGGGGAGCACTATACCTAGTATGTGTGCGGTGCAGTCCAAAGCACAATCATGTGTAGGCACACATACAGGGGGAGCTCACCTATACTCTAGGGCTTATATTGCTTACTCTAATATTTCTTCTCTGTGCAAATCTCGTGTTGTCATCAATACACCAAAAAGGGGGAGATTGTAAGGGCATATTTCTCCCTAAGTAGTTTTGGTGATTGATGACAATGCTTTTGCGGACTGATCATGTGCTCTAAGCTCATACAGGTATATCTCCCTTTTGGCACAAGACGATTGCTTGCCCCTCGGATTCTATGAAGGACGGTGTTTTCTTTTTGCTCCCTGTCGGTGGCATTGAGTAATAGGAAAGCCGTACTATTAAGAGGGGGTCCGCGTCGGAAAGGTTTGGGTAGAATCAACACGTACACTTCTTTCTCCCACACCACCTTTCCTTGCTTCTCTGGAGGTCCAACTGGTTATCTTTCGTTGTGGCAAATCTGTGGCCTCTGTACTGATCAACTGCCTGGCAAGCGGTAGTACCGCTCTACCGAGCGGTAGTACCGCGCAGTTACACGGTAGTACCGCCTGCCGACACGGTAGTACCGCTCCGGCGGTAGTACCGCGTCCCCAGAGCGGTAGTACCGTGTATCTGGCCCAGGCGCTGAGTCTAAGTATAGAAGTGGATGCGGAAGTAATTTTTTACATCCGCATACAACGCGGTAGTACCGCTTATCTTAAGCGGTAGTACCGTGTCGCGTTTTGATACTTCCGTTTTCCCCTGCGGATGTAGCCACGGATGTAATTTATTTCATCCGTGGTTGTCTATCAGGTCGCAATCTTTTGCCTATGCGGTAGTACCGCGTCCCAAGCGGTAGTACCGCTCAGCCAGCGGTAGTACCGCAACTCATGCGCAGTACTACCGCTCTCTGTGGGCTGAAACCTCCAATAACGGTTGGATTTGTCCCCCCACTATATATAGGGGGTCTTCTTCTCCTAGAAGACTTACCTCTTCCACCACTACTCCATTGTTGCTCCAAAAGCTCCATTTCCGCCCGATCTCTCTCCCTAGCCAATCAAACTTGTTGATTTGCTCGTGATTGCTTGAGGAGGCATCGATCTACACTTCCACCAAGAGATATTTGATTCTCCCCACTAATCCCTTGCGGATCTTGTTACTCTTGGGTGTTTGAGCACCCTAGACGGTTGAGGTCACCTCGAAGCCATATTCCATTGTGGTGAAGCTTCGTGGTTTGTTGGGAGCCTCCGAGTTGTGGAGTTTGCCCCAACCTTGTTTGTAAAGGTTCGGTTGCCGCCTTCAAGGGCACCACTAGTGGAATCACGGCACCTTGCATCGTGTGAGGGCGTGAGGAGAATACGGTGGCCCTAGTGGCTTCTTGGGGAGCATTGTGCCTCCACACCGCTCCAACGGAGACGTACTTCCCCTCAAGGGAAGGAACTTCGGAAACACATCCTTGTCTCCTCCGGTTCCAGTTGTGGTTATTTCTTACCTTTACCTTTGCATGCTTTACTTGTTCAACTCCTATAGCATGCATGTGTAGTTGTTGTGCTTCTTTGTCTTAGTTGTCATCCTAGTAGAATATCTATACAACTTATTTTGTCGCTTAATTTTATGTGGTTAAGAAAAGCTAAAAATTGTTAGTTGCCTATTCACCCCCCCCCTCTAGTCAACCATATCGATCCTTTCACCAAGTCCCATGCCCCGCCGGCCCATCTTCCGCGGCCCAACCGCGCCCTCAACAGCCCAGCCGGCCTCCCTCTCCTCCTCGTCGTTTTGGGCCGAGGCCCACTCTGGTGAGAGGCACCTATATCCTGCCCCGTGCGTCGTTTAATAAAATGATGCCCGTTTGTTTTTTCCCTTGTCTAAAAACTGCTAAGTCCTTTTCTGTCAGTATTTTGTTGCATCTTTGTGAGCTTGTGATTAATTGTGTGCTTGTCCAAATTGAGTGTATGATATGTCAAAACGATCCTGGTGATATGCTCTACACTTTGTTCCATTGTGCCATGCTTGTTTGAGTTCATCTAGATGCTCTAATCTCTGTCGCAAGAGTGCTACTTGTTATAAACTGTTGTTACTTGTTATTTTGATGCCATGTTTGAGATATGATTACTTGGTGCATGTTTATCCAAATGATGCATACGATATGTCAAAATGTTCCTTGGGAAGTGTACTACATGATGGTTGCTGCAGCATGCTTGTTTGAGTCCATATTGCCATGTTAATCTCTGTTGCAAAAGTGCATTTGGATGTTAGGTGCTGAAACTTGTTATGAGATGCTGATTTCAATTGCTATTTGTTATTGATGTGTTTGTCCTCATGCCACATGTCTAGATGTTTTAGAAGCACCATTATATGGTCTTTGATGTGGTGCATTTAAATTTCCATGATATGCCTTGTGTTGACTTAAACATGCTTGTAAACATGCCATGTTGTTATTACTGTTTTATACTTAGTGAAATTTCTACTAAGTCTGCAATCTGTCTTAACCTGATGCTATGTTTGCTTGATGCCCTAGTCAAATCCATGCTTGTTTTGGAGTGGCCAATGAGCATGCCTTGTTGTCCATGTTATTTTCTATCCATTCATGCCCTTACTTGCTCATATGACCTACTGTAGCTTATTTATTTCTTACTCTCAAGCTGCTATAAAATATAACTGTCAGGATTTTATCAGCATGTTCAATTTGGTGTAGCTTGTTGCTATTGATCCATGCCTCCTATGGAGATGCTCCAATGGAGTTGTTTGCTGTAGGATATGCCTACTACATGTCCATTCTCATTATATGCTTATTTGAGTTGATATTCATGTTGTTTTGTGCCTCCGAAGGCAGCATCGTGATGATGTTTTTATTGCAACTTGCCATGCCTATTTAAATGTGTTCCAGCAAGCTTTTGGGTGTGTTCTAAGTTCCTACTTGTTAAGTATCTTGTCCACTTCACATCCATGCTTCTTGTTATCATATTTGAGTGTTGTAGCTTATATATATCTTGCTCTAAAGTTGCTATGTGGCTGTTAACTTCAGCTTGTTGTTATATCTTGTTTCATGTGTATCTTTTAGCCCATTGCTCCGTTTTGGGTGTGCCTTATATGAAACTTGTGTGTTTTTGCAGGTAGAATCATAATATCATGTTGTTTTCTTGTTTGTAGTGAGTTTGCTTGATGTTTGGGTGCATCTTGCACCGTTGCCTTGCTTGTCTTGTTTTGCTCATATCTTCTAGGCCGTAGCTCCGAATTAAACAAACTTTATATGAAACTTGACTAGAATTTCGTGTAGATCATCATGGTGCATGTTAACTTGCTGTTTAACAACTTTAACTTAAGGTTTGTTCAGATCTGGACTAATTGCAAACTAGGCATATGAGGGCTTACCGGGTTTGTTATATGAAGTTTCCGGCCTCATTTAAACTTGTTGACTTGTGTTGTTTTTCTGTGCTTCCTACCTTGCCATGTCTTGCATCATATATAGACTTGTCTTGCATCATACTTTCTTGAACATATTGTCAAGTTCTTGTGTTGTTTTTCTGTGCTTCCTACCTTGCCATGTTTTGCGTCATATATAGACTTGTCTTGCATCCTACTTGGTTGAGCATATTGTCATGTTCTTGTGTTATTTTCCTGTGCTTCCTACCTTGCTATGTATTCCTTCCTGTATAGACTTGTCCTGCATCATACCTTGCCATGTATTGCATCATATAGACTTGTGTTGTTCTTGTGTGCTTCCTGCCTTGCCATGTATTGCATCATATATAGACTTGTCTTGCATCATACTTGGTTGAGCATATTGTCATGTTCTTGTGTTGTGTGTTTACCGCATTGCTTGCTTCTTCTCGTTAGTGCTTGTTCCGTTGCGATCGTGAGGATTCGTTCGACTTCTCATGGGTCGTCTTCAAGGCTTCTTCTTCGTCTCCCTCATGGATCCGTTCTTCTTCCTCGCGGGATCTCAGGCAAGATGACCATCACCTTGGATACCTTTACTATCATTGCCATGCTTAGTTGTCTCGATGCTATCATTACATGTCACGCTACCCATATTTATTGTCAGCCTCTCCTTGTTGCCATGAAACCTCTAACCTTGACACCTTCCTAGCAAACCATTGTTTGGCTATGTTACCTACTTGCTCAGCCCCTCTTATAGCGTTGTTAGTTGCAGGTGAAGATGAAGATTGATCCATGTCAGATCTTGTTGTTGGAGTATCACAATATCTATTATTATTATTAACACACCTATATACTGGGCATGGGTGGAAGGCTTGGTCTTTTGCTCGGTGTTTTGTTCCACTCATGCCACCTTAGGCGCCGATAAACCGGCATTATGTTCCTTGGTTTTGCGTTCCTTACATGGTTGGGTATATGGGGACCCCTTGACACTTCGTCTTTGAATAAAACTCCTCCATCAAGGCCCAACATTGGTTTAATTTTGCCTCATAATAACAACTAAATTAATTAATTAAATTGCATAGGGGGGACGCTCCCTCGAGATTCTTTTCTACATAGCAGGGGGGCCAGTGCTGATGGTGTTGGTCCCAAATGGGGAGTATGCGGGGCCACCTTGGGGAAACCCGAGGGCTGGTTTTACTCGTATAATCGCCCATCCGGACGTGGCATGAGACGAGATACGCGCGGCTAATATCAGGGTGTCGGCACGCCAGGAGGTCTTGCTGGACTTGTTTTACCATTGTCGAAATGTCTTGTGCACCGGGACGCCGAGCCTGATCGGATTTCCCTAAGATAAGGGTTAATAATTATTATTACTTCAGCTGATCATGAGAGCTTGTGATGGGCTAAGTTGGGACACCCCTGCAGGGTTATGATCTTTCGAAAGTCGTGCCCGCGGTTATGTGGCAGATTGGAATTTGTTAATGTCCGTTTGTAGAAAACTTGACAAAGGATCCGAAGTAAAACACCAAACTGTGTGAGTAACCGTGACTATCTCTTTTCACTTTGAGAAGAGAACACGGTGGGGTTATGTTTGACTCGTAGGTAGTTCAGGATCTTTAGCGATCACTACTAGTTTGCGACCGTTTGCGTAGATGCTCATCTTATTCTTGTACTCGTGAGTTAGCCACCATATATTGCTTAGCCGCTGCTGCAACCTCACCACTTTACCTCTTCCTACCTATTAAGCTTTGATAGTCTTGTTACCCATGGTTATGGGATTGCTGAGTCCTCGTGGCTCACAAATACTACAACAACAGTTGTAGGTGTAGGTTTCCGATGTCTTGACGTGAGAGCGATGATTATTGTGTTGGAGTTCTTTACTTCTTCTGCTTCTTCAATCTTGGGTTAGGTTCCGGGTCGGCAGCCTGGGATAGGAGATGAATGTCATGGCTTTTCATGTTTGCATCCTTAGTCGGATGCCTTGTATTGATGATGTTGTATTCATGTGACTTGTATGTATTGTTGTATCCCCCATGTATGTATGTAATGGTACGATGTAATGATATCCATCTTGCTAAGCGCCCCAAATGCGGTTGTGCCCCAATCACGTAAGTGTCACGTGATCGGGGTAGAATAGCATCTTGGGCCTGACAATACGTCTCCAACGTATCTATAATTTTTCATTGTTCCATTCTATTACATATTCTATTTTGGATGTTTAATGGGCTTTATTATACAGTTTTATATTATTTTTGGGACTAACCTACTAACCCAAGGCCTAGTGCAAATTGCTGTTTTTTTCCTATTTTAGTGTTTCGAAGAAAAGGAATATCAAACGGAGTCCAAACGGAATGAAACCTTCGGGAGAGTTATTTTTGGAACGACATCAACACAGAAGACTTGGAGTACACGTGAGGAAACGAGAGAGGCGGCCACGAGGGCAGGGGTGCGCCTAGGGGGGTAGGCGCGCCCCCACCTTCGTGGGCCCCATCTGGATCCCCTAACGTGCCTCTTCAGCCTATATATACCCTCATACCCTGAAAACATCAAGGAGCACCACGAAACCCTAATTCCACCGCCTAACCTTCTGTACCCGTGATATCCCATCTTGGGGCCTGTTCCGGAGCTCCGCCAGAGGGGGCATCGATCATGGAGGGCTTCTACATCAACACCATAGTCTCTCCAATGAGTTGTGAGTAGTTTACCACAGACCTTCGGGTCCATAGTTATTAGCTAGATTGCTTCGTATCTCTCTTTGGATCTCAATACAAAGTTCTCCTCGATCTTCGAGGAGATCTATTCGATGTAATCTTTTTGCGGTGTGTTCGTTGAGGTCCGATGAATTATGGGTTTATGATCAAGATTATCTATGAACAATATTGGATTATTTTCTGAAATCTTTTATGTATGATTATAATATCCTTGCATGTCTCTTCAAATTATTGGTTTGTTTTGGCCTACTAGATCTATAGTTCTTCCAATGGGATAAGTGATTGGCTTTGGGTTCAATCGTGCGATGTCCTTTCCCAGTGACACCAGGGGCAGCAAGGCACGTATAGTATTGTTGCCATCGAGGATAAAAAGATGGGGGTTTATATCATATTGCTTGAGTTTATCCCTCTACATCATGTCGTCTTGCTTAAGGCGTTACTCTGTTCTTATGAATTTAATACTCTAGATGCATGCTGGATAGCGGTCGATGTGTCGAGTAATAGTAGTAGACGCAGAATCGTTCCAGTCTACTTGCTATGGACGTGATGCCTATATACAATGATCATGCCTAGATATTCTCATAACTATGCGCTTTTCTATCAATTGCTCGACAGTAATTTGTTCACCCACCGTAGAATTCTGCTATCATGAGAGAAGCCACTAGTGAAACCTATGGCCCCCAGGTCTATTCTCATCATATTAATCTTCCATGAACTATTTACTTTTGCATTATTTACTCTCTGTTTCTATACCAAAAATATTATCTTATCATATCTATCAGATCTCACTCTTGTAAGTGACCGTAAAGGGATTGAGAACCCCTTATCGCGTTGGCTGCAAGGTTCTTATTTGTTTGTGTAGGTGTGAGGGACTCGTGCGTGGTCTCCTACTGGATTGATACCTTGGTTCTCAAAAACTGAGGGAAATACTTACGCTACTGTGCTGCATCACCCTTTCCTCTTTGAGGGAATACAACGCAAGCTCGAGAAGTAGCAAGAAGAATTTCTGGCGCCGTTGCCTGGGAGATCTACACAAAAGTCATATACCAAGTACCTATCACAAACCCTTATCCCTAGCACTACATTATTTGCCTCTCGTTTTCATCTCCCCCACTTCACCCTTGCCGTTTTATTCGCCCTTCTTCTTATGTGTGTTTTATCGCTTTGCCTTGCCATCATGGCTAGCACGCCTATCATTATCAATACTCCCGAGAGTGAGGTTCTTAATTTTAAACAAAGGGAGGAAGAAAATCTAAAAGATGCTTGGTGTAGAATTTGCAATGCTCAAAATAGATCTACTAGGAAGCTTTCCACTTCCATGCTTCTTCGCAATTTCTATGTTGACATCACTCCGTGGAATAGATATATGCTTGATACCATTACCGACGGGAATATCTTGGGTCGCCATACTTTTGATTCCTATAGTGCTATGACAGAACTGTTTGGCCCACCACCTCTTCTGGCTAATGGAATTGTTTTGACTTTAGAACATGTTATGCAAAGGCTTGAAATTATTGAAAACAAACTTGCCACTGTAGAGTTGGTTGAGAGTTTGGATTAAAAGATCCACAACCAAATTACCCAATATGGATCTAAGGTAGGAGTTAATCTAAATTTTTTTAAAGAAAAAGAACCCATAGTTAAAGAGAGAATAGATCAAGATTCCACTAGAATTGATGAACTTGAGGATATTATCACTAATATAGGGTCTGCTTTTTCTGCTGTGAAAAATACTTCAAACCCCTCCATCACTAAAATGGCTAAGTTTATCTATGTTCCAAAAAATAAGGGTGAATCCTCTAGTAAGGAAACTGCGCATCTCAAATCCATAAGTGTTCATCCCAACTTTCTCACTTTCATAAGGGAACCTTTTGCTACAAATGAATTTCTTGATTTCTTGCCTAGAACTTTGATCATTAATAGGGAGGAAGAAAGTCCTAAGAATTATAAGTGTTTAATCAAAGAATTGCCTAACAAAGATGGCAATACCTAGATCTATTCTTGTATCGTGCCTAGCTAGGGGCGTTAAACGATAGCGCTTGTTGGGAGGCAACCCAATTTTATTTTATTTGTTTTTGCTTCTGTTTAGAAATAAATATTGCATGTAGCTTCTGTTTAGATGTGGTTTTGTGTTTTAATTAGTGTTTGTGTCAAGTAGAAACTTTGGGAAGACTTGTGTGAAGTTTATGTGATCATGCTGTAAAAAAACAGAAACTTTAGTGCTCACAAGATTAGCTACCATTTTTTTACTAGGGAGTGCTTTTTAGTTGATTCTTTTGGCAGATGATAAATAGACAAATTCTTCACGTCCACCAATTTATTTCAATTTTTCTAGAGTTACAGAAGTATTCGAAAGTTACAGATTACTACAGACTGTTCTGTTTTTGACAGATTCTGTTTTTCGTGTGTTGTTTGCTTATTTTGATGATTCTATGAGTAGTATCGGGGGGTATGATTCATAGAGAAGTTGGAATATAGTAGGTTTAACACCAATATAAACAAAGAATGAGTTCATTACATTACCTTTGAGTGGTGGTTTGTTTTCTTATACTAACGGAGCTCACGAGATTTTTTGGCTAAGTTTTATGTTGTGAAGTTTTCAAGTTTTGGGTAAGGATTCGATGGACTATGGAACAAAGAGTGGAAAAAGCCTAAGCTTGGGGATTCCCAAGGCACCCCAAGGTAAAATTCAAGGACAACCAAAATCCTAAGCTTGGGGGTGCCCCGGGAAGGCATCCCCTCTTTCGTCTTCATCTATCGGTAACCTTACTTGAGACTAAATTTTTATTCACCACATGATATGTGTTTTGCTTGGAGTGTTATGTATGATTTGAGTCTTTGCTTTTTAGTTCAACACAATCATCCTTGCTGGACACACCTTTTGAGAGAGATACAAATTAATTGGAATTTATTAGAATACTCTATGTGCTTCACTTATATCTTTTGAGCTAGATTGTTTTGCTCTAGTGCTTCACTTATATCTTTTAGAGCACAGTGGTGGTTTTATTTTGTAGAAATTAATGATCTCTCATGCTTCACTTATATATTTTATAGAGTCTCTTAGAACATCATCGTAATGTGCTTTGGTTATAAAACTAGTCCTAGTATGATAAGCATCCAAGAAGGGTATAGTAAAAACTTTCATACAAGTGCATTGGATATTATGAGAAGTTTGATACTTGATGATTGTTTTGAGATATGAGGATGGTGATATTAGAGTCATGTTAGTGGAGTAATTGTGAATTTGAGAAACACTTGTGTTAAAGTTTGTGATTCCTGTAGCATGCACGTATGGTGAACCGTTATGTGATGAAGTTGGAGCATGATTTATTTATTGAGTCTCATCCTTTGTGTGGAGGTCGGGATCACGCGATCGTTAACTCCTACCAACCCTTCCCCTAGGAGCATGTGTTGAATACTTTGTTTTGATAACTCGTAGATTTTTTGCAATAAGTATATGAGTTCTTTATGACTAATGTTGAGTCCATGGATTATACGCACTCTCACCCTTCCACCATTGCTAGCATCTCTTGTACCGCGCAACTTTCGCCGGTACCATACACCCACCATACACCTTCCTAAAAACAGCCACCATACCTACCTATCATGGCATTTCCATAGCCATTCCGAGATATATTGCCATGCAACTTTCCACCGTTTCGTTCATATGACACGCTTCATCATTATCATTCACATAGAGTCATATTTTGTTCTAGCTTCGAGTTGTAAGTAAATAAAAGTGTGATGATCATCATTATTAGAGAATTGTCCCAGTGAGGAAAGGATGATGGAGACTATGATTCCCCCACAAGTCGGGATGAGACTCTAGACGAAAAAGAAAAAAGAAAAAAAGAGCGGCCATAAAAAAAGAAAAAAGAAAAGAGAAAAGGCCCAAAAGAATAAAAAAATGAGAGAAAAAGAGAGAAGGGACAATGCTACTATCCTTTTTCCACACTTGTGCTTCAAAGTAGCACCATGATCTTCATGATAGAGAGTCTCTAATTTTGTCACTTTCATATACTAGTGGGAATTTTCATTATAGAACTTGGCTTGTATATTCCAATGATGGGCTTCCTCTAATGCCTTAGGTCATCATGAGCAAGCAAGTTGGATGCACACCCACTTAGTTTCTTTTGTTGAGCTTTCATACACTTATAGCTCTAGTGCATCTGTTGCATGGCAATCCCTACTCACTCACATTGATATCTATTGATGGGCATCTCCATAGCTCATCGATACGCCTAGTTGATGTGAGACTATCTTCCTATTTTGTCTTCTCCACAACCACCACTCTATTCCACATTGTGCTATATCCATGGCTCATGCTCATGTATTGCGTGAAAGTTCAGAGGTTTGAAAGAATTGAAGTATGAAACAATTGCTTGGCTGAAACCAGGGTTGTGCATGATTGAAATATTTTGTGTGATGAAGATAGAGCATAGCCAGACTATATGACTTTGTAGGGATAACTTTCTTTGGCTATGTTATTTTGAGAAGACACTATTTCTTTGTTAGTGTGCTTAAAGTATTATTATTCTTATGTCAATATAGACTTTTGTCTTGAATCTTTCGGATATGAACATTCATGCCACAATAAAGAAAATTACATTGAGAATTATGTTGGTTAGCATTCCACATCAAAAAAATTGTTTTTATCATTTACCTACTCGAGGACGAGCAGAAATTAAGCTTGGGGATACTTGATACGTCTCCAATGTATCTATAATTTTTGATTGTTCCATGCTATTATATATTATGTTTTGGATGTTTAATGGGGTTTATTATACACTTCTATATTCTTTTTGGGAGTAACCTACTAACCCAAGGCCCAGTGCAAATTGCAGTTTTTTGCCTATTTCAGTGTTTCGCAGAAAAGGAATATCAAACGGAGTCCAAACAGAATGAAACATTCGGGAGAGTTATTTTTGGAACGATATCAGCACAGAAGACTTGGAGTACACGCGAGGAAACGAGAGAGGTGGCCACGAAGGCAGGGGCGCGCCTAGGGGGGTAGGCGCGCGCCCCACCCTCGTGGGCCCCCTCTCGCTCCCCTGACGTGCCTCTTTAGCCTATATATACCCTCATACCCTGAAAACATCGAGGAGCACCACGAAACTCTAATTACACCACTGTAACCTTCTGTACCCGTGAGATCCCATCTTGGGGCCTGTTCCGGAGCTCCACTGGAGGGGGCATCGATCATGGAGGGCTTCTACATCAACACCATAGCCTCCCCGTTGAGTTGTGAGTAGTTTACCACAGACCTTCGGGTCCATAGTTATTAGCTAGATGGCTTCTTCTCTCTCTTTGGTTCTCAAAACAAAGTTATCCTCGATCTTCGAGGAGATCTATTCAATGTAATCTTTTTGCGGTGTGTTTGTTGAGATCCGATGAATTGTGGGTTTATGATCAAGATTATATATGAACAATATTGGATTCTGTTCTGAAATCTTTTATGTATGATTATAAAATCCTTGCAAGTCTCTTCGAATTATTGGTTTGGTTTGGCCTACTAGATCTATAGTTCTTGCAATGGGAGAAGTGCGTGGCTTTTGGTTCAATATTGCGGTGTCCTTTCCTAGTGACAACAGGGGCAACAAGGCACGTATATTATTGTTTCCATCGAGGTTAAAAAGATGGGGTTTTTATCATATTGCTTGAATTTATCCCTCTACATTATGTCATCTCGCTTAAGACATTACTCTGTTCTTATGAACTTAATACTCTAGATGCATGCTGGATAGCGGTCGATTTATGGAGTAATAGTAGTAGATGCAGAATCGTTTCGGTCTACTTGTTACGGACGTGATGCCTATATACAATGATCATGCCTAGATATTCTCATAACTATGCGCTTTTCTATCAATTTCTCGACAGTAATTTGTTCACCCACCGTAGAATTCTGCTATCATGAGAGAAGCCACTAGTGTAACCTATGGCTCCTTGGTCTATTCTCATCATATTAATCTTCCATCAACTATTTACTTTACTTTGCATTATTTACTTTCTGTTTCTATACCAAAAATACGAAAAGTATTATCTTATCATATCTATCAGATCTCACTCTCGTAAGTGACCGTAAAGGGATTGACAACCCCTTATCGCATTGGCTGCGAGGGTCTTATTTGTTTGTGCAGGTACGAGGGACTCGCGCATGGTCTCCTACTGGATTGATACCTTGGTTCTCAAAAACCGAGGGAAATACTTACGCTACTGTGCTGCATCACCCTTTCCTCTTTGAGGGAATACAACGCAAGCTCGAGAAGTAGCGAGGCACAACAATAATAGGAGCAACATCATTTGGGAGGCATACCTTTTTACCTCTACTCTTTCTTATTTTCTTCTTCTTCTTCACCACATCATGTGTGGGTTTAATTAATTTTTCCAAGCTTCATATTGATGAGATTGGTTGAATAGGGAGCTCCTCCTCGTCACCTATTATATCATGAGATACCATAGGAGGGAAAGTGGAAATCTTTACCCTTTCATTAGTATTCCTTTTATATTTTATTGGTTCTCCCATCTTTCTATAATTGGCAATATAAGAATTCTCATTGCAATTTACCACACAAAACATATATATTCCTTTCATGCAAGTTTCAACATGGTCCATGAGTATGAATGCTTCAAACCAACTATTCTTATGTGTCAATTCTTCACACCCCAAATATAAACAAAGTTCATTGTAAAGTTCAACGGTGATCAATTTATTGCAATATTTGGACATGATTAGATCATGAAAAAACATGCATTGAAAATTAAGGTGACCAACTTTATTGCAAAGCTCACAAGTAATAGGATAAAGAGAACATAATTTTGTAGCAAACTTGTCTATCACTTTGGGCCGTCGATTGGTTTCATCATGTTTATGCTTCTTTGTCGGGACCCCGATCCTAAGTCACACCGGTCTAGCATGTAACACATCATATCACTTTGAGGCCTCACGCACGGTATCCCCACGGGTGCCACCTTACCTGGCCCGGGACCGTTTGCACATTTTGGATCACATATATGACAGTGTCGCTACCATCCATATGACAGAGAATCCGGGCCAGGTAAGGTGGCACCCGTGGGGATACCGTGTGTGAGGCCGCAAAGTGATATGATGTGTTACATGCTTGACCGGTGTGACTTAGGATCGGGGTCCCAACAGCTTTGGTATCAAAGCCTGACTGCCTGGAGGGTTACCAAGCCAAACTGGTTGAAGTCAAGTCTAGAAATTCTTAGTTATATAAGGGAATTGATTGTGGAAGGGAACATAAGGCTCTTTTTACTTCTTTACTCTATGCCCTTCTAATCTGAGTCATCCTCTTCTTTTATACGGGGATTAAGAATTAGGATTCTCATTCTATTTATCAGGATCACGTTATTGGTGGATTCAACTCCCAGTTCAGTTTCTAGTACTTCCCTGTGTTAAATGGTTGGTCTCAAAACCTTGACATTATGGTGTTGAGCTATTCACTACTAGGAAAAGGGCTATAGATGAAATTGATACTAATGGCGCACCATACAGCAAGTGCGCCATTAGTATATAGTAATGGCGCACCAGCAACAGATACGCCATTAGAGTTCGAAGTACTAATGGCGCACCTTGCCCGGAGTGCGCCATTAGTATCAAGAATTTTTTTTTTAACTAGCGCGCCTGTCCAAACATACTAATGGCGCATCTATTAATAGTGCGCCATTACTAGTTGTAAATAGTAATGGCGCACCAGCAGTAAAGTGCGCCATTAATGGTCTTTTTTTTATGATATTTTTTATTCTGTTTTTTACAAAACTACTAATGGCGCACTTTCCCAAAGTGCGCCATTACTAGTTTGAACTAGTAATGGCGCACTGTGTCGAAGTGCGCCATTAGTATGTTTTTTTTGCAAAACTTTTAATGGCGCAGCAACTTTAAATGCGCCATTAGTGACCTTGATTACTAATGGCGCATTAGTAGCTGGTGCGCCATTAGTATGCGGGCAGCAACTAGATATTTTGGACAGCCTCTCTACCACACTCACTTTCCCCCCCACTTCTTCATTCTCTCTACTTCCTCTCCTCTCTGGTCCCTCCTCTTTTCCACCTCATTTCCACCATATATTCATTCAAATTAAGTGGTTAAATTACCTTGTTTTGGTAGGTAAGTATGGGGGGAAGCTATATTTATGTTGTTCTCCATACAAACAATGTGCACATGCACTTTTATGGCCTATAGCTAGATCTATGTATGTTTGTGGTGTTGCATAGGTTTGTTGTGTTGCATATGTGTTTGTGTTTGGAGGTGTACCGGTATTTGAAATGCGATAGTTGCCAATATTTTCCCGGAATGTTGATTCATTTCCGTTACGGTGAGAATTTTGGCATTAAGCATTCATTTTTGTCCTATTTTTAGGGAAAGTCATGGCAAAATTTTTCTTGGTTCTAAAATATCGTTTTGCTCTACCCCGCAGGGCGACCATGGTGCGCACGATGACCGAAGGCATCGTGAATAGGTTTTTGAGGTCCGCGAAGGCCGAGATGCTTCAAAAGAACGAGACGGAGATAAGATGTCCGTGTCAAAGATGCAAACTGAAGAGCCTTATTGCGGACCCGGATTCCAGGCAGGTGCGGGACCACCTGCTCTTGCGTGGTTTCATGGATGGCTATCGGTGGCAAGGTGATGAAGATGACTACGAAGTCGTTCATGGGGGCCGGGCAAGAAATGAGGAAGGGCAGCAAGACAACCACCGCGGCTCGGGCGGGCGAGAAGACGAAGAATCCCTAGGAGATGATCACGACGGTGATGCTGTACACAGTCATCATGTAGAAGATGCAGGACATGATGATGAGGAAGATGCCGGAGCAGACGACGGGCATGATCATGAAGATGATGATGCCGGCGGAGCAGACGACGCTGAACCATCGATGGGCTGGGTGCAGGACCCTCATATTCAAGAGCTGCTTCTCAAGCAGACCGATAACGCAAGAGCTGCCGCCCGAGAGAAAGCCAAGATGGATCAACTTGAGTTAGACGCGGTTACTCCATTGTATGAAGGATGCAGGCCCGAGGATACCCGCCTGAAAGTAACGCTCATGGCTCTGGAGATGAAGGTAAAACACAAAATGACCGACGCATGCTTCGACGAGAACATGTCATTCTGGCACGAACGTCTTCCCAAGGGCGAACAAGTGCCCCACCAGTTTGGAGGAGGCGAAGAAAATCGTGTGTCCTCTGGATTTACCGCACGTGAAATACCATGTGTGCATGAACAATTGCATCATTTATCGGGACGAGCACGCGGAGTCTACCATATGTCCGGTGTGCGGCGTCACTCGATACAAGAAGAGGAAGAAAGCTCCTCGGAAAGTGGTGTGGTACTTTCCGATCACTCCTCGTCTGCAGCGGTATTTCGCGGACCCTAAGGTAGCAAAGCTTCTGCGTTGGCACGCGGATAGGGAGGAGAAGAAGCGAGAAGATGACGCAAATGATCCGGAGATAGATAAAAAAGACAAGATGCTGAGTCACCCTAAGGATGCGAGCCAGTGGCAAGCGTTGAACTTCGAAGACCTAGAATTTGGGAACGATCCAAGGAACATCGTGCTGGGCGCGAGCACCGATGGAGTCAACCCGTTTGGCAGCCAGAGAAGCACACATAGCACCTGGCCTGTGTTTGTGTGTATGTACAACCTTCCCCCCTGGTTGTGCATGAAGAGGAAGTACATTCACATGAGTATGCTAATTGAAGGACCGAAACAACCAGGGAACGACATCAATCTGTATCTGGGGCTGCTGAAAGAGGAGCTAGACACGCTGTGGAAAACGCCAGCCAATACGTGGGACGCCGCAAAGAAAGAATATTTCCCTATGAGAGCCGCGCTGCTCACGACGGTGCACGACTATCTCGGTTACGGATATGTCGCGGGGCAGGTGGTCCACGGATTTTCTGGATGCGTCAGGTGCATGGATGACACAATGTATCGCCAGCTAGATAGAGATCCCGGGTCTTCGAAAACCGTGTTCATGGGACATCGAAGGTGGCTTCGCGACGATGACCTGTGGAGAAAACGCAAGGATTTGTTCGATGGTGAAACCGAACCCCGAGGACGCCCGCGTACGAGGAGCGGCGAGGAAATAGACGAGCTGTTGAAAAATTGGAAAGATTGCCCACTGCCGGGAAAGAAGCAAAAGGCGCCAGAGCCGGGAAAGAAGCAAAAGGCGCCAGAGCCGCTGCTGAAGGTATGGAAAACGAGGTCTGTTTTCTGGGACTTGCCGTAGTGGAAGATCCACCGTGTGCCTCACAGCCTTGATGTAATGCATATCACGAAGAACGTGTGCGAGAGTCTGCTTGGTACCCTGCTCAACATGCCAGAGAGGACCAAAGATGGGCCGAAAGCAAGGGCAGACTTGAAATCAATGGGCATCAGGCAGGAGCTTCACGCTATATATGATGATGATGATGATGATGATGATGATGATGATGAGGCGAAGCAGGACACGGAAAGTCGTCGCAAAGGCAAAAAGGCCAAGAAGACCGGAAATGACTACCCTCCCGCGTGCTTCACTCTAAGTCAGGAGGAGATCGGGCAGTTTTTCACCTGCCTCGTAGGAGTACAACTTCCTTACGGTTACGCGGGGAAGATAAGCAGATACCTAGACCGGGCGAAGCTGAAGTTCAGCGGGATGAAGTCTCACGATTGTCACGTGCTGATGACGCAGATACTTCCAGTTGCAATCCGTGGTATCATGGACGCGCACGTCCGTGAAACCCTATTTGGCCTATGCAACTTTTTCGACGTCATCTCTCGGAAGTCTGTTGGCGTGAGGCAACTCAGAAGGCTACAGGAAGAGATCGTGGTGATACTATGCGAGCTTGAGATGTACTTCCCGCCCGCATTCTTCGACATTATGGTGCATCTGCTGGTCCATATCGTGGACGATATCATCCAACTCGGGCCGACGTTCCTGCACAGCATGATGCCGTTCGAAAGGATGAATGGTGTCATCAAAGGATACGTTCGCAACATGTCACGTCCAGAGGGAAGCATAGCCAGGGGCTTTCTGACCGAAGAGTGCATCTCGTACTGCACGAATTATCTAGGCATCGAGAACCCCGTTGGTCTGCCCGTCAACAGGCACCTCGGCAAGATCGCTGGATCGGGTCACCGTGAGGGTCGCCTCGAAATGCATGTCGACATCGAGGGTCGACTCGCCGACTTTGAAAGAGCAAACCTAGTCGCGCTACAACACATAGACGTGGTCGATCCTTGGGTGGTTCAGCACAAAACCTTTATTGAGAAGACATACAATGACCGAGGCCAACAGAGGACGGACGGAGATATAATCAAAGAGCACAACTCATGTTTCACGCGTTGGTTTAAGCAGAAGCTTCTGTCGTACCCTTTACATGATGATTCTTCCGCGGAAGAACAACTCATATTCGCCTTGTCACTGGGCGCCGAGCACAACCTGATGACCTATGAGGCGTACGATATCAACGGCTACACATTCTACACCGAGGCCAAGGACATGAAGAGCGATGGTTATCAGAACTCCGGGGTAACGATGGAATCCTACACCGGTAATGACAAGGACAGATACTACGGAAGGATCGAGGAGATCTGGGAGCTGAGCTACGCTGGAGAGAAGGTCCCGATGTTCCGTGTCAGATGGGCCAAGAGCGTCCTAAAAGAAGACCGGTATTTCACCACCATGGTTATACCCGAAGCCAAATCCAAGACCGCGGGCGCAAACGTCACCGCGAAAAATGAGCCATGGGTACTGGCTTCCCAAGTTGACCAATGCTTCTTCATTACCGACCCGTCAAAGCCCAGTCGTGTTGTTGTGAGGAGAGGCAAAAGGAAGATCATCGGAATGGATGGAGTAGCCAATGAGCAAGACTTCGACAAGTACGGCGACCCGAGGATCGAACATGACGACGATGATGAAGTAGCAGCATACACCACAAGAAGAAGCAGGACCACCCTACCTAAAGGACGTCCGTTCCACAGAAGAACCCCATTTGCGAAAAAGAAGGGCAAGAAGATTGTGAACAGATAGCTAGCTAGCTAAGATCGTTTGTATTTAAATCGTAGCCTTCATTTCTCGATTGTATTTCATGGGCACTTTTTGAACTATCATGAATATTTTTAAATTTCATGGACACTCGATCTCGATCCCCCTCGTCGCCGAGAGCACCCCCCGGCCTGGTCCACCGGCCGCCGACCCCTACTCAACCGCCGCCGCCGACCCCCCGCACCCCTCCCCATGTTTTAAATTTGATGATATTTTTTAAAAAATTATTTCTGTCTTATAAAAAAATATTACTGTTATGATTTAAACAAGTTTGAACATATTTAAACACAAATAAGTATCAAAAAGCATTTTAAATGCATAAAAAAAATTGTGGAGCCTGGGATTCGAACCCAGGACCTCCTGGTGGGAGAACTGGGGGCTGACCAGTCGAGCTAGCTAGGGGGGCTTGATGTGTATGAGGTATGGTGGGAGATAAACTGTTGGCTCGCGCGCAGAAATAAAAAAATATACTAATGGCGCACCAGGGGGAGGTGCGCCATTAGTATGGACGTACTTATGGCGCACCAGGGCGCAGTGCACCATTAGTATTGTGCCCCATACATATTGATGCCCCCCGGCCCACTACACCTCCCCCCTCTCTCTCCCTCGCCTCGCCCTCGATCCCCTTCCCCTCTCCTCCGCCGCCGCCCCCGTGCCCCCGACGTCGCCGCCCCCCGCGCCCCAGCCCGAGCCCTAGCGCTCGCCGACGCCCGCGCCGACGCCGACCCACGCGCCCCCGAGCCCTAGCCCTAGCGCTCGACGACGCCGCTGCCCCCCGCGCCCCCGAGCCCTAGCCCTAGCGCTCGACGCCGCCCCACGCGCCCCCGCCGCCGGAGACTTGGAGCCTCGGAGCCTCGGAGCCACCCCACGTCCTCGGAGCCGCCGCCGGAGACTTGGAGCCACCGTCTATCCCCACCTCCCCAAGCTCGCCATCTCCCTCTGCCTCTTCTCGGTTAGTTCATCCCCTCCCAATTTGATTTGCATCACTAGGGTATTTGTTTGGCAAAATTAGGAGGATGAATAGATGAATGACTCTTCTGGCCTCGGTTGTTCTACCACAAAGCACAACCAAGATGCTAGTAGTAATCTTTAAAATGTTTTGATATTTAGCTGAGAAATTTCGTCGGTATGCTGCTACTTTAGTAAATAAACTTGTCATGGAAATGTTTAATTGCAGCCAATGAACTGAAAAAAACAGCGTGCAAACCATATAATCCCACCTCCGTTAACGATCAGCTTAGGATCCAGCATGAGTATTAGTTTTGTTTACCTTTGATCGCTGCATCATCATCATCATCACGCCAGTAACCGGTGGGTGGGCATCTGCCACTCGGTGAGGTTTGTTTTGTTTTTGTGTAGCATATATATGTATGGCTGGAGAAATGTTAACTTGTGTTATAGCTGTCTGTATGTCTGTGGATTTGATTTGTGTTTATAGAGAGAAGAGATGCTGCTATACTGTACCGGTTCTAGTTGTGTCTTCTTCATTTTTTTGTAGTGATCGATTCTTCAATTTTTCTTAATTTGTTTTCAAACACATTAGTCAAATTATTTTCTTAGTTTTACTTTACCTGGCGTCGTTCAATCAAGTAGCTAGTCTTGTGAACTTTTATTTTGTCCCTCTACATAAGGAAAAATCTTTCCTTGCCGTGTTAGTTGTTTGCACGAGGAGGGGCAGGGATCACGGCACCAGAGGAGTCAACCTCTCGGCTTAAACTAAATTGGAGACTACGCTCTAGATAATACTGATTCTAGAAAGAAAGAAAAAAATGACATGCTGTGATCCTTGAAGTTCATCTTCTCCCGTGGTATGAACACAGAACATGCAAGTTCTGTTGGCTTAAGTGTTAACTTGCGATGCTGCTATACTGTACCGGTTCTAGCTACTGTAGTGGTATCGTTGTAAGTTTTTTTGTTTTCCTTTGATGTTATAAGTAGAGTCATGAAAACTAATGACTTAAATTAGTCACTTACGAAGTAGCGCATAAATATGCAAGTTTCCAGGTTCCTAATATTCTGCATTAGGTGCAGAGCTCAGTGTTATCAAACCGCTTTTGCTATATTGCCTTGCTATAAACAAGATGGTGTTTACTGTACTGCCTTTTATGCACATTTGGTGTAGTATTATCTTATGATCTGCTCTTGTCATGTACACATAGAAGGTGAACTATCTTCACTGAAATTTACGGTTGGATTTGTGATAGTTGCGGCAACCTGAATCTGCGTAATAGCGCGGAAACAATAATTGTAATATGCCAGTGGTATTTTTGCTGCGTTTTATCTTCGGCCATCGTGTCGTGATAGTTTTGCAGGTACCCCGAGAGGCCCTTGAGTTTGCTGGAATGTCGATTAACTTCCGTTCCGGCAAATTCGGGTACTCCATATGTCCTATTTTCAGCAAAGGTCATGCTGAAATTTTCCGTGAATTTTAGCATGACTTTGCTAAAAAATAGGACATATGGGGTACTTGTGACTAATCCATGGGCCGGGGTATCTTAGTAGTTAATTAAGTAGGATCAAGTGCCCCTTTGTTCTAGCTGCATTAAACCATAGGCGGCAATAGAGTCAAGTGATTAGGCCCAGCTTAGCTTTTAGGATGCCTCGGTGTCAACAAACCATTAATTATAAAACCTTGGCTTTTAGGGTGCCTCGGTGTCGATGAAAACCAAAATGATGAAAGCTTAGGCTTTTAGGGTGCCTCGGCGTCGAAAAACCCTCAATTATAAAAGCTTAGCTTTTAGGATGCCCCGGTGTCGACAAACCCTAAATGATGAGACCATGATCTTGTTCCTTGACAATAACCAACTTTTTGACCAAACTTTGTTCCTATTTAGAGAGAAACATGGCCAACAACGATGAGGCCGGCGGTTCGGGCGGGAAGGCATTCTGGGAGCTTTCCCAGGAGATGGAGGAACAACCTCACTTGTATGAGGACGCCGCCTTCCACACCGATCCTGAGACCACTGATGGTACCGCGGAGGATGACCCCACTGATGCCACCACTGATGGTGCCGCCGAGAATGCCACCACTGATGATGGCGGCGCACGCACAGATGGCAGCCAACCGAAGAGGCAACGGAAGGACCGACGCCCGACCGTGCTCCGCACCCTCAAGGAGGAAGTTACTGAAGTGGACACCGACGGGAATCCAACGGCGCCCGAACGAATAGTCAAGGGGTACTCGCTTCAGCTCGGGTGCATTCTCCGGAGCACCGTCTCGATCAACAGCGAGAACCTGAGGCATCCTGACAACGCGAATTACCGCAACCTCCTCTTCACGAAGCTGCACGAACGATACAAGTTCCCCGCTCAATTTGATAACACAAGCCTCAAAGGGAATAAAGTGAGCAATGCTGCCCTCACGAAGATGAGCAAGGCCCTGTCTACTTGGAAAACCAATGTGAAGATAATGATCAAGAAAGGTGAGAGTTATGAGACGATCAAGCAGAAACATCCTTCGATCACCGAAGATGACTACAACGAATTCAAGATCACTTGCTCGAGCGACTCACACTCCGAATCAAGTCAGTGGGGGAAAGAAATGCGGGAGCTCAACTTAGGGGAACACAGACTCGGTCCCGGCGGTTACAGAGTGGCGGAGTCTATATGGGACAAGGAGGAGGCGGACCGTGCCGAGCAAGGCCTACCGCCCCTCTTCGATAAATATGATGACAAGCAGACCAGGAACTTTATCAGGGCCCGGTACAAGAAGGACCCGAAAACAAAGGAGCTAACCACGGATCCGAAGACCAGGGCGCTTGAGCTTGTTCTGGTAAGGAATACACCCCCGCGTAATAAGCTCCATATGGTTGCATTCTAATTAATGAAGCCAAATTTCTAAATGATTCACATTCCTTCCGCAGGCGACTGAAAGCAGTAGCGCGGGGTCGACTAAGAGCGGCCCTTGGGACACGACTCTAAATAGGGCGTTGAATGTAATGAAGAACAAGGATAAGCTCGAGAAGCCGACGTCAGCTGGTCGTGTGGCCGGCAAAGGCTTGTCGACAAAATGGTCGTCATACTATAACGCTGGTGGGCGAAAGGAGAAAAAGACCAGCTCGGAAAGCCAGGCGCGCGAGGTTCAAGAACTCAAGGCACAGGTGGCGCGGATTCCGGAGATTGTCCAAGAGCAAGTGCAACAACAGCTCGGAGCGACGATCACCGCCATTGTGCCTAGCTTGATCGAGGGGTTGAGTGCGTGGATTGCTGGCGGCCAACAGGGGCCGCCCCCGATTCCCAGCTTCACGGCCAGCAACTCGCAGAACGAGATGGCGGGGCCATTGGTGTCTTCGGCGGAGGCGGCATTGGTGTCTCCGACGCCGGCACGGGAGCTTAATGCAACCGTGTGTACGCCGGCCGGCACCTCTGCAGCAAGCGGCCTCTCCGTCAACTGCACGCCCGCCGTTGGCGGTGCCTCGACATTAGCCGAGCTCGACGCCATCATCACGGTAACTAATTAAGCCTCTCTCGGCCGAGGACTTCATCTCCTTGCCTTTGACTGGGCATCCCTGACGCCCTACATATTTTCGCAGGGCGCCGCCGACGTTCCGTGCACTCTACTGCACTTCGTGAACAACGAGTTGGTCGATGTCGCCAAGGGCAAAATCGTTCAACCGGGCCAGCCCTTGTTCCACGGTACCGAGATGCCACCCAACTTGTTTAGGGTTCAACTGGTTCGGGTGCTGCCAGGCTGCGACGACGTGTTACCTCCGATTCGACCCGTCGGGGCCGACGATGATGACGTCATGACCCTCAGCGCCTGCCTGAGCTGGCTCCTGCTTTGGCCGAAGAGCCAGATTCGTTTGGGGGCAGGGGAAACCAGACCAAAGACAACACCGCCAGTCGTGCCGGCGCCAAGTCGTCCCCATGGCAAGTCCGCCGCAACGGTGCCGGACATCCCTATGCCACTGGATCCAAACATGCATATGGCACAGGATCAGAACGATGACGACGACGATACATTTGCCAACGTCGATCATTACTTTGCCGATCATGGGTACGGTGACGACTTCATGGGGGCTCCTTCTCAAGAACCCAACCCAACAAAAGACGTGCTTGATCAAGCCGGTACCGCGGAGAAGCCAAGTTGCAACAGGCGTCGTCTGCCGTTCAGCTCTCAGGAGACGCCTCCAGCTGCCGATTTCACCGAGCCTCAGATAGGCGAGGTGCGAAATATGATCAGCCCCAACACACTAAAGAAGGCGGTCTCTGAGCAGAACTCGGTCCCAATTATGGAGATCAAGAAGAAGGCACGCAAAAGAAAAACTAACAAGGGTGCGAGCCAGCCGGCACCGAGTACGATCCATGCTTAGGACGGGCCACCTTCACCTGAGGATGTAATGAGGAGGGTGCATGTGGCGGGTAGGCCGATGCTACCGACAAATATGCTCGATGCTGCAACCGGTGCCATGCGGAGTCTGCATGACAGTGTTCTTTCTTTGGAGAAGCGGCGTCTCACACAGAAGGATGTGGCGTACCCGGTTTTCCCGGCCAAGGTGCCGGAGGGCAAGGGCTTTGTGGATAACTCCATCGGGGGTACGATCGTGCTGCGGTTTGATGACATCCACGCTATGTTGAACCTTCATCCGCTGCACTACACCTTCGTTCGGCTATTTTCGCTGATTATGGAGATGCGGATCATTCGCGACAAGACCCCGGACATCGTGATAGTCGACCCCTTCTACATGCGTGCCAAGATCTTGGGCAGCGCTGGGGACCGGCAAGTCGCGAGTTCTTACCTCGGAGGCGTCATTCTGGCAAACCGAGATAAGGATAACTTCCTCGTGCCTTACTTTCCCGAGTAAGTCCTCCGCCTCAACCGCCCCGTAACATATGAATTCTTAGATTTCGATCGTTCTTCTTTTAACATTCCGTGTTTTCTGCAGTGACACACAGTGCACGCTCATCCTACTAAGCCCCAAATATTCCATGGCCACGTATTTCGACCCGGACCGTAAGTCGGCTGTAGACTACACAAATGTCAAGAAGGTTCTTGATGATGTTCTCGCCGGCTACGCCAAATCTGGAGGCACCTTCACCAGGACAACTCGTAAGTACGGCAAGCATGTGTTCTCCCACAACACGACGTTCTGCTGCGTCAAGAAGCCGCCTGGCGGTCAGAAGGGTGCCTACTACGCCATCCATCACATGCGGGCGATCGTACGGGACCATCATCAACTTCTGCTACCGAGTAAGCTCAAAGATTGGGCCGCGCGCGTGTCGGCAATCCAGGACGCGGACATTAGACAAGATTTCTTTCGCATCCAGTCGGAGTTTGCGGAAATCATCCATCAAGATGTCCTTCGTACCTCGGGGCTGTTCTACCTCAGGAATCAACCGTCGAACAGTGACATCGACACAATGCTACAAATGCAGGCTGACAACGCCCGTGATTTCATGACTCCCACGATAGATGGCGGCTTCATCCATGCTCCGGTGCATTGAGTCGAGTCGAAAGCAGTGATGCTGTGTCTAGTTCTGAAACATCGATTGGCTCTTGTTGTAATTAAACTTTAATGAACTTGTAGTATGTCTCTTTGGTTTCGAGAGTCGTTCAACTTAGATGTAATCGATGCTATTAATGTCTTGCTTTTCTCTTTCGATCGTTCTGTTGCATACTTATATATTGCTTATGAATTGTCTGTGAATTGATACTAACGTTTCGTTTGGCTAGTGCATATATATAGCGATGCCGTCGTATGTCGTGTACAAGGGTAAGGTTCCCGGAGTCTACGACGACTGGGAGGAGTGTCGGAGACAGGTTCACCGATTCAGCGGTAACAGTTACAAAGGGTACACCACTAGGGCCGAGGCCGAATCTAGATACGCCCGCTATCTAGCGGGAGAGGGGAGGGAGCGTTGGAGGAACCGGATGAAAACGAGTTTCATCGTGATGATGCTCATCGTGACGACCGTAGCTCTCTTCTATGTGATGGTAGTTTAGATGATCGATATCGACTTGTAATGCGAAGACAAACTCGCTACTCGCGATCTCGAGATTTGTAATATATTGTTCTATCTTTGTTCGGTCTTTTCAATTCGGAGACTAATATGATCGATGAATTGTATTCGGAGACTAATATGATGAATTGTATTCAGAGATTAATCTTCTATTGTATTCGATGAATGTGTTGTTGATGTGTGCTGTCTATATTCTGTGCAATTATACATTTTGTAATTGGTGCAAAAAAAACAGAAAAATAATATTAAAAAAAACCTAATATTCATACTAATGGCGCATCAGAGAAAAGTGCGCCATTAGTATGCCAAAGCATAGTAATGGCGCATTAACTGGCAGTGCGCCATTAGTATGCCAAAGCATAGTAATGGCGCATTGACACGCAGTGCGCCATTACTATGTGGATAATACTAATGGCGCATCATACTTAGTGCGCCATTAGTATGCCATAGCACCTGGCCCCTGGGAGGCATACTAATGGCGCACTAAGGTGCACACTAATGGCGCATCCATGGTGCGCCATTAGTATACCAGATACTAATGGCGCACCAGAGGTGCGCCATTAGTATCAAATACTAATGGCGTGCTAGTAATGGCGCACCACTAATGCGCCATTAATGGCCAAATTAGGTGCGCCATTAATAGGCCTTTTCCTAGTAGTGATTATGCTACCTTTTTGGAGGATGTCTCAAATCTTTTTCGAGCATTTACACCCGTTTTGCTGTCCGAGTCATCCCAGGTTTCTAAATTGTCTGATGCATTTGCGAATCCCTTCTTGTTCACGATGCTCCTTTGGGCCATATTAACCACACTAATTGTTGAGTTGATGTACTTCATTGACTCAACATATATATGTTGGAGCTATTACTATGACCCTAGGCATCTTAGAGAATCACCTAGTAATCTAGCCATGTTTTGCGTTCCCAGTGTGATGATTCTGTCCATCATTCTCGAAAGCATCCCGTGATGCCATTTAGTTAGTAGGCATTCTATTCCTGGGTTCTTGAACCCAAGATCCACTCTACTGACCTCGTGTTGATAGTGTTTGCTCGTTCCTTTAGGATATTAGTAACCTTTGTGGTAGTCTTCGAGGTCCGTGGTGTATCATTCTTCCAACACCATGAACCATCCTTGGCAAAAGTTCGTTCGAAACAAAAGATCACAACAAGAGTGCTCTTGAAGAGTTCTCCATTCTACATTGTGAATATCTCAATTCTACCTTTGTGCATGGGTTATCCGGAAATATGTTGAACTAGTTCGACATGCTAATCCATGCATTCACAACTCAGAAAAATCTTATGTTCCTTTGAGTTGTCCCTCTTTAATTGTATTGCGGCCTTCGTCTATCAGCTGATAATCAAGAGTATGTGTGCATTCGTGCTCATCGATGCCTGTCGTGGAATTAACACGGCAGATGTCCGGTTCAACGGACTTAGTGTTGAGGCGCGCATCTATGTGGTAGCTTGAAGGGGTTGAGCGGAATCGAGAGACGCGACGCAAGACACGGATTTAGACAGCTTCGGGCCCCGGGAAACATCATCCGGTAATAACCCTACGTGCTGTTTGAGGCTAGATCTCATTATGGCCCTCATGGTCTTGCCGGTAAACCGGCTCTTTATGTCTAACCCTAAAACTTGTCTACTTGTGGTTTGTCTAAAGCTTGTCCTCTTTGGGGAGCCCTTCCCCTCCTTATATATGTTGAAGGGGAGGCTTTACATGACTAGTCCTAGTAGGACTAGGATTGATCTATTACAAGGAGTCCTAGTCTTGCTTCCTTTCTGGAGAATATTCCTTGCGCTTTATTATTAAACCGGCCCACAATTAATATGAACCGGCCTTCTGGGCCTTGGGCCTTGTCATCCATGATCCGCCTGCCGGGTCACCAATATTTTACCAAGTGTAACCCGCCAAGTAGAATGCCAAGTCCGGCCGGGTTATAATTCCGGCCGGTTCATACCGCGGGGTAATATCCCCGACATTAGCCCCCAAGTTTAGCTTGGATGTGTCCATGGTAAACTTTATGCTGCAAAATAAACACAAGAACAAATTGATAGGTTGTGCTCCGGGTTATGAATTCTTGTAAACCGGCACCTGATCATCTTTAAGTCCTTATCCTTCCTTCTTCTAGAAAATCTGGGTCAACAGACCAGCTTCATAATCAACTTGCTTGCATAAGAAATATTGTAAATAAAGAATCAATTTGAATCGGCCTTCAATGCTCTGACTTAACAAAAAATATTGATCTTCAAATATTCCATGGATACCCAACCGGTTTGGAGATGTAGAACTTGCCGGTTTATGATTGCCAAAATTGCCGGGTCACACAATTAATCTGATTGCCAGAACTGAAAATTTGAAGATGTTCTTCCTTTATATGCATATTACCTATAGCCCCCAAGTGCCGGGTCATTATGTAATAATGAGCAGGGACTTTGTATATACTTCATAGCCTTGTATAATCTTGAAGAAATCCGGATTGTTCATCCCAATCACTATGAAACTGAATATTCCATATCACGTAGCCCCCAAGTGCCGGGTCATTATGCAATAATGAGCAGGGACTTTGAAAATATGATCATGTAAACTTGAATAGCAACATATAGCCCCCAAGTG
>LR738714.1:154783654-154825719 GCA_902687465.1 Secale cereale | reverse complement strand
GTATCAGAAGCGGCTCGGACAGTTAAACCGGTTGTGGGGTTGTAAACCGGCCGAGTTAGCAAGTTGTCCTCCATGTTTTAAACCGGGGCGGATACGTGAACCGGCCGTAGTTGTAATTGGCGCTTAAATCCGTGGAATAACGACGATCACTTGTGTGGAACAATGTTTGGCGCGCCTCCACCTCCGTGGTATAATATCGCGTTTGTAATGAATGATTTTTCTGCATGCAAAATACAGCAGGACGAGGTATTTTTGCTCGGATGATTTAATATGTATTAAAAATAAATAGGAAAGATATCACCTGATCCGCCCGGACAATCCGATGTGTTGAACGTGGTATCTGTAAACCGGTGAGACGCGTATCTGTTGGGCCGGTTTACGAGGACGGGTACGGCACTGGCGTGTTTGATGTAGACCGGACCGTAAAAACGGCGGCGTGCGCTCGTCCACTGGTGAGGGAGCCGATCGTGGCGTTGGAGACCAGCGCGTGCGGTCGCGGACTGACGAGCCGGCCGGTGTATCGATGTAAACCGGACCGCGACACGTATGTTTATGAAGCCGCGATATATCCTGGCGGTGATCCGGCTGCCGCTTTTAATGATCGTCCTGTGTAAAAAATATTACATGCGAGAGTAATTGTTGTCGGATGAATTAATATGCGCTGATAAAATACATAGGAAAAATAACACCTGGTATTTTTGCCGGATAAATAAGGATGCTGGTGTGGGATGAATTTCTGTCGCCTGACATGGTACAGATGCTTGCACGGTCCCAGTGTCAACGTACGTTGGACTGCAAATTGTCGGGTCCTTCACGCATTCCTTGGATACCGTCGTGTAGAAACGGCGTCTGGCCACAACAAGCCTAGCACCGCCCCTGTGTCATAGTGATGGAGTAATTGATTCATCACTTTGACTAGTCTTGTTTTTCACGTGATGGATGATGGTCCTTCTTGAGGATTGTGCCTTCATAATTCCACTTCAATTAGCACTAGTAACCAGTCTTTGAAAAGTACTTGCTATGGAAATACGGAACAGTGGGTTGGAGACGTTCCTGCACATCTCAGCCACGAAAGTAGCAAGCACTCGAAGTGAGGCCGAGGCGGAGACCGACTCCTCGGGTAACTACGGCCATGAACACCGGAAATAGCAGCAGCAATTTTCAGCCAGCACATGGTCCAGAAATACGAGATCTACTCGGCAGCGGCTCAAGGCCGGTCAACGCAACATCATATGACTGTGGCTCTCCGGCGGCGGCTCAATGCGGGGAGGCTCTCCGGCGGCCGCTCGGAGTGGAAGGCGAAAACGCTAGCGAGTCGTGGCGTGGCGGCTCTGTTCAAGGTAAGGCCGGTGTTGCGACGATGGCAACAGCAGGAGCAACGAAACGAGCAGGTGGCTCGCAGGCAGACTCCACGGCTTGGCGGAGGAGGGCGGTTTTGAGGCCGGGACTGCGGCGATTCCGACGCGCTTGCAGCAGGTCTGTGGCCGGTGGCAGAGGCTGGCCGGCCCGAGGAGCGGCGGTGTAGGTGAGGCCACGGAAGAGCAGGTCGCGAAGGCGGCAGGGTGAGGCATGGTGAGAGCTCGGACGCGGAGGGCGGCAACGGCTCAGGGCTGGCCACAGCGGAGGCGCGGCGAGGCCACTTGGAGGCAACGACAGTGTCCCGCAGCTCGGCAAGCGGACGGGTTGACGACGAACCACGGTTTGGAGGCCAGGCCCGGTAATGAAGACGCGCAGGCGATGTATGGGTGCGGCTGTGGCCGAGTATGAGTCCTCGTTACTCCGAGTCGTAGTAGCTTTGACTAAGTCAGCTGCTCCTTCCTCTTGGCCTTGTTTCTTTTTCTTGACTGTCGTGGTTTTCCTCGTGTGCACGTAGCAACCGTAGATGAAAAAATCTTATCTTCTTATCCTAGATGACCTTACAAGCCAGCGTACTAATTGGAGTAGTACGTGGTGTTTACCATGGATTCCTTCCTACGTATAGTGGTGCTTGTGGATTGATTTGTAGGCTTCGGTCCCCACGCCTCGGAATAGTAGTGTCAGATTGGATTTGATCCTTCGGTCAACAAACAGCTGATGTAGACGTCAAAAGGCAGCCGCAATCGGACTCGACCGTAGCAATTGTGGCGGCAGTTTCGATGGAATATTGCAATATGGTATGTTGGATCCGACGGAAACCCTTGTGAGTATCGACCACGACGAACTCTACGTGACCTGTGTTGTCACCCGAGCTTTTTCCAACTTTTAAGCGACAAACTTTCGGAGTTGATGTAGATCCTCTACATCGTCCTTTGTCATCCCGCCGTTTGCAAGATTCTTGATCCCTGGAAGAGATCCCTCCAAGAACTCAACACCACTGTGCGCAGGCCCCACGGTGGGCGCCAACTGTCGTGGAATTAACACGGCAGATGTCCGGTTCAACGGACTTAGTGTTGAGGCGCGCATCTATGTGGTAGCTTGAAGGGGTTGAGCGGAATCGAGAGACGCGACGCAAGACACGGATTTAGACAGCTTCGGGCCCCGGGAAACATCATCCGGTAATAACCCTACGTGCTGTTTGAGGCTAGATCTCATTATGGCCCTCATGGTCTTGCCGGTAAACCGGCTCTTTATGTCTAACCCTAAAACTTGTCTACTTGTGGTTTGTCTAAAGCTTGTCCTCTTTGGGGAGCCCTTCCCCTCCTTATATATGTTGAAGGGGAGGCTTTACATGACTAGTCCTAGTAGGACTAGGATTGATCTATTACAAGGAGTCCTAGTCTTGCTTCCTTTCTGGAGAATATTCCTTGCGCTTTATTATTAAACCGGCCCACAATTAATATGAACCGGCCTTCTGGGCCTTGGGCCTTGTCATCCATGATCCGCCTGCCGGGTCACCAATATTTTACCAAGTGTAACCCGCCAAGTAGAATGCCAAGTCCGGCCGGGTTATAATTCCGGCCGGTTCATACCGCGGGGTAATATCCCCGACAATGCCTTTTACTCTTGTGGTCCGTCAAGCCATTCTATTTCAGAATGACTAGCAGAAACAAACTCCAGTTCCTCGTCCATCTCTAGGATTGGGTCAAAGCTGTTGTATACCGCAGATCAAAATGCCAATCCAGCTTTTGTTCTGTTCTACCATGGTGTGTTACCTCTTTATGTCAGGAATATCATGAGAATTGCACCAACTCTTATGAATTCTTGTTGCAGTGATACTTCTCGCCATCGTTATTCATTCCTTTATCCCATGTTGTCGCAAACGGTATGCCGACAAATGAATTATGATGTGTGAAATCAATACTCCTAGCAACCGTGTTTCTTGGTAGTTAAAGGACAATAATTTCATTCTTAGAGGGTTGGTTATTGAATCAACATTCTAAGATAGATTGTGCTACCTAGTCCATTTTCCTAGTGAACTCTTCGATCAATGAGTTTGGATTATGTTAATTTCTTGCTCTTTCGATCATATCGTCTTGCCCTGAAAAGCAAGATTGTTCTCGAGCTTAGTAACATATCGGTGGTTCGTGATTTTCCGAATATCTTCCTGGAAGTATCACCAGGTCGTCCCCTAACTGCTATGTTGAGTTCGTGATCAGGTTGGTTTCTTGTAAACCACCCCTTATCCAAGAATCCGTGTTGGATACTATCAGATTCAGGGCTCCGCAAAACCCGTTAAGTTCGAATACATGGGCGTGAATGAAGATCTCTCCCACTCACGTCTACCTAGTACCTCGCTCTCGTCTCGGTCGAAGGATTCAAGCAAACAACGAACAAGCACACGATAGTTTATCCAGGTTCGGGCCACCATGTGGTGTAAGACCCTACTTCCTGCTTTGGTGGATTGGCTCCAGGCGAGCTATAATATGAACTGGTACAAGGGTTCCTGGGCTCAGGAGGCGAGCTTAGGAGGGTCAGGAGGCTAGTGTTCTTGCTCCTTGTGCGGTGGTCAAGTGTGTGAGTCGATGACTCCGTTCGTCTCCCTTTGGAGTGGGGGTTCTAGCTACTTATATAGGCGGCCACGGTCCTCTTCCCCCGAAATTTTTAGGCAGGAAGGGATTCCACAACGGCCATTTTTGAGCGGGAACACAAGGATGTTCCTACCCTGACAAGAGCAGTCTTCGCCTGCAAAAGGATCAGGCAGTGACACGGTGGTGGGCTCGACGATGACATCCTCCCTATCATCCTTGCGGTCTTTGGTCTTGTTGCACCAAAGAGGAAACCTTTGCCTCGCTCCTTGGGAACCAACAGCTGCACTGTCCCCTTTGCACCGAAATGGCAACTGCGCCACTGGTGGACACTGGCACTCGCTGGCGCGGTGCGTCACTGCTGACATCACTGCCTCCTCCTGAGGCAGGCTTGGCCTTGGGTTATCCGCCCCTTCGGAGAACCTTGTCGAGGCTGCTCCTGAGGAAGTCTTGACGTCGTTCTCCTCGCGAGGCTTGGCGTCCTCGCGAAGTTCTTGGGCAACTTCTTGATCAACTGGGTCGTACCAAGCCGTGGCAAGAGCGCATCGCGGCCAGTAGACAGGCAAGTCTGGGTACCCTGCTTCCCAGTACGCCTACAGTAGCCCCCGGGCCCAAGGCTCGTGCGGAGTTGGCTTCGGGGCGAAGCCTTAGTCGAGGACCAAGCGCCGTGGGCCCTAAAAGGCTGCTAGCCAGGCCGGCGCACGATTGTGGGCTGGGACGTGGTGGCTCCGCTTCCCACGCAGCCTTGGTGATCGTGCGACTTGACAACTCCTTGGCGCGGGTGATGAGGGAGTAATGGCTGTGACACCATTGGTTGGCGGTTGGGCTCCCCCGCCCTATAAATGGGGTTTGGGAGGAGCCCCCAGGCCATTTCGAAGCCAATGCCGCCTCCTCCTTGCTTGTCCTTCGTTCTCCCTCCCGTCGCAAGACCTTCATGGCGCCACCAAGGAAGCCATCCGCTGCGGAGAAGGGGAAGACCCCGAAGAATCCAGTCCCACTACCGCTGAAGAGGGGTCGCGGTCATCCCCGCAAGCATGCCGCTGCGCCCGCAGCGTCTTCTCGGGGAGGCGGGTGCGGCCCTTTGAGCTTTGCCGCGGCCGCCGGGTCAACGGCACGGGGCGTCCTCCCGTGGCGAAGGTGGTCGCGGCCGCGGAGGAAGAGGGGGCGCGCAAAGGTGCCTGCTGGTCGCGCGCCCTCCGCGCCCACAGTTCCATTCCTTTGATGTCTCGTCAGAGTTCATGGTGTGGGCGGAGAAGCCCGGTGGCCCATGGCTCAGGCTTCCCCACTCATTTGGCAACGTTCTCCCGACCGGAGGCCTTGGAGGCATATGGCTGCAGGCCGACGGTTGCTGCAGCGGTGCATCCTGGGTGGAGATCGTGGTGGCTCCCTCGGGCGATGTGTTCTTGGAGCGTGGTCGGCAGTCATTTGCCCGCGTGCGCCGGCTGCAGGGGTGATGTGCGCTCCACTTCAGGTACGATAGTATCTCCATGCTATTCGTCAGAGTCTTCTCAGAGGAAGGGAGGCGCCTTGGGTGCGGTCTCGAGGCTGACGACGAGGAGGGCGAAGACGTCCAGAGGAGCGGTTCCTCCTCCGGAGACGGCCTCAGTCCTAGGGGGCGTCGTGGGGCCTCCCTCTGTGGCAGCAGCAGCTCCTCCAGCAGTGGCGGCCGCGACAAACCACCGCACTGCCGAGCTCGGTACGGCGTGGGGAGGGGATCGCCGCGCCGCTGCGGCTCGGTGAAGCCGGAGGATTCCAACTAAGCGGGAGCGGTTTCTGCTTCTTCTCCTTTCTTTTCCTTCATGTATTTTCTGCATCAAAGTTTCAAGTTGCCTTGAGAAGGCGTGTAATGGGTTGCGATGTATGTAAGAAGCGAGAACTCGCCGTCATGCATTTGTTGTTTGAATGAAGTCACTTAGCATTTATGCGTCCTGCCGTGCTGAGGCGGAGTCCTCCTGACTCTAGCGTCATGAACCCCTTCGGGTCATGAGCAGGTGGCCGGGTCCGGAGGCTCGTACAGCCCCCGAGCGGGGGTCAATCATTGAGATCTGTGAGAGTGCCGAGCGCGGGTTAGATCACCAAAGCCTGAGCGGCTCGGTAGATAGGTTGCGGGGACTGAGCAGCCCGGCGCCAGAGCCTGAGCAAGCTTGGGCGGCGAGGTCACGGGGCCACGACGGGCGAGGGCCGGTGACCGACCGTGCCCCAGCCCCCACGCGCGAGGCACGTGAAGGAGAGCGAGTGGCATAGTTGAACTTAAAGCTGACGAGGAAGATCCAAACACAAGAACTCTCAACGATACGCAAGAAGTGCGGGAAACACGAGAACTTCATAGCATGGTTTAAAGGAAGGGCTGATAGCCAAGGAAGTAGAAAAGGCTGACAGCCAAACACCAAGCAAAAAGGAAAAAAAGTCGCGTCCGACCCCTACACTACGTCTTCTTCCCAGCGCGGAGCTAAGGACTGCCACTGGGGTTTGGGTGCGAGCCCCGTCTGAGGGCCCGTTGGCAACGCATAGGAGACTCTGAGGCATGTACAACCCCAACTCATTATTACGTGAGAGTGTCACGGGCAGGGACCTTCACGGGCACGGAGCCTTGATTATGGATAGAACCTCCTGAGGTGTTCGATGTTCCATGAATTCTGGATAGGTATCCCATCCTGCGTCTCCAGGCGCACAGCACCAGGCCTAGAGACACGGGCGATTCTGAACGGGCCCTCCCACATGGGCGAGAGCTTGTGTAGCCCCTCACGGGAGAGCACCCGCCTCAGGACCAAGTCACCGACTTCAAGTGTTCTTGCCCGGACACTGTGGCAGTGGTACCGCCGCAGCGCCTGCTGGTAACGCGCCGCCCTGAGGGCAGCCCAGTGGCGGCCCTCCTCATCGAGCACGAGGTCCATCCGCCAGGCGGCGTCCTGGCATTCCTCATTGAAGGCCAAGACCCGTGGGGAGCGATGCTTGACCTCGTGAGGGAGGACCGCCGCCTCCCCATAAACGAGAAAGAAGGGAGTCTCCCCCATAGGTTTGGTGGCGGTGGTTCGGATTGACCACAGCACGGACTGAAGTTCGTCGATCCTGCCCCTGCCGCAAGCCTCGAGCTTCTTCTTGAAGATGCGCGTCTTGAGACCACGCAAGACTTCCGCGTTGGCACGCTCGGCCTGGTCGTTGCTCCTGGGGTGGGCCACCGAAGCGTAGTAGATCTGTGTTCCAAGGTTAGCACAATATGACCTGAAGAGATTGCTTGTGAACTGCAAACCGTTATATGTGATGACGCGGTTGGGGACCCCGAATCGCCTCACGAGGCCCTGGATGGACTTGATAACTGACCCGGCTGGGATTGCGCGAACAGGCTCCACTTCCGCCCACTTGGTGAATTTGTTTATGGCGACGTACAGGAAGCGGTAGCCCCCTGCGGTCCGAGGGAAAGGACCTAGGATATCCAATCCCCAGACCGCAAAGGGCCAGGAGAGCGGAATCGTCTGGAGGCCTTGCACCGGCTGGTGGATCTGCTTGGCGTGAAACTGGCACGCCTCGCAGGCTCGCACGAGCTCCGTGGCATCGTTGAGCGCCGTGAGCCAATAGAAGCCGCTGCGGAAGGCCTTGCCCACGAGGGTGCGGGACGATGAGTGATGACCACAGTCCCCACCGTGGATATCAGCTAGCAGCTCGCGCCCTTGCTTTCTTGAGATGCACCTTAGTGAGACATCGTTGGTGCGCCTCCTGTAGAGTTCACCGTCTTGGATGCGGTAAGCTGAGGCCTGTCGCACCACGCGCTCTGCGTCTTCTTCTTTGTCTGGTAGGGCACCGTGTTGTAGGTACATCTTGAGTTCTTGGGTCCAGCACCCCTCCTCGGGCTCCGCAGCGAGCAACAGGAGGGCTCTGGACGGTGGGCCGCAGGGTGGGGCACCGTCCGGGGGCGTCATCGGTAGCCCCAGCCAAGGGGAGGCCGGCTCAGGTACTGATGGTGCTGCTGACAGCTTGAGTAGTCGCTCCTCGAAGACGCCTGGCCTTTGGGGCTCCCTCCTAGAGGCTCGCTTGGCGATGTCGTCCGCTTCTTTGTTGGTTCCTCTCGGCACGTGCTCACTTCCAGCCCTTGGAACCGCTTCTCCATCCTGCGCACTTCCTCCAGGTATGCCCCCATGTGCTCATCCTTGGGCTTGTACTTCTTGTTGGAGAAGTCAACGAGGAGTTGTGAATCGCCCCTGATGGTGCGGCGCTTGACCCCCAGCGCATCGGCGGCCTTGAGCCCGGCCATCAGGCCCTCGTACTCGGCAATGTTGTTCGAGACCTTATCGCCCTGCTGGAAGTAGAGCTGCACAGCGTAGTGCAACTTATCCTACGTGCGAGATACCAGCACGGCGCCAGCCCCCGCGCCGAGGCGTGAGAAGGCGCCCTCAAAGTACACTAGCCATCCGTCTGGGGCTTCATCGCCGGGGGCCAGCGAACGGTCTTTGTTGACCCCCCGCTCGGGCGTGTCAGTCCATTCCGCCACGAAGTCTGCCAGAGCTTCTTCCTCGATCACCCGTGTGGTGCTGAATTCTAGGTGGAACGCTTGAAGCTCGATGTTCCACTCAGCGGCCCTCCCGACGACATTCGGGCCCTGTAGCACCTTCTCGAGGGGATACGACGAGACGACCTTGATGGGGTGGCCTTGGAAGTAGTGGCGCAGCTTCTTGGAGGCGACGAGGATTGCCAGAAGCAGCTTCTGGGGCATCGGGTAGCACGAACGTGCGTCGCGTAGTACTATGCTGATGAAGTATACTGGGTGCTCCACGAGGGTCGGCGCAGTAGGGTCTGCTGACGGCTCAGCAGCCTCAGGAGCCTCTTGCTGAGCGGCGAGGCCGTCGGTGACCGTGGTTGAGTCCGCCTCTGGGGCCGTGTCAGGGGGCGACGCCGGCCCTGAGGGTGCCGAGCCGCCCGGTGGCCTTGGGATCCGGAGCCTTTCCTCGCACTCCACGACCAGTGCTGTGCTAGCGGAATGAGGCGTTGCGGCGAGGTAGAGCGTCATGGGCTCCAGAGGTCATGGTG
Source organism: Secale cereale (assembly GCA_902687465.1). NCBI lineage: Eukaryota > Viridiplantae > Streptophyta > Magnoliopsida > Poales > Poaceae > Secale > Secale cereale. The sequence continues at coordinate 154,816,753 of LR738714.1, read as the reverse complement.
CCACCATGACCGGCGAGCTGGTGAGGTACTTCTTGAGGTCTTGGAAAGCGGCATCGGCTTTCGGAGTCCACTCAAAGGGCCCCTTCTTCTTCATGAGCTTGAAGAACGGGAGGGCGCGTTCTCCGAGCTTAGAGATGAAGCGCCCCAGGGATGTCACACACCCGGCGAGCTTATGCATTTCCTTCAGGTTTGTGGGCGGCCTCATCTTCTTGATGGCCTTGATCTTCTCCGGGTTGGCCTCAATGCCTTGGTGCGAAACTAGGAACCCCAGCAACTTGCCGGAGGGTACGCCGAACACGCACTTCTCCGGGTTGAGGCACAGCTTCACCTTGCGCAAGTTGGCGAATGTTTCTTCTAAGTCCTGGATGAGGGTCGTGGCCTCTTTGGTCTTTACCACTATGTCGTCGACGTAGGCCTCTGCATTCCTCCCGAGTTGAGGGCTGAGGGTGATGTGCATTAGGCGTTGGAAGGTAGCGCCCGCGTTCCTCAGCGCAAAGGGCATACAGGTGTAGCAGTAGACCCCGCATGGGGTCATGAACGCCGTCTTCTCCACGTCTTCCACCGCCATCTTGATTTGGTGGTAGCCCGAGAATGCGTCAAGGAAGCAGAGCAGGTCGCACTCAGCCATCGAATCCACAATTCGGTCAATGCGCGGAAGAAGGAAGGGGTCCTGAGGGCAGAACTTGTTGAGGCTCGTGAAGTCAACGCACATGCGTTCTTTGCCTCCTTTCTTCGGGACAATGATGGGGTTGGCCAGCCACTCCGGGTGCCGTACCTCCCGTATGACACCAGCCTCTTCCAGCTTCCTAACCTCCTGGACAAAGAAGGCCTGCTTCTCCGAGGCTTGTGTACGCGCCTTCTGCTTGATGGGGCGCACATTGGGGCTAAGGATGGCAATGGGTCGGGTTTGGATCGGGTTGAATAATGCCAAATCCATATCCATATCCATGAAGGCAGTCTCTGTCCGCCCATGAAAAAACCCATGGGCGAAAAATTGTGTCCATGTCCAAACCCGATGGATATCCATATCCATTGGATATCCATGTGGTTCTCTTAAGACATATACATAGGACACAACACAACATGCATATAAGATGTTGCACCCATGCATCAATGCGCATGTGAAAAAGCAGAGACGGAGGGGTCGAGGGGGTACTTACTTGTGTTGTCATTGGCCGGTGGTGCTGGCTATTGAAGTGCTCCACCATACATGGAGATAGCGGCTGATAGTGTCGACCATCTCTTGGTATGCAGGAGAAGTAAGAAGAGGAGACGGGAATGATACTTAATGATGAGCTATTTAACAATGACACATAAGATCAGAAGGGGGCTGAAGTAATACTAAGGCGGGGATTGAATGTCAACTAATAAAAGTTACGATGTGGATTGTGCAATTTGCTTTGAATATTTTAGATTATAATGGGTGAAATTATAGTAGGACATGTGACTATGGGGTAGGGATTGAAGAATATTGCCATTAAGTAGTACTATTAGGTCGGGTTTGGATATATCCATGGGTACAAGATTATGTCCATGCCCTACCCACGAGTAATCGGGTCGGGTTTGGGCGCCGCCCATGGGCGCAAAAGCATATCCAAACCCTGTCCATACGGGTCGGATATCCATGGATATCCATGTCCATGGGTAAAATTGCCATCCTTAATTGGGGCACACCGTGAGGTGATGCTCAATGACATGCCTTGGCACCCCGACCAAATCTGCGGCCTTCCAGGCGAACACGTCCTTGTTGACTCTGAGGAAGCTGATCAGCGCCGCCTCTTGCTCTGGATCCATGCCTGTGCCGATGGTGAAGGTGGCTCCTGAGCCTTCTTCGTCGGCAGGCACTTGCTTCGTCACGGCGGGGTCCTGAGAAAAGAGTTGCTTCTTCTTGGCAAGCACGGCCTCCGGAGGCTCCGGAGCCCCCTTCGCCCTTGGGTGAGCTGCGGCAGCGGCGGCCTTGTACGCGCGCCCAAGGACCTGAAGGGCAGCCTTGGGGTCCCCTTTGACGGTGATGACGCCGCTGCTCCCGGGCATCTTGATGGTGTTGTAGCCCGGGTGAGTTGCTTCCATGAGCTTTGCCAGGGCTGGGAAACCAAGGACGGCATTGTACGGTAGGCGGATGGGCGCGACATCAAAATCGATGAGCTCAGTCCGGTAGTTAGCCGGTGTACTGAAGGTGACCGGGAGGCGGATCTGGCCGAGCGGGACGGCCGAGCCCGCGACCTCCGAGAAGGGCCTGGTGGGAAGGAGCTGCCTATAGGACAAAGGCAGGTGACCGAAGGCTTCGGGTGAAAGGATGTTAAGGCCGGCGCCGCCGTCGATGAGGGTTCTTGTCACGGCCACCCCGCAGATGGTAGGCGTGCATACCGTGGGGAGAGCGCCGGTGCCGGCTGCTTCGGAGGTGAGGTCGCCGGGGCCAAAGGTGATGGTGGGCCTCGGCCCGTTCTGCGTCCGCAAGGCCTCTTGCGGCTGGGCGGCAGCTCCAACCTGCCGAAAGTGCAACTTGGTGTGCCGAGCAGACGCTGGTGCTTGGGACCCACCAAGGATGCAGGCGACCCCGCGGCAAGGCCGCTCCCCGCAACTAACGCCCCACAGCTTGCAGTTGCGGGCCGTCCGCGTGGTGCGGGTCTCGGTGGGCGGCCGGTACTGGGCCCGCCGCCACCTCACCATGAGCGCGACCGGTGAGGCCACGGGAAGCGGGAGTGGTGGTGCAGGTCGTCCTCCAGTGGCCTGGCCGATAGAAGCATCGTAGAGGAAGGAGGAGGGGCGCACGTGGTCCATTGATGTTGCTCGGTCGGCGGGGAAGAAGTCAGCCCCCGCACGGCTGTGGCTGGTCGCAGCCATCGTAGAGGCGCCGAACCGGAGAGGGGAAGCGAGGTCGTCGGAGAGGCGAGATTTCGACACGCCCCCTACCTGGCGCGCCAAATGTCGGATTCAGGGCTCCGCAAAACCCATTAAGTTCGAACACAGGGGCGTGAACGAAGATCTCTCCCACTCACGTCTACCTAGCGCCTCGCTCTCATCTCGGTGGAAGGATTCAAGCAAACAATGAACAAGCACACAAGAGTTTATCCAGGTTCGGGCCACCGTGTGGTGTAAGACCCAACTTCCTCCTTTGGTGGATTGGCTCCAGGCGAGCTAGAATATGAACTGGTACAAGGGTTCCTGGGCTCAGGAGGCGAGCTCAGGAGGGTCGGGAGGCTAGTGTTCTTGCTCCTTGTGCGGTGGTCAAGTGTGTGAGTCGATGATTCCGTTCATCTCCCTTTGCACTGGGGGTTCAAGCTACTTATATAGGCGGGAAGGGATTCCACAACGGCCATTTTTGAGCGGGAACACAAGGACACTCCTACCCTGCCAAAAGCAGTCTTCGCCTGCAAAAGAATCAGGCGGTGACACGGTGGTGGGCTCGACGGTGACATCCTCCCTATCATCCTTGCGGTCTTCGGTCTTGTTGCACCAAGGATGAAACATTTGCCCCTTTCCTTGGGAACCAACGGCTGCGCTGTCCCCTTTGCACCGAAATGGCAACTGCGCCGCTGGCGGACGATGGCGCGGTGCGTCACTGCTGACATCACTGCCTCCTCCTGAGGCAGGCATGGCCTTGGGTTCTCCGCCCCTCCGAAGCACCTTGTCGAGGCTGCTCTTGAGGAGGTCTTGACGTCGTTCTCCTCGAGAGGCTTGGCCTCCTCGCGAGGGTCTTGGGCAACTGCTTGATCAACTGGGCCGTACCAGGCCGTGGCAAGAGCGCGTCGCGGCCCGCAGACAGGCAAGTCTGGGTACCCTGGTTCCCAGTACGCCGACAGATACCCTTGAGCTAGTTGTTAAGCTAAACAACAACTTGGAGAGTTGGAAGATAAAAGCTTTGCCTAATTTAGTTCATCCTAAAGGTAGATCGTGTGTGTGTTGAAGCAAGATGATATCTTTATCAACTGACCTTCGTGATTAGTTGTTGGATCTACCGTCTTGACAAAACATTGATTTGAGTGTGGGCTATCATCAAATCAAATCTGAACCAACGATGTGCATAATGTTGTCTTACTCGTGGTTGTTTCCTCGAGCATACGTGATTATATCTTTTGGGTCTGACCAACACTATCACCTGGTTCACATAATTGTGGAATTCCATTTTATGGAAACCTGAATGAATTGTTGTTGAGCCCATTGACAACATCTTCGTCTTGTACATGATTCATGTTGAACATTAAAGCTAGCATTGGAAACTTTTGTAAGCATAATCTTTGTGTTAGCTCATGAAGTAGATGTTTTGATGTAAGAAGTGACTGCCCCTAATTCATGTGCAATCGATGTAAGTTGATGCCGTGAATTCAAGAAAGATTGTTTTGTTTCCTCTGGAATCATCCCAAGTCAGTCACGCATGTGTGAAGTATTCTATGGTTTGATAGGCTCGCTACCTCCATTCCATATGTATTCCCTAGCACCCAAGCCACTGATTGACTTGCTCAAGGATAAGAAGTTCATCAATAGGTGCACAAGGACTTTGATATCCTCGATGATGGTTCCTTACCAGAACTCAGTTGTGTTTTCTTGTAAGACTTTTACATGGTCATGTTTGTCTTGGACATCGTGTTCACATGTGTGTAGCAGAACCAGCTCATGTTTTGGAGCTTGCTATCATAGTTCATCTCCCGAGAATCTCGCAACATCATCTCATCGATTTGTGTTGCAAACTTTCTTTTTCAGACGTGGCGTCTGAAGTATCCTGCTACTAACCAGATCTGAATCTCAGGCAGATATGATGGTTGGAACATTCCAACATTTGCATTTTGTTCCCAGCTTGCACCAACATGGTGCCAATTTTCCATAGGCTGCCCTTCTCAGCAACTGTTGTTCAGGATCATCTTCAGAAGTTGTCCTACCATGGGTCCCATCCATTTCCGATGATAAGCAAAAATCGACCTTTGCGTTGTCTTCAACACGGTAGTCCACATCATCCATTCTTGTCTGAGTATGCCATTCTTTGGAACTCCTTCAAACGATCGTTTGTGTTTGCCTTCGGCTAGTATAAAGAGTTTCAATGATCTCTGTATCAAAAGTAATTCTTTTTGCCACTTAAGAGAATAGTTCTATGAGTCACCTTCTCTAAGGTTTTCCGTTATGGCTTAAAACACAATTACCTTTTCTCGCTACCTTGAGACCGTCCACCATCTTCCTAAGCATGGAATTGTTGCCTACCAAATCGAACTTTCATCATCTGCTACTATCCATCCCTTTTGAGGTATGTTTTGTGTCCCAGCTCAAGAGATGTTCCCACATCCCATTCTGTGAGTTGATCGTCAGTTGCTCGATCCTTGAGAAGATTGATTCTTCTGGAGTTTCCCTTTCTTTTCGTTGTCATGTTGGATGAAGTTCTCAGAACAAGATGTCGAGACAAAGATGATGATCGAATCAATGTTCTAATGAAGTGCAATTGGATCATGAAGATTGTGATAGATTTGTGTCCCCTCTGTCCTCTTACCTCACGTCTTGAATCTCGGGACGAGATTCTTGTTTAGTGGGGGTGAGTTGTCACAGCCCTAGCTCCAGCCTTGTTTGTGGACTAGTCTTGGTTGTTTCATTATGTTTAATTTTTGCCTAAACTTGAAATGGGGATGTTCAAACCAATGTTCAAGAAATCATTAACTCGTAGCTGCTCGGTCGGTTTAGGAGTAGCGATTAATCGGTGAATCAACCTATTTACTGGACTAATCTATTGGCCATTAATCGGTAGATTGAATAGGAACTTGCCAACATATCTCTAGATATTTATGTATTATACCATACTATCATGCTCCCAGCTATGTATTATACTAAAACATGATGCCATACACATAAGAAAACCATAGAGAGGAGATAAAATTATTAAACCTAGCTATTAAGGAGCGGCATGGGGCGGAAGGGGTTACGGGCCAAAACTTTGGGCTTTGTTTGCCCACCCGTTAATGGGCTTGTCAATTGATTAATCCATCTAACTGGCCAATTAATCGGCCTAACAAGTCAACGTGGAGAATATGTGCTATTCGATTCAGCCATGCCATGAGTAGCAATTAACTGGCCCGTTAACTGATTAATCAGATGAATTCTTGAACAATGGTTCAAACCCTAGCACCAAATGGAATCCAACTATGATCAAAATGAAATATTCTCAATGAACCCAAAATGCCCTTCGGAAATGTTCATGATTTATGGAAAAAAGGTGAGAACCTTAACCATAGATGATACACATTTTTTCAGGACATTTTTGGTCTTTGAATTAAATCATATAGTATTTGTTCTTGACATTTAAATGCTATAAATAATTTAAAATATCCAAATAATCTTGCAATTAAATGAGGGCTGTTGGGAATAATCCAAATAGTGCCCACAGATATTTTTAGGTTTTTTGAAAATGCTCTGGCATTTTTAATAAAGCCAAAACAATTGCAAAAAATAGAAAACGGAAAAAATAGAAAAGAACACAAAGAGAGGGAGTACCTGTAACCTACATGGCCCAGGAGAGAAGCCAGCCCACCAGGCCCATGTGCCAGTCATCACTTACCTCCCGCCAGGAGGACAGCGCGCGTGGCGGCCGCCCACGAGCACGCGCCTCGCCAGCTCCTGCTTGCCGCCGAGGGCCTGGACGCCTCCACGAGTGCCACACCACCTCCCTGACTCCCAACTCACTCTCCCTCGTCCCCATCCCCTACCCTAGCTCCCCCCTCTCCTACACTGAACGCGGCCGTCGCCACCGACTCCATTCGCCGTAGCCACCGTGCTCCTAACGCCCACCCGAAGTGCCCAGGAGCTCCGCCTCGACCACCTCTTCCTCCTCGCTGATCAATGCACCGTGGGAGCCCCTGTAATGCCGCCATCGCCATTGTCTTCAACCTCCAGCCCTAGAGATTGCCACCGTTTGTGCCTCCCCGAGCCCGCTGATCTTCTCTGTGTGACCGTTGTAAGCTCCTGCCCCTAACTCCCCTCTTCCCCTCATTTATTGCGCCGTGTAGCCGCCATTTTCACCGGAGCCGACAGATGCTCACCGCCGGACATTTCGCCGCCGCTGTTTTAGCCACTGCCGCTCGCGTCCGAGCATCCCATCGTGCTCAGCACGTCTCCAAAAGCACGTAGAAACCAACACCTCTCCCTCCCATGCACCGCAGTGCCGATTCCGTCATTGCCCAAACTCCGGCCGCCGCCGAGGTCGACAGCGCGCTCAACTCCGGCCACCCCAGCACCTCGCGCTTCCACCACTCGATGCGCCGCATCGCACTGGTTCCGCAGAGTCGCTCCGCCGCTCAAATGGTCGTTGGAGGAGCATTTTGGACGCCCTCCGCCGTGTTTGACCCCGCCAGCGGCTAAACGCCAGTGGGTTTGACCCCATTTGACCACGACTGGACCCCCCTGTGTCCATACATGTTGGGCCGACCTCTGACTGAATTAGTTCAGGGTTATAACTAGTACTAATTATCACTATTATGGTTTAAACACCCCGCTAACTAAACCTAGTGTCACTAACATGTGGGCCCGCTCAGCTAATTAACCTAGTTTAGGTTTAAGCTTAATTAGTTTAGCCCTGTTAGACTGACACACGGACCCCACGCATCAGGTTTGACCCTGGCCGCTCTGTTGACTTATTGACATCATGATGCCATAATGCTGACGCGGTAAAGCTTTTCTGTGATTTTAAATAAATCAAAAATGATTTATTTATTTCAAAAAATAGCTATAACTTCTAAAAATCATAGAAAATAATATGTAACTCCAAATGAAATAATTTATATATGAAAAATTATCAGAAAAATATGAAGAATCTGTTTATGGCATTTTCATGCATGTTTGAACAACTTAAAGTTGCTGTATATGACAATTTGATTAAATGACATTTGAAATGCCTTACATGGAGTTTGAATTTGAATCTTGTGTTCAAATCAACTTCATTTAAATCGTTGCTAGTTGCATTAGCTCAATCAACAGCATATTGGCATGTCATGATCATGCATCATATTGTTGCATTGCATTGATTGTGTTCCTTCTTGTTTGCCGATGTTTGTTCCCACTCAGTAGACGCTATTCCGACGATGAGTTCGATGACACCGATGAAGAGTTACGCTATCTTCAGAAGTGCCAGGCAAGTAACACCCATTGAATATTCCGATAAAATCCCACTCTCTCGCTCTTGCCCTCTTTTACTTCATTAGGACAACAATGATTCAACTGCTATTTGTTGCGGTAGCTGAACCGCTTTCCTCTGCATGACCTGTCATTGCCACAGTAAATAGTTGAAACCCACTATCATGAGTAGGAGTTGTTTGAGCATGTTGTGCCTACTCATCCATGCTTGCTCGTTATGTCTGCTATTGCTTAGAGTTGTGTCAGGTCTGATTCATCGGGGATGAATTGGAATGTGGTCATCATGTCCTATTGTTGAGAGCTAAGTGTGTGAACACGATTTGGTAAAGGTAGTGATGAGAGGCCCTGTAGGAGTACATGGTGGGTTGTCTCATTGAAACCGTCCTCAGGAACTGAGTTTTATGTTTGTGATCCAAGACAGTTACTACCACACATTCGGTTCTGGGCACTCCAAGCTCTCTCGACTTATTAATTGCCTTGATCTCTGTCCAGGAGTTGCAACTAGTTTCTGGTGTTTGTACGGTATGTGTTGGAGGTCGTGCGTAGCGCTGACCCTAGGGGTGGGATATGATGCGGTAGATACACCATCGCACAGTGTACCGAGTTGCCCGTTTGGTGTCTCGGGAACCCTGCACACATCATTTGGGGCCATGAGTGAAACCTCGACCGGACTTCCTTGCGGATGGAACTCGAATAGGTGATAAACCTGGACTATAGGCTTGTGTGGTTAGTCAGGTCATGGCCGACACTCTCGCTGGGCTTCCGCTTGAAGGTTGTCAAGTACATGTCGTGTAAACGGCGATAAGTGGTGAGAGTGTTTGTGAAGAAGTACACCCCTGCAGCGTAATATCATCTATTCGAATAGTCGCGTCCGCAGTAATGGACTACTGGGTTGCCTATGCAGTTCATAGACAAGTGAAAGTGGTACTCTAAAATGCGCAAGATAAGCGTGAGTGCTATAGATGGCCTTCTCGTAGAGAGACGGGAGCAGATCCATAGTGGTGTATTGATATGGTGTATATGTGGACTCGTGTGCGCCACCTCAAAAGAGTTATCAGCAGTCTAGTACATGATAGTCACTGAGTCAAAGCTGGCTTGTGCTACTTATCGAGCTTGCGTTGTATTCCCTCGAAGAGGAAAGGGTGATGCAGCATAGTAGCGTAAGTATTTCCCTTAGTTTTTGAGAACCAAGGTATCAATCCAGTAGGAGACCACGCGCAAGTCCCTCGCACCTGCACAAACAAATAAGAACTTCGCAGCCAACGCGATAAGGGGTTGTCAATCCCTTTACGGTCACTTACGAAAGTGAGATCTGATAGAGATGATAGTTTGATATTTTTGGTATTTTTGATTATAAGAACAGAAAGTAAAAGCAGAAAAGTAAAGTAGATTGTAGATTGGTATGTTGAGAATAGACCCGGGGGCATAGTGTTCTCTAGTGGCTTCTCTCATGATAGCGATATTCTACGGCGGGTAAACAAATTACTGTCGAGCAATTGATAGAAGAGCTAATAATTATGAGACTATCTAGGCATGATCATTATATATAGGCATCACGTCCGAGACAAGTAGACCGAAACGATTCTGCATCTACTACTATTACTCCACACATCGACCGTTATCCAGCATGCATCTAGTGTATTGAGTTCATAAGAACAGAGTAACGCCTTAAGCAAGATGACATGATGTAGAGGGATAAACTCAAACTTAGTGATATAAACCCCATCTCTTTATCCTCGATGGCAACAATACAATACGTGCCTTGTTGCCCCTACTGTCACTGGGAAAGGACACCGCAAGATTGAACCCAAAGCCAAGCACTTCTCCCATTGCAAGAACTATAGATCTAGTAGGCCAGACCAAACCAATAATTCGAAGAGACTTGCAAGCATATTATACTCATACATAAAGAGTTCAGAGAAGAACCAAAGATTTCTCATAGATAATCTTGATCATAAACCCACAATTCATCGGATCTCGACAAACACATCGCAAAAAGAGATTACATCGAATAGATCTCCTCGAAGACCGAGGAGAACTTTGTATTGAGATCCAAAGAGAGAGAAGAAGCCATCTAGATACTAGCTATGGACCCGAAGGTCTGTGGTAAACTACTCACAACTAATGGTGAGGCGATGATCATGATGTAGAAGCACTCCGTGGTAGATCCCCCCTCCGACGGAGCTCCGGAACAGGCCCCAAGATGGGACCTCATAGGAACAGAAGGTTACGGCGGTGGAACTAGGGTTTTCTCTGTTGTTATGATGGTTCCGGGATTCGTAGGTATATATAGGAGGAAGGAAGGCACCGGGGGCCAAACGTGGGGCCCACAAGGCAGGAGCGTGCCCTATAGGGGGGCGCCCCCCCCCCACCCTCATGGGCACCACGTATACCCTACTCTGTGGTTCTCAAGTCTCCCGTGCGTGATTTTCTCCAAAAATATCTCTCCCGAAGGTTTCATTCTGTTTGGACTCCGTTTGATATTCCTTTTCTGTAAAACCCTGAAACAGGCAAAAAACAACAATCTGGACTGGGCCTTTGGGTTAGTAGGTTAGTCCCAAAAATAATATAAAAGTGTATGACAAAGCCCATTAAACATCCAAAACATCATAAATAATAGCATGGAACAATAAAAAATTATAGATACATTGGAGATGTATCGGCTTGCTGTAGTTAAACTCCACCACCCCTTTGTTGATACTGATGCATATGTAGCTAGTTCTGATGTAAGTCTTGCTGAGTACATTTTTACTCACGTTTGCTCAATTTATGTTTTGTAGAGAGACTTCAGTCTCACTAGTGGTACCGCGTGGACTTCGACGTTTAGCTTGTTACCTCAGCTACGATCTTGTACCCTTGGGAGGGTCTTGTAGATAGTCAGGCTTCAAAGCCTTTTTCATTTCTAGTTGTCTGTACCCAGACATGTTATGCTTCCGTTGCTTGTATGCTCTGTATGTTGGGTCATGAGACCCATGTTAGTAATATCTGGCTCCTCGGAGCCTAATGCATAAATACTTTGACTGATAGAGTTTTGTTGTGATGCCATGTTGTATTTGCACATATCGAGCATATTGTGTGTATGTTATTGAAATGCTTGGTATGTGTGGGATCCGACTACCTAGTTGTTTATTCTTGGTAGCCTCTCTTATGGGGAAATGTCTCCTAGTGCTTCCACTGAGCCATGGTAGCTTGCTACTGCTCCGGAACACTTAGGCTGGCCGGCATGTGTCCTTCTTCGTTCATGTGTTTGTCCCTTCGGAGAAATGTCACGCGTTGTTCCTTTAAGTCCTTGTAGCTTGCTATGACATGGGTTCATACATTGATGACCGACACGTTCGTTGCTGGGTCATGTATGCAGGTCCCTGTAAGTTTGTGCCACCTTGGGTATACAACTAGTCATGTCGACCCGGGTTCTCTGTCATATGGATGCTAGCGACACTGTCATATACGTGAGCCAAAATGCGCAAACGGTCTCGGGACAGGTAAGATGGCACCCGTGGGGATACCGTGCGTGAGGCCGCAAAGTGATATGATGTGTTACATCCTAGACCAGTGTGACTTAGGATCGGGGTCCCGACATTCTTGCAAAATCTATCATCCCTTTGAGGCATGTCTTCGCAAAGTCTTTCCACACCACAAAAATTGACATGCTTATAAGAAAAAAAAATGTCATGACTAGTACAATCATCATTAGCATTTTGGAAAGACATTATCAAGATGAATAATATGATGCAACCTCAATTCCATTTTTTTTGTAGTTTTCTTTTACAAAACCAAACTAGTGATAAAACAAGAAACTGAAAGATTCGATTGCAAGATCTAAATATATACCTTCAAGCACTCACCTCCCCGGCAACGGCGTCAGCAAAGAGCTTGATGTCTACTATGCAACTTTATTCTTGTAGACACGTGTTGGGCCTCCAAGCGTAGAGTTTTGTAGGACAGTAGCAATTTTCCCTCAAGTGGATGAACTAAGGTTTATCAATCTGTGGGAGGTGTAGGATGAAGATGGTGTCTCTCAAACAACCCTGCATCCAAATAATAAAAAGTCTCTTGTGTCCCCAACACACCCAATACATTGGCAAATTGTATAGGTGCACTAGTTCGGCGAAGAGATGGTGAGACAAGTGTAATGTGGGTAGTAGATATTTATTTTTGTAATAGACACGATAAAAACAACAAGGTAGCAAGTAACAAAAGTGAGCACAAATGGTAGTGCGATGCTTGAAAATGAGGCCTAGGGTCCGTACTTTCGCTAGTGCAATCTCTCAACAATACTAATATAATTTGATCATATAACCATCCCTCAAAGTGCGATGAAGAATCACTCCAAAGTTCCTATCTAGCGGAGAACATAAGAAGGAATAATTTGAAGCTATTCTTTTCGATCAATCTATCAAGAGTTCATACTAAGATAACACCAAAACATATTCAGACTTATAATACTCAATCCAACACTAAGAACCTCAAAGAGTGCCCCAAGATTTCTACGAGAGAAACAAAGACAAGAACATGCATCAACCCCCTTGATACGTCCATTTTGCATCATGCTTTTATATAGATATTTGTTGCATTATGGGCTACTATTACACATTATGTCACAATACTTATGCCTTTTCTCTTTTTTTTACAAGGTTTACATGTACAACTGGAATTCTGGGCTGGAAAAGGAGCAAATATTGGAGACCTATTCTGCACAACTCAAAAAGTCCTGAAACTCCACGAAAGTAAGTTTTGGAAAATATAAATAATATCGGGCGAAGAAAGCACCAGATGGGGGCCACCCACCGTCCACGAGGGTGGGGGGCGCATCCTACCCCCCTGGGTGCGCCCCCCTTGCCTCGTGGGCCACCTGGCAGCCCCCCGATGCCCATCTTCTGGTATAATGTGTCTTCTGCCCTGGAAAAAATGATAAGGAAGCTTTCGGGACGAAGCGCCGCCGTCTCGAGGCGGAAACTTGGCGGAACCAATCTAGGGCTCCGGCGAAGCTGTTCTTCCGGGGAAACATCCCTCCGGGAGGGGGAAATCATCACTGTCGTCATCACCATCGATCCTCTCATCGGGAGGGGGTCAATCTCCATCAACATTATCACCAGCACCATCTCCTCTCAAACCCTAGTTCATCTCTTGTATCCAATCTTTGTCCCAAAACCTCAGATTGGTACCTGTGGGTTGCTAGTAGTGTTGATTACTCGTTGTAGTTCATGCTAGTTGGTTTATTCGGTGGAACATCATATGTTCAGATTCTTTATGCATATTAATACCCCTTTGATTATGAACATGAATATGATTTGTGAGTACTTATGTTTGTTCCTGAGGACATGAGAGAAGTCTTGCTATAAGTAGTCATGTGAATTTGGTATTCGTTCATTTTGATGAGATGTATGTTGTCTTTCCTCTGGTGGTGTGATGTGAACGTCGACTACATGACACTTCACCATTATTTGGGCCTAGAGGAACATATTTGGCAGTAATAAGTAGATGATGGGTTGCTAGAGTGACAGAAGCTTAAACCCTAGTTTATGCGTTGCTTCGTAAGAGGCTGATTTGGATCCACATGTTCCATGCTATGGTTAGGTTTACCTTAATACTTATTTTGTTGTTCTGGATGCTTGCAATAGAGGTTAATCATAAGTGGGATGCTTGTCCAAGGAAGGATAGCACACAAGCACTGGTCCACCCACATACCAAATTATCAAAGTAACGAACGCGAATCATATGAGCGTGAGGAAAACTAGCTTGACGATAATTCCCATGTGTCCCCGGGAGCGCTTTCCTTTATATAAGAGTTTGTCCAGGCTTGTACTTTGCTAAAAAAGGATTGGGCCATCTTGCTGCACCTTATCTACTTTTATTACTTGTTACTCGTTACAAATTACCTTATCACAAAACTATCTGTTACCAATAATTTCAGTGCTTGTAGAGAATACCTTACTGAAAATTGTCTATCATTTCCTTCTGCTCCTTGTTGGGTTCGAAACTCTTACTTATAGAAAGGACTACAATAGATACCCTATACTTCTGGGTCATCAAGACTATTGTCTGGCGCCGTTGCCGGGGAGTGAAGCGCCTTTGGTAAGTGGAATTTGGTAAGGAAAAAATTATATAGTGTGCTGAAATTTACTGTCACTTGTTACTATGGAACATAATCCTTTGAGGCGCTTGTTCGGGGTATCTTCACCCCGACCAGTAGAGCAAATAGTTTCTCCTCAACCTGCTGAACCTACTTAATATGTTTACTTTGAAATTCCTTCGGGTATCATAGAGAAACTGCTAGCTAATCCCTTTACAGAAGACGGAACATTGCATCCCGATTTGCACCTAATCTACGTGGATGGAGTTTGTGGATTATTTAAGCTTGCAGGTATGCCCGAGGATGTTATCAAGAAGATGGTCTTCCCTTTATCTTTGAAGGGAAAGGCATTGACATGGATTAGGCTATGTGATGATATTGGATCATGGAACTACAACCATTGAAATTGGAATTTGTCAGAAGTTTTATCATGTGCATCAGGTTCATCGTGATCGTAATTATATATATAATTTTTGGCCTCGCGAAGAAGAAAGTATCGCTCCAGCTTGGGGGAGGCTGAAGTCAATGTCATATTGATGCCCCAATCATGAGCTCTCAAGAGAAATTATTTTCAAAAAAATTATGATCGGCTTTCTCTCAATAATCGCTCCATGCTTGATACGTCTTGTACTGGCTCTTTTATGATGAAGACTATTGAATTCAAATGGGATTTATTGGAAAGAATTAAACAAAACTCTGAAGATTGGGATCTCGACGAAGGTAAGGAGTCAGGTATAACACCTAAATTTGATTGTGTTAAATCTTTTATGGATACCGATGTTTTTTGTGATTTTAGTACTAAATATGGACTTGACTCTGAGATAGCAGCTTCTTTCTGTGAATCATTTGCTACACATGTTGATCTCCCCAAGGAGAGGTGGTTTAAATATCATCCTCCCATTGAAATAAATGAGTTGAACCTATTAAAGTTGAAGAAAAGACTATCACTTATAATGTTGATCCAATTGTTCCTACCTCTTATATTGAGAAACCACCTTTCCCTGTTAGAATAAAGGATCATGCTAAAGCTTCAACTGTGGTTCATAAGAGTAATACTAGAACACCTACACCCTCTGAGCACATTAAAGTTGAACCTAGTGTTACTATGGTTAAGGATTTCTTGGTCGATAATATTGATGGGCATGTTATTTACCTCTGTGATGAAGCTGCTAAAATTGATAGACCCGATACTAAAAATAAACATAGACCTATTGTAGGCATGCTTGTTATTTCTGTTAAAATAGGAGATCATTGCTATCATGGTTTATGTGACATGGCTGCTAGTGCAAGTGCAATACCTCATTCCTTATACGAAGAAATTATGCACGATATTGCACCTGCTGAGCTAGAAGGTATTGATGTTACAATTAAGCTAGCTAATAGAGATACTATTTCACAGATGGGGATTGTTAGAGATGTTGAAGTCTTGTGTGGGAAAGTTAAATACCCTACTGGTTTTCTTGTTCTTGGTTCCCCACAAGATGACTTTTGCTCCATTATATTTGGTAGACCCTTCCTGAATACTGTTAATGGTAAGATAGACTGCAAAAAGGATATTCTTAATGTTGGTTTAGGGGATATGTCTCATGATTTTAACTTTGCTAAATTTCGTAGACAACCCCGTGATAAAGAATTTTCTAGTAAAGATGAAATTATTGGTCTTGCTTCTATTGCCGTGCCTCCTAACGATCCTCTAGAACAATATTTGCTAGACCATGGAAATGATATGTTTATGAATGAAAGAAGGGAAATAGATATTCTTTAAACAGGGACATTTGTTGAAACACAACTTTCCTATTGAAATTTTAAGGGATCCTCCTCCACCCAAGGGTGATCCCATGTTTGAGCTCAAACCTTTACCTGATACTCGTAAGTATGCTTATCTCGATGAAAAGAAGATATATCCTGTTATTATTAGTGCTAACCTTTCAGAGCAGGAAGAAGAGAAATGATTGAAAACTCTAAAGAAGCATCGAGCTGCTATTGGATATACTCTTGATGATCTTAAGGGCATTAGCCCCACTCTATGCCAACACAAAATAAAATTGGAGAAGGATGCTAAACCGGTTGTTGATCACCAACGACAGTTAAATCCTAAGATGAAAGAAGTGGTAAGGACAGAAATACTAAAGCAACTAGAGACATGTATATTTTATCATTTTGCTGATAGTCAGTGGATAAGTCATGTCCATTGTGTCCCTAAGAAGGGAGGTATGACTGTTGTTCCTAATGATAAAGATGAATTGATCCCACAAAGAATTGTTACAGGTTATAGAATGGTAATTGATTTCCGCAAATTAAATAAAGCTACTAAAAAGGATCATTACCCTTTACCTTTTATTGATCAAATTCTAGAAAGATTATGCAAACATACACGTTTTTGCTTTCTAGATTGTTATTATGGTTTCTCTCAAATACCTGTATCAAAAGAGGATCAAGAAAATACCACTTTTACTTGCCCTTTCGGTACCTTTGCTTATAGATGTATGCATTTTGGTTTATGTAGTGCACCTGCTACCTTTCAAAGATGCATGATGGCTATATTCTCTGATTTTTGTGAAAAGATTGTTGATGTTTTCATGGATGATTTTTCCGTTTATGGAAGTTCTTTTGATGATTGCTTGAGCAACCTTGATCGAGTTTTGCAGAGATGTGAAGAAACTAATCTTTTCTTGAATTGGGAGAAATGCCACTTTATGGTTAATGAAGGTATTGTCTTGGGGCATAAAATTTCTGAAAGAGGTATTGAAGTTGATAAAGCTAAAGTTGATGCTATTGAAAAGATGTCGTGTCCTAAGGACATTAAAGGTATAAGAAGTTTCCTTCGTCACGTCGGTTTTTATAGGAGGTTCATTAAAGGCTACTCAAAAATCTCTAGGTCTCTGGCTAATATATTACAAAGAGATGTTCCTTTTGTCTTTGATGATGATTGTGTAGAAGCATTTGAAATACTTAAGAAAACATTGATTTCTGCACCTATTGTCCAGCCACCTGACTGGAATTTACCCTTTGAAATTATGTGTGATGCTAGTGATTATGCTGTAGGTGTTGTTCTAGGACAAAGAGTTGATGAGAAATTAAATGTTATCCAATATGCTAGTAAAACTCTAGAAAGTTCCCAGAGAAATTATGCTACTATCAAACAAGAAATTTTAGCAGTTGTATTTACTTGTGATAAGTTCATGCCTTCCATTGTTGATTCTAAAGTAACTGTTCACACCGATCATGCTGCTATCAAATATCTTATGGAAAAGAAAGATGCTAAACCTAGACTTATTAGATGGGTCCTCTTGCTACAATAATATGATTTGCATATTATTGATAGAAAGGGAGGTGAGAACCCTGTTGCAGACAACTTATCTAGGTTAGAGAATGTTCTTGATGACCCACTACCTATAGATGATAGCTTTCCTGATGAACAATTGGCTGTCATAATTACTTCTCGTACTGCTCCATGGTATGCTGATTATGCTAATTACATTGTTGCTAAATTTATACCACCTAGCTTCACATACCAGCAAAAGAAAAAGTTCTTCTATGATTTAAGACATTACTTCTGGGATGACCCACACCTTTATAAAGAAGGAGTAGATGGTATCATTAGACGTAGTGTACCTGAGCATGAACAGGAACAGATCCTACGCGAGTGCCACTCTGAGGAATATGGAGGACGCCGTGCTAGAGACAGAACTGCACATAAGGTATTGCAATCTGGTTTTTATTGGCCTACTCTCTTCAAGAATGCCCGTAAGTTTGTCTTATCTTGTGATGAATGTCAAAGAATTGGTAATATTAGTAAACGCCAAGAAATGCCTATGAATTATTCACTTGTTATTGAACCGTTTGATGTTTGGGGCTTTAATTATATATGACTTTTTCCTTCCTCTAATGGGTATACACATATTTTAGTTGTTGTTGATTATGTTACTAAGTGGGTAGAAGCTATTCCAACTAGTAGTGCTGATCACAACACCTGTATTAAGATGCTTAATGAAGTTATTTTTCCGAGGTTTGTAGTCCCTAGATACCTCATGACTGATGGTGGTTCACATTTTATTCATGGTGCTTTTCGTAAAATGCTTGCAAAGTATGATCTTAAATCATAGAATTGCATCCCCATACCACCCATAGTCTAGTGATCAAGTAGAACTGAGTAATAGAGAGCTGAAATTAATTTTATAAAAGACTGTTAATAGATCTAGAAAGAATTGGTCCAAGAAACTTGATGATGCATTATGGGCTTATAGAATTGCATATAAAAATCCTATGGGTATGTCTCTGTATAAAATGGTTTATGGAAAAGCATGTCACTTACCTCTCGAACTAGAACATAAGGCATATTTGGCCATTAAAGAGCTCAATTATGATTTCAAACTTGCCAGTGAGAAGAGGTTATTTGACATTAGCTCACTTGATGAGTGGAGAATCCACACCTATGAAAATGCCAAACTGTTTAAAGAAAAAGTTAAAAGATGGCACGACAAAAGGACAAAAAAACGTCAGTTTACTGTAGGTGACTATGTTTTACTATACAACTCTCGTTTAAGATTTTTTGCAGGAAAACTTCTCTCTAAATGGGAAGGCCCTTACGATATCAAGGAGGTCTATCATTCCGGTGCCATAAAATCAACAACTTCGAAGGCACTAATCCAAAGGTGGTGAACGGTCAAAGAATCAAACATTATATCTCAGGTAATCCCATAAATGTTGAAACTAATGTCATTGAAACTATAACCCCCGAGGAATACATAAGGGACACTTTCCAGAACGTTTTAGACTCCGAAAGGGAAGAAGTATGTGGTACGGTAAGTGAACCGACTCCAAAACAGTTCTAATAGCAATTTTTCTCCGCTTTGGAATATTTAAGAAAATAGGAAAATAAGAAGTAGTCTGAAAGGGACACGAGGCACCCACGAGGGTGGAGGGCGCGCCCTACCCCCTGGGCACGCCCCTGCCTCGTGGGCACCTCGTGTGCCATCCGGACTCCACTTTCTTGCACGATACTTCTTTTAGTCGGTAAAAAATCATTATATAATCTCCCGAAAGTTTTGACCATGGTACCGCGACAAAATCCTATGTTTTTGTTTTGAGCTGTTTTTCTGACAGATCTAGATCACCATGACGTCTTCAAGCGCCCACAAGGACAAGTTTTTCGAGAAGGTCATCAATCCCTACCTCGCGGAGGTGCTGCAACACCCTCAAACCATTGAGATGCGTGAGGGGGGTGCTGCACATTCGCGATGTTGAGGGACCAAGGTGGACCGGAAGCGTGGAGACAAGACTCGAAGCAATGGAGCAACAAGTTTTCAAGTGCCAGGGGATGGTGGAACGCGAACTCGACGCCAACCACATGATGATCGCGGAGTTCACCAGTTACCACAAGCTAGATGCCAAGAACATTGGGGAGGCCATCTTCAAGCTTCATGAGAAAACCGAGCACCTTCAAGCCCAGATTTACGACCTGCAAAACCAAAACTATGATTATGAATATAGATTCAAGAAGATGAGTTTGTCTGCAGATTTGAGGATCCCGGAGACTCGATCATCCTTCTGCGATGGCGAGCCTATGCCTTGGAGGATGAACGACAAGCCTACATCATCAACCACTCCATCACAGCCAAAGAAGAACTGAGTATCGGGTATGGACACTCCCCTTGGCAACTGCAAATCTTGGGGGAGGTGCCCCGTATCGTATCATCATCACCTCTATCTTTACTGTTTTTCTTGGTTTGATCCTTTTAGTAATATCTTGATCTAGAAGAATAAAGTTTAGTATGATCTATTTGTGAGCTTTGCTTTATGTTCCTTATCTTTGTAATCGAGTCTGTGAGCTATATATAACAAAGATTAGTTTTGAGTCAAGGGCTTGATTATCTCACTATGATCATGAGGGAATAAAAGAAAGAATAAAAAAAGAATCAAATAGATCTTATTGATCTTATGGAAATCAATGACTTCACATATAAAGAGTATGATGAATAAAAGTTGTTGAGAGTTGACAAACATAGTTTTGGTCATCGTTGCAATTAATAGGAAGTAATAAAGAAAGAGATGTTTTCACATATAAATATACTATCTTGGATATCTTTTATTATTGTAAGAACTCATTAAAATATGACATGCTAAAAAGTTGATGTTGGACAAGGAAGACAACGTAATGAGTTATGTTTTCTTATATCCGAAACAAAGTATATTGTCATGGATCCTCCAACATGTTGAGCTTGCCTTTCCCCCTCATGCTATCCAAACTCCTTGAACCAAGTAGAGATACTACTTGTGCTTCCAAATATCATTAAACCCAGTTTTGCCATGAGAGTCCACCATATCTACCTATGGATTGAGTAAGATCCTTCAAGTAAGTTGTCATTGTTGCAAGCAATAAAAATTGCTCTCTAAATATGTATGACCTATTAGTGTGAAGAAAATAAGCTTTATATGATCTTGTGATATGGAAGTAATAAAAGCGACGGACTGCATAATAAAGGTCCCTATCACAAGTGGCAATATAAAGTGATGTTCTTTTGCACTAAGATTTTGTACATCCAACCATAAAAGCACATGATAACCTTTGCTTCCCTTTGCGAAGGGCCTATCTTTTGTTGTTGTCCTATACCTTATACAAGAGTCATGGTGATCTTCACCTTTCCTTTTTACATTTTATTATTTGGCAAGCACATTGTGTTGGAAAGAACCTGACATATATACCCAATTGGATGTAAGTTATCATAAACTATTATTGTTGACATTACCCTTGAGGTAAAAGGTTGTGAGGCAACACTATAAGCCCCTATCTTTCTGTGTGTTCGATTAAAACTCCATACCCATAAGTATTGCGTGAGTGTTAGAAATTGTGAAAGACTAAATGATAGTTGAGTATGTGGACTTGCTGAAAAGCTCTTATATTGACTCTTTCCGATGTTATGATAAATTGCAATTCCTTCAATGACCGAGATCATAGTTTGTTAGTTTTCAATGAGGTTTCTGATTCACACTTGGCATTGTGAATAGATTGTTACTTTAACATAAGAAATCATATGATAATACATATGTTGATGTTATAAGAATGATCATGATGCCCTCATGTCCGTATTTTATTTTATAGACACCTCTATCTCTAAACATGTGGACATAATTTTCGATATCGGCTTCCGCTTGAGGACAAACGAGGTCTAAGCTTGGGGAGTTGATACGTCCATTTTGCATCATGGGTTTATATTGATATTTATTGCATTATGGGTTGTTATTACACATTATGTCACCATACTTATGAGGTTTCTCTCTTATTTTACAAGGTTTACATGAAGAGGGAGAATCCCGGCAGTTGGAATTCTGGGCTGGAAAAGGAGCAAATATTGGAGACCAATTCTGCACAACTCAATAAGTCCTGAAAGTCCACGAAAGTCAGTTTTGGAAAATATAAAAAATATCGGGCGAGGAAAGCACCAGAGGGGGGCCACCCACCGTCCACCCTGGGCGCGCCCCTACCTCGTGGGCCACCTGGCAGCCCCCCGATGCCCATCTTATGGTATAAGGTGTCTTCTGCCCTGGAAAAAATCATAAGGAAGCTTTTGGGACGAAGCTCCGCCGTCTCCAGGCGGAAACTTGGCGGAACCAATCTAGGGCTTCGGCGGAGCTGTTCTTCCGGGGAAACATCCCTCCGGGAGGGGGAAATCGTCACCGTCGTCATCACCATCGATTCTCTCATCGGGAGGGGGTCAATCTACATCAACATCTTCACTAGTGCCATCTCCTCTCAAACCCTAGTTCATCTCTTGTATCCAATATTTGTCCCTAAACCTTAGATTGGTACCCGTGGGTTGCTAGTAGTGTTGATTAATCCTTGTAGTTGATGCTAGTTGGTTATTCGGTGGAAGATCATATGTTCAGATTCTTTATGCATATTAATACCCCTATGATTATGAACATGAATATGATTTGTGAGTAGTTGCGTTTGTTCCTGAGGACATGGGAGAAGTCTTGCTATAAGTAAGTCGTGTGAATTTGGTATTTGTTCGATATTTTGATGAGATGTATGTTGGCTTTCCTCTAGTGGTGTTATGTGAACGTCGACAACATGACACTTCATCGTTGTTTGGGCCTAGAGGAAGGCATTGGGGAGTAATAAGTAGATGATGGGTTGCTAGAGTGACAGAAGCTTAAACCCTAGTTTATGAGTTGCTTCGCAAGGGGCTGATTTGGATCCAGATGTTTCATGATATGGTTAGGTTTACCTTAATACTTCTTTTGTAGTTGCGGATGCTTGCAATAGAGGTTGATCATAAGTGGGATGCTTGTCCAAGGAAGGACAACACCCAACCACCGGTCCACCCACATACCAAATTATCAAAGTAACGAACGCGAATCATATGAGCATGATGAAAACTAGTTTGACGATAATTCCCATGTGTCCTCGGGGGCGCTTTCCTTTATATAAGAGTGTGACCAGGCTTGTCCTTTGCTACAAAAAGGATTGGGCCATCTTGCTGCACCTTATCTACTTTTATTACTTGTTACTCGTTACAAATTACCTTATCACAAAACTATCTGTTACCGATAATTTCAGTGCTTGCAGAGAATACCTTACTGAAAATTGCCTATCATTTCCTTCTGCTCCTTGTTGTGTTCGACACTCTTACTTATCAAAAGGACTATGATAGATCCCCTATACTTGTGGGTCATCACCCCTATGCATAGATTACCCCAATGTCACCACGGGAATCCGCAAGTTGCGTGCCAAAACACATATCAGGTGAATCAATATAATACCCCATTGTCACCACGGGTATTCATAGCAAGACATGCACCATGTGTTCTCGAATCCATAAAAGTATTCAATCCAAAGAAATCTCAAAGGGAAAACTCAATTCATCACAACAAGATAGAAAAGGGAAAACACCATATGATCCGACTATATTAACAAAGCCCACGATACATCAAGAATGTGCATCTCAAGAACACGAGAGAGAGAGAGAGATTAAACACATAGCTACTAGTACAAACCCTCAGCACCGAGGGTGGACTACTCCCTCCACATCATGGTGGCCACCGGGATGATGAAGATGGCCATCGGTGATGATTTCCCCCTCCGGTGGAGTGCCGAAAAGGGCTGTAGATTGGATCTCATGGATACAGAAGCCTGCGGCGGCTGGAACAAAATTTTGTCGACTCCCCTAGGGTTTTTGGAATATTTGGGCATTTATAGAGCGAATATGCGGTGTGGGTGGCCACCAAGGTGGGCACAACCCACCTAGGCGTGCCTGGGCCCCCAGGCGCACCCTGGTGGGTTGTTGTCACACCCTGCATTATGTAACATGTCATTTGCATTAATAAAGCATGAAAATTTGGACCAACAATTTTTTTTGGCATCATTTGACTTTTATTTGGAATTAAGTTTTTCTCTCTGTGATTTTCAAGTGCTCTTTAAAGTCAATTACTCCCTCTTGTATATTTCATCTCCTTACCCCAAACTTCTGCCCAATGATCATACCAAGTGTATATAACAATATAGTATTTTCTTACAAAAATAATTTGGCCAAAAAGTATTTTTTTAAATAGTTTTCCAAAACCCCTGAATTGAGGTTTGCACTGCAAGTGCTTGATTTAGGGTGAGAAAAATATTTCAAAGAGTATATTTGAAACCTAGTAGATATAGGACTCCCATAAACCACAAAAATATAATTTTAAAAGTTATTTTCCTATTTTATTTAAAAGCTTTTTCTTAAGGCCAGAAATAGTCTTTAATAGGGAAAATTATTTAACTATTTCAAAAATATTTTCCAAAATTCAGAGAGACTCTTAGGACATATATTTTCCATATATAAGAGTTTCAAAACTTGGTCATGTTCAAAATATTGGACAAATCCCTCAGAAACCCTTTCTGGATATTTCAAGCTTTTGAAATATTTACAAAGGAAGTATTCTCTAAAAATTCCAGGGAAATTCTATCATGTCATATATGACATATTTGATGATCTTGCCAAGCCCCATGCCTTGGGAAGCAAGAAAAACTCATCAAAACCCCTCACAACCATTATGTCCATTTTTTAAGTTTGAGCAACTTTACATTGCCAAACTAGTCCAAATGCTCTCAAGCTTGGTACACATGCTAGAATTGTCTAATAATGCATCTAGACCAAATGGCACAAGTTTTGGAGAAGGGTAACTTGATTAGAGTACCCCAAAACCATTTCTGTTCAGACTCAAATTTGAACAACTTTACATTACCAACTTTTTACTTGAGACCTCAAACTTTGTAGGCATGATCACAACCCCAAATGATGACACTACACCAAGTGGTGCATCAAGGAGGGATGATTTGCTTAACTCAAACTTGGTAAATCCATTTATGTTGATTTCTAGGGTTCACCAAAGTTACATTGGCAAGTTTCTTCAAATGAGCCCAAACTTGGTGGACACCCTATTTCTATATGCCATTTGATCCTGTTAAGTCTCATGTCTAGTGGAATTCATTTGATTTCTCAAAACCACATCAAACACCTTCTGGTGATTTTCCAAAGTTACCACTTTCACCTCTTTCCTTGTTCTCCTTGAGCCCAACTTTTTGCCACAGCTCCTCCTAGTCCTCTCCTACCTCCAATAACTCTCCCCTGGCCTCAGCTCAATGATTGAGTAGGGGTAAAACTCCAATTTACATTCTGGATAGCAGTTTTCACCATTCTCTCTCAGCCCTCTCTTCTTCTAGAAGCTCTCATTCGCATCCAATGCCCCTCCTGCATTATTTACTTACCCCTAGAGCCAATGGACACGGTGGCCGCACCCAGAGCGCGTGGGACACGGCCATGCCGGCCATACGGGCGCTCTGGAGCGCGCTACAGTGCACTCCCGCACTGTAGCCGCGACCTGCCCGAGGCGCCCGACCACCTAGGGCGTCGGAATCATGTCTCCCGAGGCCGGCTCGACATCCACGACATGGAAGCCGGTCGGCCCCCTCCTCCTCCTCCCTCATCTCGCCCCAGCTCGCACACGCGACGGCCGCCCGAGAACTCCAATGAGCTTCCCCACACGCGCGCTGCTCTGGCTTCCCCCTGCTCTCTCTCTCTCTTCTTCTCCCTGGCTCTATACCGCATCCAGCAACGCCACAGACACGGCTCCAGCCCCTCCCAAGCCATGTGGCAACGAGCAGAAGCTCGCCGGTGCACGGGTCCACGGCACCTCGACGTTCGCCTATAAAAGGGCACCCCCGTGCCCTCCTCTCCTCACCACTCGCCCTCTCACATACCTAATCATCTCCCCACGCCACTCACTCCCCTCCAGACGGGCCCGAGCTCAAGATCGAGCTCGAGCTCCGCCACCTCAGGTCACCGTTGATCCAGAGGTACAAGCCCTCCCTGCCGCTCCTCTCGCTCGATCTAGCATCGCAAGACTTCACTGATCGTTTCCCCCATGTTTCCCCTCTTTGTAGCTGCCGGAAACGGCCGGAACCACCACCACTTGAAGCTCATCCGCTGCGTGACCTCGCCGCCGGCGAACCAGGCCACCCCGGCGACCAACTCCACCTCCACCAGAACGACGACTCGGCGTTGAGTCTGGTCGTGCCCTCGCCTGCTCTCGGCGTGCCCTGCATCGCCGCCGGTGAGCTCGCCGGTGACGAGGTTACAGACCTAGGGTAGAGTCATAGGCCTGACCTGAAGGCCCCTCCCAAGGTCACTATCCTAGGAGATCAAAAGACAAGACTCACGAAGGTAGAGACAGTCGACTGGGACGGTCCAAGGTGACACTTCACTCGACTGACTCAAGTATCCAGGACGACTCAACTCCACTCGACTGGATCAAGCACTCGACCCCCGAAGACTAAACGCCTCTCAGACGGCAACGGTCATATATTTACTCGCTGTAGTAAGCCCCATAAATACCCTTTATTGCAAGCGTTACCAGTAACGCCTGCCTTAATGTATCTTTAAGCCCTTGGTAACATGGAGCATGGCTGGGGACTGGGCGTACTATATAAGCCACCCCCTCCTCCAGAACAAGGGTTCGCACCTCTGTAACACATACATACACACTTCAGTCGACCAAGCCTCCGGGCAACGAGACGTAGGGATTTTACTTCCTCCGAGAAGGGCCTGAACTCGTAAAACACTATGTGTACAACTGCACCATAGCTAGGACCTCGCCTCTCCATTAGTACCCCCTACCTTCACTGTCAGATCTAGAACCACGACAGTTGGCGCCCACCGTGGGGCAAAGCGTCTTAGCGACATTTGGTGAAGTTGCAATCCATTCCCCGACCACTTTCGTCATGGTGTCAGGTGGCTTTTTGGCATCGGGCCACGAGATCCAGCTCGGCACGCTGTTCTTCGTCGCCGACGACTCCGCGTGGCTTAAGGAAGCCCCGCTTGACGTCGAGGCCCTGCCTACCCGCGGAGCCACTCCCTTTCGTGCTGGAGCCGGTGGCGTCCTCCTTCTGCAGCCGTCGACCCGATACTCACCGGCCATCATCCCCGCTGGAAACCGCCGTAAGCGATCCGGTCGCTCGCGGCTCCAGCGATGGGTAAAACACGCGGTGGCTCGTCAGACGGCCACCCTGCAAGTTGCGGCCATCGAGCCCGACGGTTACCTTTACGGGCCGGCCGATCAGTCGACCGGGCTCAAAGATTCCGTTTTCGAGTGCGGGAGCAGCGACCCCACGGCAGAAATACTCATGGTCGATCCGCGCCGTAGCCCTCCAGGTTTTCCTCGCAGAGAGAACGGCGGCAGCGGCGGCGATCGAGCGCACGATAATGATGGCTACGTCCCTCAGCCCCTCACCTCCGAGCAGAGGGCTGAGCTCTGTCGCCGAAATGGAGATGCGCTCTTCACCCCCATCGTGGGAGATTCCCCAGAAGATTTGGCCCTCGAAGCCACGCGCGTGGCCACCTTTGCCGAGCGCGCGCGCCTGGAAAACATCCAACATTCACTCGACGAACAGGCCCGCCGACTGGCCCCCGAGTCCAGTCGACGACCGCGGCAATCACGTCAGCGTGAGACTCAGGTGTTCCGCACACCAGTCCAAAACCTCGAAGCCGCGGCTCGTATCGCGGAATCGATCCAGCCCTCCCAGTCGGAGGTTGGAAGAGGCCTTCAGTAGATCCGAGCTTTGCTCCGAACGGCTGAAGAGCAAAACGCGGCTGTCTCTCAGTCGCGCAATAGGATTCACAGCAGATCGGTGGCCGCAGACACTGTATGGTCGGCCCACAGTCCGAGATCGCCCCTGAGGCGTGAGGAACGTCGTCCGCGGCATGATCGGCACCTGGGTCGGAACGATGACCCACTCGACCGTCGACACGGACGCAACGACCGCCGTCGAGTGCCTACCCCTCCTCCGGGGAGTGGGTCACACTCGCCTCCGCGGCACGTGGGCAGGCGCCTGCGCGACGACGAGCGTAGGATTCCCCCGGATCCCCGGTGGCCGGGCTTCGACGCGAGGTCCATCCTTGTGCAAGGCCGGGTCGACCGTAACCGGGCATCCAGGGACGAGCGGGTCAGAGACCAACCCTCTGGCAGCCGAGCGCCGGCCTCCGGGCCCGAGTGTTTCTGCAGCGCAATCAGGGCCGCAGAGATCCCTCCGAACTTCAGGCTGGCGGCCGGAGTAAGCAAATTCACCGGTGAGTCGAAGCCGGACACATGGCTAGAAGACTACCGAGTGGCCGTGCAGATTGGAGGAGGCAACGACGACGTGGCCATGGAGCACCTCCCCTTGATGCTAGGAGGCTCCGCTCGGGCGTGGCTCAACCAGTTAGCCCCCAGGAGCATATATAGTTGGGAAGAGCTCGCTCGGGTGTTCGTTCGGACCTTCAAAGGCACCTGCAAACGACCTGTCGGGCTCGCCGAGCTTCAGCATTGCACCCAGAAGCTGAGTGAAACTTTGAGGGACTACATTCAGCGGTGGACCACTTTGCATCACACAGTGGAAAACGTCTCCGAGCACCAGGCGGTGTGCGCTTTCAAGGAAGGCGTGCGCAATCGAGAGTTGAATCTGAAGTTTGGACGAACAGGTGACATGTCCCTGTCGCGAATGATGGAAATTGCCAGTCGGTACACCAACGGCGAAGAGGCCGACTGGCTCCGTAGCGGCAAGAAACCAGTCGGGCAGGACGTCCAGAATCACAATCGGAAGAACAAGCGTAAGGCCGACCCAGTTGTTCAGGGAGAGGCCGCGGGGGTCAACCAAGGGAAGGGAAAAGGGAAGCCTAAAGGCTCCTGGGCCCCCAAGAAAGGAAAGGGTCAGGCTGGAGATGATATGCTCGACCAGTCGTGTCCCATACACACTAAGAAGGATGATGAGGGGAACTTGGTATACCCCAAGCACACCACTCGACAGTGTCGACTCTTGATCCAGAGTTTCCAGAAGGACCAGTCCACTGAGAAAGAGAAGGAGTCATAAGAGTCCGAGGACAAGGAAGGGGACGGAGGATACCGCCGCATCAACTCCACTTTGGTGATTTTCGCAGACGTCGAGAGCAAGAGTCGACTGAAGATCATCAACAGAGAAGTGAACATGGTCGCTCCGGCGACTCCCACATTCCTGAAATGGTCGAAGACCCCCATCACATTTGACCAGTCCGATCATCCAGCGCACATCGCCACCCCTGGGAGGCAGGCGTTGGTGGTTGACCCAGTGGTCGAAGGCACTCGACTGACCAAAGTCCTTATGGATGGAGGCAGTGGCTTGTATATCCTGTATGCAGCAACCCTCCGGGATATGAGCATTCCGATGTCTAAGCTAAGGGAAAGTAACATGAGGTTCCACGGGGTAATCCCCGGGAAGAAGGCCGACTCACTTGGTTAGTTCTCACTCGACGTCGTCTTTGGTGAATCCAAGAACTTTCGAAAGGAGAAGCTGACGTTCGAAGTGGTGGACTTCAACAGCGCCTACCATGCCATCCTGGGTAGGCCATCCTACGCCAGGTTCATGGCTCGATCGTGTTACGTCTACCTCAAGCTGAAGATGCCGGGACCCAACGGTGTCATAACCATCACTGGGAACCGGCAGAAAGCGGAAGAATGCTTCCAGAAAGGCTCGAAGATCGCCGACGAGCAGATGGCAGCAGTAGAGATGGAGGAGTACCAGAAGCAAGTGGATCCAGGCGACCTGCTAAGGGCAAAGAAGACGGCTTCCGAGTCAGCCTTTCAGTCGGCCGGGGACACAAAACCCGTGCACATCCACCCCACCGACCCCAACGCAGCGCCGACCCACATCTCCACCACCCTCGACAGCAAATAGGAAGAAGCCCTCATCCAGTTCCTCCGTGAGAACTGGGACATCTTTGCATGGAAACCATCAGACATGCCAGGTGTGCCCAGGGGGCTGGCTGAGCTCCATTTGCGAGTCGACCCGAAGGTGAAACCAGTGAAGGAACATCTCCGTCGATCCGCTGCGGAGAAGCGAAAGGCAATTGGCGAAGAGGTGGCTCGACTCCTAGCAGCAGAGTTCATCTGCGAGATATACCACTCCGAGTGGCTCGCCAACGTCGTCATGGTCCCCAAGAAGGACAAGTCTCTCCGCATGTGCATAGATTTCAAGCACATCAATCGGGCCTGCCCGACAGATCATTTTCCTCTTCCACGCATCGATCAAATAGTCGACTCGACTGTGGGATGTGAGCGTTTGTCCTTTCTGGACGCATATTCTGGATACCATCAGATCTGTCTGTATGGGCCCGATGAAATAAAAACATCCTTCATCACCCCTTTCTGGTGTTTTTGCTATGTCACCATGCCTTTCGGCCTCAAAAATGCCGGCGCTACCTTCATGCGCATGATCCAGAAATGCTTGATAAAGCAAATCAGTCGGAACGTCGAGGCATACATTGATGACATCGTGGTCAAGTCACGAAAAGGTTCCGACCTGCTGACTGACCTCGCTGAGACATTCGCGAACCTCAAAAGCTACGATATCAAGCTCAACCCGTCGAAGTGTACATTTGGAGTTCCTAGCGGCAAGTTGCTCGGTATTCTCGTTTCCGAACGGGGAATCGACGCCAACCCAGAGAAAGTCGGTGCCATCCTTCGAATGAAATGCCCCGAGCGTATACACGATGTCCAGAAGCTTACTGGTTGCTTGGCCGCATTGAGTCGATTCATTTCTTGGCTCGGAGAGAAGGCACTGCCTCTCTACCGACTCATGAAGAAATCCGACAAGTTCGAGTGGAATCCCGAAGCCGAAGCAGCGTTTGCGAAGCTCAAAGCCCTGCTTTCCACCCAGCCGGTGCTCGCTGCCCCAGTCAGCGGAGAGCCTCTTCTGCTATACATTGCTGCCACCGGACAAGACGATGGTACTGTACTCACGGTCGAGCGGGAAGAAGAGGGCAAGGCATACAAGGTCCAACGCCCGGTCTATTCATATCCAAAGTTTTGAATCCCTCCAAGCAACGGTATCCACATTACCAAAAGCTTGTGTACGGGATCTACTTGACTGCGAAAAAGGTTGCCCATTATTTCTCGGATCATTCAGTGTCAGTCGTCAGCGATGCCCCATTATCAGAGATACTAAACAACCGAGATGCAACCGGTCGAGTGGCAAAATGGGCGATTGAACTTCTTCCGTTAGATATCAAGTTCGAAGCAAAGAAAGCCATCAAGTCTCAGGCCATTGCGGATTTCGTGGCAGAATGGATAGAACAAGAGCTTCCGACTCAAGTTCAGTCGGACCATTGGACTATGTTCTTCGATGGGTCCAAAATGCTGAATGGATCCGGTGCAGGCGTGGTCCTGATCTCTCCTAGGGGCGACAAGCTCAGCTACGTCCTTCAGATCCATTTTGATTCATCAAACAACGAGGCTGAATACGAAACACTTTTGTACGGGTTGCGTATGGCCATCTCACTCGGCGTCCGTCGCCTGATGGTCTACGGCGATTCCGACCTAGTGGTGAACCAAGTAATGAAAGAATGGGACGTCAGGAGCCCGGAAATGACCAGTTATTGTAGTGCAGTGCGAAAGCTTGAAAAGAAGTTCGAAGGCTTAGAGCTCCATCATGTGCCCAGAGCAAAGAATCAACTAGCCGACGATCTCGCAAAAATTGGGTCGACTCGGAGGTCCATACCCAAGAATGTGTTCCTAGAGCATCTGCACACTCCCTCTGTCAAGGAAGACCCCTTCACGGAAGAGCCCCCACAGCCAGTCAGTGCAACCGATCCGACTGAGGTCGAAGTGCCTGCCGTGGTCGACTTGATCATGGAGATCCTAGTAATCACACCCGACTAGACTGTGCCATATATAGCATATCTGCTCAGGCAAGAACTCCCAAAAGATGAAGAAGAAGCGCGCCAGATCGTCCGCCAATCCAAAGCATTCACAGTCATTCAAGGTCAGCTCTACAGAGAAAGCGTCACTGGAGTCGCCCAGCGCTGCATCGATCCAGAAGAAGGTCGACTGATCTTGGATGAGATTCACTCGGGGACTTACGGCCACCACGCTTCCTCTCGGACTATCGTGGCCAAAGCATACCGAGCAGGATTCTACTGGCCCAGCGCTAATGAGATGGCCAAGGATATTGTGGACAAGTGCGCAGGATGCCAGTTCTACTCCAACATGTCACACAAGCCAGCATCCGCTCTCAAAACCATCCCACTAGTCTGTCCCTTCGCTGTTTGGGCCTTGGATATGGTCGGTCCCTTCAGGACAGGCAGGAGTGGATTCACTCATCTTCTGGTGGGAGTCGACAAGTTCACCAAGTGGATTGAGGCCAAACCTATCAAGAACCTCGAGTCGAGCACCGCCATCAGCTTCGTTAAGGAACTAATATTCAGATAAGGGGTCCCTCACAGCATCATCACAGACAACGGCTCCAACTTTGACTCGGACGAATTCAGAGCTTTCTGCGCTTCCCAAGGGATGCGAGTCGACTACGCCTCCGTAGCATACCCTCAGTCGAATGGACAAGCGGAAAGAGCTAATGGGCTGATTCTCCAAGGCTTAAAGCCACGGCTTATGCGTGACCTCAAGCATGCCGCTGGGGCTTGGGTAACCGAACTGCCCTCCGTCCTGTGGGGTCTGAGGACGACTCTGAATCGGTCGACTGGCCGTACCCCTTTCTTCCTGGTCTATGGGGCCGAAGCTGTATTGCCGAGTGACTTGTTACACAATGCCCCCAGAGTAGAACTCTTCTCCGAAGCTGAAGCAGAGCAAGCTCGTCAGGATGCAGTCGACCTTTTAGAAGAGGAAAGAGAGATGGCCCTGATCCGATCGACCATCTATCAAGAGGACCTGCATCGATTCCACGCCTGCAACATGAGAAGTCGAGCGTTCCAGGAAGGAGACCTGGTCCTCCGAGTGCATCAGAAACGTCCGCACAAGCTCGCCCCAGCATGGGAAGGCCCGTTCATCATCACTAAGGTGCTGCGCAACGGAGCTTACCACCTCTACAATGTAGCCCAGAAGAAAGACGAACCTCATTCATGGAATGCGGACCTACTCCGCCGTTTTTTCACTTGAAGCACTCGACGGTCGAGTTGTAATAAAGATTCCCCGATTTGTTTCAAAAGAAAGATAGCAATGATTCCCTAACAATTGGTGTCCCCTAAATCCCCCAGTGGGTGCTTAGCTGCGATCCTCCGAGCTACGTCACAAATACAAGGCGGTTCGGTCCTCCGAACTCTGCCACAACTACAACGTAGCTTGGAATCGCCTAAGTTATAAACATTCTACTCCGAGTGAAGAGCGACCCTCTCACTCGGGGGCTTAGCTGCGACCCCATGACTTGCCTAAGTTGCAACTATCTACTCCGAGTGAAGAGCAACCCTCTCACTCGGAGGCTTAGCTGCGATCCTCCGAAATACGTCACAAATACAAGGCGGTTCGGTCCTCCGAACTCCGCCACAAGTACGACGTAGCTTGGAATCGCCTAAGTTATAAACATTCTACTCCGAGTGAAGAGCGACCCTCTCACTCGGGGGCTTAGCTGCGACCCCGTGACTCGC
>LR738714.1:154690114-154777831 GCA_902687465.1 Secale cereale | reverse complement strand
GTGGAGCATGGCTGGGGACTGGGCGTACTATATAAGCCACCCCCTCCTCCAGAACAAGGGTTCGCACCTCTGTAACACATACATACACACTTCAGTCGACCAAGCCTCCGGGCAACGAGACGTAGGGCTTTTACTTCCTCTGAGAAGGGCCTGAACTCGTAAAACACTCTGTGTACAACTGCGCCATAGCTAGGACCTCGCCTCTCCATCAGTACCCCCTACCTTCATTGTCAAATCTAGAACCACGACAGCCGGCCCTCTGCCGGAGGGTTAGGGATGACAGGCGGGCCCCGCCTGTCAGCCTCTCCTTTCCCTCGCCTCTCTCTCCTCTCGCTGACGCCTGGGCCCCGCCCGTCAGGTTTGAAACCTCTAGCGCGCGCAGGCACCAGTGCGCTGGGCTGTTTCTCCTCTGAGCCTGCTGCACTGTGGCCTTTCTGGCCCAGTGGCACAGTGCCATTGTCCTTTTTTCTTTTCTGTCTATTTTGTAAAAATTCCATAGGATAGAATATTTATCCAAATAAATTAATTCCAGTTCCTAAAAACTTGTAAAATTCCAACCTATTTAATGATATCACTTTCACCTATATTCATGAACCTTTTATGTTCTGTTCAAATTTAAATCTAAATTTGAACACTAAAACCTCTGTTCAAAAAAATTCATGTTCCCCATTTTGTCACTCCAAATCCCAATCTAAGAATTTTTGCCATCTTAGTTTTCCCTCTCGTATTTTATAAAAATAAGTTGACATTTTTCTGAGCACTTTGATTTTTCTGTTTTTATTATTATCATAGTTTCCCGTTATTTATTGCGACGATTAGATACCGTGTTTGACGAAGTTGCTGAAGAAGAAGGAGGGGAAGGATTTGAAGACCTTGAAGACCAAGCCAATCCAGGCAAGCTGCCCTACCATGATACCCCTTTTGTTCCTCGGAACCCTTTTATTTCTGAATGCATGATAATAAAGAGTGACGATGGTAACCTTGTTGAGAGCCACCACATGATGCATACCCCTACTCGTGATCTTTACCATGTGCATAGATGCAATGACAAAGGATTAGTTGTCGATAGATGATGATGCATATGTACCATGAATCCTTCGCGGTTGCATTCTTTTCGAAAACCCCATCGGGTGCCCCTAATGCCCGAGGGTGATGATGAGTTAAGGTCACCACTTGAGGAAGAAGTGGTGTACCAAAGAAAGATCTCGTGTGTGGGAAAATGATGATTTATGTGTGATTACCGTCCCAACCAAACATGTGCAACCACTCTTCCCCTTATGGGACGGGGCATTATAGATTACTTAGGCTGATACTAGCATGGGGCCCACATCACTAGTGACGGGGGAGACTTGAGGTCACTCCCGGGACGGGGTCTTGCTTGGATAGGCGACCATGACTGTTTTTATAGGGCACCCGACACACCGTTGGTCCCTTCGTGTATGCGTGACATTGTCAAAAGGGCAAGTCCCATAATCTATTGTTTGTACACGAGGGCCGTGCACCAACGAGTGGACCCTATGTTAGTGTCGTCTAGGGAAAGGTGATGACCGGGTGCTTTTCCCGAGTGCTTGAGGTACTGCGGAATCGTGGGTGACACGAAAGCTTCCCAGATCTTGTGGGTAAAGTGCGCAACCTCTGTAGAGTGTAAAACTATTCGAATAGTCGTGTCCACGGTCATGGACAGTTGGGAGGTGCTACTTAAACTATGTCCAGAATTTTACAATCTCGGTGAAAGTATGTGTGTGTGTTGAGTCAAGGTGGTGACTTGACTCGTTGATAATGAATTAAACTCTATTCATATTGACATCTGTAACCTATCTTCGAGGTTACCCGAGTACATTGATGCATGTCTCGCAAATGGTAGAATATCTTAGCTAGCTTGTAGCTAAGTTGCTTATTGTTTTACAACTTGCATTGTTACCTTGAACCAAATCATGGGTTACTTGTGAGTTCATTCAAAGTACTCATTGGTTTGCCACTGGTTATTTAATTGGCCAGGCATGGAGGAGCAGGAATTTGAAGAAGAATTCTATGGAGATGAACATGCGAACTAGGACGCTTTCCCAGTCAGAATGCCTGTGGGGTTAAGGCAGATGGCATGGGTTCTACTTATCTACGAAGACTTCTGCTATTCGAGTTTATTTGCTATTCAGCCCATGAGGCTTTATCTATGTAAGACTTGGCCATACTGGTCATAATTTGTGTAAGACGGTATGTATGGATGTAAGACTCTTGTTATTCAGCTTCTGTGTGTTCAGTGAGCATTGATCTCTGGGATCACTGTACACGTGCATTCGGTGATCTCGACTCTTAAGTCGGGGTCCCACAGAGCTGGTATCAGAGCCATCCTGACTATAGGAAGCCTTAGTTAGCATGGGTGTTAGTTAGGATGAGACCCTTTTCATAAACCTTCTGAACCCCTCTTCTTTTCTAAACCATACCAAACCTGAGATATCATTAGCTTATTAACCTCTCCTATTAAACCTTTGTAGATGGCCGCTGTACCTGAAGAGCACCTGACCACTGGGTTCCCCTTGCTTCTTGAGGATAGCCTCCAGGAGTGCCAGTTCCACCGAGCACCTATCCTCACCTAACATGAGCATTGGGTTAATGACACTGAGGTGGAGTACCATGTGGAAGTGATCGTGAAGGCAAACGATCCTCCCACAAGTTGGTTCTTCGAGGGACCCCAGATGGCAACACTACCCCTCGCTGTCGAGGCTGCTGCACTCAAGGCACTAACCCGCCTCCGTGAACTTCGTTCGGAGATGGCAGCCAAGATGACAACCCGCTTCTTGCCTTACCGGAAGGAAGGTGAAGATGAAAGCAGCGCGCAAGCCCCTCCACTGAAGCAAGGACTTCCACTTCAATTCCAGACCTATTTCAGCCTTTGTGCCGACAGCTTGGCACAAGATTTGGCCTTGGAATCGATGAAGCTCCGAGAAGAACTCGACAAGACCAAGGCGCTTCTTCTGCGAGCACAAGAGAAGACGGATAGGATCAAGAAGGAAGGTGCGCCTCCTAGGCAACCCGCTATCGCGTATCGAGGCGGAAGGCCCTCAGGAGATGTATCTTCCAAGGATGAAGAGCCACCCCAGCGACGCCGTATGATGGCGAGGGAATATTGCACGCTTTTCCCTGCGCCACCGACAAAACACCACCGTATCCAACTCCTGCACTCCCCCACACCCTCAAGTGATAGGGGGGCCCAGACAGATGAAGACAAGGAGGAAGACCTAGAAGAGCCAGAATACGCGACCAAGCATTCCGCCGCTTAGGCATTATTCGCAACTCGGATATGCCAGCTCGTGACCTCCACGGTAGGATAGGTCGTGTAACCCCTATGCGAAGTCGAGTCCTTGTATGGTTCATATGAAGCCATCTAGTATTTGCTTTTGTTGTGTTTGGACGTATGTCGTATCTTCCCTTCGGGAATATGTAAACGACTGCATCACCCATTTGGATTTCAATGAATGTGTTTGGCCCTTTTGTCCCTTGCATGAAAAATGATTAGTGTCACACCCACCCCCTTACTAGGCACCCATCTTTATTGCTTTCCCTCTTCATTCCAAATCATGAGACCTTTACCGCTCCAACAGGATGCATGTTGTAACTCGTACTGGTACCTCTACCCAGCAGCCCGAAGCCAGAGCATCCGCCCAAGTAGATGCCGGCCAAGACCAAACCCAGGACCAAGCTCCACCACCACCTCCCCCGAACATGGACATGGCTCAGCTTCTCCAAGCCTTCCGAGAGGAACGCCAAGCCAACACCGCAGCCCTCCAGATGATTGCTCAAGTTGTCACCAATAACCGCTAGCCGGTGGGGAATGGCAATGGACGTTCCACGTTGGCAGAGTTCAAAAGCATGCACCGCCAACCTTCATCGAGACTGCTGAACCCCTGGATGCAGACGACTGGGTCCGCACCATTGAGGACTTGCTAGAACTAGTCGGTTGCACCGAAGACTGCAAGAAGGTGGCTTATGCTGCCCACTGCCTCGGGGGGACTGCTAGAGCTTGGTATGATGGATTCAAGGTCATGCATGCTGGGCAAGACATCACTTGGAACAACTTCAAGGTAGAATTCCGCAAGGCCCATATTCCTTCCGGAATCATGGCTATCAAAAAGCGTGAGTTTCGAGCCCTGAAGCAAGGAAGTGGCACTTTCAAGGAGTACATGCAGAAGTTCAGTGTTCTGTCAAGGTATGCCCCTGAAGATGTCAGCACTGATGCTGCGAAAAGGGAGCGCTTCATGGAAGGCCTCAATCAGACTCTCCAGTACTCGCTTGTCGTGTGTGACTGCCCAACCTTTCCTGACCTGGTGAACAAAGCACTCATGCTTGAAGACAAGCGGCATGCTCTGGAAGACACTCGCAAGCGCAAGATGATCAGCAAGGGAAGTTCCAGCAACCAGAAGCCTCGCCCGTGGCAGCCAGCCCCGGTCAAGCCAACCTATCAGCAGCCAAGAGCTCCTGCACCTCGCACCAACTATCAGCCTCAGCAGTATGCCAACCCAAGGTCAGCATTCAACCCCGATAACAGTGGTGGCAACAAGATCAATAAACCAAACCAAGTCACTTGCTTTGGATGTAGTCAGTCAGGACACATCTGAAGGGTGTGCCCCAAAAAGAAGCCCGATGCCCCGTGCCCCAATGCGCAGAACCCAGGACAAGGCCGCGGGATGCCACCAAGGAACCAAGCTCCTCCCAACCCGCCCAACCATGGGAAGGGGCGTGTGAATCACGTCATTGCTGAAGAAGCCCAGGAAGACCCGGACGTCGTGCTGGGTACGTTCCTTGTCAACTCAGCACCTGCAACTGTCTTGTTTGATTCTGGAGCCACGCATTCATTTGTCACTCAAAGATTTGCATCAAAAAAGTGGCATGACCCCTACACCCCTGAATAAACCCATGGTGGTACAAACCCCCGGAGCAGAGATGAGAGCCAAGATAGGTTGTAAGGGAGTCAGTATCATCATTAACGGGGTTGATTTCCTAGCAGACCTTATCGTCCTGAGATCACAAGGCTGGGATGTGATCCTAGGCATGAATTGGCTCAGCAAGCACCAAGGCTTATTATACTGTGCCAATCGGACTATCACTGTGACCAATGACCAAGGAGTCGAGGTTAAGTTTGCTTCCAACTCCTCTTCTGCTCAAACCACTCAAGTCAACTGTCTGTCTGAAGTTGGACTAGAGCAAGTACCGGTAGTATGCGAGTATCCCGTTGTCTTTCCGAATGAGCTACCGGGAATGCCCCTGACCGTGACATTGAGTTCATCATCGAGCTCATGCCCGGGGCAGGACCCATCTATAAGAAGCCTTATAGAATGGGGACGGAAGAATTAGCTGAGTTGAAGAAGCAACTGGAAGAGCAGCTGAGGAAGAGATTTATCCGCCCAAGTGCCTCCCCTTGGGGATCACCTGTTCTGTTTGTGGCAAAAAGGGACGGTACCATCCGCTTATGCATTGACTACCATTCCATCAATGAGGTTACAATCAAGAACAAGTATCCACTTCCCAAGATTGAAGATCTTTTTGATCAACTCAGCGGAGCCAAGGTGTTCTCCAAGATTGACCTCAGATCTGGGTACTACCAGCTGAAGATCAGACCCCAAGATATTCTGAAGACGACATTTGTAACAAGATATGGCATGTATGAGTGCACGGTCATGTCCTTTGGGTTAACCAATGCCCCAGCTTACTTCATGTATCTCATGAATAAAGTCTTCATGGAATATTTGGACAAGTTTGTTGTCGTCTTCATTGATGACATTCTTGTCTTCTCATAGACGAAGGAAGAGCACGAGCAACATTTGAGGATGGTCCTAGACAAGCTTCGAGAGCACCAACTATACGCCAAATTCAGCAAATGTGAGTTTTGGTTGCATAAAGTTGGATTCTTAGGTCATGTCTTGACCAAGAATGATTGTCAGTTGACCCCGCAAAGATCGAAGCTGTGACCCAATGGCATTCTCCAACAACCATCAAGGAAGTCAGAAGCTTCCTCGGACTTGCGGGATATTACCGCAAATTCATGGAAGGATTCTCTAGCACTGCCCGGCCAATGACTCAGCTCCTGAAGAAGGACAAGAAGTTCGAATGGACGCCAAAATGCGAAGAAAGCTTCCAAGATCTCAAGAAGAGATTGACCACTGCCCCAGTTCTGGCAACACCTGATATTCACAAAGAGTTTGTGATATATTTTGATGCCTCTCGAACCAGATTGGGAAGCCTTCTGATGCAAGAAGGACGAGTCATAGCTTACCTCTCAAGGCAGCTACGACCGTATGAAGAGAACTATGCTACTCACGATCTTGAGTTAGCAGCAGTAGTTCATGCCTTGAAGACATGGCGACATTACCTCCTAGGGAAACGGTGTGAGATATACACAGACCACAAAAGTCTGAAGTATATTTTCACCCAGAAGGAATTGAACATGAGGCAACGAAGATGGTTGGAACTAATCAAGGATTATGACCTCAGTATTCAATATCACCCCGGGAAGGCTAACGTGGTAGCCGATGCCTTAAGCAGAAAGGCTTGCTCCCTGAATGCCATAATTCAAAGAAGGCAGCCAGCCCTGTTTGAAGAGCTAGAACAATTCAGTTTGGAATTGGTCACCCTTGGATTTCTAGACCATCTGGAAATCAAACCAACCCTGATGGACGAAGTCAAGAAAGCACAAGGTGGGCACGCAAGCATTGAAGGCATCAAGAAGAAGATTAAGCTAGGCAAGGTCCCAGGATTCTCCAAAGACGAGCACGGGATTGTTTGGTACAAAGGCCGCATTTGCGTACCAAACAAGATGGAGCTGAAGAACCTGATCCTGCAAGAAGCCCACGGCACTCCATATTCCATCCACCCCAGAGGAACCAAGATGTATCAAGACTTGAAGGAAAGATTCTGGTGGCACGGGATGAAAAGAGAGATTGCATCCTATACTGCAAAGTGCGATGTGTGCCAAAGGGTCAAGGGTGAATATCAGCGACCCGTTGGATTGCTCCAACCACTCAAGGTTCCTGAGTGGAAGTGGGATAAAGTCGGAATGGACTTCATCACTGGATTACCAATGTCGAATAAAGGACATGACTCCATCTGGGTCATAGTCGACCATTTGACCAAAGTAGCCCATTTCATTCCCGTCAAGACTACCTATGATGGCAACCAGCTGGCAACTCTCTACATCGACAGAATCGTAAGCCTTCATGGTGTTCCCAAGGAAATTGTGTCAGATCGAGGAGCCCAGTTTACCTCAAGGTTCTGGAAGAAGTTCCAAGAAGCCTTGGGAACCAAGTTGTCTTTCAACACGGCTTTCCACCCGCAGACCGGAGGTCAGACAGAGTGAGTAAATCAAATTCTCGAAGACATGCTCCGAGCCTGTGTCTTGGCATATGGAGCCAAGTGGGAAGATTGCCTCCCTTTTGCCGAGTTCTCCTATAACAACAGTTATCAGTCGAGCCTTCAGATGGCACCATTTGAGGTGTTGTACGGACGCAAGTGTCGCACACCCCTCAACTGGTCAGAGACTGGAGAAGGGCTAAACTTTGGACCAGACATTCTCCGCGAAGCAGAAAAGCAAGTCCAACTAGTCAGAGAACATTTGAAGGCCGCCAAATCAAGACAGAAGAGCTATGCTGACACTCATCGCCGAGATATGAGTTTTCGTGTTGGAGACCATGTGTACCTGCGAGTAACTCCTCTGAAGGGAACCAAGTGTTTCCACGTTAAAGGGAAGCTCGCACCAAGGTTCATTGGACCCTTTGAGATCACTACACAACGAGGAGAAGTGGCTTACCAGTTGGAACTACCACCTGAGCTATCCGATGTGCACAACATATTCCACGTGTCACAACTCTAGAAGTGTCTCCAAGTTCCGGACAAGCCTGATCTCTACAAGGATGTCGATCACCAAGCCATTGATCTTCAGCCTGATTTGACCTACCGCGAGAAGCCCATTTGCACTTTGGATGAAGCAGAGCGACGGACGCGAAGCCGCACCATCAAGTACTTCAAGGTCCAGTGGAGCAACCACACGGAAGCAGAAGCAACCTGGGAACGTGAAGACTATCTTAGATCCGAGTATCCCGATCTCTTTTAAGACATAGTTTAGGAATCTCGGGGACGAGATTCTTGTAAGGGGGGTAGGTCTGTCACACCCTGCATTATGTAACATGTCATTAGCATTAATAAAGCATGAAAATTTGGACCAACAAATTTTTTTGGCATCATTTGGCTTTTATTTGGAATTAAGTTTTTCTCTCTGTGATTTTCAAGTGCTGTTTAAAGTCAACTACTCCCTCTTGTATATTTCATCTCCTTACCCCAAACATCTGCCCAATAATCATACCAAGTGTATATAACAGTATAGTATTTTCTTACAAAAATAATTTGGCCAAAAAGTATTTTTTTAAATTAGTTTTCCAAAAACCCTTGAATTGAGGTTTGCACTACAAGTGCTTGATTTAGGGCGAGAAAATAATTTCAAAGAGTATATTTTAAATCTAGTAGATATAGGACTCCCATAAACCACAAAAATATAATTTTAAAAGTTATTTTCCTATTTTATTTAAAAGCTTTTTCTTAAGGCCAGAAATGGTCTTTAATACGGAAAAACTATTTAACTATTTCATTAGTATTTGCCTAAATTCAGAGAGACTCTTAGGACATATGTTTTCCATATATAAGAGTTTCAACACTTGGTCATGTTCAAAATATTGGACAAATCCCTCAGAAACCCTTTCTGGATATTTCAAGATTTTGAAATATTTACAAAGGAAGTATTCTCTAAAAATTCCAGGGAAATTCTATCATGTCATATATGACATATTTGATGATCTTGCCAAGCCCCATGCCTTGGGAAGCAAGAAAACCTCATCAAAACCCCTCAAAACCATTCTGTCCATTTTTTACGTTTGAGAAACTTTACATTGCCAAACTTGTCCAAATGCTCTCAAACTTGGTACACATGCTAGAATGGTCTATTAATGCATCTAGACCAAATGGCACAAGTTTTAGAGAAGGATAACTTGATCAGAGTACCCCAAAACTTTTTCTATTCAGATTCAAATCTGAACAACTTTACATTACCAACTTTTTACTTGAGACCTCAAACTTTGTGCGCATGATCACAACCCCAAATGATGACACTACACCAAGTGGTGCATCAAGGATGGATGATTTGCTTAACTCAAACTTGGTAAATCCATTTCTATTGATTTCTAGGGTTCACCAAAGTTACATTGGCAAGTTTCTTCAAATGAGCCCAAACTTAGTGGAACACCCTATTTCTATATGCCATTTGATACTAATAAGTCTCATGTCTAGTGGAATTCATTTGATTGCTCAAAACCACATCAAACACCTTCTGGTGATTTTCCAAAGTTACCACTTTCACCTCTTTCCTTGTTCTCCTTGAGCCCAACTTTTTACCACAGATCCTCCTAGTCCTCTCCTACCTCCAGTAACTCTCCCCTGGCCTCAGCTCAATGATTGAGTAGGGGTAAAACCCCAATTTACATTCTGGACAGCAGTTTTCACCATTCTCTCT
This sequence comes from Secale cereale, assembly GCA_902687465.1. Taxonomy (NCBI): domain Eukaryota; kingdom Viridiplantae; phylum Streptophyta; class Magnoliopsida; order Poales; family Poaceae; genus Secale; species Secale cereale. The sequence continues at coordinate 154,768,281 of LR738714.1, read as the reverse complement.
CAGCCCTCTCTTCTTCTAGAAGCTCTCCTTCGCATCCAATGCACCTCCAGCATTATTTACTTACCCCTAGAGCCAATGGACACGATGGCCGCGCCCAGAGCGCGTGGGACACGGCCATGCCGGCCATACGGGCGCTCTGGAGCGGGCTACAGTGCGCTCCCACACTGTTGCCGCGACCTGCCCGAGGTGCCCGACCACCTAGGGCGTCGGAATCATGTCTCCTGAGGCCGCCTCGACATCCACGACACGGCAGCCGGTCGGCCCCCTCCTCCTTCTCCCTCCTCTCGCCCTAGCTCGCACGTGCGACGGCCGCCTGAGAGCTCCAATGAGCTTCCCCACACGCGCACTGCTCTGGCTTCCCCCTGCTCTCTCTCTCTCTTCTTCTCCCCGGCTCTGGACCGCATCCAGCAACCCCACAGACACGGCTCCAGCCCCTCCCGAGCCCTGTGGCAACGAGCAGAAGCTCGCCGGCGCACGGGTCCACGACACCTCACCGTGCGCCTATAAAAGGACACCCCCGCGCCCTCCTCTCCTCACCACTCGCCCTCTCACACACCTAATCATCTCCCCACGCCACTCACTCCCCTCCAGACGGGCCCGAGCTCGAGATCGAGCTCGAGCTCCGCCGCCTCGGGTCACCGTTGATCCGGAGGTACAAGCCCTCCCCGCCGCTCCTCTCGCTCGATCTAGCACCGCAAGACTTCACTGATCGTTTCCCCCTTGTTTCCCCTCTCTGTAGCTGCCGGAAAAGGCTGAAACCACCACCACCCGAAGCTCCTCTACCGCATGACCTCGCCGCCGGCGAACCAGGCCACCCCAGCGACCAACTCCACCTCCACCAGAACGGCGACTCGACGCTGAGTCTAGCCGTGCCGTCGCCAGCCCTCGCAGTGACCTGCATCGCCGCCGGTGAGCTCGCCGGCCCTCTGCCGGAGGGTTAGGGATGACAGGCGGGCCTCGCCTGTCAGCCTCTCCTCTCCCTCGCCTCTCTCCTCTCGCTGACGTCTGGGCCCCGCCCGTCAGGTTTGAAACCTGGCGCGCGCGCACGCACCAGTGCGCTGGGCTGTTTCCCCTCTGGGCCTGCTGCACTGTGGCCTTTCTGGCCCAGTGGCACAGTACCATTTTCCTTTTTTTCTTTTCTGTCTATTTTGTAAAAATTCCACAGGATAAAATATTTATCCAAATAAATTAATTCCAGTTCCTAAAAACTTGTAAAATTACAACCTATTTAATGATATCACTTTCACCTATATTCATGAACCTTTTCTGTTCTATTCAAATTTAAATCTAAATTTGAACACTAAAACCTCTGTTAAAAAAATTCATGTACCCCATTCTGTCACTCCAAATCCCAAACTAAGAATTTTTGTCATCTTAGTTTTCCCTCTAGTATTTTATAAAAATAAGTTGACATTTTTCTGAGCACTTTGATTTTTTTGTTTTTATTATTATCTTATTTTCCCGTTATTTATTGCGACGATTAGATACCGTGTTTGACGAAGTTGCTGAAGAAGAAGGAGGGGAAGGATTTGAAGACCTTGAAGACCAAGCCAATCCAGGCAAGCAGCCCTTTGACCATGATACCCCTTTTGTTCCTCGGAACCCTTCTATTTCCAAATGGATGATGATAAAGAGTGACAGTGGTAACCTTGTTGAGAGCCACCACATGATGCATACCCCTACTCGTGATCTTTACCATGTGCATAGATGCAATGACTAAGGATTAGTTGTCGATACATGATGATGCATATGTACCATGAATCCTAATGCCCGAGTGTGATGATGAGTTAAGGTCACCACTTGAGGAAGAAGTGGTGTACCAAAGAAAGATCTCATGTGTGGGTAAAATGATGGATTAGATTTATGTGTGATTACCGTTCCAACCAAACATGTGCAACCACTCTACCCCTTATGGGACGGGGCATTATTGATTACTTAGGCTGATAGTAGCATGGGCCCCACATCACTAGTGACGAGGGAGACTTGAGGTCACTCCCGAGACGGGGTGATGCTTGGATAGGAGACCATGACTATTTTTACAGGGCACCGGACACACCGTTGGTCCCTTCGTGTATGCGTGACATTGTGAAAAGGGCAAGTCCCATAATCTATTGCTTGTACACGAGGGCCGTGGACCAATGAGTGGACCCTATGTTAGTGTCGTCTAGGAAAGGTGATGACTGGGTGCTTTTCCCGAGTGCTTGAGGTACTGCAGGATCGTGGGTGACACGAAAGCTTCCCGGATCTTGTGGGTAACGTGCACAACCTCTGCAGAGTGTAAAATTATTCGAATAGCCGTGTCCACGGTCATGGACAGTTGGGAGGTGCTACTTAAACTATGTCCAGAATTTTACAATCTCGGTGAAAGTATGTGTGTGTTGAGTCAAGGTGGTGACTTGACTCGTTGATAATGAATTAAACTCTATTCATGTTGATATCTGTAAACTGTCTTCGAGGTTACCCGAGTACATTGATGCATGTCTCACAAATGGTAGAATATCTTAGCTAGCTTGTAGCTAAGTTGCGTATTGTTTTACAACTTGCATTGTTACCTTGAACCAAATCATGGGTTGCTTGCGAGTACATTCAAAGTACTCATTGGCTTGCAACTGGTTATTTAATTGGCCAGGCATGGAGGAGCAGGAATTTGAAGAAGAATTCTATGGAGACGAACATGCAAACTAGGACGCTTTCCCAGTCAGAATGCCTGTAGGGTTAAGGCAGATGGCCTGGGTTCTACTTATCTACGAAGACTTCCGCTATTCGAGTTTATTTGCTATTCAGCCCATGAGGCTTTATCTATGTAAGACTTGGCCATAATGGTCATAATTTGTGTAAGATGGTATGTATGGATGTAAGACTCTTGTTATTCAGCTTATGTGTGTTCAGTGAGCATTGATCTCTGGGATCACTATACACGTGCATTCGGTGATCTCGACTCTTAAGTCGGGGTCCCCACAGTTGTGCCCCCCTTGGGCACCCCCAGGTGCTTCTCTGGCCCATTGGATGTCTTCTGGTCCATAAAAACTCCATAAAAAGTTTCGCGATGTTTGGACTCCATTTGATATTGACTTCCTGCGATGTAAAAAACAAGCAGAAAACAACAACTAGCAGTGGGCACTGGGTCAATAGGTTAGTCCCAAAAAATGATATAAAGTTGCTATAAAATGATTGTAAAACATCCAAGAATGATAATATAACAGCATGAATAATTCATAAATTATAGATACGTTGGAGACGTATCAAGTGAAGGAGGGTGGTGAAGTTTCTTCTCAAAGATGATGGGAGAGGCCTGCCAGAAAAACTGAGGGTACAACTGCAATATAAAGAAGAAAGGGGATGTGTTTCTATGTGTGTGTGTGTGTGTGTGTGTGTGTGCGTGTGTGTGTGTGCGCGCGCGCGTGATAGATGTGTCGAGAGGCATGCATGGATGATGAAGGGGGACCATATGTGTTTGGTAAGCATACCTAACTAGATCGGTAGATCAATTGTTGTGTATCGCAGGAAGGGAGAGACATAACTAATGAGATATGTTGATCGGTGCATGGGGAAAACGAGTTATAAACAACCTAGATAACTATATGTATAGTGGGAGATCGGTCGGTGTACATCCATCAGTTAGAGGCAAATAAGGACGAGAGAGACGGATAAAGAGAGAGGGATGGAGCTAGGAGGTGGTGCGACTGTGTATATGGTAGGCATACATCGCTAGAGAGGTTTATCAATTGGTGTGTGTCGGAAAGAAGGAGTTGTGGAGATTATGGGAGAACGACATAAAGAAAATAAATGAATGTACGCGATGGATAGAATGCTGAGGGGTGGGGAGGGCGAGGAGGGCGTGTGCATGCACGAGAGAATGTTAGCGCTAGCTACAAAGGTTAGAGGATTATGTGGGTGTAAGAGACTAACAAATATCATAATTCGATATGAAAGTGGATTCATATATTTGAATAAGAGATCATAGTGTTATAAACCTATGCATGCATGAGTATAGCGGTGATACACGTGGTGTGGTCTTGGACATGTTATACTATAATGTGATAATGTGTGGCATTTGCAACTCACAGCTAAATATCGAACAATCTAAGCCATACAATTTATCGAAGAATCTCACACTTTTTTTGAATTTGTGATAATGTGTGGCATTTGCAGCTCACAACTAAATATCAAACAATCTGAACCATACATTATGTAATATCGAACGATCTCACATTTTATTTGAATTCGTGATATTGTGTGGCTTTTGCAACACACAACTAAATACTTGTAGGCATAGGGGGCGGGGCACAATACATTATGTGATAAACACATTATACATATGAGACATGGTTTATATTATCAAGATATAGCTAGAGCTTGAAATGCATTGTGATTTGAAATCAAGATAAAGTGGATTCAAAAAATCGAGTTCGAGTTCATATAGTACACATAGTTCATATGTAACACGACAGTAATCATGTGGTGTGCTGTGAAGATAATATACAAACGATGGTTTAACTTGACAATAATGATGATTGCAGATCTTATTAACATAGAGAAACAAATTCAAATGGTTTAACTCGACAAGAATCATGATTGTAGATCTTATTCAAATAGAGAAATGAATTCAAATTTAGTTCATATTGAAGCGGTAGTATATACGTTTAGAATGCACTAAAATGTTCATTTGAGTAGCAGGTTACATGCATTATACACGTAGCTAAATATTTTAATTGAACATAACATGGGTTCAAAGTTTTGAATAGCATTTGTATTAACTCACTACTGCAGGATACTGCTAACGCGACACTATGATGAGAGACCCTTTGCCGAAACTGTGTGCGATGCCATAATCGCAAACGGTGGTGTAAAAAATCATCAAAACGGGTTGCAAAACGCTTGAAATGACGGAGCCATCAAACACAGTTCAGATTTTAGTTGCGTGTGCGATGCAGGACACACGGTTAATCCATTCAAACTATCTGCGTTGAGGCAGAACAACAGAAATGGGCAGCCATAACAATGTGTGCACGATGCAGGACACACGGTTAATCCATTGTAACTGTTTGTGACGAGGTAGAACAACAGAAATGTGCAGCCATATCAATGTGTGTGCGATATATGGCATACGGTTAACTCGGACGAACTGTTTTTTATCACGGAACACAACAGAAACGGTTCAACTTAACAAGATGTGTGTGATATGCGGCATACGGTTCACATGGATGAACTGTTTGCGATGAGCCAAAAGAACACAAACGAGTCGTGTAAACAAGATGTGTGTTATACATGGCAAACAGCCGACTCGGATGAACTGTTTGCGATGAGAAATTACAACATGCAGTTACTTCGTGTGCGATTCTGTGTGTATATAAAACTTTGAAAAATGCAAACCAGTTTCTTGCGGTGGCGGAGTATCGCACACGATGCGCCTGCGAGTACTCGTGTGCGATGATTAGTATGTGACACATAAGTTTCCTTATGTTAACATGTGTGTGAATTTGCAATATGGACAGTTAATATGCAAATGCCTTCTGGTCATCGGGCAGACGCTTAAACTCAATGAACTGTGTATGATACTAATACTTTCCATGAAAATTTATGAACTTGGGTAACAGAATTTGAGTAACATATATATAGTGGTTACCCTATTCGACAAAAGGAGGATCTTCGTAACACGGTTTTGACAACCATATGGTCCATATCTACATACTTTCATAGTAACAACTATCACATTTTAAGAGGCTAAGGGCCAACAACCATATGGTCCATATCTACATACTGAACATATATAGTAACAGCTAGCCCATTTTAAGAGGCCGAGGGCCAACAACCACAACTATCCACTGGAAGCAGCTTGATCAGGGCGACTCGGCATATCGTCAATGAAAAGGAAGAGCCCTCATGTGCCTTGGTAGATCATGAGTAGAACAGTGTCTCCAATTTTCCAATATGGATGCATTGCCAAGAGAAGAAAGAACTTGTTAATTTGAATGGTTCCATTTCTGCGGGAAATGCAGTACCTTGCAATCACTTTCGCGTTATTAGCAGGCATAAGTGTAATTCGACCACACCGAGAAACCGATCTAGGAACTGCTACAGGGGGCAATTTCTATTGATATGTAGAATAAAAAAATGTAACATATCGTTGAAGATATATATAGTTTATGTGCATCAGCATTAAAATAAGACTTTTTATCAGCGTTTTGTGCACACAATTGGTCTTGTTCAGTGTGTGCACCATATATCCAATTAATCCCATCCAAAATCCAGTGTTCATACAATGTGCTATCTCTGTCAGATTATCAACAAAGTTTATGACATGCTTCGAGTCCTTCTAGTGAAATTTGGTACGCTTAGTAACATACAGATCGTTCACTATGCATCCAACATATCTTGCTTAAAAGGTGGAAAGGTATTATTTATTCAGAACATGGTAGAAGAATATATAGTGCGCATAAATTGTTAAATAGAATTTGTTACTACCTAGGAACGGAGTCAGAATATGATATCACAATTGGTTGCTTAAATAGTGATCAATTGGTTGCTTAAATAGTAATATGAAAGCAAAGAGAAAGTTGAAAGGACGTTAACCTCGATCAGACTTTGATCGGCTCATGACGTTGGGGAAGTAAACATCCATGTTAATTAGACCAGGTTGTGGTGCACACACTAGAATATTATTGCTAGCTTTTAGTTCATAACACTTAGACATTTTTCTCCAAAGGTCTGCATTAAAGTAGGAGTGACCATCTTTATCAAGTTTTACGCTAACCGTCATTGTAAATCCATGCCGCGTTGTCAATATGACATCCTGGTAGTCATTAGCAAAGTAAAGCCCAAGATTTGTTGCAAATATATAGATAATGTATTAAATATTTGTTGCAAATATATAGAATTAAAAATAGATAATGTAATAAAGATTTGTTGCAAATAGATAATGTAATAAAGACTTTTTGCAAATATATAGATAATGTAGCAATAGACGGTATATGTTCATAAATTTAGGCCATGCTGATCGTGGTAGGTTGAGATTGAACATACCGAGCGCTCCCTGAAGTCATCCGGAATGGTGAGATAGAACTTCGGTTCCGACTTGCCACGACCACAGTTGCCCGATTTGTGCTCTTACTGTGGACACATGAATGAACACCCACGAATCAGCTAGAACAAAAATGATTCCACGGTGATTTCTGATGGTTGATTTACAGCGACGGACGCACTGCGATAAGAGATGAGTAAATATTTCGCTAATTAAGTTGATTACCTTCTCCATGAGAAAAATGCTAGGCCCAATCCCGCAGAAAACCCCAGTTGACCAGATTCTAGAATGTCGGTGTAGATAGGCGGCGGAATGCGGTGGAGGTGAAATACAGTGCCGTTTGGAGCGCGACCTACACCCGCCGCCAACAACCGTCGAGCTTAGGGTGCAGAGTTGCGGAGGAGTCTGCGGCGAGTGAGTGGGGATGAAGTGGGCGAGGGTTTTCTTTTCCTTTTGCATGTGTGAGTGAACACACACGGTTCATAGAGGCGACAGAGATGAATCGTGTGCGATAGTAAATCACCGAGACTGAATGAGAATCCAAATTTCCTTTGTCCTTATTCCATGAGTTTTTTTCTATGATGAACATAAACCCTGCTAATCATCGTGTTCAAATTTGATACTTTTCCGGGTTCAATTACTATATTTAGGGGGATTATGTGCATTTTGTAGGCATTAATGCACGTAATTCAAATTCAAACACAAGGTTGTCAGAATCGCGATTTTGAATCGGATCGGAGCCCTGATGGTAGGATCGCAAATCGTGGAATCTTCACTATCAGGATCGTAGAAACGTAGATTCTATGAACTAAAGTCGTAAAATCAGAGGGGTTAATTTGGATCGTAAAGTCGTAGAATCGTACAACAAAATCGCGATTCTGACAACCTTGTTCAAACAATCGGTGCATGAAAGGGTGCACAATAACGGTCTAGAAAAACCATAATCGTGGTATTTAGTAATTTCTCAACCCTTTTACAAGGAATGGGTAGAGATTTCAATGGAATGCATGGCAATAGTCAACCACAAACATGTCATTTACAGGGTTATCAACTATAGAACAATGAAATATGTGCCTGAAAAACATGACGGCTGGCATGGTGCCATGGTATGGCCTCACCGTGCCCTAGTTAAAAGCTGAGAAGGTTTGATTTATGTCGTCATGCACGCCCTTCATAAACCGAACCATCACGGAGGAAGTTCAATGCTTTCGAGAGGGGAATCACCAATATTGAAGGGAATCCAAATTTCCGTCGTAGTTTGTCATTCAGTTTTTTTCCAACGATCAACATACCGCCTCAAATGCAACGTGTTCAAATTTGACATTTTTCAGAACTCGTCATTTACCATATTTAGGGGATTGTGTGCATTTTCTAGGCATTAATTATGCACATAATTCAAATTCGAACAATAGGTGCATGACAAGGTGCAGAAGAACGGTCTGGAAAATCATGCTCCTACTAATTAGTACATTCTCATACCTTTTACAAGGAATGGAAAGAATTTTCATGGAAATGTGTGGCAATAGTCAACCATAAATGTGTCGTTTACTGGGTTAACAACTATACAAAAATGAAATACATGCTTGGAAAAACATGACGCCTGGTGTGTATTGCCATGGTAAAACAAACCCTGGTAAAAATGTCGTCATGCACGCCTTTCATAAAACGAACCTTCACCAAGGAAGTTTCATGGTTTCGAGGGGGAAATCACCAAGATTGAAGGGGATACAAATTTCCTTTGTCCTTTGTCCACGAGTTTTTTCTATGATGAACATACAACCTGCAAATCACCGTGTTCAAATTTGGCACTTTTCCGGGACATTCATTTGCCATATTTAGGGGATTATGTGCATTTCCTAGGCATTAATGCACATAATTCAAGTTCAAACAATTGGTGCATGAAAGGGTCCACAAGAACGGCCTGGAAAACCATGCTCGTGCCATTTAGTAAATTCTCATGCCTTTTAGAAGGAATAATGGATAGATATTGGGTTTTCAACTATAGAAAAAAATTAAATAAATGCTTAAAAAAGATGACGCCTCGCATGATGTCATCGTATGACCTCACCATGCCCTCGTAAAAATTTGAGAAGGTTTGGCTTATGTCGTAATGCATGCCCTTCATAAATCGAACCATCACCGAGGAAGTTCCATGCTTTCGAGAGGGAAAATCCCCAAGATTGAAGGGGGATCCAAATTTCTGTCCTAGTTTGTCATTCAGTTTTTTTCCAACAATCAACATACCGCCTCAAATACAACGTGTTTAAATTTGACATTTTCCAGACCTCATTTACCATATTTAGGGGATTATGTGCATTCTCTAGGCATTAATGGACATAATTCAAATTTGAACAATCGGTGCATGGAAAGGTGCACAAGAATGGTCTGGAAAACCATGCTCGTGTTATTTAGTACATTTTCATGCCTTTTACAAGGAATGGGCAGATATTTCAAGGAAATGTGTGGCAATAGTCAACCATAAATGTGTCGTTTACTCGGTTAACAAATATACAAAAAATGAAGCACATGGTTGGAAAACATGACACCTGGCGTGGTGCCATGGTATGGCCTCACCATGCCCTGGTAAAAATTGGAGAATGTTTTCCTTATTCGTGATGCGCGCCTTTCTTAAATCGAACCATCACCGAGGAAGTTTCATGGTTTTGAGGGGGGAATCACCAATATTGAAGGGGGTCCAAATTTCCTTTGTCCTTTGTCCACAAGTTTTCTCTACGATGAACATACAACCTGCAAATCACCGTGTTCAAATTTGGCACTTTTCTGGGTTCATTTGCCCTATTTAGGGGATTATGTGCATTTCCTAGGCATTAATGCGCATAATTCAAGTTCAAACAATCGATGCATGAAAGGGTCCACAAGAACGGCCTAGAAAACCATGCTCGTGCCATTTAGTAAATTCTCATGCCTTTTACATGGAATGGACAGATATTTCGATGAAATGTGTGGCAATAGTCAAGCACAAATGTTTGTTTGTTGGGTTTTCAACTATAGAAAAATGAAATAAATGCTTAAAAAACATGACGCCTGGCATGGTGCCATGGTATGACGTCACCATGCCCTGGTAAAAATTTGAGAAGGTTTGGCTTATGTTGTCATGCACGCCCTTCATAAATTGAACCATCACCCAGGAAGTTCCATGCTTTCGAGAGGGAAAATCCCCAAGATTGAAGGGGAATCCAAATTTTTGTCCTAGTTTGTCATTCATCTTTTTTCCAACGATCAACATACCGCCTTAAATGCAACGTGTTCAAATTTGACATTTTTCCGGGCTCATTTACCAAATTTAGCGGATTATGTGCATTTTCTAGGCATTAATGGACATAATTCAAATTCGAACAAGCGGTGCATGAAAAGGTGCACAAGAATGGTCTGGAATGCCATGCTTGTGTTATTAGTACATTTTCATGCCTTTTACAAGGAATGGGCAGATATTTCAAGGAAATGTGTGGCAATAGTCAACCATAAACGCGTCGTTTACTCGGTTAACAACTATACAAAAAATGAAACACATGGTTGGAAAACATGACACCTGGCGTGGTGCATGGTATGGCCTCACCATGCCCTGGTAAAAATTGGAGAATGTTTCCTTATTCGTGATGCGCACCTTTCTTAAATCGAACCATCACCGAGGAAGTTTCATGGTTTCGAGGGGGGAATGACCAAGATTGAAGGGGGGGGGGTCCAAATTTCCTTTGTCCTTTGTCCACAAGTTTTTTTCTACGATGAACATACAACCTGCAAATCACCGTGTTCAAATTTGGCACTTTTCGGGGTTCATTTGCTATACTTAGGGGATTATGTACATATCCTAGGCATTAATGTGCATAATTCAAGTTAAACAATCAATGCATGAAAGTGTCCACAAGAACGGCCTAGAAAACCATGCTCGTGCCATTTAGTAAATTATCATGCCTTTTACAAGGATCGGACAGATATTTTGATGAAATGTGTGGCAATAGTCAACCATAGATGTTTGTTTGTTGGGTTTTCAACTATAGAAAAAAATGAAATAAATTCTTAAAAACATGACGCCTGGCATGGTGCCATGGTATGACCTCACCATGCCCTGGTAAAAAATTGAGAAGGTTTGGCTTATGTCGTCATGCACGCCCTTCATAAATCGAACCATCACCAAGGAAGTTCCATGCTTTCGAGAGGGAAATCCCCAAGATTGAAGGGCAATCCAAATCTTCGTTCTTTGCCGTGGAGTTTTTTTCTATGACGAACATACACCCTGCAAATCACCGTGTTCAAATTTAGCATTTTTTCGTGCTCATTTACCATATTTAGGGGATTATGTGCATTTTCTAGGCATTTAGCGCATATAAATCCAATCCAGCTACAGGTGCACGGGTGTGATGTGAGGGACGTGGATTGTCGTTCGATCGCGGAAAATCCAACGATGCACACGGGCGATATGCGTGGCTGGGGTTCCGGCCAATCATAACGCAACACACAATAGGCTCAGCGCACATTGTTTCGGGAAGCGACGAAGATGAACCATGTGCGATAATGAACGAGCAAAATTGTAAGGTAAGCCAAATTTCTGTTGTCGTTTGTCGTTGAGCTTGTGAATATCGCCGCACTATACTGCTGCCCAGCCCCTCCATCCTAGAGCTCTCTCCGGGTCTCGTCCATGGCACCACGGCGCACAGTAACTGGTAAGGAAGTGATGGCATCCCGCCGCGCCGCGTTCCTCGCTGCCCGCGACCGCACACATGGTAAGGAAGCGATGGCATCTCGTCGTGCCGAGTTCATCGCCGCCGGTGGCCAGACAGTTACATGGGCGGACTTTGAGGCTGCCATGGCAAAATGGGTGGTGGATCTAAAGGCAGCCAAAGCCGCACAGAAGGAGTGGAAAAGGCAGAAAGTAGTCAAGAAAAGAGAGTCCCGCCGCCGCAAGAAAAAAGAGGCCGCACGCCGTGGTGAGGAGAGCTTGGCGGAGATCAAAGCACGGTGGGTTACCGCCTACAAGGCCGGGAAGGAGAACGTCGGTGTCTAGCCAGCAAGTTTGTAGTATTAACGTACAATGTCGGTAAGAGCATCCTTTGAGGGCTTTGAGCGTTTATTAGCATGTGTACCCGTGTGTTTTTTTGCGTTAATCATTAGAAGATCACAAAACACACGGTTTCTATGATGTACCCGTCTGCGTTTTTTTGCGGTATTGACCCATAAGTCAGTTACATGTGTGATAATTCCTAACAAACCAGGCATACCATTGACCGAAAAAATCAAGTACACGTGTACATTTTTTGGAGACGGGATCTGCCAAGTTTCTTTTTTCTCGCACACGAGTATTTTATGCGCTTCCTCTGCGTTGTGTGTTTCCCCCGCCCAAATTTCAAGTTTCGCACCAAAATTTTCATTAGGCGCACGATTTTCGAATTTATTCCTCCAACCACACCCCCTTCCCCTCGGTATCCCCATTCCCTCGCGTCTCCCCCTACCGGCATCTCAAACCGCCGCCATCGCAGCCACTCCTTCAATCACATCTACGTTCTTCTCGGATCCAGTCAGGTAACCCACCGATCTCTACCACGTCCCCGGCTGGATTGCTTAAATGGCGCGTGCGAAACATCCTCATGCCTCCAAATCCCCCCGCCAGGAGCTGATGGCGATCCATGGCGCGATGGCCCCTGTGCGTGTTGACCCGGAGGAACACCTCGCCTTCGCCGCCACCGCCGACATGGTGCAGGCTCTGGCCCAGATGAACTCCCTCAGTGACTACCCCCAAGGACTGAATAGGTAATATCTGACCAGCTAAATCTTACCAATAACACTTGCAACGGCTACGATTTGTATGGTTGATGTATTAAGCTTGTCCGTGCCTTGTTTATTTCAGTACTGCACACTATGTGATGTTCAAATATTACCGTGTCTAGCTCAATTTCATCAATTCCAGCAACAAACTTACAATACATGACTCGGGATATCACTAGAGATGCTGCCCATTTGCTATTTTTAGTGCATGCTAACCCTGTTGTACTTAACATGCCTGTCCATGTACTTACATAGGGTCATAACGGCTGATGCTTTTGTTTGCCGTCGAGGTGAGATGCATCCCATGTCTTACAGTATTTCACATAATTTGTGCAATTGCAGTTTAACTTTTACCATTTACTGGTTGCCTGTAGGTACACATGTCAATGGCACTGATCCATGCTTCGACCCGGAGGAACAGCTCGCCTCCGTCATCACTGACTTTGGGCGAGCTCTGGCCAAGATGAAGTGCCCCAGCAACTACCTCTCAGGACTTACCAAGTATGTACTCACCAGTTCAATCTTACCAATACCAGTTGCAATTAATGGCTATGTTCTGTACGGTCGATGTATTAAGCATGTTCTAGTAAACATGTCTAACACATTTTTGCTACTTTCCCTGCCTTTTTACAGACATCTGGACCATTCTCTTCTCTGGCAGCACCTGCCTTGTGATGTTTAACTATGCCAATTGCATTTTTATCAGTGCCGGTTTCAATGCCTATTAAGCATGTTGCAATTAACAGTTGAATCCATTTTTAAACAGTTGTATTTCAATGGCTACTAACTTACAAAACATGACTTAGGATGTTGTTAAGTCTGTCGCAATTAACTGTTGTATCCATTTTTTAATCTGTCCATTTGCTACCATGCTACTCTCCGCAGTGAAGATATACTAGAGATGCTGCCCCATTTGCTATTTTTGGTGGATGCTCACCCTGTTGTACTTAACATGCTTGTCCATGTACTTACGCAGGGTCATAACGGTCGATGCTGTTGTTTGCCGTCGAGGTTAGCTGCATCCCATGTCTTACAATATTTCACAACATTTGTGTAATTGTAGTTTAACTTCTACAATTTACTGGTTGCCTGTAGGTACACATGTCACTGGCACTGATCCACGCTTCGACCCGGAGGAACAACTCGCCACCGCCGCCACTGACTTTGGGCGGGCTCTAGACAAGATGAAGTGATAAGGATCAAGTAGAGATCATAAGGTGTTTGGCCCAATCTTTCATGGCGAACAATAGAACCATCAAATAACTTTGATTGTTGAGCAGATTAAATCTACTCCACAAACCGTAGAATAGATTCTTGCGAATCAGCAAGCAAACCAAGCGATATAGGCGTCCCCGACTTGGGACATTTTTCCTGTCTATTCTTAACTCGAAAATTCAACTCCGTTATTACAATAGTCGATGGCTAACTTATATACGTAAACCCTAAAACGAAAAAGAAACATATGGATTGGATAGGCCCAACCGAATTAAAATACCAGAACTAAAAAATAAAACTCTATGGCCCAAGACATGGCCTGGATATAAAGCCACTACTATTTGGCCTTGCCAAAACACATTGGTGGTGTTCTAAAATTGGGCTTCACCTCATTTTTAGGAGGAATTGCAAAGCAAAAGGATCCAAGCTTCATAATATCATGACGTGGTGAAATAATAGGAGTAATAGATATCCTCCCCTCATCACCCCCCTCCCAACTTGAGAGGAAACCGTCCTTGGTTTCGCCTTAATGTGTTGGACCTTCTTCTTCACAGCAACCGTATCTACTTTGATATCCTTGTCAACCATAGGTTGTATAACATGACGCTTGCCTTTATGCCACAAGGAATAAACATTGGATCTGCCTTCATGAGTGGAATGCCTATCAAATTCCCATGGTCGGCCTAGCAGCACATGACATGCATCCATAGGCAAAACATCACAAACGACTGTGTCCTCATAAGTACCTACAGAAAATGTAAGACGCACCTTATGTGTGACCTTCAGCTTCCCAGAATTATACAACCACTGAACGGCAATGGGGCTGCGGGTGTTTCCATGTAGGCAACGAGAGAGAATCCACCAAACTCTTGCTGATAATGTTGGTGTAGCTTCCACCATCAATAATCAGCTTGCAGGTAGTGTTTTGAACGGTGCATTGGGTCTGAAAAATATTCCAACGCTGCCCTTGTCCTTCTATGTGATCCATGGGCACACGGTACACCATCAAGTTAGTGCAATTAGGAGCAGCGTTCTCTGGATACACGTCCAAATGTTCAAGTTCCTCAGACTCCTCACTCGATGGATCAACAGACTTGTCATCATCACTAGCAGACACATATCCATCTTGTGTGAGCATCACCCTTTTTGTATTAGGGCAATCACGCCTCATGTGTCCTCGGCGCCCACAAGTAAAGCACTCTATACCAATGGTGGATTGAGTGGACGCAGCTTTGGACACTCCTGATTTTGGCGACTCACCATGGGAAAAATTATTGGAGCGTGTAGAAGGTGATGAATTAGCACTAGAACCAGCCATCGTGGTGGGGGAATGACGCCATGTGTTCGTAGCTAGAACTTGGCCGCATTTGAGCTGTTGCTCTACACGCTCAGCTTGGTGCACAAGATCTTGGATGTTGTACTAGACCACCATCTCCACATGATCATGCACCTCAACATTCAGCCCATGAAAGAACCGAGACATAGTGGCCTTCGGGTCCTCAGTTGTTCATGTACGTATCATCAGCAACTCCATCTCTTTATAATAGTCATCCACCGATTTATTACCTTGAGTGAGGCGCTGCAACTTGTGGTACATATCACGCTTTTAATGTTCAGGAACAAAACGACGTCGCATGAATTCTTTCATACCTATCCAAGACATGGGGCGGTTTGGCATACACAAAATTTGACTCCACCAAATCAGCACGTAACTGGTGAATTCAACTGCAACAAGTTGAAGTCTCTTCTCCTCAGTATAATGGTGGGTAGCAAAAATCTGATCCACACGCATCTCCCACTCCAAATAATCATCAGGTCCGCGGTCACCGGAGAAAGTAGGGATGGACAGCTTGACACGCCCAATACCACCATCATCAATGGGAACACAAACAGCTTGACCATCACTATTACGATCATGTTGCACAGCACGATGAGCACCTGCAAGACGGGCACCAAAAGGTCATTGTTGACACGCCCAATACCAAGATGATAGGATCAAGTAGAGATCCTAAGGTGTTTGGCCCAATCTTTCACGGCGAACGATAGAACCATCAAATAACTTCGATTATTGAGCAGACTAAATCTACTCCTCAAATCGTAGAATAGATTCTTGCGAATCAGCAAGCAAAACAAGCGATATAGGCATCCCCGACTTGGGACATTTTTCCTGTCTATTCTTAACTCGAGAATTCAACTCCCCTATTACAATAGCCGGTGGCTAACTTATATACGTAAACCCTAAAACGAAAAAGGAACATATGGATTGGATAGGCCCAACCGAATTAAAATACCAGAACTAAAAAATAAAACTCTATGGCCCAAGACATGGCCTGGATATAAAGCCACTACTATTTGGCCTTGCCGAAACACATTGGTGTTGTTCTAAAATTGGGCTTCACCTCATTCGTAGGAGGAATTGCAAAGCAAAAGGATCCAAGCTTCAGAATATCATGATGTGGTGAAATAATAGGAATAATAGATATCCTCCCCTCAATATGAAGTGCCCCAGCAACTACCTCTCAAGACTTACCAAGTATGTACCCACCAGTTCAATCTTACCAATACCAGTTGCAATTAATGGCTATGTTTTGTAGTGTCGATGTATTAAGCATGTTGTAGTAAACATGCCTAACACATTTGAGCTATTTTCCCTACCTTTTTATGGACAATTGTGCCATTATCTGCTCTGGCAGCATCTGCCCTGTGATGTTTAACTCTGCCAATTGCATTTTTATCAATACCGGTTTCAATGGCCATTAAGCCTGTTGCAATTAACAGTTGTATCTATTTTTAAAGAGTTGTATTTCAATGGCTACAAACTTACAAAACATGAATTAGGATGTTGTTAAGCCTGTTCAATTAACAGTTGTATCGATTTATTAATCCGCCCCTTTGCTACTGTGCTACTCTTTCGAAATGAAGATATCACTACAGATGCTGCCGTTTTATTACCATTTGCTATTTTTGGTGGATGTTAACCATGTTATAGTTAACATTGGCTTTCCATATACTTACACAGGGCTACAATGGTTGATAATGTTGTTTACCGTCGAGGTTATCTTCATCCCATGTCTTATACACCATCTATTCCTAAATATAAGTATTTTTAGAGATTCCAATATAAACTACATAAGGAGCAAAATGAGTGAATCTAAATTCTAGATTCTAATCTAAACTATATCTATAATACTATATACATCCGTATGTAGTTCATATTGAAATCTCAAAAAAAAATACTTGTACTTAGGAACATAGGTAGTTGTATTTTACATCATATGTGCAATCTCCGTTTAGCTTATAACATTTACTGGCTGCTTGTAGGTACATATATGAGCGGTACTGATCCACGCTTCGAACCCTTTTGCGTATGGGGCAATGAGATATTCATGAAAAAGCGTCACGTGAGGAAACTAAGAAATATTGTTAGGCGAAAGAAATGGGTGATTGTAATTAAGCTCTTTATTTACTCTTTGTCGAAGACAACAGTGAACATTAGGATGGTAAGTAATGTGTTGCCTTTTCCCCCTGCCCACAACAAGTTACTCTTTTAGACCTCAATATCTGATATTTTTCTCTTTTCAGTGGTTTTCGAAGCTATTTACTGATGATTACCTTGCAAACTACATGACCGGAGTTGAGGCAACTAAGGTTAAAGTATATAATTCATGCTACCATGATAATGCTCTAGAAATCTTCCTGAAGGTGGTGAAGGATGGGTGGGTGTCGTCACAAGGGGTTGGACAAAAGTGGTTCATTCCTATGGCATGCAGGAAGGCACATTATGAGCATTCCGCTTCTTCAACACCGTCGGGAGTCAAAATGATTTACACTTGTCTCTTCACCTTTACTGCCTTTAAATAACGTGGTTCATCATAGTTAATTCCTGCCTAATCCTGTAATTACTGAACATATTATACCGGAAATTTTATTTATGGATTCGTTGTTGAACCATTGTGCTGAGAATTTGAATTGCATGTTTCATATTTCAAAATTTCCAATTAGAATAATAAATTACAGGCAAATGTAAAAAGAGAACAGACGGTCATGGAACTTTGCACACGGTTCTGGCAGTAAAAGCTCTTGTGATGGATAGCCCAATGCCACACAGTTTTCTACATCAAATCGTGTGTGATGTAGTTAATGAAAGCAATCAGTTAAGCAAGGCAGAGCGTGTGTGATAGTTACACCTTTCACATGCAAACGTATACAAAAAATTGTGTGGGATGTACATCCAAACAGAAACGTTTTGCCAGGATTGACTGTGTGGGATGTACATAAGAACGGAAACGTATTCCTTGGATTGACTGTGTGTGATATACATACGGACGGAAATATTTTTCTGGGATTCACCGTGTGGGATGTACATACCTACGGAAATGATTTTCTCTGATTACCTTGTGGGATGTACATACATACGGAAATGATTGGGTTTTGATGTCTCGCCCAATCGCACACGGCCCCAGCCTGGGTCCCAGGAGGGCCTATCCGGCTATCCCTGATTATTTCTGGCGTTTGGGAAGGACACCCTATCGCACACACTCACTTGGCGACGGTTCCAAATGTCATCGCGGGAAGGGGTTAAAACCCGTTTGTATAGCACCAACGCGTACTAGTGACTCATACAGTAAAACGGGACTAGAGTCTCTTGTGTGGTGCGAATTGATTTCTTTTTGGTTTTTTCATCGAGGGAAGTGTGAATTGACTTGGTACAGTATCATTACGCTTGTCCGGAAATTTCAACTAGCGCCTTGTTATCCCAATTTTTTTTAAATCTCTTTGTCTTGTTGTGCTCCTAAAATTCCCTCCATCTCAACCCGCGCCTTGCTATCCCAAAATTACAACGCGCGCGAAAACTTCCAGCACTTGCGAAACCCCGACATGGCTCTCGCTAGTAATATAGTAAAGCGGGACATGGCTCTCTCTTGTGGGGTGTGAATTGTCTTTTTTTATACACGTTAAGCTTGTTTTCCCAAAATTTCAAGCCGCGCCTTGTTATGCCAAAATTTCAAGCTAGCATCTCTTTCTATTGTGCTGCAAAACTCCTGCCTCTTCAACCCGCGGCATGCTATCCTTAAATTTTAAGTTGTCTCTTTGTCTCGTTGTGCTCGAAAAATGTTGGGGAACGTTGCATGGGAAAGAAAAAAAATTCCTACTAACACCCAAGATCAATCTAGGAGATGCACATCTACGAGAGGAGAGTTGGATCCACATACCCTTGTAGATCGCTAAGCGGAAGCATTCAAGAACGTGGTTGCTGTAGTGGTACGTCTTCGCGATCCAATCATGAT
This sequence comes from Secale cereale, assembly GCA_902687465.1. Classification (NCBI taxonomy): domain Eukaryota; kingdom Viridiplantae; phylum Streptophyta; class Magnoliopsida; order Poales; family Poaceae; genus Secale; species Secale cereale. Next base: position 154,748,976 of record LR738714.1, on the reverse strand, counting down.
CCGTCCCGCGAACTCCGATCTAGTGCCGAACGGACGGCACCTCCGCATTCACACACATACGACTTGATGATGCATTCACCTCCTCGATGCAGCGAGCGAAGGTGAAGTAGTAGCTCGAGTCCTCTGGCAGCACGACGGCGTGGTGGCGGTGGTGGTGGAGGAATTGCAGCAGAGCTTCGCTAAGCACTACGTGTATGAGGAGAAGAGCTACGGGAGAGGAGGGGCAGTGCCAAGGCGTGTAAGGGTGCCGCTGCCCTCTCTCTACCTCTCTATATATAGGGGGAGGGGGAGAGGGGGCGCCCCTAGGAGATCCCATCTAAGGTCGGCGGCCACAATAGGGAAACCCTAGATGGTTTTTCCCCCCTAGGAGACTTGGCCCTCAAGGCAACCCTAGGGGTGGCGCCCCCACCTCCTCTGGCAACGTGGGAAGGGGTAAGCGGGCGCGCACAGCCCCTTAGTGGGCTGGTTTGCTGTAACACCCCAGATGTAACAATTCCATTTATGGCAATATATTCATCGTTGACTTAATCAATTCCATTCTGGGCTCTTCCTTCATTTCGGGTTTCTGCGTTTTTTCTTTAAGCGTGTGTTGCATATCGTTATGTCATTTCCATCATGTGCATTGCATTGGCATAGTCTCACTTGCATCTGTGTGTAGTTGCATCGTCTTCGTCCTCTCCATTGTCCGTTTCGGATTCCGACTCTCTCGCATGGCACCCGTCTCACCTCTCTAGCTTTGTTTCATGAGTGGGATAAAAACATCCTCGGAATGGGCCGAGAGTTGTCGAGAGCTCTTGGTATATCACCGGTAGACTGCCTATCAAGTTTCGTCTTGTTTGGAGGTCGTTTGATACTCCAACGGTTAACCGCGTTGCTCGGGGGAAGCCCTATCTCTTTTCGCCCAGCAGCCCTCCACAACAGCCCACAAGCCCATCCTAACCAGCTCCATGCTCACGGTCGTTGGATCGTGATCGTGTGGGCAAAAACCGCACCCCATTTAGACTCTCCTAACTCCCTCTACCTATAAAACTGCCCCTACACCTGAAAATCTCAGATGAAACCCTAGCCCAAGCTCCTCCCAACGCGCCGGACACGTCCACCGTCGCCGGACGCGTCCAGCCGCCGCGCCCGACGAATCGCGGCGCGACACGTCACCCCCCGCGCTGCCGGTTTCTTTCTCCGCCGCCGTGGGCCCGCGGGACCCGAATCGGGCCCTCCCGGCCCGCATCTCCTCCGCCGCCAGCCCGCGACCGCCTTCGCGTGTCTTCCTCGCCTCCGGTCGCGCGCACCCGCCAGCGCGCCACGGTCGCCGCGCCGGGCCGCCACCACCGCGCACCTACCCCGCCGCCGCGCTGCCACGCCACCGCCTCGCGCCGATCGCCGCCGCCGCGCCACCGACCGCTGCCGCCACCGCCGGTGCCACGCCTTGGCCTTGCCGGCGCCGGCCTCGCCTCCCCCAAACCCCGAGCCATTCACCGACGTCGTCAACACCGGTCGACGACTCCGGCCAGATCCAGATCTGGATCGGGTAGACGAGATCCACCCGTACGCCGATCCAAACGTCCCGCTTCGTCCCAGATCCCTCCGTCCCGTTGACTTTTCGCGGGGGGTAATTGTCACTATGTCCCAAAATCCTTCCTCTTTGCCATGTCATATCTCCATGCCCGTAGCTCCGATTTGCGTGTATGAGATATCAAAATGTTCGTCTCGAAGTGCTCTCCGTGTTGGCATCAGTTTTGTGCATGTTAGGGTCCATCTAGATGTATTAATCTTTGTTGCCAAACTGCTATGTGATGTTACTGTTTCAGCACTAGTTGTCTATTATCAATATGTGTGCATGTTCGTGAGGTCGTAACTTTGTGCATGTTGGTCCAAATGGAGTGTATAATATGTCAAAATGTTAGTCTTGTGATGCTCTTCATGATGGATGCATTTGCATACATGATAGGTTGCATTATGACATGGTTATCCCTGTTACAAAAGTGCTTGTGGCTGTTAAGTTTCTAAAATTGTTATAACTTGATGATTTGTCTTTTTTGTAGCATTTTGTGTGATTTTCTTTTGAGCCACATGTCAACATGTTTTAGGAGCATAATCATGTTATCTTTGAAGTGGTGCATTTGGTTTTTCATGATATGCTCTGTGGTGAATTAAAACAAGCTTGTAAACATGCCATGTCAATGTTGTAGTTTTTACACTTAGTGAAAAACTACTAAGTCTGGAATCTATCATAACATGTTGCCATGTAAACTTGTTGCCATAATAATTTCCATGCATGTTTTGGAATAACTAGTGAGCATGTCTTGATGTCCATGTTATTGTCTATCAATCCATGCCTTTGTTTGTATATATGCCCTGCTATAGATTGTTGTTATCTTGCTCTCAAAATGCTTGAACTCTAAACTGTCAGCTTGTTAACATAACATTCACTTTGGCAAAGCTCATGTTAAGCAACCCTTGCATGGAATGAATTGTTTCTTTGGATGAATTGGAAGTATAATATGTCTTCTTCATGCTCATGTGAATTTCATGCTTGTTATAGTTGTTTCGCTTGCTGTTGTGTGCCTCCAAAGGCAGCTACAAAATGTTCCTGGTTGCATGCCCGGTAGAATTTCACCATGTCTGAGAAATCTGTTAACTTATTGAATCTTGCCATGCTTGTTTAATTATGTTCCTGTAAGTTTTTGGGTGATCTCCGAGTTCATACTTGTTGAGAATCATGTCCACTTCACATCCATGCCTTTTTTCATCATGTTTGGGTGTTGTAGCATATTTAAACCTTGCTCCAAAGATGCCATGTTGCTGTTAACTTCAGTTTTGCATTGCATCTTGTTTTGCTCACCATTTACAAACCGTGCATCCGTTTCCTATGATCTTTATATCGACTTTGACTGAAATCTTTCAATCTATCCAGTGGCATGCTTGGTTTGCCAAGATCATGCCCATATCTATCATGTCTTCATATATCCTTCCCGGCTTCATCTCCCTTCATACTGGTAGCTCCGTAGCATCATACTTGCATCTCTCTTGCATATCATGTGTTCTTTTCTTGTCAAGTGTGTTTATTTGGATGCTTGTTATGTTGGGTAGCACGAGTCCGAGATCGAGACAGCCGCTGAGTATGAGTGCGCAGAGCAAGGTCCCGAGTACACCGACAACTTACCAGGCAAGATGACCATTCCTTGATATCACCTCTATTGTTGCTATGCTAGATGCCTCGCTCTTTTGCTTATCGTGATACCTATCCTTTTGCATTTCAGCCCCACTTTGCCATGAAACCTCTAACTACCCACCTAGCAAACTGTTGTTTGGCTAAGTTACGCTTTTGCTCAAGCCCCCTCTTATAGCGTTGCTAGTTGCAGGTGAAGATGAAGTTTGCTCCAGGTGGATTGGGTTTTTGGGAATAACACAATATCTATTATTTACATTAATGCACCTATATACATGGCAATGGGTGGAAGGCTTGGCCTTTTGCTCAGTGTTTTGTTCCACTCATGCCACCTTAAGAACCGATAAACCGGTGTTATGTTCCTTGATTTTTGCGTTCCTAACGCGGTTGGGTATATGGGGACCCCTTGATAGTTCGCTTTAAATAAAACTCCTCCAGCAAGGCCCAACCTTGGTTTTACCATTTGCCTAATAACAACTAAAATTTGCATAGGGACTAGCTACCCCAAGGACTTAATTAACAACCCCGGGCTAGTGCTCCTCATGAGTGTTGGTCCAAACTAGAGCCACTTGCGATGCCACCCAGTTTACTGGGGTCTTCGGTAGCTGTACGTAGTTCTCATCCGATCATGGCCTGAGACGAGATACGCACGGCTCCTATTAGGTTGTTGGCACGTCGGGAGGTCTTGCTGCACTTGTTTTACCAGTGTTGAAATATGTTGTACACCGGGATTTCGAGTCTGATCGGGTAATCCCTAAGATAAGGGGTTTTTAACCTCTGTTGATCGTGAGAGCTTGTGATGGGCTAAGTTGGGACACCCCTGCAGGGTTATAATCTTTCAAAAGCCATGCCCACGGTTATGTGGCGGATTGGAATTTGTTAATATCAGTTGTAGATAACTTGACACAAAACCTCAAACATAATACACTACCGTGTGAGTAGTCGTGATGGTCTCTTTTCGAGGGAGTTCGGGAAGAGAACACGACTGGGTTATGGATGACTCGTAGGTAGACAGGATCCTTTAGTGATCATGATTTAGCTCACAACCGATGGCTTTCACTTCTCTTCTCGCCCTGATGATACGTAAGCTAGCCACCTCATCTACGCTTAGCGCTTGCAGCAGCCCACTTATACACTTTAACCTTACCCAAAAGCTTTGATAGTTTTGATACCCGGAAATGGGATTGCTGAGTCCTCGTGACTCATAGTTTACTACAAACTCAGATGCATGTACAACCGAGTACGATTTAGTTGATGGCCAGGAACTCAAGTGGGAGTTTGATGAGGAACGTGGGCGTATGTACGTGACGTATCCCGATGATCAGTAGTAGTACCTACTAGGACCGGTCGGGCATAGTGAGTGGTTATCTTCTTTTCATTTGGATTTATCCGTAGTCGGACCATGATTGTACTTGGATGAATGTATGACTTATTTATGCATTGTGTGAAATGGCGATTGTAAGCCAACTATGTATTCTTTTCCCCTTTGTTCTTATACATGGGAATGTGTGAAGATAACCTCCTTGTGATCATACCAAAATGTGATTATGCCTCTAAGTCGTGACTCGACACACGGGAGATATAGTCGCATCTTTGGCGTTACAAGTTGGTAATCAGAGCCTTCCCCGACCTAGGAGCCCCTGCTTGATCGAACCGCTGCCGATGTTGAGTCTAGAATTTTTTAAAATTGAGTCTTAGGATTATATATATCGGAGAGTAGGAATTGTTTTTTTCTCCTTATCCCCTTCGTCGCTCTGGTGAGGACTCCTGGCGTAGAAGTTTTGTCTTCCTACCCTGTTTTCCACTAAAAAATTAGGATCACACATGTATTGTTGGGATCGTTTTGATATCTTTGTGACGAGAACATTGTTCTTGGTGCCTCCTGACATTTAGGGGTTGTGGCAGTGTCCCGGGGAGTTGAGCTCCGAGGTGTTGTCGTCACAATTGTATCGTTGTGGTTCTGGAATACCAGAGGTGGCCAACATCGAAAACTCTTCTATGCGTGTTTGGTGGTGAGATAACCCCGACGTCACCCAGTATTGGGGGGTAGTTTGGGAGTATTGCCACAGCTAGTATAGAGGATGCTTTTTGATGGTCTGAGGTAAAGTGTTTTCGAAGGTGCCTGGTTATGTGTTGACGGATGGATACATCTGGATGTAGGATTTATTAGTTGAGTGATATGTGGTGCTTCCCCTGTATCCCCAACACGAGATTGCATAACCGAAAAGCTTCAGGAATTAATAGGTGGGAATTCAAGTAGCTCTTAGGAAATCTTTCAACGGATGCATGATATGAGGTTGGGGTTCAACATCTAGTGGAGAGGTTATCGTGGTCATTGTTACACTGGGGGTTGCAACTTAAAGAGTCCTTGGCTATGCTGACTCGGGGATTGCAAGGCCCTTTGTAACACGTGCCATGGAGCATCAGCATGAATATGTGGGACGAAACCTCTATTATGTATTTGTTCCATCTGTTACATTGTTGGTTTATTCTTCAATCATTCACTTGGCTTCTCAACAAGTTGATGTGTCATTTAAGATTATGGAATTCATTCGTTCATTGTTATGTTCGGATGATATTGTGAAGATTTATGTTGCAAATATCTATCTGTTGATTCAGCATATCTATTATTGCTTCAATGGCTAACTGTTATCATCATCTTCAGGATGGCACCTAAGAAAGTTCCCAACCAGAACCCGGAGGTTGAGGATGAAACTCCACCATCTCCTCCTCCTCCGCATGAGGCATGGCGGGCTGTGATGCAAGCCACCACCGACAATACTCAGATGATGCTTCAAATGATGCAGGCTTTTAAAACTATTCCGAACAACCAGAACAATCAAGGGAATCAAGGCCAAGCTAACTTCAACAACCAGCCTCACTTTGCTACTCTGAACCAATTCCTGGCAAATCAGCCCAAGTCCTTCAGCTACTGTGTTGATCCGCTCGATGCTGAGGATTGGATCACTGACATCAAGAAACACTTCGAGTGCAGTAATGTCAGATCTGAGGATTATGTCAAGTTTGCCGCATTCCAACTCAAAGACCAAGCTGCAGATTGCTGGCAACAGTACAAAGACTCTAGGGAGGGTCAAGTGGTCAGCTGGACTGACTTCTGCCGCGATTTTCGTTCTCATCACATCCCTACCAGTGTCACTGAAGGCATGCGTGAGCAATTCTGCAATCTGAAGCAAGGCAGCATGTCTGTGTACCAATACAATGTCCAGTTCCAGAATCTGACCCGTTATGCTAAGCAAGATATTCCTGATGCAAAGAGCAAGATCTACCAATTCCGAGATGGTCTGAAAGATGAACTCCAGCTTGCTCTCACTCTCTTCGAGCCAGATGAATTTGATCGATTCTACAACATGGCTCTCAAGCAAGAAGCTGCCCAGCTCAAGTGTGAGGCTTCAAAGCAAAGAATCAGAGATGCAGTCAACTCCTCTTCCTCCTCACAAGTGGTTGCTAAGCAGCAGAAGTTCTGGCTTCCTCCACCTCCAGTCTTCTGTCCTCCAAGTCAGAACAAGCACTCAGGTGGTCGTGGATCTGCCCACCCACCCAACCCAAGCAACCAGAAGAAGTCTCAGTTTCAAGCTACAAGGCCAAGCGGTCCTTAGAGATAAATACACGCAAGGTCACTGTATACGCGAACCGGTGATTATACGATCACTGGCTCGCCGTATAGCATCGTATTGCACTCCGTTGACCAGTCAAACAACAAATATTGCAGTGTTAAAAAAACAGCAAATATTTCAGTGGACCCGTTTGTCAGTTGGTCAAGAAATTAAATAAGAGAAAAAACTATGCACAACGACGATGAGTTTCAAACCTGAGCCCTCAGGCACTACGCTCACGCGAACAACTGGCCTAGACGAACCGACTTGTCAATTTCGTAGGCGCTCTTTTATACGTATAAAGTAAAATCCACGCAATGCACACAAGCAATCCTCTCGCATTATTCCTGGATTTATTTCAGGATTTCCGGCAATGCGCTTCAATGGGAGGAGACGTTCCTGTCGACGACGAGGTGCCTACGGTGACTTCGTAAATCTCAAGATGATATGTCGGCTCAGTCTCTCGGAGATGCTCATAGGGGTAGGGTGTGCGTGTGTGCGTTCATAGGGGTGAGTGTATGCGCGTGTATATGAGCGATTGTGTCTATACTGATGCTAAAAAAAAGTAAACCATGCACATGTTCCGGACGGAGATATATTTAGAAAATTATTTTCGTCTTATCAAATTATGTAATTGTGCCAAAATAATGAAATCTTTTTTGATGCAACTTTTAACAAGTGTTCGCATATTTTTATAGAAAAGTTCATTCAATTTTATTAAACTGTTTACATATTTTTTATAAAACATAATATAATTTTATATTTCAAATTTATCAAATATTAGTTAAAAGTACATTGTTTTTCTGGAAATAGACGGGCATTCCTATAAGGGTAACACCACTTTACATTACATGAGTATCTCAAAAAATGCGTGCACATCCTAAAAAAACGTGTGCACAATTTTCAAAATCATACGGACATTATTAAAATAAGGAAACACCTATAGACTATATAAATATTTTTCAAATATATTAATATAAATTGAATACATTTAATAAATTATGAGGTTGTGTGAATATTTTTTTCTTGTGGATTCTTTTATGTGGTAGATGCTTGTGTGCATCTGTGACATTTGAAATCAATAAATGAAACTTCTACTGTACATTTGAACATAATAGGCTGTGGGGCTCATTTGGCTGGGGTGCCTTGGATTTTTGCGCGAGGACCTGGTTTCAAACCTCCACCTACGCAAATTTATTTTATTACGTTTCTTTATTTCTTCAGCCCATTGCCAGGTGGACCCATAGGACAGAGAGAAAAATGCGCGATGACAATGATGCATCCTTGTTTGCATTCCGTGCATGCTCGCATACATAAATGTGAGGGCCTAAAATTTGAAACTCACTAAAGTTACTTGCCCACTGGCTACTGGACGTGTGCTTCATGCGCGAGTGCTCAGGTTTCAATCCACCTGCCCTCCACGCACTGTTTTTATTCTAACTAGATCAATGATGGCGCGCGTTGCCGCGTCCGTCTATTTCTACAATTGAATGGTAGGAATTTCTGTAAGTTCATTGAGACACGTAGATATATGAAGAGACAAAACATCCAAATTAAAATAATCCTTATATTGGTCAATCACAAGTTATTGGCACACATCAAAGCACTTGTTGCCATGTTTGTGTCTTGTTGAAAGAATGATAGAATTAGGTGAGAATATGAGAATTTGGACAGTCCAAATATTTAACAAAATATGAGTACGTAGTTACAACTATAGTTGGGTCACCTTGCAAGAAAAAGACTATTGGGTCTAGAATGCAAGGCATAATGTGTTCTGATATATTATAGGTAATGAGTATAAAAATACAAAATTTTGTGCATCAAAATAAAACAATAGAAGATCACAATCACAACATTCTAATTATGATGAGGGATTAAGCATATATATAAAGATTCATCTCCTGGTTCCAGCATTGGAAGTAAATTTTAATTCTGCAGAGTCAAGGGTGATGAAATACTTCAAAATATATAGTGAAAATCATATGTCATTCTTGCCGATATCAACTCGCTAGGAGGAACTAACAAACAAAAAGTCTTATGTACCTTGCTTCCCTTTGAATCTTCTGTAGTCTACCAACAAATCATCTTCAATCCCAGATAATGCATTAGTTAGTAGTGGATTTAACCTGCACACAATGTCATACATTCTCAACATAGATTTCTCAACTTTGGAGGATATTTCTGCACCAAAATTAGCACCAAACTCAACAAAACCGGGTGTGTGTACTAATAAACAACACTGATTTTAATGAATGGGCACAATCGATACTCACACAAATTCTTCTTTTACGGTTCATGAGAACAGAATATGCAAAAAAAAAAACACAAAAGAAACTTCCCTTTTGTTAATGTGTTTGCTAGTGAGAAGAAAGGTTCAGATATGTATACTATATTACTATGATATCAATAATTATACAGTTAAGATTTATGAAGTCAAGAAATTTATGAAGCCAAAATCTGAGAACATATGAGATTGCAGGTTTTCATAGAGATAAGCAAAGTTCATTACTAATAGTGCAAACTGTAGTTATCAAATAATTCTCAACCATCTCTCTTTCGCTCGAATGATATAGAGTATACATACTTAACACCCTCCATCCCTCGCAACCATCAATAACAATACTTCCTGATCCATGGAATATGGTCAAAACATGTTAAGGAACATGTTTTAGGAAGAACAACGAATATGGTATATATAACAAGCCAAACACATGGCAGAATAAAATGTTGATGGAGTGCCCAACCCTTGGAGTCAGGAGTGTGGTTTAGGCATCAGTCTCCTTGATGTTGCCGCTTGAGGTGAAGCCACTGCCCATCTCACAGGAATAGCCGCTTTCGCTAGGAGCCCTTATGTTGCCGCTTCTCGTCGGCAAAGTGCAGCATGATACAATATGTGATTATTTTTTAAAGAAACCCTACAACTAAAGAGATTGGCAGCACAAGCACAGAATAGCGAAAATAGTGTGTTTGTTTGTTTGTCAGGAAAAGTGAAGATAGTTATTGTAGCTTATCGTAAATTTATAAGGTGTAATACTGATTAGATCAATGAAAAATTCTGAAAACATTAGATGCGTGCAGATATGATTTCTCATCCCTCGTCCACTCTATTTCTTACTCCACTTCCCTTATGTATGTACATCTAAGGAGAACATAACTCAATTTTTTTTTAAGAAATGCTATGGACAAACAAGGCAGAGAAGCATCCAACTAATGGCAATATACTCTGTAGGCAGCGGATGGCACCTGCTGGACCTCAAGGCCACCCGACTCGTCCTACAGCTTCTCGTCAGGCCGAGGAGGCTAGTTAGGCCTCGAGTTGTATGACGTCAAAATAGCATGCCCCTCCAAAAAAGGATGAGTTGCGAGCTCTGCCAATTGTCCTACCATATGTTTGAGCAGTAAACTCAATGCGCATATGTTGCAGGAAAAGAATTCCTCCACATATGAGAAGAGGGCTCACCAGGAAAGAAACATTCCTCTAAGTCAGTTCACCCTGCTAGCGAGGAAGAGGTCTGACGGGCTACCGGCGGGGCCCATGGCCGTCGTGCAGGGCGAGGCTGGAGGAAAGGATGGTATAGTTATCCCTACCTGCGCTGTCTGTCTCATCGATGGAAACCCAACGCAGTCGACATGGGAGTCCAGGCTCCCGCATCCATCGACACCTAGGTTGCTCGACCATGGAGAGGCGCCGCCATGCGAGGTTGGAAGGAACGAAAGCAGGGTCACGAGTGTCGAGCGTTTTAGGGTTTTCCACTTTTGCGTCGCACGGGAGCGTAGTTAGGCCCAATAGGCCCAATTGAATCTCAGAAGCTGAAAAACACCACCGGAGCAGCGGCCCGAGAACGTTAGCGCTTGTTACGCGAACCTGATCGTGCGATTAAGAGCCAATCGGATGGCTAAGAAGCTTAAAAGCTACGATCCAATGGATACAAATGCTAATAGGCTGAGAAGGCAGGAAAAGTGCTCAGTTATAATGTATCTAAATTTATTTTTATGACCCACCGACGGACGTGGCCCACTGTAATATATGCCAAATAGATTGTTTGACTGGTTAACGGACTGTGATACGATGCTATACGACGAGCCAGTGACTGTATAATCAATGCTTCGCATATACAGTGACCGTAATGAGCGTATTTTAAAGTTCAGTGACTGTATCGTGCTTTAGCTTTAAATACAGTGACCACGAGTGTATTTATCTCCGGTCCTTATCATCAGCCACTCTTTGAAGTTAGTTGCAACAAGTGTGGGTAGAAAGGTCACTATGCTCACAAGTGCATCCTAAGGCGCCTTCCGCCTCCTCCTCCTATCAAGTCGTCAAGCAATGATATTGTCAAGCACAATCCCAAGTCTGCAAGAGTGAATCTGATAAACGCAACTCAGGCAGATGATTCTATAGATGTGATCATTGGTAATCTTCTGGTTAACTCTATTTCTGCAAAAGTTTTATTTGATTCGGGTGCATCGCTTTCCTTCATATCAAGACCATTGCCAAGCATAATTTGTCTACGGAGAGTATACCAAGGCCTTTAAAGATTATTTCTCCAGGATTGCAAATGAATTTGAACTCAGTTGTTCCGGATATCTCCATCAAGATGGGCAATTATAAATTTCTAGCTTCCCCAGTTGTTCTCGGCAATTCGGACATTGATATAATTCTTGGGATGGATTGGCACTCTAAGCATGATGCTCTTCTTGATTATGCAAACAAGGAGGTCAATCTAACTCATCCTTCCGAAGACGTGATTATCTTCGCAGCTCGAGATAACACAATCAGGCTATTCTCTCTCAATGACAAAGGCGAGATTAATGTCATATCCCAGATTTCGGTGGTTTGCGAGTATGAAGATGTATTTCCTGAAGAATTGCCAAGGATGCCTCCCAACCGTCCAGTTGAATTCGTCATTGAACTTGAACCTGGTATGGAGCCATCCTGTCGGCGTCCGTACAAGCTTTCTCCTAAAGAGTTGAAGGAATTGAAGAAGCAACTCGACGAGCAAGAACGCATGGGTCTGATCAGACCGTTCTTCTCCTTGGGGCTGTGGTGTTCTTTTTGTCAAGAATAAGGATGGTACGGAACGATTGTGCATTGATTACCGGCCATTGAACAAGAAGACAATTAAGAATAAGTACCCGCTCCCCAATATCAATGAACTGTTCGAGCAGCTCAAAGGAGCCAAGGTTGCTTTGAAGCTTGATCTCCGGATGGGCTACCATCAAATTTGTATACGTGAAGAGGATATTCCCAAGACCGCATTTAGGACAAGTTATGGCTCCTACGAGTACACAGTCATGTCTTTCGGGCTTGCAAATGCACCTCCCACCTTTTCTCGGATGATGCATTTCATATTGAACCCATACACCAATGAGTTCATCCTCGTCTATCTTGATGATATTATGGTATTCTCCAAGAATAAAGAAGACCACGCCAAGCACCTCTGTTTGGTCCTTGACAGGCTCAGAGAGCACCACTCTTATGCGTAATTCTCAAAGTGTGAATTTTGGCTTGATGAAGTTCTCTATTTGGGTCACATTATATCTGCCAAGGGCATTTCAGTAAACCCCGAGAAGGTTGAAGCTATTGTTAAGTGGGAACCTCCTCAAAACATTAAGCACCTTCGAAGCTTCCTCGGTCTTGCAAACTATTGCAGAAGGTTCGTCGAGAACTTCTCCAAGATTGCCAAGCCTCTGTCCAACCTGTTTCAAAAGAACGTCAAGTATTCTTGGACTCCTGAGTGTGATGTGGCATTAAATACACTCAAAGAGGAGCTTGTCTCAGCTCCAGTTGTCTGGGGGATGACCCCCGGGTAGGCCCAACACGGCAAACGACACTTCAAAAAACATCAAGGCCAACAACGCCCCTCAGTCCGGCTCGCACTGGGCCGGGTCGCTCAACCCGGCCAAGTACCTTGACCCGGCCGAGCTCACCGTCCCGGCCGCCTGGCCGGGGCCCTGTTCGGCTGCCCCAGCCGGCCCGCTACGCAAAGTCAACCGCGACATTATCTATAGTGTACTTTATCCCCTGGGTATTGATTTATAAAATACCCCAGGGACAAAACTTAACCTAGCTCTCAAGCAAGTATTGCTTGAGATGTAAGCTACACACTATAGCTTACATCCCAAGCACACACCCATACCCACCTAGCTTTAGGTGTAAGCTAGCTCACTATATAAGCTAGCCCACATCCATCCATCCAGGAGGATGATGCATTCACGCATGCACACATGCCCACGGCCACAGGGCCACTTCTCTAGTTCCAAGAGCACTCACGCACACACTTGTGCTCATACACACATATATACATGAGGCCAGTGATCCATAGCTGCCTTATGTGATACAGCTCCAGGAGCAACACTGTACTACGAGACATGTACACTGCATATATATCCAGACATGCAGGACTAGGAGTGTTATCTCTCCGAAGAGCTCCGAACCTGGGTAAATCACCGCGTGCTGTTTACCCAATCTCGTCCCTTGATCTCCAAAGCAGTCTTGCCCTCACCTCAAGCCACCTCGTGGCATCTGTTGTCTCACGAACCCGCCCACGAGACCACCATGACACCAGTTCTGACTCCTCCTGATGAATCCAAACCATACCAAGTGTTTTGTGATGCCTCTTTGCAAGGTCTGGGTGGTGTTCTTATGCAAGAGAAGAAGATAGTGGCCTACACTTCTCGGTAGCTCAAGCCAAACAAGAAGAACTACCCCACTCACGATCTTGAGTTGGCAGCAGTTGTCCACGCCTTGATCACGTGGAGACACCTCTTGTTGGGCAGGCAGGTTGACATCTTCACCGATCACAAGAGTATGAAGTATATCTTCACACAACCAAATCTCAACCTCCGTCAGACTCATTGGGTCGAGATGATTCAAAAATACAACCCAAGAATTGAGTACACTCCTGGCAAGGCCAATGTGATTGTAGACACCTTGAGAAGAAAGTCTTATTGCAACAGTCTCATTCTCAAACCGTTCCAACCGGATCTCTGTGAAGCATTTCGGAAACTTAACCTTTAAATTGTTCCGCAAGGATTTCTCGCCAACCTTCAAGTCGCTCCTACCTTGGAAGATCAAATCCGTGAAGCTCAACTTCTTGATACTATGGTGAAGAAAGTGAAGCATGGTATTGCCAAAGGTACTCCAAAGGTACTCCAAAGTACAAGTGCTACCGCATTGATGACAAGGACACCTTATTCTTTGAGGACCGGATTGTGGTTCCAAAAGGTGACCTACGGAAGCTCATAATGAACGAGGCTCATAATTCCCTTCTCTCAATACATCCAGGCAGCTCCAAGATGTATCATGACCTCAAGCAATCCTATTGGTGGACTCGCATGAAAAGAGAAATTGCTCGGTTCGTGAACAAGTGTGATGTCTGCCGCAGAGTCAAAGCAGAACATCAACGTCCAGCGGGACTTCTCCAACCTTTGCCTATTCCCGAGTGGAAATTCAATCACATTGGGGTGGATTTCGTCACCGTCTTCCCCAAGTCCAAGCGAGGAAACGATGCTATCCTTGTGGTCATTGATAAGCTCACAAAAGTGGCTCATTTTCTTCCAGTCAAGGAATCCATCAACGCGGCCCAACTGGCAGAGTTGTACACCTCCAGAATTGTCTCTTTGCATGGTATCCCTCAAGTAATCTCCTAAGCTCGTGGAAGCTTGTTCACTTTCAAATTATGGGATTCATTTCAATCAGCTATGGGTACCAAGATTCGCTTCAGCACAGCTTTCCATCCTCAGACAAGTGGTTAAGTCGAGAAGGTGAACCAAATTCTTGAAGATATGCTCAGGGCATGTGTAATCTCCTTCGGTATGAAATGGGAAGATTGTCTTCCATTTGCCGAGTTCTCCTACAACAACAGCTTCCAAGTAAGTTCAGGCAAAGCACCCTTTGAAATTATCTATGGCAGAAAGTGTCGTACCCCTCTCAACTGGTCCGAGACTGGTGAATGTCAACTCCTTGGAAATGACTTGATCTGAGAGGCCGAAGAAATGTGCAAAGTCATATGTGAGAATCTCAAGGCCGCGCAATCGCGCCAAAAGAGCTACTATGACGGCAAGCATCGTGACTTGGCTTTCGACATGGGTGATCATGTGTATCTCCGTGTTTCTCCTATGAAGGGCACTCAGAGGTTCGGTATCAAGGGCAAGCTAACTCCAAAATATGTGGGCCCTTTCAAGATTGTTGGGAAAATAGGCGACCTCGCCTACCAACTTGAGCTTCCTCCAAACTCTCCAACGTGCATGACGTGTTCCACGTGTCACAACTCCGCAGGTGCTTCAAGATGCCCGAACGCACCGTCGCCTTAGAAGAAATTGATCTTCAAGCTGACTTGTCTTATCATGAGCACCCCATCGCTATCCTTGAAGAGATCGAGCGCAAGAAATGCAACAAAGCAATCAAGTTCCTGAAAGTGAAGTGGTCACACCATACCGATCGAGAAGCTACGTGGGAACGCGAGGATCACCTCCGTTCTGAATTTTCGGAGTTCTTTCAGTCCTAGATCTCGGGACAAGATCTTTTCATAGTGGAGGAGAGTTTGTAACGCCCCAGATGTAACAATTCCATTTATTGGAATATATTCATCGTTGACTTAATCAATTCCATTCTGGGCTCTTCCTTCATTTCGGGTTTCTGCGTTTTTGCTTTAAGCGTGTGTTGCATATCGTTATGTCATTTCCATCATGTGCATTGCATTGGCATAGTCTCACTTGCATCCGTGTGTAGTTGCATCGCCTCTGTCCTCTCCGTTGTCTGTTTGGAATTCCGACTCTCTCGCATGGCACCCGTCGCACCTCTCTAGCTTTGTTTCATGAGTGGGATAAAAACATCCTCGGAATGGGCCGAGAGTTGTCGAGTGGTCTTGGTATCACTACAAAAAAAAAGACACATCCGTGACATTTTGGGCCGAACGAATTTTTTTCCTGTCATACTTATGACACTTCTATGACGATAATTGTGACAAAACCCGGTATCATCATAGATGTGGTGGGGTCCTACTTCTATGACAAAAAGTCATGATAGAAAATGGGCTTTTCGTCCTGGGCGGCCGGAGACGCAGCTGCATGACATTCTTTGGGCCGTCCATGATGGAAAAAACCATGGTAGCAGCGAGGGCGAGGAAAATATCGGGGTGTTCCCGGTTACGGTGGGTGGTCGAGGCCGAGCGTTGCGCATTTCTCTCGTACATGCACGCGCGTGGGTGCGAAGCGTTGGGCTCTAACTGAATCCGAGCGATTGCACTGCAGGCTACGCATTACTGAACCCAAGCGATCGATCGATGGCTGTTAACTGAACCCGATCAGGCGATTCCTTCGCTACTGCTGCTAACTGAAGCCGATCGATGCTGCCTCTGGATGAACAGTGAGCGTTGCTGGGGGGTTTGGATGAACAGTTCCCGGTGGGAGTGGATGAACAGGACCCCGTGGTGTTGCCTCTGGATGAACAGGACCCCGATTGATCGAGTCGGTTGGGGCTGGATGAACAGGACCCCGTGGAGGGCTGGATGAACAGGACCACCCCGTGGAGGTCAGGATGAAAAGTAGACGGTGGAGGGCTGGATGAACAGTAGCCCGTGGAGGGGTAGTTGAACAGGAGCCCGTGGAGAGGGCTGGTTGAACAGTAGCCGATGGAGTAGCGCGTGGTGGAGGCTGGATGAACAGGAGCCCGTGGATGAACAGTCGCAGGTGGAGGCTGGAGGAGGTCGACGGTGGATGAACAGTAGCCCATAGAGGCTGGAGGGGGTTGACGGTGGAGATGAACAGTATCCCGTGGAGTTCCGTTTTGCGGTACGCCACACCCCTCCCGATGAACAGGACCCCCGTTTCGACCGTAGCGCTCCAACACAAGTCTGTTTCCTCCGTTTTACGATACGCCACACCCCCGCCGATCAACAGGACCCCCGTTTCGACCGTAGGAGGTATGTTTCCTCCGTTTTGCGGTACGCCAAACCCCTCCTAATGAACAGGATCCCGTTTCGACCGTGGCCGGTCGAACACAAGGCCATTTCCTCCATTCTGCGGTACGCCAGGCCTTGTTTCCATCGGCTGTTGTCCAAGCCCTCCCGATGAACACGACGACGCATTCCGTTTCGGCCCAGCTGGTTGGCTCCCCATGAACACGACGATGATGTTTCTACGTTCCGACCCAGCCATGTACATGAGCCCTGGCCGTACGTACGCGTGAGTAGGCGTTCGATACCCCGCCCGTATGTACGTACGTGGCCGTATTTACTTTCTTGCACCCTGGCCATTGTACGTATGTGTACATGTTATGTGCGCGCCTCTACTACGACACGTGTGCACCTCTACATCGACTAGTATGTACGTACACGTTCACAACCAGAATGACAACGCTACGTATGCTTCGACCAGGTGGGTCCCGACTGTGAGGCACTTCCTTGCGTGCGAAGATTTAGCTGGTGGGTCCCAGAAGTCAGGGGGGCATCGTTTTTTTTCGGAGCACTTCCTTGCGTGCGAAGATGTAGCTGGTGGGTCCCAGCGGTTAGGGGGAAACAGTTTTTTTTGCGAAATACGGTGGCTCGTCTGGTGGGTCCCCGCTGTCAGGTGGAGGAATAATTATTTTGCGCATAGTAAGGAGGCACTTCCTTGCTGCGACCGTGGACCCAGCTGTCAGTCTCTCCACGTACAGTACTCTTCCGATGGAAGTCGTTCCTTGACCACGTAGACCATGCCGCGCCAAGAGCACTAGGGCGGTGGACGACGGCGAGGCCAAGGAAGGGGATGACGCGGAGCCGGGGAAGACGCGGAAGTGGAATCCCGCGCGGAGAGGAGTACGAGGGTTCACTGGTTCGGCTGTGGTGTGAGGCTGCCGTCGCCGCAGAATAACAGGGAGTGTGGGTGAGTAGAGGGATGGCCTGGCCAGCGGTGGGAGTAGTACGGGGCGGTGAGGCCTCCGCAACATCACAACCGACCATGGGAGGCAGGAGCGCGCGGCACGACCGGCGCTGGTTTGGGCTGCTGGAGCAAGAAAACCAGAGGTTGAAGAAGCACTACGGCCGTTGGATGGACATCGTACGGTCACTAGAGCTAGAATCATTCATATTGACTAAGCTGACAAAGCCCTCCATCCCCGTCAACTTAGTAGGCCCACAAGTCAGCCTCCCACCAAGGTGGGTCCCTGCTAGCAGGGGGAGTATTCATTTTTTCTGCGTAATAAGGAGGCACTTCCGGTGGGTCCAAGCTGACAGCGGGGGGAACATTTTTTCGCGAAATACGGTGACCCGTCCGGTGGGTCCCAGCAGTCAGGGGGGAAACGTTTTTTCGCAAAATACGATGGCCCGTCTGGTGGGTCCCTATTGTTAGGTGGAGGAATCATTATTTTCTGCGTAATAAGGAGGCACTTCCTTGCTGCAGCTGTGGACCCAGCTGTTAGCCTCTCCACGTACAGTACACTTCCGATGGAAGTCGTTCCTTGACCACGTTGACCACGCCGCGTTCCGTTGCATGCATGCGTCCATGGGCGTGGTGCGTCCCCACTGTCAGCCTCTCACGTACAGTCATCTTCCGATGACTCTCGGTTGTTTACCACGTTCACCACACCGTGCCGAGCGCACCAAAGGCCGGTGGACAATGGCGAGGCCCCAGACTGGAACAACCCGGAGATGGGGAAGACAGGGCAGTGGAGTCGTAGATGGAGAGGAGTGGGAAACTTGACTGGTTCGGGTGTGCGGCAGCACAGCCACAGTGCCGCCCACGGGAGACCGGAGCAAGAACAGAGGTTGAAGAAGGAGCAATAGATGTTGGATTAACATCCTACGGTCCAGCTGTTAGAATCATTTGTTGATTAAGTTGACAAAGCCTTGCGTACACGTCCGCTTAGTAGGCCCACAAGATAGCCACCAAATCTGACGGGTCCCAGCTGTCAACGGGAGGAATATTCTTTTTCGCATAACAAGGAGGCACTTCCTTCCGTGCGAAGATACAGTCGGTGAGTCTCAGCTGTCAGGTGGAGGAAACATTTTTTCAGCTTAATAAGGAGGAACTTTCCTTGCGTGCGACCATGTGATGGCTTCTCGCCCCTCGTTGGTTACCCCAAGTGGAAGGTTTGAGATGTAGCGTAACGGCAAGTTTCCCTTGGCAAAGATACCAAGGATCGAATCCCGTGAGACTACGAGGGTCGACAAGAAGGTTTCAACAGCTAACGGAGCCAGATACTTAGCGGTTGACAGGACCTGCACATAGATACAAATAGCTTTGCTCCCAACGAGTACAGAAAGGTTGTCAATCCCTCTGGCCTTGTTGTTTACAAAGGATCAAACACAAGAGATTATAGCGATAGATATGACTGCAACTAGGAAATAAAGACAGGAAGTAAATAGCGGGTGTGATCAGTGATGGTAATATGGACCGGGGTCCCATGATGTTCACTAGTGATGTCTCTCTCCCAAAAGATAATAAAACAGCTAAGCGAGGTAAACAAATTACAGCTGGGCAATTGACTGGATTATGTGCGCAAACCAATGCTAACTATGCTGTAAGAAAGGTAGAGGCTCAAAAGCATGGGCGGGTACGCCAAGGCAAGTAGACCGAAATCCATCTGCATCTACTACTAATCATCCACCTTGAGATATCTATCCAGGACATCTCGCTGGTATTAAGTTGTGAATCCCACCCAAAGTGTAAACTCAAAGCAACAGACAACTGCCTTAAAAGAACTTTGCGTAAAGTAAACTATCCTTGCACCCGCAAGTACAAGCACCGTTGTTTTCCCCCTTGTGGCAACAACACATCCCCTAGACTCATGTTTCTGTCACTCAAACTAGTCATCAAGGGGCATGAACCCACAATCAAGCATAACGTTCCCTCTTGGAGTTACTACCTACTACTCGGCCAAAGCAATAAACAGCAACGGAGAACATGCAAGAATTACTCAAGAACATAAATATAAAAGAGGTGAATCAAATATATTACTCACACACAATCTGAACATAATCTCATAATCCATCGGATCCCAGCAAACTCAGCAGAGCAACATCATAAAGATTACATATGTGCCTCAATCATGTAGGGCAGCTCACGAGGTCTAATCCATGAAGAACAAAGAGGGGAGGAGAACATCACATAGCTACTGGTCATGGACCCATGGTCCAAGGGAGACTACTCACAACTCTTCCGGTAAGCGTCCATGGTGCTGGAGAAGCTCCCGGTGGTGGTCCTCCCCTCCGGCAGGGTGCCTGGAAGAGTTCTCCTGGTGCTCCCGATCTTGGAAGCGCGGCAGCGGCGGAACAGAGGCGAGATCGTAAAAAAGGGTTCCGTCCTCGAGGGTTTCGGGACGCGAGGAGTATATATGCCAAAGGGGGTCACCAGAAGCGGAGAGGGGGGCCCAGGCGCCCCCCTAAGGCGGCCAGGGGTGGGGCCGCCTGGGCTGGCCGCCTAGTCTGCCCCTGGCTCCCCTCTGGCCCCACTTTGGTTTTTCTTGAAGTTCACGGTACGCTGATTTTTCCTGTATTTTTCCCGGAATTTTTAGGGCACTTTTAATATGGGGGAAACCTGAAATAGAAAAACAGCAGAAAACAGGAACTGGCACTGTGGTGCACTGAGTTAATAGGTTAGTCCAAATATGTTCAAAAGTGTATGGAAGTGCATAAATATCATAGAAATATCACACAAAAGAAGCATGGAGCAAGCAGAAATTATAGATACGTTTTGGACGTATCAACATCCCCAAGCTTAATTCCTGCTCGTCCTCGAGTAGGTAAATGATAACAAGCATAATTTCTGTGGTGACATGCTACCAACCATATAAGAACTTTTTAAGTAATGCAATCAAGGCATGTAATTCAATTCAAGTCATAACAAGCAAGAGTCTATATTAGCATTGTAACAGGTAACATAAGAACATAAAGGTGCAAGAGCTCTCGCTCTCCGTGACTCGAATGTCTCCAAATGGTGTTTGCATGCAAGAAAGGGGATAGGGATATATGAGAGAGTAAAACATAGTTTCTGTATTGTTGAGAACTTAATCTACTAAATTTTCACACTTGGTCTTCTTTGGAATCTTATCTTGACTCATCCCCAGACCGTCAGCCAGGTACAAGTCAAAATGATCCACTCCCTTTCGATATTTTGAGCACTCATGCAATGGATGAGCGTAAGCAAGAAAGTCGACACTTAGGATGCCAAAAAGAGAAAAATGATAGAGGGGGAAGACAAAAAAGGTGTGAAAGGCTCGCATCAATGAGGACAATCATCGGCGAGAGAAAGCCAAATTATAGATATGATGTGAGGAGTAGGGATTGCCATGCAACAGATGCACATATGAGCTAAGGTAAGCTCTCCAATGGAACTAGTGGGGGTGCATCCAACTTGCTTGCTCAAGAAGACCTAGAGCTCTTTTGAGGAGGCTCATCATTGGAATATACAAGCCAAGTTCTATAGTGTAAAGGTCCCCACATAGCTATATGCATGAATGATAATCTCTATGGAGTACAAAGTATAAGATGGAGTACGAGTGTGGATCTCTCAATAGAAATAGTAGTGTGCCCCCTTCTCTCTTTTTATTTCTTTTTCTCTTTTTTCTAGTTTTTTTATATTTTTTTGTGGCCTCAATGGCTCTTTCTATTTATCTGTCATTTGTCCTCTTTGGGATCTTTTGATTTTGTCCTCTTTGGGATCTTTTCCTTACTTTAGGGGCAACACTCTATGTATTACAAGAAGTATAGAAGATCTTTCACACTTTACAAAAGTACTCAACATAAAGAAAATGAACTATCATGATGTATGCAAATGTATGCCTCTGCCAGTGTAGCAGGATATGCAATGATACTAGCGCGTCATGTAGCAATGATTAGGGCAAGGCCCAACCAGCATGCGGCTCATCGATCAAGCAAAAAGCATGTATGACATGAAGATCAAGTCATGAGAAGATGGTTGTTGCATGGCAATGTATCTTGGAAAGGCTATGGAAATGCCTTAATAGGTAGGTATGGTGGCTGTTTTCAGGAAGGATATAATGAGGCTTATGATGACAGAGCGTATCATGCCAAGGATTTGGATGCACCAGCGAAGTATGCACCAACTCTCGAGGTGAGAAAGGGCAATGCACGGTACCGAAGAGGCTAAAAAAATATGGATAGGTGGAAGTGTCAACTTTCGAATACTCACATTAGTCCGAAGAACTCATGCTCTTATTATCGGTAACTCTCAATCTAATTAGGAGGTTCACAAAGAGACAAGTACCCCGAGCAGGAGTGTATGGGGGTTTGGTTATCCTTGCGCATCCTCGGCTCATGGTACGTGAGTGTACTCTAATATTCGATCCCTCCAAAGATTAGTGATCCATTTAGTAGCTAAAGTTCTCAACTATTTTGTAGGTTTTCGAAAATAAACACGGATTGCCCAAAATACGACATCTATCACTAATAGGCCAAAGCTCTTGACACCAAAAGTTCAGACATTACTCATGGCAATACCTCAAAACTATTGCAAGTTACCACTAAAATTAAATAGCAACCTCAATTACCTACTTTAAGTTAAGACACACAACTCAGTGCAACAGGCAAACTCTCTTAACAAGATAAACATGAAAACTGAAGAGAGTTCAACAACCAACTAAACAAAAGCTCTTTAAAAAGAAAAGCATGAAAACTAAGAGCTAAACATGACAGCAGCTATGGAAAGACAAAGAACACACACAGCAAAGATAAGCATGAAAATCCTATGTTGTGTTCTAGGTTGAAGTGGAGCGTGTTTCTCTCCCACACAAAGAAAGTTGGGTTCTAACTTGTTATGAACAGCAAGCAAAGCTAAAGAAAACTAAAAATGAAACTAAGAGCAAGACGCTCCAAGCATAGCACATAACGCATGAAGTGATTAAAATATAGTGGAACGAAAGACAAACTGATAATTGTTGATGGAGAAGGGGATGCACGGGGGCATCCCCAAGCTTAGACGCTTGAGTCTTCTTGAATATTTCTTGGGGGTGCATGGGGGCATCCCCAAGCTTGAGCGTTTGACCCTCCTGAATCTTCTTTTATCATCTTCCCTCGCACACTTGAAAACTCCCTTCATACATAACTCATCATAATCTGATTAGCGAGGTTAGTACCCATAATAAAATAACTTTTCCCTGCTGGAAATAACGATAATTTTGAATAGATACTGTTTCTCAAGATTGCCAAAAGGTTTTTGCAAAGAAAAAGCAAGCTCAAGGTTTGCAAAACGAAGAAAAGGCAAAATAGGACAGAATCTGTGAAAAACAGACCAGCAGGTAGTAAATAATTTTTTTGGGGCACTTCTCCAACTCAAATTAAAAAACTCAGAACAGACGCCCGAAAGCCAATTGTATAGAGCACGCTTTCAAAAAAATTCAGATCAAAAAGATGATCTGGTGATTTTATACAAATTTTTCTGTCCAAGGACAGAATCTGTTTTCTGGACTGCACGTCACAACTTTTGAACTTTCTTGCAATCGGAGGCTAAACTTGGCACAAAGCTGAAAATAAAAGATACAATGATGATGCTACTGTAGTAACAAACATCAAGACACAACAAAAGCAAAATAAAACTTTATTCGTTGTGGGCTGCCTCCCAAAAGCGATTTCTTTTATGCCTTTAAGCTAGGCATGATGCAAAAAGAGAGGATCAAGTTTTATCAAGAGTAAGAGAATAGCTAGCCCGTGTAACGGACTCAAAAGGCAACTTAATCTTCTTTCTAGGGAAGTGTTCCATCCCTTTCTTGGGAGGAAATTGGAATTTTATATTCCCCTCTTTCATGTCAATGATAGCACCAACGGTGCGAAGAAAAGGACGTCCCAAAATAATTGGACATGAAGGTTCACATTCAATATCCATAATAGTAAAATCAACGGGAACATAATTGTCATTGACAATGATAAGAACATCGTCGATCTTCCCCAAAGGTTTCTTTACGGAAGAATCAACAAGACGAACACCAAAAGAACAAGGATCGAAAGATTTCAATTTAAACATATCATATATTCTTTTGGGCATAACGGAGGTACTAGCTCCAACATCACATAAAGCATAGCAAGAGAAGTTATTCAACTTAATTTTAATGTAATGCCCAGGATGGAACTATACCTCCTATGTGTCGAGGCACGACTTAAAGGCATAAGTCCATCCTAGAATGATCTCAAGTTTGGTAATCTTTGCACATCTCATGTAAAAGAGGGGAATTGTAAACATAAATAGTTGGCTTACACTCGTCACGTCACACAAATACAATACATGTCTCAAACCTCATACATTAAGAATATCACAACCCTCTAAGGGCAAAATCCAAATGTCAAGATATCAAACTTAAATAAAACCATAGGTCGGATCGAATCCTAGTAGAAGTCTCCACTACTGATCATCCGGATAACGAACATAGTATCGACTACGCTCCTCGTCGTACTCCCAGTCTAGCTCGGTGCCATCACCTGGATAGCTCACAACTGGACCTGCATCTGGTGTGGTGAAGTAACTGTGAGCCACAGAGGACTCAGCAATCCCGTTCCCGGGTAACAAGACAATTTAAGCCTTGGGAGAGGATAAGGCTGAAGAAAAGAATAAGTGTCTGCAGCAGCAACTAGCAACTAGCTTACGTAAGTGAGAGCGAGAAGAGAAAGCCTCGGACGAGAAGTGATCACGAAGTGATCCTATCTAAGCTCAACAAACATAACCCCACCGTGTTCAACTCCCGAATCCCTATTCAGAAATTGACAGTCACGGTACACACGCGGGTAGTGTATTCGAAACATTGTGTCAAGTTATCTACAACCGGATATTAACAAGCTCCCATCTGCCACATAACCGCGGGCACGGCATTCGAAAGTTCATAACCCTGCAGGGGTGTTCCAACTTGACCCATTACAAGCCCACGATCTGCGGAGTCGCAACTCCAAAGTGGGAAGACCCGAGTATTCTCGGAATCCCGTGCTCAAGATACTCCGAACTAAGGTAAGGCTAATCCAGCAAATCCTCCCGGCGTGCCGACACCCTGATAGTAGCCGCGCGTATCTAGTCTCAGGCCACGACCGGATGAGCACAGCGTACAGTGGCCGAAATACCCCAGTTGCCAAGGGGGGCCCCGCACACGACTCTAGTTTGGACCAACACTCACATCGAGCACTGGCCCAGGGGGGTTGAATTAATTAAGCCTCGGGTTAATTACTCCCTCAGAAAGTTTTAGTTGTTTAGGCGAATAGTACCAATGCTGGGACTTGCTGGAAAATACTTAGCACTTAGCGGTTTATCGAGGGGGTCCCATACACCCCAACCGTGTTAGGAACGCATAATCAAGGAACATAACATCGGTTTATACGGTTCCTAACGGCATGAGTGGAACAAATCACCAAGCAAAAGGCTTAGCCTTCCACCCTTGCCAATATATAGATGATTTCCTTTAGCAATTATATAGTGTGATATAACCCAACAAAACTTCAACATGAAGCAAGCATCTTCGATCTTCACCTGCAACTAGCAATGCTATAAGAAGGGCTGAGCGAAGCGTACTTAGCCAAGCAACGGTTTGCATAGGTAGGGTGGTTAAACATGGCAGTGGTTACAAGTAGGAGGCTGACAGGAAGAACATGGGCATCGAGGCAAAACTATAGAGCGGAACTACTAGCAACAGGCAAAGATAGTAATGTTATCGGGGTTCGGTCATCTTGCCTGAAGAGAAGTCGTTTGGATCGTAAGAAGGGTCCTCGTGCTCAACCTCGTTGGTAACCTCGTGCTCGTACTCGTACTCGGTCTCAGCTTCCGGCTCTAAACAATACAATCACACCAGGCACGAATCAACAAGATGCAATGCGCACTCGAAAATGATGGATGCATGATGGATGCACTAAGGATGCACACGGAGCACGGAAAATAGCACTCAAGCAAAACACCTCAAAACAAGATAACAAAAGGAGATTATGAATCTACACAGAAAATCAATCAAGTTTCATATAAGACTCGCTGAAATCGGAGCTACGGGCTAAAAGTTATGCCCGAAACGAGAAATGAGCGAAAGCTGAAAATTACAGCAACATAGCAACTTCGGAGCACAAAATAATTAAGCTACAGCACTCAAACATCATGGCAAAGTACATTAACATAAACTAGACATATCCTACAGAAAATAAGTCCAAAGGTGCACCCCCAAAGGAGCCACGGATCAATAGCAACAAGCTTGGACATATTGAACTTGACAATAAAATTCTGGCAGCAGAATTTTATTGAAACTTTGGAGCAAAAGATAAACATGCTACAGCCACTCAAATAAGCATGTGAGAACATTAATGGAAAGCCAACAATATATACTACAAGGAACAATCAAGATCCACTCCAAAACTATCATGGTTTGTCCTAGAGCAGCAAGCAAACATGGCATCGGAACGTTACAGATTTCATACTTAGTGAAAAAACACTAAGTCCTAAAACAGCAGTTTCATCATGGCATCTAAACGAGCAAGTTTAAGTCACCTCGAAACTAAACATGGCAAGTGGTAAGCACCACTTCAAAGTACACATGACGGTGATTCCAAAACACACAAGCATGCATCATGGAGATAAACACAACGACAGCAATGAGCTCAACAAGATGGCATTTCATAACAAGTGAAACAACATCACAGCCACATGGCACTTTGCAACGATGATATACATGGCAAGAATAAATCTATCATGCAACCTAACACAAGCAACATGTAGAGCATGGCAAGACGAACACGTGGACATGTCATTTGCATCATTCGGGTAAACGAGCTAAAAGATATCACATAGCAAAGCTTGCATAAAAACATCACATAGCAGCAATTATACCGGGATGCACTCTTGCAATGGAAAAACAAGCATCTAGATGTCTTCTAACATGCATGACACAAAAAGATAAAACGTAGTGCTATTCACCACGAACGTCTGGACATGCTATTTGCGCGAATCGGACAAACACACACAAAGTTATCCTCAGTTGAAATATGCATCAGACTATAAAACAACAGGGACTTAGAAGGATTGGGGAGTCAACCTCAGGCAGATCTGAAAAAAAACAACGGAGTGGGCCGGTGCGGTCGCGGAGGAGTGGCCCGGCCCGCGGTGGCGCTGGGGCGGCGGCCCAGCCGAAGGGAGGCGGCGGCCCGCTGCGGCTCTGGCCCGCGAAGGCGGCCTGGAGGGGAGCCGGTGGCCCGGCCCCGATCTGCGGAGGAGAAGGCGGTTGCGGCTCGGTGGCGGAGCGGAGTAGTGGGCCGACCCGGTGCCTGGTCGGAGGAGGCGCTGGCGTTGACTTAGAGCGGCCCGGGCGGAGGGGTGGCTCGCCGATCTGGCCGATCGGGCGACGAAGTGGTCCTCCGGCTGGGCCTGGAGGGAGTCGGCTGTCGCGGGGAGGAGGCGGCCTGGCGCAGATCGAGCGGGCGTTGACTCGCGGTGGAGGCTGAGACGACCGATCCCAGGCGCCTGGCGCGGGAGCCCTTCGAGGAAAACGGCGGCTCGCTCGAGGAAGAGCCAAGTGGCTGGGAAGGAATGGACAGATCCAGAATTTTTAGGGGAAGAAGGAGGAAGAAGCTAGAGATGCCAAAATAGACATAGGGGTCTATTATATAGTAGTTTTAAGGGTTTGGGGGGATTTGGGGGTGTTAGGAGGCCTCCGATCGCGATCCGACGGATCCGATCGCGGGGGTAGTTTAGATGGGCCTAGGAGAGGGTAGTGGGCTGCTGGAGGGGTGTTTCTGGGACACAAAGTGAAGGCACTTTGGGCCCACACGAATAACTGAAGGGATAGCAAACGGAGTCCAAATGCGACGAGATTTGAGAGGCGGGTTACACACAACAAAACAACAACACACGACAAGTCTCGCGGCACACCGGTAACGTTACGCGCCCAAACACCAAAGTAGGCCTACGGGACGTCACAGACACGTGAGGGGGCTCCGAAACGCGAAACGGACAACGGGAAGGAACGCGTGGAACTGGATGCAACCAACAACACAAATGCAATGCGATGCACATGTCTACATGATATGAATGAATGCCACACACGCACACAACAACACGACGAAACCCGAAAGACAAAGAACCCGGAATGGAATAGATGAAGCCGGAGATATATTATATGCCCAAAAGGGAAAGTATTACATCCGGGGCATTACAAACTCTCCTCTACTACAAAAAGATCTCGTCCCGAGATCTAGGACTGGAAAAAGGAAGGGTACTCGGAACAAAGATGATCTTCTCGTTCCCAGGTAGCTTCTCGGTCGGTGTGATGTGACCACTTGACTTTCAAGAATTTGATGGACTTGTTGCGGGTCTTGCGTTCGGTTTCTTCGAGAATAGCAACAGGATGCTCTCGGTAGGACAAGAACTTGAGGAGATGGAATGATACTTGATGAAATCAACAAAACACTGCCTCCGGAACAATTAAAAGAATGGCACAAGGGGTAAGAAAGATTCAGACTGCACTCCAGTTAAAGGACAGGCAAAACTTGATAAGATTAGAGAATTAGAATGGAGGACACAACACTCCGGTTAAATAGACAAGCAAGGGAGAATATGATCTTGATAAAAACAAGATGATGGTCAAGAGATCGTCATCACAGTGCCTCCGGTATGAAAGAATATATGCTAGGTCGTTGGCAAGAAAAGAACGGAGAAGAAAATGACAACTTCTCCCACGAATGAATTTGAAAGAGCATCCTTACGATGAAGGGTTGAACAGAATTGTTGGAAATTCAACAACGAAAGAATAAGCTTGATGTGGGCTTATGGAAAACATCTCAAAATTATGAGTTGACAACCAGCCACTTACGAAAACATTTGATTGGATTGAGATCAACAAGGAGACGAAAAACTTATTCCACCGGAAGGATAAATGAAGAACTTGGGTCATTCATAAGCACCATAAATAGCAACAATTCTCAGAGAAAGCTTTTAGGTGAATTATAACCCAAGATAACTCCAACGAATAAATTGAAAGGTTGAAAAGATATCATGAACAAGGAAAATGATGGGTTTAAATATCTCATTCTTGAAACTCGTGAATCATAAAACATGAAGGAATTGTCAAGAATGACATAACACCATCTGAAAAGACAAGGTAGAAAGAATTGCAAATGGAAGCATGACGAAGAATGCTTGAGCTCCAACAAGAATCTTGATGAAGACTTCGAGGATGAATTAAAACATGATGAACCACCATGAAAACTCCAGTAATGAAAGCATGAGAAGTGAAAGATGAAAAGAATAAGATTCAAGGCCTGCGATGAATTAGATGGAGCTTCGGAATGGTATAATTGAAATAACTTGGAGCTCCGAAAAACAAGATGAACAACTTAGAACCGAGAATATGATATGATGAACAAGCTCCGGAAAACAGAGATTAATCACTTGAGGAAATAAGAATAAGATTTATTGTATGCTTACCCTTCATCAAATTAAATTGATGACAAGCAAACGGATTTGGCGTACTACTTATTCTCGTTGCAAAGAATTAAAGAGGGATCTAGCACAACCTTGGATAAATCTTCAACAAAGCACCTGTAGGATTGAGAAAAGAACAAATGAATTAAAACGATAACAACGGAAGGGTAAACTTGAAAGAACCACCGTAAAAATATGGAGACGAACGAAGAGACATCAATTAAGAATAGTTGGAGGACGAAGTTGAAAACTGAGAACAAAGAAATATTCTGAAATGATGGCCTTCGGAGGATCACAATGGAAAGAATTCATGAAATGCTCCGGACGGGTATGAAAATAATTCCTCACAATCAAAACGATAATGAGGATGGCATGAAGCTAGAACCACGAATCTTGGAAGAGAACGGGCCGAGAATTAAGAGAAACACTTCTCCGGTCTCCAAATGTTGAGAATGAAGACGAGAAATGCCATGAAGAATTTCGAGATACTCCGGACGAATGACAAGAGGAAGGTGGAGCTAAAGATGGAAATAATTGAAAACAAGCTTGGAGAAGGCATGTGACTGATGTAAATCATTCTTACGTCACCTTTGAAAAGAATTTCAGAATAACTCCAGAAAAATTGGAAGAGTCAGGTAAGATCCTGGGAAAGACCTGTGGGTTAGGGCCCACTAAGGAAATCACCGTTGGAAGAGATTGCTTGAGAGATATTGCACCGGTTGAATTAAATGGCTTGAATAAGAAGACAATGCTCAAAATAATTTGAACGGATTAAGAATGGAATTATGAATCTTTAGCACTCCGGATATGGATAGCAAGAGGAGAATGATTAATTGGTGCACCGGAATAAGAAAGCATTGTGAAAAGAGGAAAAAGGATAAGATCAACACCGAAATCTTGAATTACATCCACCGGCAGAATTTGAGAACAAAAGAATGATGAGTTTGAAGCTCTTGAGCAACTTCCTGAGAATCATCGGATAAGAACATTGAAGGAAATGAATGAAGAAATATCACATGAATAAAATGGATACTTCATCTGAGATTTCTTGCTTCGAGAAGAAGAAGGGTGGGAGGGTGGGGAAAACAAAGATAACTTGAGATGAAAGAAACAAACAAATTGTCATATTTCTCAATGGCGTCCGGATGGAAATAACTTGAAGAGAAGGCACACCGGTTGAAAAGGATTAACATGAATATCTCGATGGTTAAGAAGGACTAGCACTCCCATAGAAATATGAGAACACCGATTAAGAAAGGTATGGAATCAACATTTGACATCGAAGCAACTCGAATACCAGAATCAAAACAAGAACAAAGGATAGATATGCAGCATAGTCTTCACAAGCATCATTCGAACAAGAGGAACGAATGAAATTCTCAGTTAAATGATAACATCAATCTTCACGAGAAGTCACATAGGGGACAAAAGGAAAAATAAGAAAACAACAAGGTACAGACGGGAACAAACACAAGATAGGAGCTTCGTTCTAACATCTTTGTGCTGAAAGCATATGAACGCGTTACGAAAAGGTTTTGCAATCCCCGGATCAGCATAGCCAAGGACCCTTTAAGATGCAACTCTTGATAGTAACATCGGTCATAAACAACTTCACTCAATGTAGAACCCCAAACTCGCTAACCTACATTCGTTGGAAGAATGCCTACGATCTACTGGATAAACCCACCTATAAATTTCCGAAAGATTCCAGTTATGCAATCAGGTGTTGGGGATACACGGGAAGCACTGCGCAATCAACTCTAAACCTACATCCAGGTGTATCCACCCTTCAACACATAACCAGTCTTTCTCAGAAACTGTTTACCTCGGACCTTCGAAAAGCATCCACTATAACAAGCTATGGCAATACTCCCGAACTACCTCCCCAGTACTGGGTGATGTCGGGGTTATCTTGCCACTGGCCGTATAGGAGAGATTTTCGATGTCGGCCGTCTTAAGTATTTAGTACTGTCGCGATATGCTTGTGACGACAATACCCCGAAGCTCAACTCCCCGGGACACTGCCACAACCCCTAATGTCAGGAGGCATCGAGAACAATATCCTCGTCACAAGAACATCGAAACAATCCCAGAATACTCGCGGGATTCCTAAAAAAAATTTGGTGCAATTTTTGAAAGTAGAAGAGACAAGAGTAGACGTCAGGAGTCCTCACCAGAGAGAAAGGGGATGAGAAGCAAAGAAATCCTACTCTCCGATATAATATATAGGACTCAAAACATTTTCAGTGTGTGCCTAGACTCGACCGTCAACGATTTGATCAAACAGTGGGGGCTCCTAGGTCGGAGAAGGCTCTGAATACCAACTTGTAATGCCCAGGATGGAACTATACCTCCTACGTGTCGAGGCACGACTTAAAGGCATAAGTCCATCCTAGAATGATCTCAAGTTTGGTAATCTTTGCACATCTCATGTAAAAGAGGGGAATTGTAAACATAAATAGTTGGCTTACACTCGCCATGTCACACAAATACAATACATGTCTCAAACCTCATACATTAAGAATATCACAACCCTCTAAGGGCAAAATCCAAATGTCAAGATACCAAACTTAAATAAAACCACAGGTCGGATCGAATCCTAGTAGAAGTCTCCACTACTGATCATCCGGATAACGAACATAGTATCGACTACGCTCCTCGTCGTACTCCCAGTCTAGCTCGGTGCCATCACCTGGATAGCTCACAACTGGACCTGCATCTGGTGTGGTGAAGTAACTGTGAGCCACAGAGGACTCAGCAATCCCGTTCCCGGGTAACAAGACAATTTAAGCCTTGGGAGAGGATAAGGCTGAAGAAAAGAATAACTGTGTGCAGCAGCAACTAGCAACTAGCTTACGTAAGTGAGAGCGAGAAGAGAAAGCCTCGGACGAGAAGTGATCACGAAGTGATCCTATCTAAGCTCAACAAACATAACCCCACCGTGTTCAACTCCCGAATCCCTATTCGGAAATTGACAGTCACGGTACACACGCGGGTAGTGTATTCGAAACATTGTGTCAAGTTATCTACAACCGGATATTAACAAGCTCCCATCTGCCACATAACCGCGGGCACGGCTTTCGAAAGTTCATAACCCTGCAGGGGTGTTCCAACTTGACCCATTACAAGCCCATGATCCGCGGAGTCGCAACTCCAAAGTGGGAAGACCCGAGTATTCTCGGAATCCCGTGCTCAAGATACTCCGAACTAAGGTAAGGCTAATCCAGCAAATCCTCCCGGCGTGCCGACACCCTGATAGTAGCCGCGCGTATCTAGTCTCAGGCCACGACCGGATGAGCACAGCGTACAGTGGCCGAAATACCCCAGTTGCCAAGGGGGGCCCCGCACACGACTCTAGTTTGGACCAACACTCACATCGAGTACTGGCCCAGGGGGGTTGAATTAATTAAGCCTCGGGTTAATTACTCCCTCGGAAAGTTTTAGTTGTTTAGGCGAATAGTACCAATGCTGGGACTTGCTGGAAAAGACTTAGCACTTAGCGGTTTATCGAGGGGGTCCCATACACCCCAACCGTGTTAGGAACGCATAATCAAGGAACATAACATCGGTTTATACGGTTCCTAACGGCATGAGTGGAACAAATCACCAAGCAAAAGGCTTAGCCTTCCACCCTTGCCAATATATAGATGATTTCCTTTAGCAATTATATAGTGTGATATAACCCAACAAAACTTCAACATGAAGCAAGCATCTTCGATCTTCACCTGCAACTAGCAATGCTATAAGAAGGGCTGAGCGAAGCGTACTTAGCCAAGCAACGGTTTGCATAGGTAGGGTGGTTAAACATGGCAGTGGTTACAAGTAGGAGGCTGACAGGAAGAACATGGGCATCGAGGCAAAACTATAGAGCGGAACTACTAGCAACAGGCAAAGATAGTAATGTTATCGGGGTTCGGTCATCTTGCCTGAAGAGAAGTCGTTCGGATCGTAAGAAGGGTCCTCGTGCTCAACCTCGTTGGTAACCTCGTGCTCGTACTCGTACTCGGTCTCAGCTTCTGGCTCTAAACAATACAATCACACCAGGCACGAATCAACAAGATGCAATGCGCACTCGAAAATGATGGATGCATGATGGATGCACTAAGGATGCACACGGAGCACGGAAAATAGCACTCAAGCAAAACACCTCAAAACAAGATAACAAAAGGAGATTATGAATCTACACAAAAAATCAATCAAGTTTCATATAAGACTCGTTGAAATCGGAGCTACGGGCTAAAAGTTATGCCCGAAACAAGAAATGAGCGAAAACTGAAAATTACAGCAACATAGCAACTTCGGAGCACAAAATAATTAAGCTACAGCACTCAAACATCATGGCAAAGGACATGAACATAAACTAGACATATCCTACAGCAAATAAGTCCAAAGATGCACCCCCAAAGGAGCCACGGATCAATAGCAACAAGCTTGGACATATTGAACTTGACAATAAAATTCTGGCAGCAGAATTTTATTGAAACTTTGGAGCAAAAGATAAACATGCTACAGCCACTCAAATAAGCATGTGAGAACATGAATGGGAAGCCAAAAATATATACTACAAGGAACAATCAAGATCTACTCCAAAACTATCATGGTTTGTCCTAGAGCAGCAAGCAAACATGGCATCGGAATGTTACAGATTTCAGACTTAGTGAAAAACCACTAAGTCCTAAAACAGCAGTTTCATCATGGCATATAAACGAGCAAGTTTAAGTCACCTCGAAACTAAACATGGCAAGTGGTAAGCACCACATCAAAGTACACATGACGGTGATTCTGAAACACACAAGCATGCATCATGGAGATAAACACAACGATAGCAATGAGCTCAACAAGATGGCATTTCATTACAAGTGAAACAACATCACAGCCACATGGCACTTTGCAACGATGATATACATGGCAAGAATAAATCTATCATGCAACCTAACACAAGCAACATGTAGAGCATGGCAAGACGAACACGTGGACATGTCATTTGCATCATTCGGGTAAACGAGCTAAAAAATATCACATAGCAAAGATGGCATAAAAACATCACATAGAAGCAATTATACCGGGATGCACTCTTGCAATGGAAAAACAATCATCTAGATGACTTCTAACATGCATGACACAAAAAGATAAAACGTAGTGCTATTCACCACGAACGTCTGGACATGCTATTTGCGCGAATCGGACAAACACACACAAAGTTATCCTTAGTTGAAATATGCATCAGACAATAAAACAACAGGGACTTAGAAGGATTGGGGAGTCAACCTCAGGCAGATCTGAAAAAAAAAACGACGGAGTGGGCCGGTGCGGTCGCGGAGGAGTGGCCCGGCCCGCGGTGGCGCTGGGGCGGCGGCCCAGCCGAAGGGAGGCGCCGGCCCGCTGCGGCTCTGGCCCGCGAAGGCGGCCTGGAGGGGAGCCGATGGCCCGGCCCCGATCTGCGGAGGAGAAGATGGTTGCGGCTCGGTGGCGGAGCGGAGTAGTGGGCCGGCCCGGTGCCTGGTCGGAGGAGGCGCTGGCGTTGACTTGGAGCGGCCCAGGCGGAGGGGTGGCTCGCCGATCTGGCCCTCCGGGCGACGAAGTGGTCCTCCGGCTGGGCCTGGAGGGAGTCGGCTGTCGCGGGGAGGAGGCGGCTTGGCGCAGATCGAGCGGGCGTTGACTCGCAATGGAGGCTGAGACGACCGATCCCAGGCGCCTGACGCGGGAGCCCTTCGAGGAAAACGGCGGCTCGCTCGAGGAAGAGCCAAGTGGCTGGGAAGGAATGGACAGATCCAGAATTTTTAGGGGAAGAAGGAGGAAGAAGCTAGAGATGCCAAAATAGACATAGGGGTCTATTATATAGCAGTTTTTAAGGGTTTGGGGGGATTTGGGGGTGTTAGGAGCCCTCCGATCGCGATCCGACGGATCCGATCGCGGGGGTAGTTTAGATGGGCCTAGGAGAGGGTAGTAGGCTGCTGGAGGGGTGTTTCTGGGACACAAAGTGAAGGCACTTTGGGCCCACACGAATAACTGAAGGGATAGCAAACGGAGTCCAAATGCGACGAGATTTGAGAGGCGGGTTACACACAACAAAACAACAACACACGACAAGTCTCGCGGCACACTGGTAACGTTACGCGCCCAAACACCAAAGTAGGCCTACGGGACGTCACAGACACGTGAGGGGGCTCCGGAACGCGAAACGGACAACGGGAAGGAACGCGTGGAACCGTATGCAACCGACAACACAAATGCAATGCGATGCACATGTCTACATGATATGAATGAATGCCACACACGCACACAACAACACGACGAAACCCGAAAGACAAAGAACCCGGAATGGAATAGATGAAGCCGGAGATATATTATATGCCCAAAAGGGAAAGTATTACATCCGGGGCATTACATTTAATCATAGGATCCCAACCATCTTCTAGCTTTCTAGGTATGGAGGCTTCTACCCTAAGCTTCTCCTCCCTAGCTTTGATGAGAGCATTAGTGATATGGTCCGTGAAGGCAAGATTGAGTGTGCTAGTGTGGGGATCAATAGACATCTTGTGAAGAAAACTAATAACTTCAGAAAGGGTGCAATTATCAAAATCAAGGTCACTACTATCAAGTAAAGTGGCAGTGGTGTCCTTTAGGCTCACTTGTTTGGTAGCATCTATGGCCATGGGAGTTTCTTCTACGGTTGAGGTCATAGCATCACCATTAATAGGTCCAATGGGACTAGGAGTGCATTGGGTGCTAAGAGTTTGGATATCCTCAACAACTTGGATAGTAGCAACAGTGTGGTGGGTAGGAAGGCTCTTAATTCTATCTTCTTCCTCCTTTTCTCTAGCCCATCTTTCTTTAAGTTTAGCCATCATCCTAATGTTTTCATTAATTTGCACTTGAATAGCATTCATAGGAGTGGTCTTCCTCTCCTCAAGAGGAGAAGTTCTAATTTTAAGCAACTCTACCTCATGGACTAAATTGTCTACCTTCGAAGAGAGATTATCTAGTTTTTCTTCTACACTCTTATTGAAGGCTTTTTGGGTAGTGATGAAGTCTTTAAGCATAATCTCTAGTTCAGAAGTGGAGTTCTTGGTGCTAGGATAAGCATTGTTGTTCCCATAGGAATTAGAGGGGAACGGTCTAGGGTTGCTACCAAAATTACTCCTATAAGCATTATTATTGAAATTGTTTCTAGAGATAAAGTTCACATCTACTTGATCTTGAGCAATCAAAGAATTTAAAGGAACATCATGAGGATCAATAGAAGATTGCTTGGAAAGTAGAGACATGATCAAGTCAAATTTTTCATTTAGGGAGGAAATCTCCTCGACAGAGTTTACCTTCCTACCTGTTGGAGCGAGTTCGGTGTGCCATTGGGAATAATTGGT
Organism: Secale cereale; assembly: GCA_902687465.1. NCBI lineage: Eukaryota > Viridiplantae > Streptophyta > Magnoliopsida > Poales > Poaceae > Secale > Secale cereale. The sequence goes on along the minus strand of LR738714.1, from coordinate 154,712,458 downwards.
CATCATCTCATCGAGAAGTTTCGTGGCAACACCAAGTGTAGTTGACATAAAGGTTCCTCCCGCGGCCGAATCTAACAAGTTCTGCGAGTTAAAGTTCAAGCCTGCATAAAAAGTTTGGATAACCATCCAAGTAGTCAAACCATGAGTAGGGCAGTTCTTGACAAGAGATTTCATGCGTTCCCAAGCTTGGGCAACGTGTTCATTATCCAATTGTTTAAAATTCATTATGTTACTCCTTAGTTGGATAATTTTAGCAAGGGGATAGTACTTCCCAATAAAGGCATCCTTGCACTTGTCCCAAGAATCTATGCTATTCCTAGGCAAGGATTGAAACCAGATTTTAGCTCCTCCTCTCAAGGAGAAAGGAAAAAGCTTAAGCTTAACAATATCACCATCTATTTCTGTGTACTTTTGCATATCACAGAGCTCAACAAAATTATTTAAGTGCAAAGCAGCATCATCTCTAGCACCGGAGAATTGATCTTTCATAACTAGGTTCAGTAAAGCAGGTTTAATTTCATAAGAAGGTGCTGAAGTGGCAGGTGTAGTAATAGGCGTGCAGATAAAGTCATCGTTGTTATGACTAGTGAAGTCACACAACTTGATGTTCTCGGTGGAACCCATAGCAGCAGCAAGCAAGATAACTATTTTTGTGATTTTTGGTAATGGGACACTAAAGCAAAAACTGAAAGGTAAACTAACAAGACTAAAAAGCAAAGATAAAAGATAGCGTGCAACTCCCCTATCTTGAAGAGTGGAGTCCCCGGCAACGGCGCCAGAAACTTTGCTTGATGGCTTCTCGCCCCTCGTTGGTTACCCCAAGTGGAAGGTTTGAGATGTAGCGTAACGGCAAGTTTCCCTTGGCAAAGATACCAAGGATCGAATCCCGTGAGACTCCGAGGGTCGACAAGAAGGTGTCAACAGCTAACGGCGCCAGATACTTAGCGGTTGACAGGACCTGCACACAGATACAAATAGCTTTGCTCCCAACGAGTACAGAGAGGTTGTCAATCCCTCCGGCCTTGTTGTTTACAAAGGATCAAACACAAGAGATAATAGTGATAGATATGACTGCAACTAGGAAATAAAGACAGGAAGTAAATAGCGGGTGTGATCAGTGATGGTAATATGGACCGGGGTCCCATGATGTTCACTAGTGATGTCTCTCTCCCAAAAGACGATAAAACAGCTAAGCGAGGTAAACAAATTACAGCTGGGCAATTGACAGGATTATGTGCGCAAACCAATGCTAACTATGCTGTAAGAAAGGTAGAGGCTCAAAAGCATGGGCGGTACGCCAAGGCAAGTAGACCGAAATCCATCTGCATCTACTACTAATCATCCACCTTGAGATATCTATCCAGAACATCTCATTGGTATTAAGTTGTGAATCCCACCCAAAGTGTAAACTCAAAGCAACAGACAACTGCATTAAAAGAACTTTGCGTAAAGTAAACTATCCTTGCACCCGCAAGTACAAGCACCGTTGTTTTCCCCCTTGTGGCAACAGCACATCCCCTAGACTCATGTTTCTGTCACTCAAACTAGTCATCAAGGGGCATGAACCCACAATCAAGCATAACGTTCCCTCTTGGAGTTACTACCTACTACTCGGCCAAAGCAATAAACAGCAACGAAGAACATGCAAGAATTACTCAAGAACATAAATATAAAAGAGGTGAATCAAATATATTACTCACACACAATCTGAACATAATCTCATAATCCATCGGATCCCAGCAAACTCAGCAGAGCAACAGCATAAAGATTACATATGTGCCTCGATCATGTAGGGCAGCTCACGAGGTCTAATCCATAAAGAACAAAGAGGGGAGGAGAACATCACATAGCTACTGGTCATGGACCCATGGTCCAAGGGAGAGTACTCACAACTCATCCGGGAAGCGTCCATGGTGGTGGAGAAGCTCCCGGTGGTGGTCCTCCCCTCCGGCAGGGTGCCGGGAAGAGTTCTCCTGGTGCTCCCGATCTTGGAAGCGCGGCGGCGGCGGAACAGAGGCGAGATCGTAAAAAAGGGTTCCGTCCTCGAGGGTTTCGGGATGCGAGGAGTATATATGCCAAAGGGGGTCACCAGAAGCGGAGAGGGGGGCCCAGGTGCCCCCCTAGGGCGGCCAGGGGTGGGGCCGCCTCGGCTGGCCGCCTGGGCTGCCCCTGGCTCCCCTCTGGCCCCACTTTGGTTTTTCTTGAAGCTCCCGGTACGCTGATTTTTCCTGTATTTTTCCCGGAATTTGTAGGGCACTTTTAATATGGGGGAAACCTGAAATAGAAAAACACCAGAAAACAGGAACTGGCACTGTGGTGCACTGAGTTAATAGGTTAGTCCAAATATGATCAAAAGTGTATGGAAAAGCATAAATATCATAGCAATATCACACAAAAGAAGCATGGAGCAAGCAGAAATTATAGATACGTTTTGGACGTATCACCATGGACCTCGTGGGTCCCAGCCGTTAGGCTCTCCACGTACAGTCCTGTTCCGATGACTCTCGTTTGTTGACCACGCCGCACCGAGCGCAGCGAGGCGGTTGACGACGGCGAGGCCCCGGATGGGAACAACTAGGAGATGGGAAGACACGGCATGGAGTCGCAGATTGAGTGGAGGGAAGGGTTATAACTGGTACTGGTGCGGCGTGGGGCCGCAGTCGGTGGAGAATAACAGGAGGTGTGGAGGGGTGGAGGGATAGCCTGGCTGGCGGTCGGGTAGCGCTTCGCAGTGATGCGTGCTAAGCAGAGCCGCTAGCCGTCGGAGGCCGGACCAGGCGGTCCCGGCAACGCTGGAGGAAGAAGACGGGAGATTGAAGGTGCATGCCGACCAAGTTGACAATGCCCTGTGTAGGCTTCGACCTATTGGCCCACATGTCAGCCTGCAAAAAAGTGGCATATATTTAACCCATGTTTTCTAGAATGTACAGTCCATTTGCTGGGCTGGGTGAACAAATAATTTCGCGTCAATGCGGCCCATTTATATTATCAAAGAAATCCCAGCCCATTTGCACCTCCTTCAAATACACAAATAAGATGGGCTCGTTATATATATAATGTTATGTTAGAAGGAGCAATTAATTAATATCAAAAATAAACCGGAGAGGCATAATTTTTATATACATAATTAACGGATTAGCGAGTTGTTGCTCAAAATAAAAATGAGCGCGTTATTATTACATTGGTCCTTAAAATCGTCGCAAGCTTTTGTACGCAATCACCAGGATTTTCCTTGCCGGTGAGTCAAAAACAACCAGGATTTTCCTTGCCAACTTCTGTTAAACATTTACTTTTATAAGTTAATAACACGTGGGATGTTTTTACAATGTATATATAAGTATTTGTAAAATATACGATAATAGTGATAATATAAATACATATAATGTGGTTAAAAAATACATTGGGTTGTCGATCTTTAAGAAAAAGCCCATAGGCCGGTATGGACCTCCAAAAATAAGTTGAAACCACTGTCGCCGTATGTCGTGGGCTACGCATGTTAAAATACAAAACCTAGGCCTAGCTGATACTTGTTCGCCCTTTGGAAAAAAATGATACCAGATCCCCGAGCGAACTGGATTATAGAGGGGGTCGGCGGCAAGACTAAAGAAGCACATCAGGAGTGATTTCTTTTCTTTAGTGTATGGCTCTCGATGGCGTTCTTTTACTTGCCTCTGCACCATACAACTTGTATTTTTAGCCTCCTAGTCCGTGGTGGACCATCAGCCCATTTGCTGGGTGGGCCATCCTACAGAAACCAGCACTCGATTTTTCATCAAGCCTCAAAAACAACGCATTACTATGTTTGTTTTGAGGCCGAAAACATTACGACAGGGGTTGAGCGGGGGTGGGGGCAAGACAGAGCAAAAAGATTAAAAAGAGTTGATGCGCCATTGCTACCCTAACAAAGCAGGTGCAATTCTTCTCGGGAAGAAGGTGTGTTGTTGACACCCACATGTAATGCCCCGGATGTAAAACTTTCCCTTTTGGGCATATAATATATCTCCGGCTTCATCTATTCCATTCCGGGTTCTTTGTCTTTCGGGTTTTCGTCGTTTTGTTGTGTGAGTGTGTGGCATTCATTCATATCATGTAGACATGTGCTTCGCATTGCATTTGTGTTGTCGGTTGCATCCGGTTCCACGCGTTCCTTCCCGTTGTCCGTTTCGCGTTCTGGAGCTCCCTCACGTGTCTGTGGCGTCCCGTAGGCCTACTTTGGTGTTTGGCCGTGTAACGTTACCGGTGTGGCGCGAGACTTGTCGTGTGTTGTTGTTTTGGTTTGTGTAACCCGCCTGTCAAATCTCGTCGCGTTTCGAGTCCGTTTGCTACCCCAACAGTTTTTCGTGTGGGCTCAAAGTGCCTCCACTTTGAGGCCCAAGACACCCCCTCCAACAGCCCACTAACCACTTCTATCATCTAGGCCATCCAAATCTGATCCGGTGGCCGAAAACCGCACTCCATTTGGACAACCCTAGCTCCTTGTGCCTATATATTTGTCCACTCCCCCAAATTTTGCCCCAAATTAAGGAAACCCTAGCCTCCACTTAATCCCCTTCCTCCAGCCAACCACCTCGCCGGAGCTTCGCCGGAATTTCACCGGAGTTCGCCGGAGTTCCTCTCACCTCATCTCCGACCTCCTCTCCACCGCCACCTTCCTCCTCTCCCTCACCGGCCGCTTCTCCATCTCCACCACCGCCCCGCGCCGGTCCCACCTCGTCCCCGCGGCCGACCGGAGCCACCACCCACCGGCCGGCCAGATCCACACCTGGAACGCCGGCGCCCACCTAGATCGAAGCCAACCGCCGCGTTTTCCCTTCGCGGATCAGATCGGGGGCACACCCGATCCAGATCCAGTGCTTCGCCCCGTTGACTGCCAGACGACCAGATCCGATCGATCCCGATCGGCAGCCGAGGCCGCGCCCCTCCCTGGGCCTCCCTCCGCTCGGTCGCCAAGCGGGCCGGCCCATCTAGGCGCCAGGCCGCGCTTTGCCTCGCCAGCGTCGGCCCGTTCCCAAGCCGCCGACCGCGCGGGCCCTCTCCTCCCGATCCGGGCCGAGCGCCTCCACCGGCCCAAGTCGCAGCTCTCCGCAGCCGCCGGCCTCCTTCGACCGGGCCAGATCCGCCGCGGGCCCGAGCCCGATGTTTCTTTTCCAGATCTGGAGGTAGTTTTCTGCAAAGTCCCTGAGATATAGTTTCTGATGCATTTTTTCAACTGCGATAACTTCTTGTGTGATGCTCCGTTTTGCGCAAATGAGGTGTCCAGACGTTCGTGGTGATTAGCACTACGTTTCATCTCATTGTGCCATGCATGTTTGTGGTCATCTAGATGCTTATTTTACTGTTGCAAGAGTGCATCCCGATATAAACTGCTGCTATGTGTTGTTTTTATGCCATCTTTGCATAGTGATATCTTTTAGCTCGTTTATTCGAATGATGCAAATGACATGTCCACGTGTTCGACTTGCCATGCTCTACATGTTGCTTGTGTTAGGTTGCATGATAGATTTATTCTTGCCATGTATATCTTTGTTGCAAAGTGCCATGTGGCTGTGATGTTGTTTCACTTGTTATGAAATGTCATCTTGTTGAGCTCATTACTATCGTTGTGTTTATCTCCATGATGCATGCTTGTATGTTTCGTAATCACCATCATGTGTACTTTGATGTGGTGCTTACCACTTGCCATGTTTAGTTTTGAGGTGACTTAAACTTGCTCTTTTAGATGCCATGATGAAACTGCTGTTTTAACACTTAGTGGATTTTCACTAAGTCTGAAATCTATAACGTTCCGATGCCATGTTTGCTTGCTGCTCTAGGACAAACCATGATAGTTTTGGGGTGGATCTTGATGGTTCCTTGTAGTATATATTGTTGGCTTTCCATTCATGTTCTCACATGCTTATTTAAGTGGTTGTAGCATAGTTACCTTTTGCTCCAAAGTTTCAATAAAATTCTGCTGTCAAAATTTTATTGTCAAGTTCAATATGTCCAAGCTTGTTGCTATTGTTCCGTGGCTCCTTTGGGGGTGCACCTTTGGACTTATTTGCTGTAGGATATGTCTAGTTTATGTTCATGCTCTTTGCCATGGTGTTTGAGTGATGTAGCCTATTTATTTAGTGCTCCAAAGTTGCTATGTTGCTGTAATTTTCAGCTTTCGCATGTTTCTTGTTTCGGGCATAACTTTTAGCCCGTAGCTCCATTTTCAGCGAGTCTTATATGAAACTTGTTTGATTTTCCGTGTAGATTCATAATATCCTATTGTTATCATGTTTTGAAGTGATTTGCTTGAGTGCTATTTTCCGTGCTCCGTGTGCTTCCTTAGTGCATCCATCATGCATCCATCATTTTGGTGTGCGCATTGCATCTTGTTGATTCGTGTCTTGTGTGATTGTATTGTTTAGAGCCGGAAGCTGAGACCGAGTACGAGTACGAGCACGAGGTTACCAACGAGGTTGAGCACAAGGACCCTTCTTACGATCCGAACGACTACACTTCAGGCAAGATGACCGAACCCCGATAACATTACTATCTTTGCCTATTTCTAGTAGTTCCGCTCTATAGTTTTGCCTCGATGCCCATGTTCTTCCTGTCAGCCTCCTACTTGTAACCATGACCATGTTTAACCATCCTACCTATGCAAACCGTTGCTTGGCTAAGTACGCTTCGCTCAGCCTTAGCATTGCTAGTTGCAGGTGAAGATTGAAGATGCTTGCTTCATGTTGAAGTTTTGTTGGGTTATATCACACTATATAAATGCTTAAATTGAAATCATCTATATATTGGCAAGGGTGGAAGGCTAAGCCTTTTGCTTGGTGATTTGTTCCACTCATGCCGTTAGGAACCGTTTAAACCGGTGTTATGTTCCTTGATTATGCGTTCCTAACACGGTTGGGGTGTATGGGACCCCCTTGATAAACCGCTAAGTGCTAAGTCTTTTCCAGCAAGTCCCAACATTGGTACTATTCGCCTAAACAACTAAAACTTTCCGAGGGAGTAATTAACCCGAGGCTTAATTAATTCAACCCCCCTGGGCCAGTGCTCGGTTTGAGTGTTGGTCCAAACTAGAGTCGTGTGGGGGGGCCCCTTGGCAACTTGGGTATTTCGGCCACTGTACGCTGTGCTCATCCAGATGTGGCCAGAAGGGTCACTATGCCAACAGATGTCCGAACCCGAAGCGCCTTCCTCCTCCTCCTGTCAGTTTAGCTATTGTCAAGCATAATCCAAAGTCTGCAAGGGTGAATCTGATGAGTGCAGCTGAAGCGGAGAATTCTTCTGATGTGATTTTGGGTAACCTCTCAGTTAACTCTTTTCCAGCTAAAGTCTTGTTTGATTCGGATGCTTCATTGTCCTTCATTTCAAGACCTTTTGTTGCTAAGCATGAATTGATTTCGGAGAGGATTCCTAGACCTTTGAAGATTATTTCTCCGGGTTTGCAAATGACTTCCAACTCAGTTGCTCCGAATGTGTCTATTCGCATGGGTGATTATCGATTTCTGGCTAATCCGGTGGTTCTTGGTAATTCCGACATCGACCTCATCCTCGGGATGGATTGGCTTTCTCAGCATGATGCTCACATTGATTGTGCACAGAAGGAAGTCAAGATGACTCATCCTGATGAAGATGTGATTATCTTTGCCTCCAGGGATAACACTATCAGGCTTTTCTCTCTCAATGATAAGGGCGAAATTAATGCCATATCTCAAATTCCGGTGGTGAACGAATACCAAGACGTCTTTCCTGAAGAACTTCCAGGCATGCCTCCACACCGTCAGGTGGAATTCGTCATTGAACTCGAGCCAGGTACAGAGCCAGCATGTCGGCGTCCGTACAAGCTCTCTCCCGATGAATTGAAGGAATTGAAGAAGCAGCTTGATAAACAGGAGAGTATGGGTCTCATCAGGCCTAGTACGTCTCCTTGGGGCTGTGGTGTCTTATTTGTCAAGAAGAAAGATGGCACGGAGCGTCTCTGCGTTGATTACCGGCCATTGAACAAGAAGACAATAAAGAACAAATATCTGCTCCCCAACATCAACGAACTCTTCGAGGAGCTCAAAGGAGCTAAAGTGTTCTCTAAGCTCGATCTCCGAATGGGCTATCACCAAATTCGCATACGCGAGGAAGACATTCCCAAGACGGCCTTCAGAACGAGCTACAGCTCATACGAGTATACTGTCATGTCCTTTGGTCTCGCCAATGCTCCTCCTACCTTTTCGAGGATGATGCACTACATCTTCAACCCCTATACCGGCGAGTTTGTGCTTGTGTATCTGGATGATATTCTGGTGTTTTCCAAGAATGAAGAAGACCACGAAAAGCACTTACGTCTGGTTCTTGATCGACTCCGTGAACATAAGTTCTATGCCAAGTTCTCCAAGTGCGAGTTTTGGCTCGATAAGGTTTTGTAACTGGGCCATATCATCTCAGCTGACGGTATTGCGGTAAATCCCGAGAAAGTTGAAGCAATTGTCAACTGGGAAGCTCCTCAGAACGTCAAGCAACTCCGCAGTTTTCTGGGTCTTGCCAGCTATTGCAGAAGGTTCGTTGAGAACTTCTCCAAGATTGCCAAGCCTCTTTCCAACTTGCTTCAGAAGAATGTCAAATACTTTTGGTCTCCAGAGTGTGAAGTGGCATTCAAAACTCTCAAAGAAAAGCTCGTCTCTGCTCCAGTTCTGACTCCTCCAGATGAGTCCAAGCCCTATGAAGTATTCTGTGACGCTTCTCTTCAAGGACTTGGTGGTGTGCTTATGCAAGATAAGAGAATTGTGGCATACACTTCTCGTCAGCTCAAGCCAAGTGAGAAGAACTATCCCACACATGATCTCGAGCTAGCAGCTGTGGTACATGCTTTGATTACATGGAGACATCTGTTGTTGGGCAGAAAAGTCGACATCTTCACCGATCACAAGAGCTTGAAGTACATCTTCACACAGCCGAATCTGAACCTTCGCCAGACTCGTTGGGTTGAAATGATCCAAGAGTACAATCCCAGCATCGAATACACTCCTGGCAAGGCGAATGTGATTGCAGATGCTTTGAGCAGAAAGGCATATTGCAACAGCCTTCTTATCAAGTCGTTCCAGCCTGAGCTTTGTGAAGCATTCAGGAAGCTCAACCTTCAAGTTGTTCCGCAGGGTTTTCTTGCAAATCTTCAAATTGCTCCTACCTTGGAAGATCAGGTCCGTGAGGCCCAACTCAGTGATGCCATGGTGCAGAAGGTGAAACATGGTATTGCAAAGGGCACTCCAAAATACAAGTGATTTCGTGTTGATGAGAGAGATACCTTGTTCTTCGAGGACAGACTCGTTGTTCCCAAAGGTGATCTCAGGAAGCTCATAATGGAAGAAGCACATGATTCTCTCCTTTCCATTCATCCTGGCAGTTCCAAGATGTACCAAGACCTCAAGCAGTCTTACTGGTGGACACGCATGAAAAGGGAAATTGCCCAATTCGTGAATGAATGTGATGTTTGCAGAAGAGTGAAAGCAGAACATCAACGTCCAGCCGGTCTTCTCCAACCTCCTCCTATTCCCGAGTGGAAATTCGACCACATTGAAATGGATTTCGTCACTGGCTTTCCGAAATCCAAGAGAGGGAATGATTCTATCTTTGTGGTGATTGACAAGCTTACCAAAGTCGCTCACTTCCTTCCAGTCAAAGAATCCATCAATGCAGCACAATTGGCAGAGTTGTACACTTCCAGAATTGTGTCTTTACATGGCATTCCTCAAGTTATCTCCTCAGACCGTGGAAGTTTGTTCACATCGAAGTTCTGGGACTCCTTTCAGTCCGCCATGGGCACTAAGATCAGGTTCAGCACTGCTTTTCACCCTTAGACTAGTGGTCAAGTCGAGCGAGTGAATCAGATTCTAGAAGACATGCTCAGAGCCTGTGTCATATCTTTTGGCATGAAATGGGAAGACTGCCTTCCATTTGCCGAGTTCTCTTACAACAACAGCTTTCAAGCAAGCGCCGGTAAAGCTCCGTTTGAAATCCTCTACGGCAGAAAGTGCCGTACCCCTCTCAACTGGTCTGAAACAGGCGAACGTCAACTTCTTGGCAATGACTTGATCTCAGAAGCCGAAGAAATGTGCAAAGTCATACGTGAGAATCTCAAGGCCGCTCAATCGCGTCAGAAGAGCTACTATGACGGCAAGCATCGTGATTTGGCTTTCAACATTGATGATCACGTCTATCTCCGTGTGTCTCCAGTGAAAGGCACCCAAAGATTCGGTATCAAAGGAAAGCTTGCTCCTAGATACGTCGGGCCTTTCAAGATTCTCTGCAAAAGAGGCGATCTAGCCTATCAACTTGAGCTCCCTCCCAACTTCGCCAATGTTCATGATGTGTTCCATGTGTCTCAACTCCGCAAATTCTTCAAGGCACCTGAACGCATGATTTCGTTTGAAGAGATTGATCTTCAACAAGATTTGTCCTACCGAGAGCATCCCGTTGCTATTCTCGAAGAAACCGAACGCAAGACCCGCAACAAGTCCATCAAATTCTTGAAAGTCAAGTGGTCACATCACACCGACCGAGAAGCTACGTGGGAACGAGAAGATCATCTTCGTTCCGAGTACCCTTCCATTTTCCAGTCCTAGATCTCGGGACGAGATCTTTTTGTAGTAGAGGAGAGTTTGTAATGCCCCGGATGTAATACTTTCCCTTTTGGGCATATAATATATCTCCGGCTTCATCTATTCCATTCCGGGTTCTTTGTCTTTCGGGTTTTCGTCGTTTTGTTGTGTGAGTGTGTGGCATTCATTCATATCATGTAGACATGTGCATCGCATTGCATTTGTGTTGTCGGTTGCATCCGGTTCCACGCATTCCTTCCCGTTGTCCGTTTCGCGTTCCGGAGCTCCCTCACGTGTCTGTGGCGTCCCGTAGGCCTACTTTGGTGTTTGGCCGTGTAACGTTACCGGTGTGGCGAGAGACTTGTCGTATGTTGTTGTTTTGGTTTGTGTAACCCGCCTGTCAAATCTCGTCGCGTTTCGAGTCCGTTTGCTACCCCAACAGTTTTTCGTGTGGGCTCAAAGTGCCTCCACTTTGAGGCCCAAGACACCCCCTCCAACAGCCCACTAACCACTCCTAACCACTTCTATCATCTAGGCCATCCAAATCTGATCCGGTGGCCGAAAACCGCACTCCATTTGGACAACCCTAGCTCCTTGTGCCTATATATTTGTCCACTCCCCCAAATTTTGCCCCAAATTAAGGAAACCCTAGCCTCCACTTAATCCCCTTCCTCCAGCCAACCACCTCGCTGGAGCTTCGCCGGAATTTCACCGGAGTTCGCCGGAGTTCCTCTCACCTCATCTCCGACCTCCTCTCCACCGCCACCTTCCTCCTCTCCCTCACCGGCCGCTTCTCCATCTCCACCACCGCCCCGCGCCGGTCCCACCTCGTCCCCGCGGCCGACCAGAGCCACCACCCACCGGCCGGCCAGATCCACACCTGGAACGCCGGCGCCCACCTAGATCGAAGCCAACCGCCGCGTTTTCCCTTCGCGGATCAGATCGGGGGCACACCCGATCCAGATCCAGTGCCTCGCCCCGTTGACTGCCAGACGACCAGATCCGATCGATCCCGATCGGCAGCCGAGGCCGCGCCCCTCCCTGGGCCTCCCTCCGCTCGGTCGCCAAACGGGCCGGCCCATCTAGGCGCCAGGCCGCGCTTCGCCTCGCCAGCGTCGGCCCGTTCCCAAGCCGCCGACCGTGCGGGCCCTCTCCTCCTGATCCGGGCCGAGCGCCTCCACCGGCCCAAGTCGCAGCTCTCCGCAGCCGCCGGCCTCCTTCGACCGGGCCAGATCCGCCGCGGGCCCGAGCCCGTTTTTTCTTTTCCAGATCTGGAGGTAGTTTTCTGTTAAGTCCCTGAGATATAGTTTCTGATGCATTTTTTCAACTGCGATAACTTCTTGTGTGATGCTCCGTTTTGCGCAAATGAGGTGTCCAGACGTTCGTGGTGATTAGCACTACGTTTCATCTCATTGTGCCATGCATTTTTGTGGTCATCTAGATGCTTATTTTACTGTTGCAAGAGTGCATCCCGATATAAACTGCTGCTATGTGTTGTTTTTATGCCATCTTTGCATAGTGATATCTTTTAGCTCGTTTATCCGAATGATGCAAATGACATGTCCACGTGTTCGACTTGCCATGCTCTACATGTTGCTTGTGTTAGGTTGCATGATAGATTTATTCTTGCCATGTATATCTTCGTTGCAAAGTGCCATGTGGCTGTGATGTTGTTTCACTTGTTATGAAATGCCATCTTGTTGAGCTCATTGCTATCGTTGCGTTTATCTCCATGATGCATGCTTGTATGTTTCGTAATCACCATCATGTGTACTTTGATGTGGTGCTTACCACTTGCCATGTTTAGTTTTGAGGTGACTTAAACTTGCTCTTTTAGATGCCATGATGAAACTGCTGTTTTAACACTTAGTGGATTTTCACCAAGTCTGAAATCTGTAACGTTCCGATGCCATGTTTGCTTGCTGCTCTAGGACAAACCATGATAGTTTTGGGGTGGATCTTGATGGTTCCTTGTAGTATATATTGTTGGCTTTCCATTAATGTTCTCACATGATTATTTAAGTGGCTGTAGCATAGTTACCTTTTGCTCCAAAGTTTCAATTAAATTCTGCTGTCAGAATTTTATTGTCAAGTTCAATATGTCCAAGCTTGTTGCTATTGATCCGTGGCTCCTTTGGGGGTGCACCTTTGGACTTATTTGTTGTAGGATATGTCTAGTTTATGTTCATGCTCTTTGCCATGGTGTTTGAGTGCTGTAGCTTATTTATTTAGTGCTCCGAAGTTGCTATGTTGCTGTAATTTTCAGCTTTCGCATGTTTCTTGTTTCGGGCATAACTTTTAGCCCGTAGCTCCGTTTTCAGCGAGTCTTATATGAAACTTGTTTGATTTTCCGTGTAGATTCATAATCTCCTATTGTTATCATGTTTTGAAGTGATTTGCTTGAGTGCTATTTTCCGTGCTCCGTGTGCTTCCTTAGTGCATCCATCATGCATCCATCATTTTGGTGTGCGCATTGCATCTTGTTGATTCGTGCCTTGTGTGATTGTATTGTTTAGAGCCGGAAGCTGAGACCGAGTACGAGTACGAGCATGAGGTTACCAACAAGGTTGAGCACGAGGACCCTTCCTACGATCCGAACGACTACACTTCAGGCAAGATGACCGAACCCCGATAACATTACTATCTTTGCCTATTGCTAGTAGTTCCGCTCTAGAGTTTTGCCTCGATGTCCATGTTCTTCCTGTCAGCCTCCTACTTGTAACCATGACCATGTTTAACCATCCTACCTATGCAAACCGTTGCTTGGCTAAGTACGCTTCGCTCAGCCCCTCTTATAGCATTGCTAGTTGCAGGTGAAGATTGAAGATGCTTGCTTCATGCTGAAGTTTTGTTGGGTTATATCACACTATATAAATGCTTAAATTGAAATCATCTATATATTGGCAAGGGTGGAAGGCTAAGCCTTTTGCTTGGTGATTTGTTCCACTCATGCCGTTAGGAACCGTTTAAACCGGTGTTATGTTCCTTGATTATGCGTTCCTAACACGGTTGGGGTGTATGGGACCCCCTTGATAAACCGCTAAGTGCTAAGTCTTTTCCAGCAAGTCCCAACATTGGTACTATTCGCCTAAACAACTAAAACTTTCCGAGGGAGTAATTAACCCGAGGCTTAATTAATTCAACCCCCATGGGCCAGTGCTCGATTTGAGTGTTGGTCCAAACTAGAGTCGTGTGCGGGGCCCCCCTTGGCAACTTGGGTATTTCGGCCACTGTACGCTGTGCTCATCCGGTCGTGGCCTGAGACTAGATACGCGCGGCTACTATCAGGGTGTCGGCACGCCGGGAGGATTTGCTGGATTAGCCTTACCTTAGTTCGGAGTATCTTGAGCACGGGATTCCGAGAATACTCGGGTCTTCCCACCTTGGAGTTGCGACTCCGCGGATCGTGGGCTTGTAATGGGCCAAGTTGGAACACCCCTGCAGGGTTATGAACTTTCGAAAGCCGTGCCCGCGGTTATGTGGCAGATGGGAGCTTGTTAATATCCGGTTGTAGATAACTTGACACATTGTTCTAATACACTACCAGCGTGTGTACCGTGACTGTCAATTTCCGAATAAACACGGTGGGGTTATGTTTGTTGAGTTTTAGCTAGGATCACTTCCTGATCATCTCTCGACCGAGGCACTTCTCTTCTCGCACTCTTTCACGTAAGCTAGTGCTAGTTGCTGCTGCAGAAACTTATTCTTTTCTTCAGCCTTATCCTCTCCCAAGGCTTAAATAGTCTTGTTACCCGAGAACGGGATTGCTGAGTCCTCTGTGGCTCACAGTTACTTCACCACACCAGATGCAGGTCCAGTGGTGAGCTATCCAGGTGATGGCACCGAGCTAGACTGGGAGTATGACGAGGAGCGTAGTCGATACTATGTTCGTTATCCTGATGATCAGTAGTGGAGACTTCTACTAGGATTCGATCCGACCTGTGGATTTAATTTATGTTTAGTATCTTGCCATTTGGATTTTACCCTTAGAGGGTTGTGATGTTTTAATGTATGATGATTGAGACATGTATTGTATTTGTGTGACGTCGCGAGTGTAAGCCAACTATTTTTATGTTTTCCATCCCCATCTTTTACATGAGTTGTGCAAAGATACCAGACTTGCGATCATTCCAGCATGGGGTTATGTCTCTAAGTCGTGCCTCGACACGTAGGAGATATAGTCCCATCCTGGGCATTACACCACACGTCACATACCCCACAGTAGGCATACTAACAAGTTCACACACAAGCACAACAGAAAAGGTAAACATTCATATCAAACTCAGGTTCACAAGACACGTTCATATTCATAGCCAACATTCACTATCAACAACTCAAAAGATTCATATATACACAAGTTCAGCATGTCTATGGATCCAAATGATTGATAGATCACACAACAATATTCATAGATAATTCACAAAAAGATTCAAATATATACATGTTCAGTATGTTTATGCATCCAAATGATTGAGATCACAACCAATATGATCCATGAATGAACTTTAATTACCTAGGGTACACACTGGTAAATCGTGTTCATTCGGAGGTACTTCTTGCTAAAATTAATGCTTGTACGAGTAACCTTTCGAGTACATAAGAGGCAGCATAGACAATTTGAACTTTGCTTGTAGGTTTATCCTCCAATAGTGGCCTTCTGCTGAGGGAGGTTTGAGCAACTTGGCCACTACTTTCATCCAACTAGTTTACCGGCTCATCTTGGTCCTGTAGCTCGCCAAAATTCTACATTGCAGACTGGTAAATGGTGTTCAGTCGGAGGTACTTACTAAAATTAATGCTTGTACGAGTAAACTTTCTATTACATAAGAGGCAGCATAGACAATCTGAACTTTGCTTGTAGGTTTATCCTCAAATAGTGGCCTCTTGCCGAGGGAGGTTTGAGCAATTTGGCCACTACTTTCATCCAACTAGTTTACTGGCTCATCTTGGTCTTGTAACTTGCCAAAATTCTACATTGCAGACGAGAAAGGAGGCGGTTGAGAAAATGAACCACCCAAATTTTTTGTGCAGTTCAACTGTAATGGAGCATCCCTAGCATGCATATTGATTAAGTGCCAGATGAATATACACGTCAACCAACTTGTCTGGAATCTTTAGACTCCATGCCGTACAGTTCGCTACCATATCTACCGATAACCAAAAGGCACAAGTTGGGACCAAAGACTGGACTGTGTTTTTCTGGGCTATGCGCCAAGCAATATTTTTAGCGTTCACTCTCCTAATACTTGGAGTTTGACAACTAGTTGATGTTGGTTGATACTTTAATGATGATAGGCACTTCTTGTCAACATCGATGCTTGTCTGAGTGAACTTTGGAGTACATAGTACCAGCATAAGTATCTGTCCATCTGATCTTTTTGTGCGGTTCTACTGAAATCACCGAATGCAATGATTTGCCTGCGAGTTCACGCTCCAAGTTACTCCTTTATAAAATCGGCAAACAGTAGCACAATACCAAATTACCAATACATGACAAGCACAATAATCAGGATAAAGACCAGTACCAACCTGTGTGAGGTAGCATATCAATTACTTTTTCCTTTGAGTGGAAGCCGAGATAAGCGAAGCGACTGACAGCAAAGGAAGAAAGCAGGCCCAGATTAGCGACTGACAGGAAAGGATGGAAGCTGCCGAGGCAATGAAGCACCCAAAGTTTGTGTGCAAATCTACCAAAATCGAGCATCCCTGTTGGCACATATATTGAGAGAGTGAGATTACTGTAATAGTGGTACTAGTTGATGAAACATACACTAACAAATAGAAGCACCCTCATTATCTTAATTGGTAAAGTTAGCAACCTAGTAGTCTTGCTTAAAGAGAGGTATTAGTTTATTTAATCAGTGCCAATTAGCTCAACACTCAAAGCATTGTCATGTATCATAGGTTGCAAAACTTTAACGTGCAAAGATAAAGGAGTTTCTCATGACAGTAGCACGATGCAAATAGAGATGACAGCAAACTAATATGGATGAAGGCCTTAGGCCCGTACCAACCTGAGGAAAAAAGCTTATTCATGTAGTCCCATAAGAGATGACAACGCACTCACTGGAATAACTCAATAGTATATATTGTTGTGCACTTCAAATGTATGGTTGAAATCACTCTTGTGTACCAGTGCTGAGATTATATCGAAAGATTATCAAGTACTTCCAGCATAATTAAAGCACAGGCTGGGATACAGTTCATTCTATTGTCTTGTGTAGTTCCTCTAAAATGTATGATTGGCACAACATGATCCCTGTTTGCACAAGTAGGAACAAGGTGAAACCTTCATTAGCTTAGTGAGAAAGGACAGAAAGACATTAGCATATTACTCTAACAGTAGCATCAAATTTATCATGGACAATACGCAAGACATTGCATCATTGAACCAATGGCAATAAATTGACATGCAAAAAAATAGCACTATTATGTCATGACACTAATAATATTCCCTCCCTGCTCCACCACATGATTCACCTCCATAGACAAACATACACACGTACATGATTCAACATAGGGTGCTACTACAGATTTGTTTAACTCCGACGGGAAAATTAGGCAGCAATAAATTAGTGGTACTTAAGTACTCTTAATTAATTAAGTAGACAACAGAAGTGGAAGGGCTCCCTCGAGGATCGTCTCACATGTAAGGTAGTCGTTGTCGGAGCCCTTGAATGGCCTCGACTGAGGCCTATGGCTTCAGCAAGATCGCCTTGGCACTGTTTATTCTTGTTCTTCTTCCTCTTCATGCTCTGTTTCTCATTCTCCTCGCCAGTTGGTGAAACCAAGTACATGATTGGCCTTCTATTTCAGAATTGGTTTTGTCAGTGAGGGAGTACAATTGTACTAGTAAAAAATAGCATTATTTTCTCATGGCAGTCGCAAAATAGAGATGATCACATGCATTAAATATCATTCTTACCTAAAGGAAGGTTATGGTGCCAATATGGATGATGAGGATTGGAACACAGATCTCCCTTTGTGCAGTTCCACCGAAATGAACCAACTGTTCCATTCTGACATTCCAGTTAAACAGCACAAAAGTCACTTCTTTTAAGAAGAGTTTTGTGCAGTGCACCAAAAGGTCACAACAGCAACCAGGTGAAATGGATATCCCTGTTTACACAAAAAGCTACAGAGGAAACAGTCAGAGTCTCAAACAATTACAGGAAAAAACATTTGGCTAAACTTTTCATGGCTTATAACAGTGGCATGGCTTCATTTTTACCAGGGGCATTAGATTAAGAGTAGCTAAATGTTTGGTATAAGGGCATGGGACAGTGGGTGCACCAGTAGTCCAGCACCATGTACCTAAACAGGGGCATAAAGTGGTGATTCATAGTTTATTGCCCCAAGAAACAAACATCCAAGATACATATCTGGGTTGTTCCCATTTTTGTTCACTCTAGCCACCTACTCCTATGTGTGGATAGCAAATCTAGTCCTGGTCATACCACTGTGTTCAGTGTTACCCCTATATTTCCCTTTTGACCAAGAGACCGGTTGGATGACCAGTCTGTACTACTTTCACCCGCTTTCCTTCCTGTTTGTACCAAGTCCGATGTACTACATACTAAATTCCCCCACCCCCACTTTATTTCTTGTTTGAACCAAGTACAAGATTCGACTCCATGAAGTAGCTTTACCTCTAACAACAGAAGAAAAAAATAGGTGACGTTGGACCATCCGAACGAGAGGGGCTGAGAGGTAGAAAATGATGCACATGCAGCGATATAGCGAGCTGGGGAAGTAGAGCTAAGGCGGTTTCAAAGGAACATATACCTGAAGGTCGTCGGGATGTGGATAGGTGGGTGGCGGGAGGCCGAATCCGCCCACACTAGGGCAACGACGAAGGGATCGGAGGACCTCCCGCGCCGGCGCTCGACCAGAGATAACGGTGTGGCAGGCAGTGGGTCTCCTCCCTCGCTGTGGACGACGGCCTAAACATTGCCCCTCCTCCCCTTCACCGGCGGAGGGGGATACGTCCGCATCTGTAACCAGCGGTGAGGATAGAAAGACAGTGTTTTTTGAAGGGAGAAATACAGTGTTACCACCCCTATCTTGTTTAGATCTGGAGAGGATGAGAGTGCGTGAATAGAGCAACCCTGGCAAGCAAGCGCGGAGGCTCCGGCCTATATATACGTAGTGTGGTATTTTTCCTTTTTCACTCCAGCAAAACAATTGTTTAAAATTGTGTACTACGTGCTAGGTCACCATTTTTTTAGTTGTTGATTGTTTTTTGAGATAGCTACCCGCTTGTTCCAAGTGGTGTTACGGTGTGCCAGGTCGCACTTTGTGTCGTTCAAGTCTGGTACAAGTCCCTACATTAAATGAACAACCACCCCCTCGTAAAAATTGTGAACAAGCCCACAGCTAAAATTATTGGAAACATGGGTTGCCCCAACATGCATTATTGTTTATATTTTCTACTCCCACCGTTCCTAAATATAAGTCTTTTTTATTAGCCACACCTAAGATAAGAATTTTTCTATTAGCAGTGAACCCCACATGTCATAGACACAAAATGTGCGGCAAGATTCCCTTAAGCAAGCCAAAATGTGTCTAACAATTTGAGCAACTCAAGTTAGGTAGGTGTGGCAACTGTGGGAAAAATAATGTGGCAACATAAGACAAACATAGTCACAATCCAAACAACCCCGTAATTTTCTGTGACATGCATGAACATTTGGTTAGTTAAATTTATAGTCAAAATGTGGCAAGGTGCATCAAATCAACACATGCAAGTATCAAAAAGGGAAGTCACAGCATGCATGCATGCGTTGTACTCCCTCCGTTTCCAAATATAAGTTTTTCTAGAGATTGCAACTAGTGACTACATACGAAGCAAAATATGTCTACATACATCCGTATGTAGTAGTCCATTTGAAATGTGTAAAAAGACTTATATCGAGTGCAGTGCTTTGATGTGTCGCGTCTAACTCGTACAAGACCGAAAAGTTTGATTACTACAATGCCCTCTCCCTCGCGGACTGAGCTCCGGTGCCTTAAATGCACCTGCCTTTGGCTGCATGACGGGTGGGCTAGCCACCTGTTGGCCCACCTGTCATAGACGCAAAGGCAGGAGCAGTAAGTCAATGAAGATGCGTCCCTCCCTCGCGCATGAGCGTGGTGGCTGGCAGGATTAGTAGGAGCTTTCGCTACACGCTTCTTGACGGCAGCGAACTTGCGGATGGAGTTGACCATCATGTCGTCCATGCGAGAGGCGAAGCCGGCGTCGGCGAGGGCTACGACGCCGGCAGTCGCCAGCACCGTCTGGAAACGCTGCGCGGTGCGGGGCCGCAGGCCGGCACCTTGGATGATTTGGCACAGCTGACTGCCGCTCGCGACCATCGCCTCCACAGGTGCTTCTGGCTTCTGGTCACTTGGTCTTGGATTGGAGTGAGCAGTGTTGCGCAGTGATTCAGAAAGAACATTTATTGTCAATCTAACCCTGCTATCCATACACCTCTTTGGTTTAGAGTTAGTTTAGGGTTAGAATCTAACTCTAACCTCTACCTGAGTTAGTAGAGTTCTCCTCATCTCGGTTAATCGCCATCATACTTTCCCCATTTCTTTGTTTTCAGTATCCTGCGAATCAAAGAGGCCCTTAGACTGGTTTAGGTCCGGTAGTTTTTTATAAACGTGTTATGTCCAAAATTTAATGAACGTGCTCCAGTTTCTACGAAAATAATCCGGTTCATGTAGTAATTCATTTATTTATTTATTCTTCTGCGAGGGGTTTGCATGTAATTTGTGAGGTCTGAAATGTAAAGTACCCCGGCATATGCTCCGAGTCATGCATGCACTACGACCTAGATGCTCTATGTCCCACATGTCGGTGAAAGGGAGCACGTGGAAATAGCCTAGGAGTACATATAGGAGGATAAATGCGTGAAAAACTATGTACGGTGAAACGTAGTTGTGGTTCGAAAAGGAGACCTAAAGTGATGACAGGTATAGGTCGCACGCACCCAACTAGTGGTAGTACTAGACATGCGACTGCTTTTTCCCTAAAAAAAGAGGTACGAGTGCTCAGTACTTCTATTCTATCAATGCGAGTCCCATCCGACAACAGTGTATGTGCTACAGCTAGCTCTTCTCCCTCGTTTCTCTCTTCTAATTCTAAACTCAGCCGACGCCAGGTGGGTGGGGTGGGGATTTGCCGATGGTCGGTTTGCTCAACTGCGGCCCCACCTCATAGTGAAAACGTTACTACTGGAATAAAAATGTCATATACTCCTATACTAATAAAACATTAAGGACACGAGGCGATGCAGTGCTGGTTACAGAAGGCAAGAAGAAGAGATGCATCCATCGACGACGTCCACCTCCTCGACTCGGGGCGTCGGGGCCCACCGAACGGCGGCTAAGTAGCAGCGGCTTTCGTGGCCCGGTCGACGTGCTTCTGAACAATGGTGTCCAAAGATTCCAGCCCCTGAAAGAAGAACAACGTCTTTCTATCCTCGCTGGCCTTGTAGTGGCCTATGTAGACGATTTCGCTATAGACGTGGATATGGAGGTCCACGCTTTCTTGCATTGTGAGGCGCTGCGCGACGAGCGCGGCCTCTAGGTGCGCATTCTTCATAGCGACCTCCGGCAACTACAGGGCCACCTGTGCTTGAAAGAGTTCGTCACCATGGAGGCCGATGAGGGTGGCAGGCAATGAGGATCCTGGGTGCTCGGGCTGGAGCAGTACGGCAAGGTCGTCTGCATGCTTCTTGACGGCGACGAACTTGCGGATGGAGTTGAACATCATGTCGTCCATGCGAGAGGCGAAGCCGGCATCGACAAGGGCTATGATGCCAGCGGTAGCCAGCACCGTCTGGAAACGCTGCGCGGTGCGGGGCCGCAGGCCAGCGCCTTGGATGATTTGGCACAGCCGACTGCCGCTCGCGTCCATTGCCTCCATAGGTGCTTCTAGCTTCTGGTCACTTGGTCTTGGATTGGAGTGAGCAGTGTTGCGCAGAGACTAAGGAGTAGATGGATTGGAGTGGTGGGGCACCTTTATATGAGAATCCAAACTCTGTAGCATTCACATCGTGTTGGCTCTATTCTGCTTCTCCAATTAATTCCCTCTGCATTTAGAGTAATTTGAGGATGCATCATTGACCGTTCAACGTCTTGAGAACCGCTACCCTCTCCCTCCTTGGCATTCAAGCACCTATAGAGGTGACTGCCGCTCGCGTCTATCGTGTGTCAGGAGACGTTCTTATCGACGATGAGGTGCCTATGGTGACTTCGTAAATTTCAAGATGATAGTACTAGTCTACTCAATATTGTGCACCGCGACCAAGGCCGAGAGGAAAACGAGAGAACTACATATTTATTTATGGTGTATATTCACTCATTTTGCTCCATATGTACTCCATCTCGGTGTAGTCTAGTCACTTGTTGAAATCTCTAGAAAGGCAAATA
This sequence comes from Secale cereale, assembly GCA_902687465.1. Taxonomy (NCBI): domain Eukaryota; kingdom Viridiplantae; phylum Streptophyta; class Magnoliopsida; order Poales; family Poaceae; genus Secale; species Secale cereale. The sequence goes on along the minus strand of LR738714.1, from coordinate 154,690,469 downwards.
CTCCTTTCTGGTTTACAGGGCTATACTAGCAAGTACTCCCTCTGTCCGAAAATACTTGTCATCAAAATGGAGAAAAAAGATGTATATAGAACTAATATACATCTAGATACATCCCCTTTTATTCATTTTGATGACAAGTATTTCCGGACGGAGGGAGTATTATAATAGTGGGCTCATATAGCAATTTTGTCTCATGCAAGAACCTGGCTATATGCGTGCTCCAAGGTTCGCAACTGCCACGTTCAGGTTGCACTTGGCTCTTCGCATCTTCGAGAAGACGAACAATGATGTTACTACTACTGCTTCTACAGTATCGAATCCACTGCTGCATGTCCGTCCACCGCGAGCGGGGGGG